>OX383284.1:22500000-23750000 GCA_947523025.1 Dryobota labecula | reverse complement strand
TGTCATCTATACCCGTACCCGTGTTGGCAAAAAATAAATGATTTGATTTGATTTGACTTTTAAGATTCTGGCTTTTATTTCAAGGGAAAGCTTTAGATCAGCGGTCAGCAACACGGACGTCTTACTTGCGGCCCGTGAATGTTTCGTAAATCCATACTAATAGTATAAATGTGAAACTAACTCTGTCTGTCTGTATGTTACGTTTTCACGCCTAAACCGCTGAACCGATCGTCATGAAATTTGGCAGAGATATAGTCTGGGATATGGAGACGGACATAGGCTACTTTTTTTGAGCGATAACCGACATCCATGCGGCCATATAAATATCAAAATAAATGCATTAATTAATGAGTAAGCGCGCCTCTAAGAAATCAACACTTTTATGAATGAAAAAGGCAAATCTATTTCAGAGCTAACAGATACTCAATGGTTAATAGTCTTGGGATCTGTGACAGATGTAACTCATGAATTAAATACGCTGAATGTAAGGCTTCAAGGTAAAAACGAAACTAATCTCTGATAAGCACACAGACGTAAAGGCACAGAGGTAAATGAAAAAAAAAAAAAAAACTCTTTATAAAACATATTGATGACAAAAAGTTAGATCATTCTCTGAATTGTAAAAAAGGCTGTCGAGGAATCAGAAAAAGAAATTCAATTTTTAATAGAATTTTAATTTTTTCTATGGGATATGACCAACTATACAAAGATATATTGGGCTTCTAGGGCAATCACATAGGGGTATCACAAGTGCGGCCCGCCTTTAGTTTATTTTGCCACCTTGAAGCCCTTGCCTGCCAAGGTTGCCGACCGCTGCTTTAGACGATTAGCTCATTTTGATTTTTAATTAGCGCAAGTATTAATGGACATACTGAAGTGAAGTCACTTCTGATGTTTATTTGAATACACCATATCTACGTGTGATGCCAAAGCCCCAAACAAGGGTTTTTCTACTAATAGCTTTCTGCACGAGGTAGACTACTCGACTTTCTACGTGAAATTAGTGGCAGTTTTACAGTTTACTGACTAATTTTGAAGGTAAAGACCCAAAACGGTGAAGAGGTATTAAGCTGGCCATGTGATTCTGAGAATCGATGGTCACAGAAGCAGAAAATCGGGGCAAACTGGGTGCATTTATACGGTGCCGGTTATAGCATTACCGGTGCCATGGGCGAGGTTTCTATAGTGTGCGTCCACACTGCCGGCCTAGCGCGGTTGCGACGACGGGCGCGAAATATCAAACATATGAAACCGCCGCTTGCGTCCAGTGACTAAGGCGGGCGCCTAGCGCGACGGGCTCGAGCGAGATAGCGCGCGTAGTTTTCAAACGTTTCTATCCGCGCGTTATGGCCGCACTACGGGCCTAGTCCACAAGCGACCTAATGCACGGTTGGCGGGGGTATCAAACCAGTTCGGTCTTATCGCTCGGCGTACAAGCGTAAGTTTTTTTTTTTTTTTTTTGTAGAATGGCGATAAATACTGAAGTGTTTATAAGTGTGATTCAATCTAAATAACAGTAATCGCATAATAATAAGAAAATTATGGAGCGAAACCAAAGAACAATTTCCTGATCAGACTATCTAATAAAAATACAAATCCTCGTCCATAGTTTGCAACCCCTGAAATACGTCGAACCGCTACAAGAGCTCGCGCGTCACTGTGGCCACCGGATGCCTCCGCGCTGCCGCGCCCGCCTCAGGGGGTCTACTCCCTAAGCACGAAGTCCGTCGTTTCGGGCGTTTCCTACTCCCTATCACCAACGGACGGACGATCCGTTCGGGGCCCGACGAAGAATGAATGACAACACGATTTGACAACTGTCCCTACTCCCGATGCGTTTTTGCCCGTCCGAAAAGTTGAACTTGACGCTTGTTTTGATGGAACCTTAAGTCAGTTGATACGACATCAAAATAGTTGTCGTTCTGTCGACGAACGATTATAATTGTTTACACTATTTAGAGACAAAGTAAGGAATTCCAAAGTATGGCTGCTTTTTTATTGCTTGACGAAGCTATATAGGAAGAGCGGAGGCAACGTCGACAATATTTACGCCAAGAATTTAGGTTGGCGAGTATTCCTGACGTTACTGACTTATCTTAAAGCTATTTGGCAATTTTGCTATTCTGAATTTGACGTTTTTAAATCGCGATTGAAAAGATGTAGAATAAAATCAATTGTTGTCATGAACTAAACTTCACACCAACATCTCGACTACATACTTGTACAAAATCAGTACTGTTACTGTATTTATTTTTTTCTTTTCTTTTGCTTATATCTCGAAAATGGTGCGTCCTATCGCAAAAATAATGAAAATTTCGACCCCCTTTTAGAAACACCAAACCCCTAAAATTCAACATGTTAGTATTTTTTTTTTTTTTCCACACCAAAGTGAAAAATTCTATATAAAGCACGTTGAGGCTGCCCAGCTCCTGCGCGCCTCCGGCCAGAGTCCGTGTACGTGAGTTTCTGCAGCGGTTGGGGCCATGTTACGAAATGAATAAGAAAGAAACTAAAATAAAATATTTTTAAAACTTCCCGGCTAGTATCGTTGAATTAATTTGAAAATTTCCGTCAAAATGTCAAAAAGGAAAAAGGCAAAGGTATCAACAGGATAATGCCGATTTCCGGACAAAAATGTCAAAAATAATTCTAATCTTTATAATAAAAAGTATATTGTTAAAAATGTAGTCATTTTGTGAGGAAAAAATATTGATTTTTGTTTATTTAGCTTGAAAACCACAAAATAATTAAACCGGTAATCGACCGGTAAAATAGCACAACTCTATTGTCATCAATCGCCATGCGTCTTTCGTTCACGAATATTGTCTACGATTCCGTTGGAAACTGATGAATCCGAAATTACTAGGGAGTAGGGTTCAGTCCGACGTGTCGGACTACTAACGGACGGGCCCGTTACTTCGTTGACGGACTTAGGGAGTAGACCCCCAGGCCCCAGTCACCGCGCGTTCAGTGTGGAGGCACACTTCGGCGCCCCCTTTCTACTCTCCAATTCACACATGTGAAAAAAAACCAGGCGTTTTTTTTTTTAAACAACTAATTATTTCAATAAAACTTTTTTTTTTTGCCTTTCTATCGTCAAACTTCTATATAAAGGCATCAAAGTCTATGTTTTCTGCAATTTCATTTTTGATTGACAAAGTTGCTAGTTTGTCAAACTCAATTGAGATACGTAATGTCGATCGCAGATAGGTTTTTATCAGCTTAGTCTTAGAAAAAGTTCTTTCCCCACCCACTACCTACCGTTACAGGTATAGTGACCAATATTCTCAATGGAAGGACAAGACGGGAAACCAGACATAAAGGAGCGCCCCTTCATGCCTGGCGCCCTTGGGCGGTCGCCCAACCGCGCCCTACCCTAACGCTGCTACTGCATTTATAGGTGAAAAACCGGCCATTATGACGTACCTTGGGAAAGTCGTACAGTCAACCGCATATTTTGGTATTGACAGCACCTTTATGTAGTAGCAGTTAGGGTGATTTTCGTAGTGCAAGTGTTTCCACTGATACGCGGTTGACGCATAATCCATTTTGTTTATTGTTTTGCTTCTCAAACGATAACTAATAAATATTTTATTAATTGCCGATTGTTATAGCATTCATTGCGACATGTATATTCACGTATGTTTTGTTAAAGTCAACTGGTATTACAAATATTATTGTAATACCACTTGCACAGCAATAATAATTTATTTGTTTGATAATAATTATTGCAGTTAGAATTTATCGCTTGGTTATTAAAGCATACTCTGGAGTTTAACGTTCAAATTGGTCGGTTAAAACGAGTTGATAATTTATGCTTTATTTGTACTCTCATTAAATACAGAGATAAGTTTATAACATTTTACAACGAGGATGCAGAAAGTGCTGATGATATAGTAGTGTTTTTGTTTAATAGGTAACTTACTTCTATAAAAACAGCTGTGGAAATTAACAAAAATTAGCATATTATTCATTTACATTTATTTATTTATTTATTAAAACTTTATGCACAAGTAAAAACTGTACAAAGGCGGACTTAATGCCTTGGGCATTTTCTACCAGTCTACCTTAGGGTGATGCAGAGATAATACATAGTAGGTGCAATAACAGAAAACAAATTTAGAAGAATTTATAACTAAGATACAAGAACAAATACATATATACATACATATAAAAACATAAAATGTTATGAGAGTTAAACAATAAAATATACAAGAACTTAATTCTGAGACGAATCTGCCAACTTCTTGTGTATGTGTTCTCGAGCTTTCACTTTAAATGTGAACTGATTGGTTACCGTCCTAATATTCTGAGGGAGCGCATTCCAAAGTAAAACCGCCTGGACAAAGAAAGAAGACTTTATAAAACCAGAGCGATGAGAAGGACAACGAAGAAGACGATTATTCTCGGACCGAAGATTCTTGCTGTGTGCAGCGCATAAATATTGACAAAGAGAAGTCAGATATTTATGTATTACCACAGATTAAAACAGATGGGATACTCCGCAGTTTAAGTATGAAGCTACAGGCGGCGGACCCATCTCACTGGGACAATTTAGTGGGACTACCGCGGGCCACCGGTATAAGTGTTACGCGATAGAAAGAGAGGCAACTTGTATGTGAAATCGTCGTATCCTACGAATAGTGCCCTAACGAACATAGGGGCTTTCTTTTTTTATTGAATAATTCAATTCTGCTCATCATACTACATATAACCCGTTCAACAAGACAATTAAAAACGGGATTTAAAGGACAAAATGCATATAAAATATAAAGATAATTTATTGAAAATAGTCCTAGCCGAATCTTAAAATACCAATACACATTATAAGACATCACCAATACATATTTTTTCATATTTAATTTAATTAAACACAAAAAAGTGTCTCCTGAAAAGTAGCTATTATGCAGTTACGCCCCTATTCGTAGGATACGACGAAATAACTGTGGGTAATAAGCGTTGTGCTACCTGAATTGCACTTTATTTTATCGTAGCAAGAGTCGCTTTTTATTTAAATCATTTTTTGGAGTGTCCCATCTGAATTCATCGATGGTATTAAAATCAAAAATCAAAATCAAAATATTTTATTTCACATAAACCTACATGGGCACTTATGAAACGTCAGAAGCTAGGTGCACGGTTCGAGTTAGTCGTTTCCTATGGAGAAGAGCCGGCAAGAAACTCCACGGTTACTCTTTTAAAAATAATTGGCTTTACAATATTATTAAATAACAGTGATCATAGGTATGGGAGGACAGTGTAGGCCTTTCAACAATTACCAGGTACTTATTAAAATAAAAAACCGCCAACAAATCTAAACTCTACTAGGCCTACAACGTTCTCACATTCACAAAATATAAAATAATCTAAGTATATAAAATATTAATGACATGATTGCAATTACAACTACAGTAACATAATATATATATATTACTGATTCCAATGATTATAATTATGTAAATACATATTTTTAACCGTCGAGAATCATATTTGAATCAACATACACCCAGACAATGAGCTAAAAATTGCTAAAATAGAAAAAGAAAATTTTAATTCCGAGGGCTACCTTAGCGGTTTCTCCTTAAATATAACGCATCGATAACACAGCGATTTTTAAACTGTCTACATATATATGGCAAGTGTAAAAAAACAAATGTGTACTTAGACCTATGTACCTAATCATCTTTGAGTTATAATTTAGCTTAGATTCACCATCTGATTACCTATTTGCTATACACATAAATCAAAAGTGTCATGTTCCCCGTTTCTTTCATATTCTTCAGTTTTTATTCGGTTTTATAGAAAAAAATATGAAATATTAAAAAAATATATATATATATTGGCAAATTTTATTCAAATTTACGAATTGTAAAAAAAACAACGGAATTGGAAAGAAACAAGAATTTTTCCTGCTTTTTTCAACGCTAGTCATGACTAACATAGTTTTAAGTTAATTAATGTAGGTACCTAATACTAACAAAATACCTATGGACAAAAGTTGTATATTTTTTTATTTTTTTTAATAACCTAGAAGTAAATGCTGTACCACGCAAGCACTAAATTCTACTATAAACGATAAATTGGTTTGTTCCTAACTATAGGTACTTGTTTACAATGAAAAAATCAAATATATAAGTATGTTCTACTATTCCAAAATTAATTTGAATACTAATATAATTTAATTATATTCTGGATAAACAGCGTATATAAATTATTGTTATCCGATAGATATCCTAACGTAGTATGTAATGGTACTGATAACATGACCAATGCGGTGATAAATTATTTGAGGTCCCATAAATCAATGAGATAACGATTTTGATAACACTTCTATACTTTCCATAGTTCAAATGTAGAGATGTATTTACTATATTAATATTTATTCACTAGCAGCGGGCCGCGGCTTCGCCTGCGTAGCTTTTTCAAAAAAAAAGTAAATTAAGTATCGTCATAATCTGTCCAGCTGTTTTGGAGATTAGCTGGGTCAAACAAACAGACAGACAACTTTTTTAATTGTTAAAAAAATATATAAGTACCGTATAAACCTACTTTCATAAAAAGTTGTTATTTTGACATTACAAAAAGACATTTTAATTTTACTAATTTGTAATAAAACATAAAATAAAAATAATAATAAAATCGTTACGATTTTATTGTATTTTTTTATGTATTTATTTTAATTATCATTAATGCTACTTGCATAATATTGAAGATAATATAGAAGATAATGTAAAATACCCTTAACGAAGCCGAGTCACTTTTTCACCCCGTTATTATGAACTTTTTTTTTGTACTGAACCATACTTGGGAACCTTGTGGTTATGGAGATATTGAAGGCCAAAGTTCCAACTTTATTATGTTTTTTTTTTTTTTTTTGACGAAAACAAGTTTTAAAATTTGTACTTAATTAAATTTATTATATTTTTTAATACTCCCACAATTGAAAATAATTTAAATAATAGTAACAACAAATTCATTTTGCCAGTTCTAATTAACATTCATTAATGCTACTTGCATAATATTACGAGCTACGATCGGTATTTGAGTGAAAGGTGACCGCGTGTAACTTTATAAATATCTACGCGTATGTAGGCGAGCGGTCGAAAAATAATGCAATAAGTATATCGTTTCCGTGGTGTAGCGGTTATCACATCTGCCTAACACGCAGAAGGCCCCCGGTTCGATCCCGGGCGGAAACATAGCTTTTTTGTAATTAAATTTTTTCCGTTTAAGACACCCATCTTGCTTGATATAGCAATTTTTTTTTTTTCATTTTCTTTATAATCAAAATCAAAATCAAAATATTTTATTTCACATAAACCTACATGGGCACTTATGAAACGTCAGAAGCTAGGTGCACGGTTCCAATGAGTCGTTTCCTATGGAGAAGAGCCGGCAAGAAACTAAATAAAGAAATAATAAAAAATAATAATAATATAATGAAATAATTGGCTTTACAATATTATTAAATAACAGTGATAGGTAATAGGTATGGGAGGACAGTGTAGGCCTTACAACAATTACCAGGTACTTAACAAAATAGAAAACTGCCAACAAATCTACACTCTACTAGGCCTACAACGTTCTCACATTCACAAAAATCGAGATACTAAAACAAAATTATTATAACTCCGGGTAAAAAAAAAAACTATCATAATAATTAGGATTATGATTTAGTTTCTTTATATTAATAACTATCGGATACCCGGCGTTTATAAGTAATTCTGCCCGGCTCCTAAGGGTCGTAGCGTGATGTTAAATAGCCTATAACCATCCTCAAGAATTGGGCTACCAAATGCAAAAAGAATTTTCAGAATCCGTTTTCTTTAGGATTTTTTTTCTGCTGACGCGGCGAACTTCGTACCGCCTCAGAATCAATATAATTATCTTATTTAAACGAAAAGGTATTTTTTTTTTGTTTCTAGAATTTTTCTTATGTTTTAATAATTATTCTGCTATTGTTTTAATATCTTTTAGTAGTAAACCATCATGGTACCCAAGAATATAGCTTAAATCACGTATTCAACAACCATAACACACGATCTATTGCTGCTGACAGATTCAATGTACCCAGAGTCACCGATTACTTTGGTGACAGAACCCTAAAGAAACGAATACTATACCTATTGAATAGTCTACCGGCAGACATAAGGAATGAAACAAATAAAAATTTATTAAAATACATTAAAAAGTAAATAAAAAAATATATTATTTGGATATAATAAGTGTGATTATTGTCTAGAGATTCACTGACCCCACAGTCAAACCATTGCAATGGTTTTGTGAGGCTAAGTTTATAAGTTAGGTACTTACAATGTTAAATAAATAAATAAATAATTCGGGGCGAAGACAAATCCAACCAATTAAAGACCATCAAAATCGGTCCATCTGTACTTGAGTTATAAATGGTGTAACTAACCCGACTTTGTTTTATATAATTAAGATTATGTCTCTTCGTCATTAATTATTGTTACTTTACTTCTTTACGTTTTTTTTTTTTTTTTTTCATGGCTTGTAAGGACTTTGTCGCATATGCGATTATGCCGCCCTGGTGAACTTAACAAAATCATACCAATTGCAATTTAACAAAACCTTAGCATAGCTAATTTGTAAAGTACTTTAGCTGCATCAGACAATGGCACAGCTAAAGCACTATTACAGTAGCCTACCTCTCTAATTCTCCTATCTAAGCCATTTCTAAATTCCTCGTTGCGGACACACTCGGTTAAAATGTGATAAACATCATCAACAGAATTAGTACAAAAATCACAATTAGTCGATGTTGATTTTGCCATTTAAGAACTTATTACACGGGATGTGTTCTTTACGTAGCTTCCAATAATTGCTAGAAAAAGCTAAAACTAAATTTTCAACCTAGCCCATTTTCAATTAAATTTTACCTGCCTTAAAACCTAACAAGTTTCGGCCAAACGTGTACGTAGGTAATATTTTAAGAGCTCCTGTCATCGGACATCCGAAACTCAATTACATGATGTGGGAGAGCGACTTTTGACGCTGTATTTTGTAAGCATGTTGCTAAAAATAGCACCGATTTTAAACTATGATTATAAATAATAAATGACGTAAAAGTTACCGTTATAAATAAAACGCGTGGTCGTAGGACCACGCGTTTTATTTATAACGGTAACGTTTACAAACTATTAAACTATAAACTAGTTAACCTTGAGAGCTTGAGACTCTTTAACCGGACTTTCCTGTGATTGCCTTAAGCTCCTAACGAAACTTAATGCCTCCAGCCAGGGCGTAAAAATGTATAAACTAAACGACTGCGCGCTAAGGGCACCCCTGTGGGGTACGAACCTCGGCTCAGGGCAGAGTCGGAGGAAGGATGGCAAGGCATCGACGGTGGCTGGATAAAATCAAGGTTATGATTATTATCGGGGGAATTTAAAGCTACAGGCTCAGCTATAGCGCGTGCTGGCACTTCGCTTACGGGCAAGGGTCGGGGAGGACTATTTAGTAGGGGATTTCGCGATGGACCTCGGCGGCGAAATCGGAATGACAATCGTATATTGTGTAATCTCTTTCGAACAATACTCGTTTCCCTACTGCTCTCCTGGAGTAGAGTCATGGGGTCGTCTGGGTCGGTCAGTGGATATTTCGATCTTTGAATATTTTATATTTTATGTTCCTTGCTCTTGTATAATGTTTATTATTGTATGTATATATATATATATTTATATGGATAAGTATCTATATGCTTTGTGTATGTGTATTTATTGTATATATGTAAGTGGTACACCACTGACTACCTGCAGTATTGTCTCTCCTTCTACTTTTTGATCCATCCAAAGGTTGTCTGTAAAAGATCGCTTTTAGCGATAAGACCGCTCATTGTGACACCCTATGTAACAGTTCTACATTTATATCTGTAATTTTTATGGTGTACATAATAAAGAGTATTCTATCTATCTATCTATCTATTATAATTATAACTCATGACATCCGCTTGTCAGCTCGGGGAGCCAACCCTCTAAACTTTTCTTCTATTCTAAATCTAAATTAATGTTTTGTCCTTAAACTCGCGAAGGTTGCAAGCTGATTACAATAATTTAACATGTACACACAGACAGCCTTATCAGAATACCATCGCCTGCGACACTTATTTTTAAATATCGCAGCATCACGCTGAGATACGAGCATTTTGGCCCCGTACAGGACTTTCTGTATTATTTTTTTTTTTTTTTTTTCATAAGTATTTTATTAATGAGTCCCAATAAATACTTTTTCTTCCTTTCTGATAGCATGTCAGGTTACAACCTTTACAGTACCTACACAACTGGTACGTATAGGAAGAGGTGCCCAAGAAACCCTACAGACCGTACCAACCCAACTTCTAAATAGAGTAAAATACACAAATACAGGTACCCCAAATGTATTTTTCCGGCTCCAATAAGCAATAAATACATACCAAAGAGGTCTGCATAGCCAATCAAGCATCAAAGTAAACAAATTTCTCCAAATTGGGGTACGCAACTACAATATGGAAAATCTATCGAAGCGGAAGGGACAGACGGAAGTAAGCGGAAATACTCGAGAGTCGCCGAGAATAGCCGAAGTTGAAGTCTGAAGTTGTTTATTTTTGACGGTACATTACGTTTTGTGCGTAGAATATAAATATTTATGATTGAAAATCGGTTGGTCAAAGTTTTGAAGTGGTTTAGGAGTAGTTTAATTGTTTATTGGCTTAATGTTCATTGATATTGTTTGGCCTTGTGGAAAGGGGTGCTTTGGAACTTGTTTTTTAAGATTATTATTGTTAACTTGATCTCACTCAGACTCTCCCTCCCTCCCTCATCGATCAACCCCTAGTGCTAAACATGGCATCAACAAAACAGACATAAGAAAGCCACTTTTACCTTAGTAGGTAAATAGATAGATAGAAGATAGAATGCTCTTTAATATAAGGCCATGAGCGCCAGAGTGGCCTAACTGTATTTTTTTCATACTGATTTTATTTTGAAAAACTTCTTGCGTGGTTATTTTAGAACAGTTTTTTAGACCACTCTGGCTCTCATGGCCTTAGAGACCCAGAGTAGCCTAACTGTATTTTTTTAATACTGATTTATTTTGAAAAAGGTCTTCCGAAGTAAGTTTAGAGCAGTTTTTTAGGCCACTCTGGCTCTTATGGCCTCATATGTAGGTACACTATCCCGTGTACCGTGTTATTAAGTATCCTTTAATATTATTTTAGCGGGCTGAATAGATCATGGATCTTTCGATACACGAAGGAGCAAAATCCACATATTCCTGAGGAATACAAACTCAACTGCCTTCCAAGCCTCCTGATCTTAGTGCTAATACATATTACTATAGGTATTGTAACTTCATCACCCTAATGTGATTTCACACACACTAAAACCAGAAACACTAAACGATTCCCATTAAAACACGGAACCACTTCTAAAAACAATGAGAACTCTTCTAATTACCCCACGTAGCTTACCCGAACATACAGGCCAACAAAACCTAGAAAGCTGCCGTAAACGACTTTTTTATTAGTCCGTAAGGAGAAATAAACAAGGACTTATCCGACTTATCCACATCACCACGCAATTAGTTGCCCACAAAACTTCGTAGAAATGGCCTTTAAAATGAGGCAGTTGACCCACTGACCCTATGGTCACCAGTTTAGGCTCTATGACAGATGTTTTCACGGAAAAAATTGCTACAGGACACGCATACACGCGAATCGCTAATAAATTGTCAAGTAACATTAAAAATATTCAGATGGCACACGCTGACAAAGTTCATAAAAACAAACAAGAGAAAAATACAGAGGGTAATTGTTTCTGTTGCTATTTTGTTAGGCTATGGCCGTCGAATACGGGAATGACCTTGCATTGCGTGACAAAAGGAAATTTTACTCAGCCAGCGAAAATAACTTAATTAAAAGGGTAAGATATCGAGTTACTTCCTTAGTATTTATACTCACACACAATTATTTACTCGTTTTTTTTTATTTTCCCACGGGATGTAATAAATTAAGTTTTTGTATCGCGTACGCTTTTCCCTAAAATAGGCATCAACATGGTTTCCCTTTGACGGTTTTCCTTATAGAGTAGGGGCTTAGAAATTCAAACGAAATTAACACGAAGAGAATAATCATGGCGCGTTCAATGTAGTCTCTGTAGGTTTTTGTGGATGATTTTTTTATTTAATTAAAGAAAGAAAGAAAGAAAGAAAAAACGTTTATTTGCGGTACCTAAACATGACGCAAAAAAAAAGAACACAAACAAAAAAACAAGTTAGGGGGAAATATGCGTCACATCCACGCAAAACAGCCATCGCTCAGCATAATGCTGCGACCCTATGCGAAACAGAGCCCCAGCGCTGGTTTTCAGCGACAGCCGGCAATGACGTGATGACGTCGATCGGTGCAGCATACAATGAGATAAAAAATAACATAAAATTCACAATACATCATTATTACTAATAGTTTTCATAAAAATAATATTTTAAATATTTAAAAATGGCAATATTCTATTCCGTCGGCACCGGCGTACACGATTTACTGTAAACAAATATTTACAAACTAGCCCGCGGTATCGCCCGCGTGACTTTTCCTAAAATAAAAGTAGCATGAGTTACTACTTATAACATCAGCTATCTTCCAGTGGAAGTCCCGTCAAAATCGGTCCAACTATGTCAGACAAAATCAGACAGACAGACAAAAATGAAGAAATGTTGTAAGCCCCGTACATAATTTCATAGTATGCATTTAGCAAAAAGCTGCTCTTTTGTCATTACAAATAGACACATATACTACTAGACTTATAAATATTTGTAATTACAATTACTTGAATTGAATTATTTGACTTATAATTTCTTTATTGACAAAGCTTACACGATCCAAGATTTTCTTAATAATTAGTACCTACTATAATCTGTCACCATACACCTTATTCTTATTTTGTAAGATTTGCTTTAATGTGATGAACGATGAAATTTTTGATGTTGCATGTTGACATAATTTATTATTGTATGCCTATTAGGCAGGACATAATGGATCTGTAATTTACCTAACATCTGTCTGTATAACCTATGCCCACAATAAAATAATTTGATTTGATTTGATTTGATTTGATTTTTCGAAATATGTACAAAAATATAATTCATCATCATCATTTCAGCCGAAAGACGTCTACTGCTGGATATAAGCCTCCCCCACTCGGGGGTTTGCCATAATCGCCACGCTTGGCAGACGGGTTGGTGATCGCAGTATGGTGTTAAAAACGCATAGAGAACGCTGCTGCCCATTCTCTAGTAAGTCCCTTAGTCGCCTTTTACGACACCCATGGGAGGAAATAGGATGGTGCTATTCTTTACGTCCGGCACCACATGGTAACGGTAAAAATATAATTACTGGCTGCGATTTCTTCAGCAATCTTGTTTATTAGACACTTGTTATTTTTCAGCAATTTATGTAAAAAAAACTCACCAGACTAAAAATCTGCAATTTTTGATGAACAGTAATTTTCTTTTGGCTCTTAACATAAGTACCTATTTCTTCCACGTTGGCTGCAAAACACAATGCAAACCTCAAAAACATTCAAGGACCCTACAAATAAAAAAATCCGGACCACATGTCCTATCTCACGCATAGCACCCCATCCAGGGCTTTCTTTATTGATAAAAATGTTGCCTATCGAAGCATTTCGGGGCTGAATGCAGCGATTGCAACCAGCTGATATGGAAGTTGGTATTTTGATTTTTTCCACTTGAATTGACGTAGGGTGGCTATGATAAGGCGTGATAAAAGTGATGAACGGAGAGCGGTTTTTGGAAAAGACTTAGTGTTAAATCGGGGGCGTCATTTAAGGCCTAAAATCTAGAAAAAAATGAAAGTGACGACCCATATTTGTTAAAATAAGTTTAACTTGTTTTTTACAAATAAATTAAAAATATATTACTCAATAAATCGTTCCTTAAATACAAAAGCACCACAAGTCAAAATAAGCAAATTATACAGGAGCGGCATTTGCAAAAATAATTTGGATTATTTTATGATTTTTGTATAAACTATGTGTATTACGTAGACTTTTTTTGTATCAAAAGATGCGTAATTAAAAAGCCTATTTTTCAATAAAGCAATCTTAACCATACCTCGAATGGACCCGAAATGACTGTTGACAACTGACAATATGGTACTTTTGCGCGGAACTCAGTTACAGAAACGGCACAAAACAAAACTAACGTGTGTGCGTGTATGGGTGTTTTTGATCATAAAACGACAGCTGTTTTAGCGAAACATTAAAGTTTCATCGTTTAAGATGCATTTTATGCAAAAAAATCATTTTTGATATATTTTGAAATGTGTGACTTTTGTATTTAAGGAACGAAATGTTATTATAGCATAAATGAATATTTAATTGACACGCGATATTTGTTGTGCTATGAGCTATATACTATATGCTATTATATTATAGCGTAGTCTGAAAGCAGCTTTACCCGTCCCTTCACGGCGACCACGATGGCAGCGGCGCGGGCGCGGGCGCGTGCGCAGTGTCTTTTGATAATTAATTATCTTATTATATCTACCAAGTATTTATATGTTTTATTTTTATAATACGCTTAAACAAAAAAAAATATCGTTTCTATGGCTTCTTTACCACCTAGAGGTGTATCTCTTAAAACATTTCGGGTATGAATAGATAGAACTTTATACATCTAGGTATATTTCGTTTCAAGTTTCATTTTAAACATTGCATTACTAACAAAATCTAGTAAAACTTAGAGATGAAAATGGATGAATTCTGACCATAATTATCAAAACATTCAGTCATAGTCAACGCTGCCATTCTCTGCTTGTACCAAACCAGAGGGAGAATTTTCATAAGCCAAGGGAAACAGCCGGAAATTTTATGTTCGATTCGATGTCCAATAAATAGCTTGTTAGAATCAGCCCTATTTGACGAGTGGTATGTCTCAGGGTGAGTTTGGGGCGGTTTTACTGCATAGGGGCTATAAAACGATTCACAAAATAGTTGCGAAAAGGAAATTGGTTGGTAATAGATTTTTTTAGAAGAAAATACTGATGTTTCTCCAAGCCAAGGCCGGTCCATAACTTAGGTAACGGAGTATTTTTTAAAATTTCTCCTTCAAACTTCAATATAGGTTTGACGGAGAATGTTTTGAAATTCTCCGGTCATATTTGAATTATTTAGTCCATACTTACTTATCAATGTTTCTACAAAAAAAAAAAAAAAAAAACAGGATATCAGTAAAAACCTTAATTGATTAATAATAATATCCGATTACCCAATAAATCTAATCCAACACCCAGTGCAAGCGAGGTGCTTCTGATCAAACCATGCCCCACATGCTGGAGTGTCTTAAGTCCCAGTTCACCTGCACTAAAGAAGACCTAATGAACGCTACTTATTCCGCAATCCTCAAATAATATAATAACAAAGTGCCATCGATACGAAAATGGACACTACTCGTAAAAGCATAGATAAGTAGTGTTGTTACGTCGGGTACTGACACGCGAATTACAATGATTTTTATTAAACAAAAACACATATCTATTTTTTATTTTATTTTATTTTACTTTTTATTTCTGTATCTGTCCGTGACATCACAGCGAGCCCTATCAGAAATCCAGCACTGCTACATTTATTTTTAAATGTCGCAGCATCATGCTGAGATAGGAGCCTTTTTGCCCCGCACAGGACTTTGGTTTCATTTTACTTTTGTTTTTATTTTTTATTAGTGTTACTATGAGTGTGTTTAGTTTAAAATGTGATCTTCCTGTATGAGTCCCAATAAATACTTTTTCATTCTTTCTTTAAAAAAAAGAAGAAGACCCAATGAATCACAAAATTACAGAATGTGAATAAAAAGTTGAATTATTTAACTCGTGTTAGTTTTGTATTGGTATACCATAATCAGCGTATAATGTTCTGCTGGGACACAGGCCTCACGGTGAGCGGGAGTGGATCTAGTGCGGGTTACTTATATCAGAAAATAATTATTTTCCCTGAATTTTAAATGTGGAAAAACTTATAGAAAAATAAGCTGTTCATCTAACACAGAATTCTGCAGGTGAAAGGAAAGTAGAAAAAAGACTAGCACTACCTATCTTTTCACAGCGTTAACGAGCAAAGCCGCGGGCGCTGCTAATACGGTAATTGAATTTTATGCTCAATAACCTGCTCTCGAACGAGGTTTTAGCTTCATAACTACTGCTCACAACTCTTTATTAGCTCAGTAGAAATGTTAGCGGTGTTATTACTCATAGTTTATAGCCTAGAGATTAACTTAATGAATGCCGACAACGATCACTGATGGGAACTTTAATTGTGGTAAAAGAAACTATTTAGTTTCAGCTTTAGAACCCGAATTGTAAATTGATAAAGGAGTAAGTACCTAGCACTAGAAAACACTTAATAATAATTATAAAAAGATGACGGGATACATTTCTGACTCACTACCAGCCCGGTATTTTAGTGAAGATTTTGAGATCAGATGGGAAGTAGTTACTCCATATATCTTGAAATTGAGATCAAAGCTGGGCATTGAGAACAGATATGTAATGATTTTTCAACTTATGAATGTTGGACATAGCATACAAGATATAAACGCTGAAATGGAAATGGGCGAGAATTTGTAGCCGTATGGTCCCCAAAAGAAGGCAAAAGGAAGAGAGGACCCCAATGCGAAGGTGGGACGACGATCTTAAGGTGACAGCGGGGCCACAATGTGGAAGAGGAAAATCCATGACCGCGAACTGTGGAAGAATATGGGAGAAGTATCGGTTTCAAAGCAATCTTCTGAAACCGATGTCTGAAGAATAAATTTTTCTTATTATTAACTAAATAATATAACTATGCAATTATATTGTAAGATTATTAATATAGGCTATTATTATTATAAAAATGTGTTTGACATATCTCGGGACCCTGGGGTCCCGGACCTTTGAAAGGCGTACGAGGGGCCGAAGCCAAGAGGCCCCTTTCGACCGACGATTATCCCTGTATGCACAATGCAAGTGTACCCAAGGACAACCCTCGGTTGGTGCAGGACTATTGCAGGATATGGGAACAAAGACATTGTATTATAGGTTTGGGTTACTAAATTGGACTACCTAGAACTATGGAAAGACTAAGGAAAGATTTATTGTTATTATAATGTAGTAAGTATGATGGGAAAGCTACATGTTATCAACACTTGCTTCTAGCCCCTTGACTTTTCGCACCCTTTTCCCATAAAATCTTAAACCAAACCTATTAACTTTAACATGACCCCATCACTTCCCGATCATCGTAAAAATATCAATAGAGCACTAAGGCTGCCGTTAACCGGGTTAGTGACCGGACGTAAATCAGTTGAAGGCCGTACAACATACGACCGGGTTGATACATCGCCGATACAGGCGGGCACGTGATTTGTGTCGTAACTGCTTTAGGGCAAAGATGGGGCAGCAGAAGTGACGGACTGTTTGTAGCTAGGATTTTTGTTGATCTGGATGTTTTCCTATACAGTGTGTCTGGTCACCGGTGTCCAACCCGCTAAGGCGAAGCAATATGATCAATTTTATCGACAAATACACACAGACAGTATTCAGCTGCATCTGGTTAGACTGGAAGCCAACCCCAACATAGTTGGGAAAAGGTTAGGCAGATTGACCCTTCCCACTAGCTTTTATAACAGAAAGAAAGAAAAGAAGAAAGAAAATGCGTTTTTTAATCATTGTTTTCTGTTTTTATAGTTTTAAGGTGTATTTTTTGTTTTAATGCCAATAAATACATTTTTATTTCATTCTTTCTTTCTTTTTTTAAGAACAAGTGAGATAATAATTGGCTATTAGATGAGCAATGGTCGGTAGGTACATACGTTTTGAAAGAGAATGAGTAAAAACCCCAGATTAACGTGACACAGTTAAACTTATAAGAAAAAGATAAACAGAAGCCCATCAGCCAAGCAGGTAGGTATATTATTTAGATTGTAATTAGATCAACTAAAGTGAAGTAGATACATAAAAAGTTCCTAAGCTAGGGCTTCAAAGATAGTGTAGGCTCACTCAAGTCATCATCAGTCGAAAGACGTTCACTGCTGGACATGGCAGAGCCGGCCCTGGGGTGAAGCGAGAGGAGCGGTCGCTCTAGGTGCCAGATTGCAAGCGGCGCCAAAAAGCCAAATGCGAAAAAGCACCAGCGCAATTTTCAGCATAAATAAAATTTTGATAGCGCCTTTTGAGAAGCGCGGGAGCAGTGTTGCCAGATAAGATTTTTAAATGTTAAAGAAGCAGGAGTATACTAATTACAGCTACCTACTTAATTTAATTTAAGTTCAATAAGTGTTGATATTTGCAATAAAAGTTGATTTTAGAAAATTTGGGAATTCATATTTACTAGCTTTTGCCCGCGGCTCCGCCCGCGCGGACGTCGGTTATCGCGTAAAAAAGTAGACTATGTCTTTCTCCATATCCCAGGCTATATCTCTGCCAAATTTCATGACGCTTGGTTCAGCAGTTTAGGCGTGAAAACATAACATACAGACAGACAGACAGACAGACCAACAGACAGACCAACAGACAGACAGAGTTACTTTCACATTTATAATATTAGTATGGAAGTATGGATAGTATGAATATTAGTATGGATTTAACATAAAACAGACGTAGAATTATCGTGTGGTGAAAGCGTCGATCAAAAGGCGCCGAAAGACAATCTCGCTCTATCCTGAATAACCATGATCAAAGGCTAGGGCCGGCACTGGACAAAGGCCTCCTCCAAGCACCGCCACCCCGACCAGTGCTGTTCTTCCTGAATCCAGCTAATTCCTGCGGCCTTCACAAGGTCATCGGTCCACCTTGTGGGAGGCCTTCCAACGCTACGTCTTCCAGTACGCGGTCGCTACTCCAGAACCTTTCGGCTCCATCGGCCATCTGTTCTGCAAGCAATGTGCCCTGCCCATTGCTACTTAACTTTGGAAATTCTTCAGGCTATGTCGGTTACTTTGTTTTTTTTTTTTTTTTTTTTAAATTGCTGATTAAACTTGCTCTTGACCTTGATATCGCCTGATAGAAATCGATGGACGAGATCTATGATGGATCGAGCCTACCCAGAAGATGCCTGTTCACTCTTGCTTTGAAGGCAGACGGGTTATATGTGGAAGGGAACATAGACGCTGGCCAATAGCTGACCACATTTCGGTTGAACGCATAGTAAATGTGGAGGAGAAGCGCTGAGAACGACTGGACGGGATATCAACCAAGTGCGGATGGTATCCTGCAGTACGTCTGGTAGTCCGGTAATAAAAGGGCGATGGTGGGACCACATCGTGGAGCTCCTGCGCACACTCTCCGTCATACAGTTTATAGAAGACCGAGATTCAAGCAACAGCCAGCCTTTCTCCTGCGGATCACTCCACAACACTCAAGACCTGACCTTGATCACTCAAGTAATAATTTGAAAAGGTAAAATATTTCAAATTTCCTTTTACGTAATGGATGTTCTTTGACCTTCAGTGAGTATTCCCAAAATGTCGAACGTCGTAAAATAATATCATTCTATATTTCTTCCTTATCTTAGCAACGTACTAGGAATTGATTCTGGTAGAATTTCCCTAAGGGCAATCATTGGCGGAATCTACGTATGAAGGTAACAATTGGGTTATGTCTCTCCTTGATATCTATGTGATCGTTTTTTTTTTGGATTTGACTGATTGAATTGAAATAATGATTAATTTGTTTTTATAATAATTAAATTGCAATTTGAAGCTGATCAATAGGTTGGATCTGAAAGGTTAAAGATAAATCTGCGACTTTTCTACCGTGGTGATGGATACCAAATTTGGAGTAGGGAATAATTATATTATTTTTGACAGACTCTAGATCCAGTAAACTATGATGGCTTTATTTAACTATATGGACCCAACCGAGTCGAGGTCGTATTCAAATGTAGAAACAAGATGTTAATTATTGTACAGGGCTATAACCTGATATGCTATTAGCATACAACCTCCGCGAGACTTTTGACTTTTTGAAATAAAAATAAAATTAGAACTTGAATTGAAAATCATAATTTTTTAATATAATTTTAAATGCAAGTTGATGGCATGATTATGAGACAAACATTTAATTTATATTTAGGACTAGCTTTTGCCCGCGGCTCCGCCCGCGTGGATGTCGATTATCGCGTAAAAAAGAAGCCTATGTCCATATCCCAGGCTATATCTCTGCCAAATTCCATGACGACCGGTTCAGCGGTTTAGGCGTGAAAACGTAACATACAGACAGACAGACAGACAGACCAACAGACAGAGTTACTTTCACATTTATAATATTAATATATATTATATATAAATATATAATATATAGTATTATATAGCATAGTATATAGTATACTATAGTATGGAAGTATGGATAGAAGAAAAGATCAGGCAGTCGGCTCACCGAGCTGACAAGCGCATATCATAAGATAAAAATATAATAATATAGATCCAAAAAAATATCCTAGTTGTAATACAAACACGCGTGTTATTTATTGCGGTACCGTCAGCGCTTGCTTTACCAACAGCACTTTGTGATCTTTGACCCGCACATTACCTTTTAAACGTGGTATAACGATGGCAACTCAATATAAGACAATGTTTATACTCCCATCACTGAGAAAAATCTATAGATATGTAGAGAATATTGCATTTGCGAATATAAGTGCATCTAGAACGCAGTGAAACGCTAAAAGGATCTGGCTAGCAGCTAGCTAGATGCTAAAAACCATGACTCGGAAAGCCTTTTGTGATTGGAAAATGTATGGGCCACTTCAAATGTCGTGCACTCCTTGAGGTTTCCAATAGTTCCACTTCGGATGACCCATTTATAAAGCTTTTTGGGTAACGTCATGAGTTTTTTTTTTTTTTTAATTCTACTTTGAGTTTGCTCTTGACTTTAGTCTAGGTCTGGATGACAGAGACAAAGTCTACGATGGAGTGAGCTTACCCAAAAGAAGCCTGTTCACTCTCACTTTGAATAGATTAGGGTTGTATGCGTTCGGAAACACAGACGCAGGCAGAGAGTTCCACTCCTTTGCTGCGCGCATTATAAAAGACGTTTGAAAACGCTTAATGCGAGTTGGTGGAATATTAACTAGGTGGGGGTGGTAACCGTTGCCTGGTTGACCGACAAGCAGGCAACCTTGCGGCGATGAGCCAAGCTGTGAAGCTTGGCATTCACCAGTTTTACGTCGCCAATGAGCCTCTTAGCTTTGCGTTCCACCGAGTCAAGCGCAGCAAGTTAAGTTAGTAAGTTTCAAAAGGATGTGGTAGGCTGATACACCGGTTGTTGTTGCAGAACTTGGATTAGATCTTATCCAGCAGTGGACTGATGTATCTACCATTGAACATGATACAATGAATTTTCACCCAAAAAAAATTATGATCAAAACTCGAAGAACGTCGTTCAAGCAAAAGATTTCTAAGAACACTTTTCAACATTTACATTTAAAAGTAGGCCATTTTATCTAGTTTTTACGATCGTTTCCACTCGCTACCAAATCACGTAGGCTTCAAACAAAAATGTGTGAGCGTCATGTATCAAATAAAATGATGGGCGATTCTGCTTCGGAATCACGCCACGGATATTTATTTGGGAAATAAGATATATTTACGACACTATTTGGTTTGTTTTCTTGAATGTTTTTGAGAGAGGGGTACCTATTGTGATATTTTATCTTTGGTAGAATGAAAACTGCTGCTTAGATAGGTACCTACTCGTAAACCTACTTGCTTGGCAGTACCTACCTATCAGATAGACGGATGTAGATGTCATCAAAAAAACGCAAATAAATGTATTTTCTTTTCTTTTTTTCCTTCTTTCTTTCTTATCATCATCTGCCAAGCTTTTTCTCAACTATGTTGGGGTCAGCTTCCAGTCTAACCGGATGCAGCTGAATACCAGTATTTTAAATAAATAGAGCGACTGCCTATCTGACAACCACAACCCACAAACTGGGTAATACGATACCCCTTGGTAATACTAGGTTGTCTGACTTTCGGGTTTCGACGCATAGCGACTGTCAAAGATCCACGAATGACAGCCGAGACCAACAGCGTCACGTGCCTTCCGAGGCACGGGACGGGTCCCGATATGTAATGGAACCACCACCAAACGACCGCGTAAAGCGTAGCTTAGCCTTCGATCGACCTGTGTTATCATTTAGCCACGAGCGGTGTAAGCCACGAAAAATAATTTAGCCACGAAATGAATTTAAGTCATTGATCCATACTAATATTATAAATGTGAAAGTAACTCTGTCTATCTGTGTGTCTGTCTTTCTGTCTGTCTGTATGTTACGTTTCCACGCCTAAACCGCTGAACCGATCGTCATGAAATTTGGCAGAGATATAGCCTGGGGTATGTAGAAGGACATACGCTACTATTTTACGCGATAACTGACATCCACGCGGGCGGAGCCGCGGGCAAAAGCTAGTGTATAATAAAGGAAGTTAAGCCACCGCTCTAATTTCACGTAAACATTATTGGACTAGAAACAATTTACATGAAAACACAGTACATATCTACATTTCCCGATGTCGTTCGTGAAACGAGATAGGTAGCAATATTGTCACTGATACGTAGGTACACAATAACAACTCAGAAACAAATGGCGACCTAGAAAGCAATATTATTCAGGAGAATTTTAAAGAAAATAAGTTTTGATTTAAGGTACTATTAGGAACCGAGCTGCCAACTGCAACTGCAGACAGCACGTGCAGCGACTGCATGCAATCGGCCGCTGGCTTGTATTTATGTAAAGAAAATGTATTTCTATTAAGTATTTAATTATATATTAATACTTTTTGGCAAGCTTACCAAAGAGTACGAACGAGAGTTGAACGGGTGCAGACAGAGATGTCAAAATGACAAGATTGAAAAATAGATTTATTATTAAATATTTTAATTAATAGGTACATTTTATTATATTATTGAGAACCGACAGGTGTAAGGAACTTAAAATGGCGTTTCTTTAATTACAGCAACACATTTTGGTTTTATTGTTACACCAACGATACGGCAACAAATATCTTATAATGTATTTATATGAAATGGCTTCCAAGCGCTGCACGTGCTGTCGGCAGTTGCAGTTGGCAGCTCGGTTCCAAATAGTACCTTTACGGTGGCCAGCACATCAAGTTAACACAAACTGTCAAATTTTCTCATTACAGTTTGAACTTAATCAAAATCATTTTAAAGTTTAAAATCGTTTGGAGAAGTTTGACAGTTTCGTGTAGCTTGATGTGCCGGCCACTACTTACGAGTGGAAAGTAATCCCGTGGAACTTGTTTTTGGTTTGTGAATTATTTGTGCACATTTTGAAAATACGGGAAGGCGTTGTTGTTGCTTATTTAGACGAATACGGTAATTTTACTTAACGTGCTACACATGTCCTACACAAACGCCAGTTCGATTGTGACTTAGGTTAGTTGTGCCGGTCGGCATAGTTTATGCAGTCCACGTCGAGGAGCGCGTACCTAATCTTCCTTTTTTATACATCAACTAGCTTTTGCCCGCGGCTCCGCCCGCGTGGATGTCGTTTATCGCGTAAAAAAGTAGCCTATGTCCTTTTCCATTTCCCAGGCTATATCTCTGCCTTTCATGACGATCGGTTCAGCGGTTTAGGCGTGAAAACGTAACATATAGACAGACAGACAGACAGAGTTACTTTCACATTTATAACATTAGTATGGATGGTGTAAGTCCATCACAAAACTAAACCACTGCTTGAAAAGTTTTTTGAGTCAGTAGAAAAAGGCCTGACATCAGTCTGTCGGTAGGTACGCTTACTCCTAAGTACTTTCCTCAGATGGACCACAAAGCATGCGTGTCTAGCCAGAAACACCTTTGTGGTGACCAATGTCTAAGAAAACGCAACAGAGTAGGTTCCTACACAAATATCTACCTATCTATCATCTCAAATTGGCCTTATTGTGACAGATCATGCTGTCATTGCCCCCTGCTGGCTGGTCGCCGCCGTCAATTTATATTGCTAAACGGAACTGCTCTTAGGGAGGGGACGTCGTAAGTAGTTTACATAGCTGACGGAATCTATCTAACTTTATTACTACTACATGATACTTCCATTACAGCGGATGCTTCAGACATTTTGCTGTATGTAGTTCTATCTATCTAGGTACTTTTGTTGCTTAGTTAAATTCACGGGCTTATCACTAACTTGGCTACTTGGTACCCATCCCAATCATACCTACCTACCTGGGTACCTAAAGTCTTAGTGAAAGTTTTTGTAGGTGCATGTAGGTAACAATCTACCTCTGTAAGAGAAATATCGCTTTTATAATTTCTAACGGCGGGCTTCATTATAATTGTGGTCGTTCACGACAAGAAAGTAAAATGTATGGAAATATGTGCACGTTATAATCCATACTATATACTGTACTATATACTATATATACTTATACTTACTATATATATATATATATTATATATCCAAGTAACTCTGTCTGTCTGTCTGTATGTTACGTTTTCACGCCTAAACCGCTGAACAGATCGTCATGAAATTTGGCAGAGATATAGCCTGGGATATGAAGAAGGACATAGGCTACTTTTTTACGTGATAACCAACATCTACGCGGGCGGAGCCGCGGGCAAAAGCTAGTGTTATCATAAACGGTTTAGTATCTTCAAATAGTTAAATAAATAAATAATATTGTATTATCGACACCCGCTAAGTATACGTATATGTACGTATGTATCTGCCAGATACACGAAACGGTTATTATTGTATTTTTGGCATCTTTACACCTATATTTACCAAGTTTATACAAGTTTATTTTATTTTTTCAATTAACCCAACATACTTTTTTCTCAAACGTATATAGGGGCTTAGCCACGGCGATTTAAAGAAATTGAAATCTTCAATTCGCTCTCCTATAAAATTTGCATTTGTCAGTTATTTACATAGTTGTACTTAGGAGGTGTCGTTATATTTCCATACATTTAACTTCTCTGTGTTATTGTGATGCCGTGGACGTCTGCGATAATATCGTCACGTTAGAAATTATAAAAACCCCCCCAATCAGTAAACATATTCCGGAAGAAATTCAGAACTAAGAAACGTCAAACCTCAAAATCAGCGGCTTTGAATTTGTGGTGACTAATGCCATCTACCAATGATAACACGATTACTGTGAACAAATAGTACGACAATGTTCTACTAGATGGCGCAACTGGTTTTTACATTGAGTATGAAAATAAATAATAATGTCGTTTCTTTGTTAGCATCTTCATTTCATGAAGCGCATGAGTACACATTATTAATTTTAAATAATATTATAGTAAAAAGAAATAAATCAATATCAGAAAACTTTAGTTTTTAAACGTTTTTCACAACGTCATATCAAAATTCAGAACGAATTAGTGATACAACTCACAGAAATATGTCTCCTGATTTTTGTTTAGTTCTGTTTGAAACCAGTGCTTAATTATAGATTGTTTTAATTGATAAAACCTAAAAAAAAATGCACAACTTTGGTAAAAGATTAAATTTTTGCAATGATATAGTTGCTTTTATTTATTTTATATACGAAATTGATATAAAAATATCCTCGTTTAAAGGAAAAATATTAGTCTGGCAACATAGTTGTGACGTTAGTAAACTTGTTCCAGTATTGATCGGTTTTATTTGCGAAATTATTTATACAAACACTTGTCGCTTCTCGGCTCAAACATCATCGTGCATCATTATTGAAGCAACGCGGCAGGATATCAAACGTTTATCGTATGATTAAAAAACATTGTTGCAATTCGTTAAGTGATAAAATCGTGAAAGTTCGTAATTCGCATCTTGTTGGAATATTGTGCGCCAGTGACTTAAACTTTAAATTTTTATTAGAATTTTAAATGATGGATAAAAAAGTACTTTTTGTTGTATTTGCCACGCTCGGTTGCGTTTTATTGGCATCAGCACTTGAAGTCGATACATATGATTTTCTGATGCCTAATGTTTGGCCCCACAAGGTAAGTAAGACCATTTTATTTATTTCGTTTATTCGACACAAATAATTACTGAAATACTTAAAAGTTTTTTTTTTTTGCTAACATCTGTTGTGTAATAGGTACTTTATTTTACACAATATTTGTTTTATTTACCAACCTTTCATTTAGTAATTCTTCAAAGGATTCACTTAATTTAAAAATTTAATTTAATTTTGTATGACCATATCAGCGAAATACATAGGTACACTTAAATTTAAATAATTTCCAATATAACTTAACAAAGAGTAATTTATCTCAAAAAGTTCTGTTACTTATTTATAGATTTCACAAAAAGAAACTTAGCCTGGAGAAGAAACAAGAGAACAACAACAATAATAATATTATTATTTGGTATCTGATCAGAAAACTACATTGAACCACCACCTAAACACAAAATTCTAAAAACGAAAACAAGTGAATTTGAATATTTTTTACACTAAAGTTGGAAGGAGAAATCAAAATCAAAATATTTTAATTCACATAAACCTGCACTTATGAAATATCAAAAGCTAGGTGCATGGTTCCAATTAGTCGTTTCCTATGGAGAAGAGCCGGCAAGAAACTCCATGGTTACTCTTTAAAAAAAAAAACTCTTTTTTAGAAACTTGGTTGATTAATCCTTTGCAAATAACATCTCATCCTTTCGCTGTGCAATGCAGTAACTAACACAAAAACATGCATATCAAAGTCATGATGAAAAAAACCTGTTTATATGTAGACTAGCTGTGACTCGTGTTTTTGCCCCAGTACCTACAATTTTTCTTTCTAACTTTTGTTAATTTTGGTTGGCTCCTAAGGGCCGTAGCGAAGTCTTAAATAGCCCATAACCTTCCTCAAGAATTGGGCTATCAAATGCTAAAAGATTTTTTTGAGTCCGACAAGGAGTTCATGAGATTAGTGCATTCAAACAAAAAAAAAAAAAAAAAAACTCTTCAGCCTTATTATATTATAGTATAGTATAGTATAGTATAGATTTGTGTGCATCAAAATAACAATTTGATTAACAGGTTTGTGAGAATATAGGTACTTACTGCAAGCACCTAATTCTTATTTAAGCATTGTAGATTTTTGCGTTTGATCTCTTTATCATCTGTTGGTAAGAAATTTAGTAGTTGATTTTATCATTCATTCATTTAATTTTATTGCTTAAAATAATAAATTTTGTAGAGGGGCTTGTGGCTAAGTAATAACAGCTACACGGGTCAATAGATCAGGTTAAGCTACGTTTGCCGCGGCTGGCCTGCAGATGGGTGACCATCTTTAACATACCAAGACCCCTCCGTGCCTCGGAAATCACGTTAAAACATTGGTCCCGGCTGTCATTTGTAGATCTTTGACAGTTGTTATGGATCATTAGACCGAAAGTCTGACAACCAGTCTTACCAAGGGGTATTGTGTTACCTAGTTTAACTGGGTTGCGGAGGTCAGATAGGCAGTTGCTCCTTGATAAATACTGGTATTCAGGTTGGACTACAAGCTGACCCCAACATAGTTGCAATAGCTTGCAGTAGATTTAGACTAAAAATACTAGAAAATCTTGTCTATAATTTTTTTAGATATCAGTTACAGGTTAGATATGAATCATATTTGATATTTTGTTTTGAAGCCCCGAAAAAGTTACTCAACCACAGACTAATATTAGATATGATTCTATTTGGAAGCTTTCAAAAAAAGTTGATAAATTATAATATGTTTCTTACCTACATTTACTTCAAAGCAAAATCAAATACTGGGCTATTTTTTGCATTGAATAGGTACCAAGTAGGTTTAGGTATGTATGTAGGTAGGTTTTTGCTACCTTCGGCTTTCAAACATTGGAAGGTAAATAATAGTTATTAATTTTCCTCATTTGGTGATGATTCTGTACAAAACAGTCCCTAATAAGTTTTATTGGTCTCATCTTAAAACCATAGGTGGTCAGACTGGAAGCTGACCTCAACATACTTGGAAAAATCTAGGCAGATGATCATCTTAAATCGATGTCTAAAGGTACATGACTTGCCAAAGGTGTTTGCAGTATTAACACAACTACCATATCCTTCAGGGTATGAAGAGGTAAATGTTGTTATGTTCTGGATATTGGGCTAGAGCTTAATGGTGCCGATTCTCTTGTACACTGAACTAAACTATCACTAAAATTCCTAACTTTTGGCTATGAGATGTGCGTTCCACGATTAATTCACGGTGTGTGGAAGTATTTTAGCCTTCGAAGATTCTTACGAATATTGCAACTTAAAACACAATGCTTTTTTTTTTTAATTCTAGACCCCTGATTTCCTTACGCTTTTCTGGCCTCTGATGAAAAAAGTTTGCGCATCCTTGTACTAAATCATGATAAATTATATTGGATGCAACCACTTCAGCTTTATCATGGCATATGAAAGTCTCGTTTGTTGATATGGAAAGGTCGTGCGTAGGTTGTTCTAAGTGGCTCCGCAAAAGTTAGTCGTTATTCCATGGTCCATTTACCGCAAACCGCTGATATCAACAAGATTACTTAAGTACCAATTCTGCGCGACAGTGCAAAAGCGCGCTGGTTCTAGCCTATAAAGTGTGTATGATCCGACGGGTCTAGTTTAGCTTCTGATTTTACTTTATTAATCATGGATTCGAAAATTAATTTATAATTTTAGTAGCTGAGTGATTTTGGGTTTTCCCGTCAGGAATTTTAATTTGTGTCCTGTTGATGGCAAAAGGTACACCTCTACCGAACCCCTTCAGGGAATACGAGGCATGATGTTATGTTATGCATTGCTTCAAGATAGGTATTCCTTCTTGGTAAAAGAGTCTAGTATCCCGCATATGTTCGGGACTCGAAAAGAACCCACGTTCCAAATCAACGCCGAATCTTAAGCTCAAATCCGGTAAGGCAATCCGTAGCAAATTGGAACGTCCGTACTAAATATTAACGACGCCTTCATACGTTTGAAGGTTAGGTTTTAGGTGCGATCTGCTGAATTTTTAACCATCCTGCAGATATCGACAAAATTGCGCATTCTTAGTACATAAGGTGCCTTGTCCTCGGTGTTTATCCTGCCTAAGTTAGTTGTTGTTCGCTGTGCTTTTTAGTGTGGCTACTCACATACTATCAGAATAACTAAGAAAGATGCATTGGGCAATGGGCATCGGTTTATTCCGTTCTAATACCAAAAACTAATACCACTATGTATGTTTTCCGACTGATGAAACAAATATCAGTGGTATTAGTTTTTGGTATTAGAACGGAATAAATCTGGGCATCTGCTACGGCATCGCTTTCTTTAATTGAACATCTGGCGTATCCTGGGTAGGGTCCGGATTGTCCTTATTTTTATTTTTTTTCACGTCGATGAACGTCTTCTCTGTTTATATATTGTTTGAGCCCAGTAGGTGGCTGCGTTGATTGCGGCATCAGTGGCATTCTTTTGGTCATTCGAGGTGCAAGTGAACGGGCATTTAGTACACTCCAGCAAGTGGGACATGGTCTGGTTAGAAACACTGCACTCGCACTTTTATACCTTTGCTTAGCTTTTCCCATTACTTGTGCGAGAGAAAAGCTATAATAGATAATACGAGAGCTCTCTTTAAAGTAAATTTTTAGTAAGGCCTTGCATCTGGGCCTTTTTTATCTTTATTTATTTTATAGAAGGTTTGATCAAACATGATCATGCCATTCTCATAAGGCCTCACAAAGATTAACTTATCTACGCTTAATGGCAAATTTAACTAAATTTTACATTGACTTAGCCTCACAGATATAGATAGACCTAGATAACGCAAGTATCACGAACTGTATGAAAACCGAGCGTGACAATTTTTGACTACCTACTATGACGTCACAAGCTCGCGGTCTCGCTCACGTTTACCCAGCCAGCAGTACACAGGACTGAGCGCGAAAGTGGCGGCTTACGATTTTTGTACGTAAGCTGGTGCGATTTTTGCATCTATACCTGTGCTTAGCCTCATCTGACAGAGGACGGGCCAGAATCAAGTTACACATGCCCATTTCCCGCAGATCCACGTCCTTCAAAAACTGCTAGGAATTAATTTCCAAATAAATACTACTCAGTTGGTATCGAAGCTTTGGCTTTGGCATATTTGCATCTCCAATACATTTTTAAGCCGAATTTTCCAAGATTTGCATCGAACGTATAGAGGGTGGAATTTTGTAATCTCACCTGGAGGGAAACTACTCTAAATACTGGAGAAATTTTACTCAAAGGAAACATTTCTTTATTTTTTATAAGAAACAAATCTGCATTCAAAGTTTTGAACCGAACCGGCTAAAATCCGAAAAAATAACACTTTTATGGCATCAATCGATAGGGTCAATTATAAGGATCTCTCTCTAATGAACATGATAAATGAAATGAAAGGAAAACGAATAATGAATTAAGTAGGTATAGACCGGCCGCAATACTAAAGATTTCATAGTTTAACACTAAAGTTCTGTTGTAAACTACCAGGGCCTAAAGTCTGCTATTACAATAGTGTCAGAATGGTCTCGCCATTGTGAGTACCTATTTGACAGTGTTTGTATGGCAAATCTGTCAAAAACTCACTATTAAGAGACCATTCTGACACTAGGTATTGTAATAGCAGACTTGAGGCCCTGTTAATACGTTCACGAGTGAAAATGAAAGCCCAATCAGGATCAATAATATCCAATCGTTGATAACATTAAACATTGAATGGAGCACTCCGCTGGATCTATTTATAGACTCGACCTGGCTTTATCCAGTATCCGATCGACCTCAGGTTGTGATAGTAACTATTAATAGTTATGTTACAACATTTCCATTAATGGTTTTTAAATTCGAAAGTTGTTCTAAACTATTAACTAATCTATGTAAATACTAATAAAGCTAAAGAGTTTGTTTACATCACGCTAGGACCCTTAGGAGACGATCAAAAAGGAAAAGTTCGAAAAAAATCGAAAACGATAAATCTAATGCAGGCGATGCGATGCGACGGGTGGGTCGAAGAAATAAAAAATTTCACGCCGACGAAGTTGCGGGCAGAAGCAATATAATAAAGCTAAAGAAGTTGTTTGTTTGAACGCGCTAATCTCTGGAACTACCAGTCGGGTTTGCAAAATTATTTTTGCAATTGATGGAAGCTATGCTTGAGCTTGGGATTCTTGCTACTTAACATCACGTTACGACCCTTAACGAGACGAGAGACCAAAAAGAAAAAAAAATTAGAAAGAACGGTAAGCGTAAAGGAAGTAACGGGGCAGAGCTATAAGATAATAATATTTTTTTAAACAAAAAATTTCACGCGATCGAAATCGCGGGCAGAAGTTAGCAGGTATTATAAGGAGGTAAAATAGTTTCTTAGTTTGTAAGAAGTAATCTCTGGAAGTACCTACTGATTCGATTACAGAAATTCTTTCACTAGAAAGCTATATTGTGGCCGAGTGCCATTGTTCTTAATAAAACTAAATCAATTTTGGGCCTATAGTCATGCCTTGCCCCATGCAGTTCAAAAAGGTCATGTTTGTCTTTAAAATGATCATAACCAAAAATTATAGGTTTCAAGTTTCAACAAAGTCCACTAACCTAAGCAGACAATTTCGTTCATAATCTTCCCTTCAGCCGGATTATAACTGGTGCAGTCGACCTTACCTCATAAGGGGGTTGCGCTAAGATAGCCCGCGAAATTATTATTTTCTAAATTGCAAAAAACTTAAGAAAATCTTAATTTCGCAGACTACACTGGAGCCTTCGGAAACTTTTGGCTTCTTCATTCATTAAAGTAGGAATAAGAAATTAAATAAGTTTTTTATTTTTATTTGAGCAAAACCTCCTTTTTGTCCGTCGCAAAATATAAATGAGTTTAATATATAGTAGAGCTTCTAGTTCTCCTATTCATGTCTAAAATGGGTAGGTTTTGCCCGCATGTCGAACCTAATCTACAATTGAAACGAATGTCAAAAAACGTCCGTGAAAGTAGAATTCGATTAGAAAACAGTTTACGTACAAGATTGTTATCATTAGGTATATCTACGAGGTAACTACATATGTGGTTTAGTTAAGCCACAATAGAATTCCATGTGAATTCCAAACATTGTGATCGTTTAATTTCTGAATTAAACGATCACAATGCAACTATTCTTACCAAAAGTTGGCTCTGGCCAACTTTTGTTAAGAATAGTTGGCTTTGCCTAACAAGAGTTCCTAGGATCAGAATCCCTAAAATATTTTTTTCTCCTGAAACAGCCCCGTTGTTACTGGAATTCTCAAAGTTTCAATCGCCAACCAACTACCAAACCAAACGAATTCTTTTTTTAAAGAGTAACCGTGCAGTTTCTTTCCGATTCTTCTCGACAGGAAACGACCAATTGGAACCGAGCACTTAGCTTCGGACGTTTCATAAGTGCCCATGTCGGTTTATGTGAAATAAAATATTTTGATTTTAGTTTTTTTTATATACTTTTTTTATATTGCATTTTGTTCTCAGTTCTCTCGGAAATAGGGTTTGACCTTTTATCATGTTTCCTAAAGCGAACCGCATCCCACGTGCATTGTTCCAAAGGTCATCCCGTGTGCCCTTAGCTCTCCTTGCGCCATTTTATATTTAGTTGTACCTATGTTTGTTTATTTTGAACTATGCGTCATCATAAGTTACGAATATAGCGTTACTCTAATAAGAAGGAAAAAAACAATTTATCCTTCGTTCTGGTAATTCCAGCGCAATATTTACATAACAAACATTATGAGAATTGCGTTATCTTAACTAGGTTTGTAGATGAGTGTGATGATAAAAATATGATGAAACAACTGCCCATTGATTGTTCAAGGGATAGAAGTATTAACCTAATTAGCACATAAGTGCAACATACGTGAGACAAGAAGCTTATAACAGCCAGTTTCCTAGCCTTGAAAGGTTTTCTCGGCCAGATCATATTTAATTTTGCTTGTATGTCAAAATAGAAATATATCACAATATTTTTTGTTCCAGGATGAACTCTACTTATGCACGCCTATCAGGATTTCACCTCACAGCAATTATTACATAGGTTTGTATCTAATTCATCTCTATCTAATTCTAACAATGCTTCTGGGGCCTTACCTTAAAACGATTCGAGTTTGATTTTGATTCCGATTCGATTTCGTTTCTGATCCGAACTCGATTTAAAACTTAAAAACTGACCGAAGTTGGTTTCGCTTCGAACCACCGCACGATCGTGCGCTAGTGTTGGATTCAAGAGTATGGATCGGCATTTAATTCGAACCCAATTCGATTGATTCAGTACTCGATGCTGTCGGGAGTAAGGCCGTAGAAGCGAGTTCGAATCGGAATCAAAATCAAACTCGAATCGTTTTCGGGAGTAAGGCCCCTAATTATGTCAGTCCCAACCCAACGGCACGATATGACTTCATTACGAACTTAAGGCTCAGTAGTACATAGCTGTTCGTGATTGCAGCTGTTTACAAAGGAATTCCCCGAGCTTCTTCTCAATTTATAAGCTTATCACCCGATATCATGTTTATGTACGAGACTCCCTCGGTACCGAGCAGCTTCATTAGTGGAAAAGTTTCTTAAAATAACTTCATGTCGCACGTTGAAGAAGATTTTGCTAGGAATTACGTATATTTTAATATTTTATTTAAAAACCTGATAAACTTACCTACCCCGTTTTGCTTCTAATGTAAATTAGACCATAACGATTTAACCAAAACGCTCAGAATAAGTTTTTCTTTACTTACACCCAAAGTTTTGCGATGTGGTCTACCCAGTTGGGGAGTATTTGAATGTTTTGAAATCAGATTTTTTATATGCACAGTTTGTGTTTCCCCACCCCTTCCTAGGTAAACATACCTTTAAAGCATTCTTTTTTTATGGAGAAATTAAAATTTTCTTCGATTTTTTGCAATTTGCAGTTCTGTATCAGGTTGTATGTTGATCTTAATATGATTCGCGGCCGTCTCAAATATTTACATATTTATAGAATTACAATCATAAAACTCATCAATACAACTCTCTAAGTTCACACAATACTATTGAATAACTATTTCACGAAATCATGACTTCCAGGAATATACTAACTTAAAGAGTTGTATTACTGATTCTAATGATTATAATTTTGTAAATACATAATTGTTACGGTCGCGAATCATACTTTAACCAACATACACCTAGACAATGAGCTGCAAATTGCAAAATCATAAGAAAATTTGAATTACGCGGGCTACCTTAGTGCTTCCCCCTTAATATTGGCACCTCCGCTCCTCTCTTCTCTTCTCCACTCCAACAGACAAGCAGCCTTAAGGTCATGGCACATTATACCGGCACCGCAACTGCACAGTTGCAGCACGGCGTCGTCGTCTTGAATTTAGGCTACGGCTAGCCGCCAGTGCGCTAACTACGCGTCCTCCGCGAGGTGCAAGCTCGCAGTCTACGCGCCGGCCGCAAGCAAGGTGCAAGCATGCAGTCTGCGCGCTGGCCGCGAGGTTCAAGTTTGCTGCCACCGCGAACACAATTGTTCTATGGCATTTGTGATTGAGAACGCCTAGGATCAATATAATTCTCTAAGTTCATAATTATAATCCTATTATATGACTATTTCATGAAATCATGACATTTGAAGACTGTCCTAACGAGACGGAGTTGTATAGCTGATTCTAATGATTATAATGCATAGCTTGAAGAATGATTATAATCATATTTTAATCAACATACCTACAACCTGACACTGACCTGCGTAAGAAAATATGAATTTCGCGAGCTACATAAGCGCGAGATGCGCTAACGCAGGTAGCCCGTGAAATTGAGCCTTAAGCCGAGGTTCTTCAAATTAACCTGTAGGAAATGTAATTTTAATGTCATTTTATTTAGAAACGGTAATGATTAAACACGTGAAAAAATTATTTGTTGCTTTTGAGACCTTTCTGTAGGTACGTCGGGTAGTCGTTACATAATTGGACAAAGTTCGCTCGATAGAAAAAAATCCAAACATATCCTTATTTTGTAGATTAAAACTCATTTTATTTCAATATTATGCTACTTTATGTATTGAAAATCACATCAAAATAAACGTATATGATAATGTAATGTCCGTCGCGTTTAACATTGTTAATGTCGTAAAACATTTAATTTTCAACCCAAAATTAACGAAGTTCACGGCACAATTTATTCGCGCCCCGCTGCCACCTCAAGAATAAAATTGCACGCTTGAAGAACCTCGCCTTAATCATCATTTTTGTCCCAATTTTAAAACGCCACTGTTTTGAGTTTTCCATATTCTTCATCTGGACAGGCAGTCAGCAGACCAATAATGACTGATTATAATTTACCACAATATGGACTTTTATAGTTCGTGTCGAGACGACCTCCAGAAGGAGAAGACCTCCAAAAACGTTGACTAAAACTTAAGTAAATGTTTCAGTGGGATTTGAACCGAACGCCACCATGCATACTGCTCATCATATGCTATTATATGGATGCTCGGAGCCAGGGTCTAACGAATCTGTTTGGTAAGTAAAAGAACCCATCAGCCAATCCCTAGCCTTTTCCCGAAACTATGTTGGCGTCGGCTTCCAGTCTAACTGGGTACCGCTGAATACCAGTATTTTAAACGGAGCGACTGCCTATCAGCAGTGCTATTCTGTAACTATCTCACCGTGAAAACATAGGTGAAGTGAGCGTGGAGTGAGCTATCAATAGTGTAAATTTCATAGAAATATAAATAACAGGAGCAGTGGGGGGGCGTGTTGGTGTCCGCGCGCAATGATCATAATGCTCATCGTATAGGCAAGAGGCGGTATCCGCGAACTAGTGCGCTTTCGACCGTGATCGCGACAAATTATAAGATTGCCGTGTTGTTCAGTGGTTTGCAAAATAATACAAAAGTATTTTAGGTAATAAATCTTCTACGCCAGCCCCTTGTTGAGGTAAAAGATAAATTGTAATTTAATTTATTTTGATGTTTCCTTATCGCCGTCGTAACTAGGTAAGCAAAATCGATTTTATTCATTATTATGGTGTATGAAATTTTTATTACTAGAAATGAATTAAATCACTAATTTCACGCTCTGTTTTTAACCCCCGACGAAAACAGAGTGTTATAAGTTTACGTACGTATGGTGTGTAAAACGTATCTGTCTGCACCATCGTAGCTCCCAAACGGCGTAACCGAATTTTGTTTTTTCTCTACTGCTTGAAATCTGACTGATAGGTGAAAAAATTAACTGCCGTAGTACCTATATATAACGAAATTAAAAGAAAAACTATTACAGCTAAGAAGGCTTTACAAGTTACTGAGTAATAATCGTCCAACTTACATTTGTAGTTGAAAAACATGTTCTCCCGTACACTCTGTATGGGAGAACATGTTTTTCAACTACAATATTAAGTTTGTTTCCAGGATAAATTCGTCTCAACTACGGAATCCTTCGTTGTGCGTGGTCCGGCACTCACTTGGCTGGTTTTTATGTCGATACCGTTGGGTAACACCTACAAACGAATTGATGTTTACGGCAACCTTTAGGCCGCTTCCTAACGAATGCGATCGTCCCGCATTTTGTTCGGTGAACCCGAACGGTTAGTCTCTTCGACAGAGGGCGCCTTCCGGTTTTCCGAACAAATGAGTAATGTATGGACGTGACGATCGCACGCGCGAACGATCTTTTTGGTTAGGACGCGGAGTTAGCCTTATAACCTTTAGCCGTAGTTGAGAGAATTTAATAAATGAATTGAATTGAATTGAGAATCCAAAAGAGCACTTCAATAACACGTTAAAAAAGCGCACTGTTGAATTCTCAAAGTTCGGCTAGACGCCGAAAGATGAAATCCAGTGCGCGGTAAAAGCAAGTCGTGTTATAAAAGCGCCCGTGCGTACGTGGGATTTTATTCATCGTACGATGACGTCACTAAACCAAATTAATGGATCCAGCCATGTGCTACGAAAATCGATGAATGGCTGATGATAATGTAACCTTTTATGCGTAATACACATCTCCTTGTGCTAAAGCAGTTTGTAGTCATTTTATAATGTTCCATTTTACGTAGGATGTGAGATTTTGATGTGGATATTATGTTATTATTATTTTCAAATAGCTAACGGGGTCTCCTTCTTTACATGACACGTTCAAATTAGTTGGTGTTGTCAGATGACAATTACCCGAAGCATAATAGCAATGTCTATGCTTGCAAGGCTTACATCAATACTGTATAGTTTTCGCTCAAAGAAATACGTCAAAGAGAGATAGGTGTTGACATAACCAAACACCATGAAATTAGTATTGCAATTTATAGGTACCTTTAGGTAAATATAAATACCCTAAATACTAACGAAACGATATCTGCGGTGGAAGCCTTCAGCCATATGTATAACCTTTAGCCGTAGATGAGAATCCAAAAGAGCACGTCAATAACGCGTTAAAAAGCGCATTGTTGAATTCTGAACGTTCGGTTTAACGCCGAAAGATAAAATCCAGTGAACGGTAAAAAAAGTTGCATTAAAAAAGCACTGACAACTGAAAACACTGTTAACTAATCATTAGGGATGCATCCGATACCGATGCAAATATATCGGCGATACTCGAAGTTTGCCGATATATCTGCATCGGTGATATTTTTTACTAGAAATAGGGACCTATTAGCTCAACCAGGTTTCAAACTGGCTAAAGTAGACTCATCTTTCATGGGGTACTGTTTAAAATGTTACAATAAAATTCCTCCCCACATACTTCAACTGAATGAGACTAAATTTAAATCTTGTATAAAACGCACACTATGCAGGCAGGCATATTATAAGTTGGGGGATTACATCGCTGATAAAAATGCTTGGCTGAATGCTGGTCCTGCTCCACAACCTCAGCTAGTTGATTAACATTTGACAATCATGTTGGAGCTGCTGAAGAGTGTAAGACTATCTTTGCATTGTATAAACTCAATCTCCTTTGTATTATATAAATGCATAGCACAGGTGTGAGTCCTATGTACTATAGAGCTACCATTGACCGGGTAATATGTCTTTCATTGACTTGAATGTGCCCTGGCGGTTGAGAGTATGTCATGCTCACTTAAAGGTCTCGCTGATGGTGGCGTGTGTGTTGGATCATTTAGCTCCCTTCAAAATGGTTGAGCTGAATGGTGCTAATCCATGCGTCATGTTCGTGAACGGGCGCCGTCAGTTGGGACTGGTCATCTCTTAGCTGCCACGGGTTATTTTATTTTATTTTGTTTCTATTTGTTTTACCTACGCTTGACGCTTTTAACGTGTAAGTTTTTATTATTTTTATTTTTACATCGTTCTCACTTTTAGTTATAAATGCAACATTATAGATGTAATGAATACTTTTGTAACAATTTAATTTAAAAGAGTGTCCATGGAGTTTCTTGTCCGTTCTTCTCCATAGGTACCTACGCTTTGGAATGGGAATGTAGCTTAATTTTTCTTACTGACCGACTGCTTGACACTTCAAAAGTGCCTGTAAATGGTTTAATTGAAATAAATGATTTGAGTTTGAGTTTGAGTTTTTATGGCCGATTCAACGATACTGTTCAAATTTCGCTCTTCAAATTCTCTCAAAGAAGAAGTCGAGAGATACCTAAGGTATCATAATATATCGAGAGGCGCTGATCCGTTCGTTTTCTGGCGCAATGACGTCTTATAACCAAACTTTAAAAAAATGGCGCAGAAGTAGGTACTTTAGATCCAAATGAGTTCTGTCGCATCTTAGAGACTTTTACACCGCAGGTCTTATTCAAACAGATTTGCGAAATCGCCTTTCTTCGCAAAACTTAAGAATAGGTAGGTACTTTGTTTTTTAAACAAAAATCTCATCAATGTTAATTTTAATTACTAAAACTATTAACTAATCTCAACCTGTCTATAGTTTTAAACGGTTTTGTTTAGTTTGTCTTGTTATTTGTTCTTTTTATATTAATTAAAAAATAACCTGACTTGTGTTTTAATTATTTTACCTTCATTTTTGAATCCAATAAGCGTATCGGTATAGATATCGCCGATATTTTTATAAGAGCATCGGTATCGGTATCGTATCGGCAAAAAAGCGTATCGAGGCATCCCTACTAATCATACCTTAATCGACTATTAAAAACTGGCACCACTCCTCAGTAGTAACTATAGTCTAATTATTAATTCAATGGAGGAAACTGACAGGTGCTAGCTGTCACATTGTTAAATAATAAGGAAATATTGTATTGTATTCTAGACTTTTACACAAGACAATACATTTATTTTACACTTTATAAATCAATTAAACTAAACGATCACCATTACAATAATTATTATTATAATTATTACACAAAGTGACAGCTAGCACATGTCAGATTGCTCCAGTGAATTGATTATTCGACATTAGTACCTACAATCAAGACAAGGTACATACGCCAACATTATTTTCAATGACTGTGCGTTAATTTGCTAAGTATGCTCTTCCTTTAAATTAATTACCCTTGATTAACGACTTTCGTGAGACACATTCATATAAGTACATAGGTGTGTTTCGTGATTCAACGACAGACTTATGAGAATTTAAGGCTTGAAACAACCTTTATTTATGAGTAAAACCGTAGATACTTACATTAAGGGAAATTATTTGTTAATTATTTATTATTTATTGTTATTATAACTCGGCTAGTTGACACAAATATTTAAAGATTTCTCGTGTTTTAATGCATGTTTAATTTTTGTAGGAGCTGTGGCGAGATGCAGAGTAATGAGATAGATAAATTATACAGCACTGCTAGTCCCTGCCGGTCCGGATCTCAGGTAAGATTCATTCATTAAAATTGAAGAGGTTGTTTGAGGGTTGCAAGCTCCAAATGAACCCGTTGGTACATTTTAGACCCAGCACTTTTCTATCTACACAAAGAAATAAAATTAAACTGTCTGTTTTTAATGTCAAAATAACAGTTTACACGACTGGGGCCCAAGTCTGCTATTTTTATAAATTCGTCACTCCAACACGATCCCATGGTCATTTTGCTAAAAGTTCGTAATCTGCTAAATTCATAATGGTCGATCATTGGTCGGTCAATGGTCTCGTAATATAATTATATTACAATGGCATTTTGAACATTTATTCAAGCCAGATTTCATTTATATATTTTTTTACATATTATTTATTAGTGTCATAGGCAATCTGAAGTAGTAGGAAGTTGGAAGTTTAGTACGAGTAGGAACTTTCATTTGTCATTATGTACGAGATTACCAATTCTTTCAATGGAATGTCAGTGGCTAACCATTGGAAAGTCATAATGACACATTACCTATATTAGTAGATTACCAAACTTGTCAAAATCAACAATTATGAAATCAATGATAGACCATTCTGACACTATTGTAATAGCAGACTTGAGGCCCTGATTACTAAATGCAAATGAAAGTATTACGGTACTTGTAACAAAAATCAAGTTTATAGTTTTGTCTGTCTGACTGTCTGTCTGTTTGTTCCGGCTTATCTTCGACACGGCGGAACGATTTTGTCGGGACTCTCACTGGCGGAGAGCTGATGTTATAAGCAGTGCCGGTTTTAGCATTACCGGCGCCCTGGGCGAGATTTCTATGGCGTCCTCTTTCTACTTACCAATGTGAAAAAAAACCACTGGTTTTTTTACACGACCGTTTAATTCAATAAAACTCTTTCTAAAAAAAAACTACTACCTACTACTTTTTTAACCTTTCTATCAGCAAACTCTTTTATAAAGGCATCGAAGTCTATGTTTTCTGCAATTTCATTTTCGATTGACAACGTTGCCAAGTTTGTCAATCTCGATTAAGATACTGTCGATCGCAGATAGGTTTGTATCAGCTTAAGCTTAGAAAAAGTCGTCTTTCTCCATTCGCTACCTTTACAGGTATAGCGTCCAATATTCTCAATGAAAGGACGAGACGGGAAACCAGACATGAAGGGGCGCCCCTTCATGCCTGGCGCCCTTGGGCGGTCGCCCAACCGCGCCCTACCCTAACGCCGCTACTGGTTATAAGGAGTAACTTAGGTTTGATACCTACTTTTATTTTCGACTAGCTGAACGCGGGCTCGCCCGCGTGGATAAAAATACGCAGTCATAAAGACTGCCGACAGAAGTGAAAACTCAAAACTTCGGAATAACTGACATTCTGGTCCAATACGTTACGAGCATGTCGCGCATTTCGGTGACGCGAACCCTAGCTACTAAAAATCGCTCTCAAAACGGCTAAAGATGTTTTCATTCCAAAAAAAATTACAAACAGACACTTCAATTTTATTTATTTATTAGCTGATGCCCGCGGCTTCGCCCGCGTGGATGTCGGTTATCGCGACCAAAAGTAATCATGAAATTTTGATCCCGTTCCCGCATCCAATGGGAATTTATTCCAGGGATTAAAAGTAGTCTATGTCTTTATTCCAGGCTATGTTCTGTCCCTGTACCAAATTTCAACAAGATCCGTTCCAGACGGCTTATTTTTTTCCGACACCTCCAACAAATATTATATTTTAGCCAATGTTAAAGTAAAAAACTTGACAAATTATATACTAAAACCTTCCTCGAGAACCACTCTATCCATTGGTGAAAACAGCATGAAAATCGGTGCAGAAGTTTTTGAGTTTATCGCGAACAGACAGACAGACAGACAGATGCGACGGAGGACTTTGTTTTATAATATGTAGTGATATAGAAAAAGCCAAGCAGCTAGTATTTCATAAGTGCTTTCATGCTGATAACAAGCAAATCAAATTGGTAACGTGTTACGGTGCACGTAGGCGTTGCTTGGGTACCAACAATATTTCTATTATAATAGAACATGCCTCTATCATCTTATTTATAAAACGTTTTCTAAGATAACAATGCGATTGAGAGGTTTTTACAGGGGCCCAAGTCTGCTACTTTTATAAATTCGTCACTCCAACATGATCCAATTGTCATTTTGCTAAAAGTTCGTAATCTGCTAAATTCATAATGGTCGATCATTGGTCGGTCAATGGTCTCGTGTTACATGGCATTTTGAACAATTATTTATGCCAGCTTTCATTTATATATATTATTACATATTATTTATTAGTGTTATAAGCAATCTGAAGTAGTAGGAAGTTGGAAGTTTAGATAAATAAATTAATAAATAATGTTCCCACTGCTGGGACACAGGTCACATAAGCCTCCTCTTTGTGAGAAAGAGTGGACCATAATCCACTACGCGAGCCCAGAGCGGGTTGGTGGATGTCACATGTCATCGAATTCGAGAGTCGTTTTGAGAGCAGCGATGATGAAATTAAATACACAAAGTCAAATGCCTGCCTGGGTTCGAGCTCAAAACCTCGTAAGTCGTGGCCAATACCACTGGGCCACCACTGCTCTTACCTGTTACTTACATGGGACTTAATTACAATTAGGCGAAACGTTAGTGTACAGTACAGACTGGTCCCTATAGTCCTCTCCACAACAGGCGTCATCCCAAATTATCTACTCCATAGTCTTAAATTACTAAACCTAAAAGAAACCCTCTATATAACTCTACAAAAAGCTGCAATTTTATACACATGTCGCATAGTCAGAAAGTTCATGCAAATAGATGAAAACGAAATAGGTCCTCATCACAACACAATATCTTTAACATAACACCACACGCTGCATTTACTTGGCTTCGATCCGTAAATGTTGCAAAAACCAGCCAATGAGCTGAGAAGAAAAAACACTTTACAAAAATAATAATAATAACCCCACCGCCGTTTCTCTAAGTTACCGTTGTGGTGGGACTTGCGCTCCGAACTCTAGGTCTTTGCCGATAGAGTTTACTTTGCCGGAACAGGTCTAGGGTGCGGAGCCAGACCAATAGATATACAGAAACCCGCAGGGCAGCATGTGACGAGCTGTTGGGCAGTAGCGACGCCACGGAAACTTATCTCCCGGGAGAAGTCATGTTGCTCATCCTCTGGCTTGCCTTAATTGACCGGCTGGAGTAAACACTGACGAGGAACTGAGCTCCCACCTCATTCTTGCCTTTATTGGCCGGCTTGAGTGGAGCTTCGCAAGAGCAAACGTGCTCGGAGGAAGGAAGTATTCCAGTAAGTGCTGGTAGGGTTCTTGGCCATCTTCCGTGCTCTGGGATTGTTCTTATAGCTGTGGAATACCTCTCCAGTCCTCTCAAGCACCTCAGGATATCTTGCCCCCTTGTTGCTACAGCACTAAGTTCTAGTGACCGTTTCTGGGGGCCCATTATTGAGTGTGCAAGTCACTCCCTGCCATTTTATCCGTGTACAACAAAACATTGATCAAGCAGGGGCCATAGTCCTTACATAGTTTTAGGTAACTAGTTCATTTTAACCACTCAAACCAATAAAATCCAATATGTTTGTTTTCATATCCTGCAATAGTCCTACACCAACCGGGGGTTGTCCTTGGGTGCGCTTGCATAGTGCGTACAGGGATAATCGTCGGTTGGTGCCTTATACATATAATTAAAAGCGTCTAACGGGCCTCTGCGAGTTGGCTTCGGCCCCTTGTACGCCTTCCAAAGGTCCGGGACCCCAGGGTCCCGAAATTATGTCAACACATTGAAAACAATAATAATAGTAAGTTATTTTTATTGCTATATACAGGTTACAGAAAATCTTGAGACCCTGGCTCCAGAGCTAGGTTAAACTACCTACCTGTATTTCAGAAGCTAGTGACTTCTTCCATTTTGGTTACAATTAAGCAAGTGTATGCAGCAAAAAGTGATAAAATTCCTACTTAAAATTAAGTTTAATAATATACATTTAAATTAAGCACTAAAACAGATTAAGAAAAATAAAATTAGAAATAAAGCAAATAAAATCATCTTATTAAATCTTAAACAAAATTAGAATAAAATATTGATTAAAACAAAATTAGATTAAAAGTTGTGAACAATACTAAAATTAAATAAAATTAGAATTAAAACAAATTCAAATAAAACGAGATTATAACAAAATTAAATTAATAAATACTAAAGAAAGCCATTTATAATTACTTACTTTATTAGATTTATTACTTTAGTACACAATGATATGAAAAAATATATGTTCTATATTATTACTTTAACCCGTGTTTGATAAACACAATTTAATCACACTGTGAAACAGGGAATTACCGCGCCCCGTGGTCATTAGGTCACGTATGTTTGTAGTAGGTAATCAATCTCGGCAGGTTTACTCTTGATATTGTTTTGCTGAATATTCCACTTCCCTTAGTGCTATTGAGTTAAAATTTTGCAGATACGGGAATAGGTATGTATTTACTTATAGACAGCTGATCTGATGATGGATATGAAATGAGGACATATAATCGTTTAAAATAATATGTTTTGATGCGAAACATCTATAGCGCACCTTGGGAGTAAAACCGATTCATATGCCGTGACGGCAAACGGCATGACGCTCTCTTATACCGTGAAGCCCCATATTCAAAATATTTATTTTTCTTTTATTTATAATCTGTATTATAGGTATTAATCTAAAAAGTTTTTTTTCCTCCATGTTTATTTATTGGTTTTCTTTAATGATTTATTCTTTGAATAATTGTCAATTTCGATGTTTTCACATCTGCCGGGCGTCCCGTGACGGCCAACTTTTTTTCTCCTCTTAATACTGTTACTGTTAGTTTGTATCATCCCACTGCTGGGAAAAGACCTCTCCTCAAGACATCCAGTTCTTTTAATCCAGGGCTAATGTGGACAACTGGTCGTTTTTTTTGTCCAGCTCGTACCGCCATCTTCTACGGGGCCTGCCGTGACGTCTTCTGACTTTTTTGTCCCACAGCTCATTGGGCATACGTTAGATACTTCAACATTGCGGCTTTTTGAGGAACTTCAGTAATGTATATTTTGGAGCGCAGTATGGTGCGAATGGGACGCAGTCACCTCTTTCTGCGAAGCAGTTATGCTAGCGAAGGAGGTGGCGGGATGGGAGAGGGAGAGAGCGGAGAGAGCCTCCCGTCCCAGCCGCCGCGGTAGACGCTCCGGGCGTCGGGAGCCGCGTGACGACACCCGGCCACCTTAGGCGCGGGCCTGTGGGCGGTGAGTAATGGGTAGCTCACCGTCCGATCAGGACCAGGCCCGTGCCGGACGGCGCGTACGTGTTCCACGCGCGCCTCAAAGAGATGTCAGCAACGACGATGGGGCCCATTAGGGCCCAAGCCTGCCGGGTCAGCAGGATTGTCCGAAAGGGGTACCGCTGCCCTGGAACATAAAGGAACACGGGTGGGTTTTACCCACCCGTGTTCCTTTATGTTCCAGGTTATGTTCCTTTCGGTTTTAGTCAGTAAGAGTCTGACACTCCCTTCCGCTCCACCCAGAGTGGGAGGGGTCATTTGATGATTTCCCATCCTGAAAAAAAAAGTATGGTGCGAATATGAGCTCCATCGCATGGAGGTACTCGTATACTTTATTAATCAACTACAAAAAGAGGATATGCCCGCCTCAATTCGAATTTGTTTTTCATTATAGGCTTTCGTTGTAGGTAGGTAGGTCCACGGTCTACGGTCCACTCGACGAGGTCGTGACGTAGGCGTTTTATCAATTACATTACGTAGACATGGATCAGAATTTATATGGCTTAGTGCCGCCTCATGGCTTCGTAGCTAATCTTTGTGAATCTACCTACTCTTCCTAGTCCACCTATAATTTCTGATCAAAAATTCAGAATCACTCGGCAACTGCATGAATATTATCAGACAGTCAAATACATATTACTAATAATTTCAAACGTGAAATTCTCTATGCAGTGACTAAGCATATTATTATGCTGTCGGCTGCCCTCGTAGGTACCTCAAAAAAATCGGAATATCTGTTTTCCGATGCATCTGACAGCTTTAATCAATCTGCATCAGATGGACTAGTCAAAATAACAGTATCTTTATTAGATGATTGAAAAAAACCACTAATAAAAAAATGCGTATCTCATTTTTATCCTAAATTCCTAGTTTGGGCCGTAAACTATGATTACTAAGCTAAATAGCGTGGTAACTCAACGTTTTACCCCAGCGGGGTAATTACGTAACACATAAGATTAACGAACTGATGGTGAGTAATTTCACTAAGCGTAAAAGCGGTAACCTGCACCCTAATTGCGTACCTAACAGACTTTCATCAAAATCCGCGAGTTTTAATTACACATTAATTTACTTCATTCTATATCACATTATTTTTATAATTTGTTTTTATAATTATGTGGAAAATGTCGTGGTTTTATACATTTACTCGCTCTGTAGCAAAAATTTTTGTAATACTGTAATGTGTAGGTAACTGGTTCTTGTCCCAAATAAATAAAATAAACTCACACCATCTTCCATGGCAGAAACTGTAGAAAGCCACCTGCTACGCTACTTACATACTCCTTTTAGTTCGTTTAAGTTCATACATCAGAGACCCTAGTATGAGTTTATTTTAACCATCTCGAATTTACACATCGAGCGCGTTCAGCACTCCCGATAGGTGAAGGGCCAATCGGAGAGCCGAACGCGCTCGATGCTTAAAATCGAGATGGTTAAAAGAAACTCACACTAGGGCCTCTGGTCATACAAGCACGCCGGTTGCGAGTGCTACGAACCTAAACTTTCTGAAGAACATCACCAATTAGGTCACTATACGTCCTCCTAGGGCGTTCCCGGCGTTTCCAATGAACTGTATGACTATGTAATGAACTATAGATAATTTTAATTTGTCATGAGAAATCACCTTTGACACAATCCATTCATCGTTTCTTTGGTCTTCCGCTACATAATCTTCTAATAATTGCAGATCGTATACGCCTGGGCTCGAGATGCACCCAGTCTTCACCTACCAAAGGACGTCGGCTTTCTTATAGGCAAGGACTCGCCTATCAAGTACTTGGTCCTGCAAGTACATTACATGCATCGCTTTCCAGGTAAATATAGCTTTATGTTACGATAATCTATACTAATATTATAAAGAGATAAAATTTGTGAGTTCGGAACAACTGATCTGGGCCTCAAGTCTACTATTACAATAGTGTCAGAATGGTCTCCCCATTGTGAGTATTTGACAGTATTTGTATTGCAAATCTGTCAAATAGTCACAATGGCGAGACCATTCTGACACTATTGTAATAGCAGACTTGAGGCCCTGATTTCGAAAATTATTTCACTAATGGGAAGCTATACAGATTTGCCGAGTGTCATAGGATATCATCTGCCTAGCCTTTTCACTACTACGCTTCGTTAGGGTCGACGCTTTTTTTAACAGTAACATTCATATTCTCGTGAATTATTTTATTCTTATACTTACTAAAAAATATTTTTTACTTTTTAGTTCAGTTTACCATTAAATCGTGTTTTTTAGTGGTTTAAACTATAATTATTTTTTTGTTTTTTAGTACCGGTTCTTCGTTAAAGCGTGTTTTTTTAGTTTGTTAAACTATAACTTATTTTATTTCTATATTTTTTTTACAACATTTATTTAATTATTGTATTGACATAGGTCCTTGATAAGTGTGAAAAGTTTCAGTTTAATCTGAAGTAATATTAATTTTACCAATATGTTCGGGCACCTCGCTAAACCTCATAAACTCCTTCGACAGATGCCTGCTTGGCGTTCCCTTTATACTAACTCGTATATTTTATGCGACGAGTGTGTGTGTGATAAATAGAAAATCAATCACATTACTTTATATTTAAACTTTAATAATATTAAGCAATATTAAGTGGGTGAAGATTGCTTTCAAAGATTCCGTTACAAACATACAGGTGGAACTAATAATAAAAAAAGCGTATTAATTAAAAAAAACCGGGCAAGTGCGAGTCTGACTCGCGCACCGAGGATTCCGTACAAACCTTAATTTTGTATTAGATTTTTTTTTCTCCCATACATCGATATACGTGATGGTCAATTCTCCAACTGAAAATTTAAGTTTGTAAACGCAAAAACGATTTTTTAATGTGATAAAACTACAAATAAACAATTTTTGGACTTTTTCCTTTACTTGTGCTTTGAGACCTTGCGTCTTGCTAAATTTCATGATTCTAGGTCAACGGGAAGTACCCTATAGGTTTTGATTCACTTGCGAATATCGCATAAATGGCTGTATATTTTTATTGCGTTGACTTAGAAGCTTGATTTTTTCAGAGCTCCAAGAGAGCATAAACTGTCGTATTCCTTATTAATTTCAACTTGATATCTCCACGCGTTCCTGATAAAAAGGATCTTGACAGACTGACAGACAGACGGATAACGAAGTGATCCAATAAGGGTTTCGTTTTTACCTTTTGAGGTACGGAACCCTAAAAAGGTTAAAACAGGTACTTATTAAAAGTTGTTGAGAGAATAACTATGTCAAAACATGGTAGTCAGCATTAACTAAACAAACACATAAAGATCAACACATAAGCATTAATTGTTAAATATAAATAAACACATTCCTTGTTTTTATCAACATCATCAATCTTAGTGAATGAGATATTGAGGAATTGAGCCGAATGCCAATGTAATTTTACTGACGCACTTTGTTTATAACGACGATTTGTTTGTCTACAGCTACACATACTGATATGGTTTAGGTAGTAATTATTGATTTACAGTTGTAACCAATTGTAATGAATGTTTTATTTATTTATTTATTTATTTACTTTATTGTACCTACACCAGATTACACAACACACACATTGATTTTGTTTTGTGGTATGAGGAAAACGGAATTTCTATGAAATAGTTGTTACATTCACACAATGATATAATAGCATAGTCTCAATGCCATTATGGTTGTGAGAAAGCAACTATGCTATTCTGTATTGACAATACTGAGCTGGTACGCTGTTCACTCAATGAAGAATGTATATGAAAGGTATTTCCTGCGTCATATAGGGAAGTATTTTCTGAAATGAAATCGTTTATTCTGTAAATAAGATATCGGAATCACTTTTACACGTCATATTTTAACACGTCACGTCATGTTATATTTTATTTTGTAAGTGGTACACCACTGACTACCTGCAGTATTGTCTCTCCTTCTACTTGTGTAAAATGCCAGATCATCATTAAAACTGAGAAAGAAAAAAAGAAAAACCTAAAAAAATATTATAATGACCCACACAGTGCTCACATTCACAATAATTAAAGTAATATAAGTAGGTAATAACTGTTCATAGCAGAAATTTATGTCATTTTGTATAATTATAATACTCAAATATGTCAATCCATACTAATATTATAAATGTGAAAGTAACTCTATGTGTCTGTCTGTCTGTATGTTACGGTTTCGCGATCGTCATGTAATTTGGCAGAGATATAGCCTGGGATATGGAGAAGGACATATGCTACTTTTTTACGCGATAACCGACATCTAAGCGGGCGGAGCTGCAGGCAAAAGCTAGTGTATATATAAAATTGTATATAATGTTTAAAATAATAATTAAAATGTCATGGTTTCTGATTTTATCACGAGGCTTAGCAGAGCGATCGCTCAATCTCAAACTTTTTTGTCTTCTAAATAATCAGAGAAGGCGGCTAGAGATGTATAGAAGAAATAGACATAGGTCTCTGAAGACGTTAGTGTCGTAGGTACTGCGTCGACCACAAACAAATTGGGATCAGGGTAGGAGAATGATGATTTATAGGAATCGGGTCAACACCATAAAAAAATACATACTCAAACTCAAACTCAAATCATTTATTTCATTTAAACCATTTACAGGCACTTTTGAATTGTCAAGCAGTCGGTCAGTAAGCTACATTCCCATTCCAAAGCGTAGGTACCTATGGAGAAGAACGGGCAAGAAACTCCATGGACACTCTTTTAAATTAAATTGTTACAAAAGTATTCGTTACATCTATAATGTTGCATTTATAACTAAAAGTGAGAACGATGTAAAAATAAAAATAATAAAAACTTACACGTTAAAAGCGTCAAGCGTAGGTACAACAAATAGAAACAAAATAAAATAAAATAACCCGTGGCAGCTAAGAGATGACCAGTCCCAACTGACGGCGCCCGTTCACGAACATGACGCATGGATTAGCACCATTCAGCTCAACATATACGAGTAAATGTAGAAATGTAACATAGGGTGCAACAAATTGGCGGTTTTATCGCTAAAAGCGATCTTTTACAGACAACCTTTGAATATATTAAAAGTAGAAGGAGAGACAATACTGCAGGTAGTCAGTGGTGTACCATTTACATATACAATAAATACATACATACATAAATCTTAAAGGTATTTATCTGTATAAATATTTAATTATAATTATATATAAGGTGTTAAAAAAATAACTTTACAAACTTTAAGGGTGCTTTAGACCATCGAACTGAATAACTTTTAGCATGGGACCAAAATAGAAATCGCGAAAAAAAAAATTCTTCTAGTTAGTTCACTACGAAATACGGCTGAAAACGTTCTCTAAAGACAATAGTTACGTTATTTCATACTTCTAAGTAGTTGGTACTAGAAGAATGGAATAAAGTCATTATTGTCTAGTAACAAGCACTTATAATGAAATGTAATAACGTAAATCCAATGTTTGATTTCAGAGGACAAACTCGACAACTCCGGAGTTTTCCTCAAATACACGAAGGAAAGGTAAATATCTTTATTAATTATATAATTATTTTTTAGACCGATGGAGGGATAGTGATAAGGTCCCTCAGATCTCTCTGCTTGCTCTTCACGGTTATGAACGATCCATGTGCTCCCGATTATCTAAAGAATTATTTCTAAGTCTTGGGCACTTCTCATAGTCGTAACCTACGAGCTTCCAAGAATCTACTTCTCCAAATTCCTTCACACCGTGCTGGTTTTATGTCAAATTCTTACGCTATCTCTACTATAAAGCTCTGGAACGCGCTACTTTTTGACATTAAAAAAGCTGAAAACAAATTTACTTTTAAAAGAAAAGTTCGTAACCACTACTTAAGTCAGACTAAATTAACTGTCAAATAATAGTCTAGTCATAGTAATTATTATTAGGTGGTATTTGTTAAAATATCTATTAGTTTATTTCATTAGTATCAATAAAACTATATAAATTCTCATAATCAAGAAGTTAGTATTTTAGACATTATTTTTGTACCCTATCACTGTTTTTATATTTAACCCAAAGGTGGACTGGTAGAGAATGCCTTGTGGCATTAAGTCCGCCTATGTACCACTGTTGTACATGAAGTTTAAATAAATAAATAAAAATAGTACCTTCTAATCTTTTGTTCAAAATAAATATTCCTTTTTATGTTTACTAGCCGCTTCGCCCGTATGGCTAAAATAGCCTAAGTTACTCCTTATAACATGAGCTATTTGCTAGTAAAAGCCCTGTCAAAATTGGTCCAGCCTTATCGGAAATTAACCGGAACAAACAGACAGACATTTTTTTTAAATGTTTTTTTGTTGTAAGTACATCCCGTTTATAGAGTTTAATCTGAGTATATTATTTAAAAAAACTAAATAATTTTAAATTACTTGATATGATGATTAATTATCAAAATTCACCGCGCTCGTGCCGCCACCGTCACCGCGTCCGGGCGGGTCATTCATAGAATTAGTAAAATTTTGGAAAATGCAAGTCCTTTGTAAAATGTCTCAAGCAATTTTAAAATTATAATAATTATGTAAAAATATAAAACACTTAGATAACAATATTTTTTTCGCTTCTATGGCTTTTTTACCACCTATAGATGGTCCTCTTAAAATACTTCGTGTCTGAATAGATACACCTTATATACTTTCATAGGCATTTAGTAAAAAGTTTTTATTTTGACATTAGAAGTGTCTGTTTACACTTCAGTTTTATTTATTTGTGTAGATAAGTAAAACTGTAGTCGTTTGCTTCAGCTGAAAATCGAATCGTAAATCGCGCGCTGGTATGCAGTTTTGTTGAATTCTCAGTGCTCTGCTCAACACCGAGAATTGAAAATACAGTGGCCAGTACATCAAGCTACACGAAACTGTCAAATTTCTCCAAACGATTTTAAACTTTAAAATGTTGAAGATTAAGTTCAAAATCGAACAAGAAAATTTGACAGTTTGTGGTAACTAGATGTGCTGGCCACCGTACAACGGTGTGTTTTTTCGGCGCGCTGGGATGCACTCTGTTGAATTCTCAATGCTCAGCTTAACACCGAGGGTTGAAAGTCCAGAGCGCGATAAAATGCCGCCATGATATTTTTACGCCCCCCACGCGTAAAAAAAACAACAATTGCAATAATACACTCCATAATACCTACACGCGAGTCAGTTTCGCGTTAATTTAGCTTAGTAATAAGTAAGCATTAAGTAAATTAGTGCCGTGTGGTGTCGGACGTAAAGAATAGCACCAGCCCAATTCCTCCCGTGGGTGTCGTAAAAAGCGACTAAGGGACTTACTAGAGAATGGGCAGCAGCGTTCTCTATGCATTTTTAACACCATACTGCGATCGCCAACCCGTCTGCCAAGCGTGGCGATTATGGCAAACCCCCCTCAATTGGGGGAGGCTTATGTCCAGCAGTGGACGTCTTTCGGCTGAAATGATGAAAATGAAGTAAATTTGTAGAACAGCTAACAATGGGTATGTAACACGCAAGAGGATCGTTTGAGGGTCAGGCTTATACTTGTTATGATTTAATAGACGCCTTCCGGTATCTTAAAACAATATTATCTGAATACCTATCAAGAATTCTTTGTGGTTTTACCACGGAGTACGGACAAAGTTAAAGAAAAGGACAGAAGATAAATTTTAGTTTAGTCCTGTCAAATTAATCAGCGCTTGACGTAAATTGATAATTTTAGTCGGCAAGTTTTTAATCACGTCTAAACTTGTATGGAGCAGTGACAGGCGCTGATTAATTTGACAGGACTAAACTAAAATTTATCTTCTGTCCTTTTCTTAATGAAATAGAAAGAAAAAGATGCACTGAACTTAAATTTAGTTTAGTTTGTGAACAAGGGAATCGGCACCATTACCTACTTATTTCTAATCATAAATACAAATCATATTACATTCATTGTAAAAATAAATGTTCTTAAATAGTCGTTATTTTTGCTCTTGGATGAGATAGGTATGTACCTATTCCGTGCCACATTACAAAAAACCACTAAACCATTTACGATCAATATCAAAACTTTGTTGCACCCCCGGGTTACGATTTCTTTCGATGTTAAAGGTAAACACCAATACAAGGTACCACATTAAATATAATCAAGTTCCTACTTACCTAGTGGAGTCTGCGGGATTGTAAAAAATTATGTTTTTATTCCTGTTAGTATTATTCATACACACAGTACAGTAAACAATAATTTAAAAACTTTTTATATTGTAACACTATTATGTTTTACTCATGTCAAAATGTGAAACTACTAATACGCGCAGCCCTGAGCAATTCAACTGTCGAAGCCGGTAGAAACCGGTTTCTCTTCGTACGCGACGAAGCTGCGGGTCGTACGCACACACGCGCCTCATGCTTCTAGTAGTTTACCTATTATAGTGCGGTTGTATGAAGCTTTGTCTCTGTCTGTACTCTGTGGTTTTACTACTGGATACATACACTTCACAAACAACGTCAAGCATGTATTTCACCGAGGGGTAAGGCAGAGGTGTGCTACTGGATAGGTAGAATAAATAGCGAGTATACAGAAATAAATCTGTGTTCATAACTTTATCGTAATGTATTTTCTGATAGCCAACTTCAGTAAAACACGATTATACTTTCGTCTAAAAAAATTGTAATCACTTTTTTTTTTCCTGATTAATAACCGGTTTTCGAATTAAGAATTCGAGAACTTGTCAAACTCTACTTTGGCATTACTCCAGGCTTTAAGGTGAAAGCCCGCGAAATTATAACGTCTTTAGAAAATCTACGATGTCTCTGCCGTTGGCAACGTGCCGCTCGTGTATAATATAGAGCACTTACGAGTACATTGAAGGGATCACCTTAAGTAATGCTAAAGTAAAACTGTTTGACAAGTTCTCAACTTCAAATTCCTAATTCAGAAACCGGGTATAATGTAGGTATTATAATAATTAATGTATTACATTGTAATTTTTCAGAATGCGCCGACAAGCTGGCGTGATTTTGCTGGGTACCAGCGGCGTGATACCGCCACACCGCGTTGAGCACATGGAAACAGCTTGCACCATCAACGAGAACAAAGTCATACATCCCTTCGCGTTCCGCACTCATACTCACGCCCTGGGTAAGAAGCCATAGTCCATAAAGTAACTCTGCCTGTTACGTTTTCACACCTAAACCGCTGAACTGATCGTCATGAAATTTGGCAGAGATATAGCCTGGGATATGGAGAAGGACATAGGCTACTTTTTATGCGATAACCGATATCCACGCGGGCTGAGCCGCGGGCAAAAGCTAGTATTTAATAAAAAAAATTGGGTACGGGCCATTTACCGTATCAAAAATCGAGTAAGTATCGTAACTAAAGATAGATCACCAATGACGCTCGCGGTATTGAGCAATCAATAAGTACTAAGGACGTTTTTACTGTCATCCGGATTTTGCCAGGCACGCGGATCAGCCCCGCCTCCAGAGCCTAGATTCTAATAATTTGTTTCCTACTATATAAACACATGTCAATCCAGCGCTCGTTAGCAAATCCGCATGACAGTTTAAAACATCCTGCAGTGCTATTCTGTAGAAATCTTACCGTGAAAACATAGGTGAAGTGAGCTTGAATTAATGAGCTATCAATAGTGTGGATGGCGAGTACATCACTCACCTTCTGTTTGCCGACGATATAGTTGTCATGGCTGAGACTATGGAAGACCTCAGTACAATGCTCGATGACCTCAGTAGAGCTTCCGAAAGAGTGGGTTTTAGAATTAACATGGACAAGACAAAGGTCATGTCAAATACCCATGTAACACCCACTCTTATAAACATCGGAGACGCTACACTCGGAAGTTGTGGACGAGCATGTTTACCTAGGACAAACTGTCCAGTTAGGTAGGTCCAACTTCGAGAAAAAGGTCAATCGTCGAATCCCGACTCGGCTGGGCAGCGTTCGGGAAGCTACGCAATATCTTCTCGTCCCACATACCGCAGTGTCTCAAGATGAAAGTCTTTGATCAGTGCTTGTTGCCAGTGATGACATATGGCACTGAAACGTGGTCGCTCACAATGGGCCTTATTAGAAGGCTAACAGTCACCCAAAGGGCAATGGAGAGGGCTATGCTTGGAGTTTCCCTACGAGATCCGCAGGAGAACCAAGGTAACCGACATAGCTCGAAGAATTGCCAAACTTAAGTGGCAATGGGCAGGGCATATTGCGCGCAGAACAGATGGCCGTTGCGGCCGAAAGGTTCTGGAGTGGCGACCGCGTACCGGAAGACGTAGCGTTGGAAGGCCTCCCACAAGGTGGACCGATGATCTTATGAAAGCCGCAGGAAACCGGTCGAGGTGGCGGTGCTTGGGGGAGGCCTATGTCCAGCAGTGGATGTCTTTCAGCTGAAATGATGATGATGAATAGTGTCAATCCCTGTCTCAGATGGAATGACAGTTCACTTCGAGATCACTTGCACTAAGTTTTCACGGTGAGATTTTTACAGAATCGACCGGCTGAAAAGCCTAATACGATCGGTCGATTGTAAGCATCGACATCGTCGTACATGAATTAAATATTTACGCTTACGCTTAATACAAGTCTCTTTGATAAAAATACATGCTTACCTAATCCTACGTACGGCGTTCTACAACGTGTTCTTTTTTTTATATCCCATAACTCTATGGTTATATTCCATAAGTAAAAATAATACAGAAAGTCTTAGAATATGTGGTCCAAAAATGCATAGTTTCGAAGATAATTCTTATCGATCATATTAATATATGTCAAAAATGTTCACCCGTATGACGAATTGCTACTTTTGCGATGTTGTCAAACTGATGAAACTGAGACCCTCGATGTGTGTAGGTATCTAAGTTGCATTGATAAATACGAGTAATTCATTTTCATTCAAAGCAATCATTCATATTTAAAGCTAAGAAAACGCGAAGTTGTCATATTTCACGTAAAGCTGTTTTACATTCACACGTAAACAGAAATCAATCAGATACATTTTATCAAAACCATTTAACACAAGAACACAATTACACATTATACATCTAACAAACATTGACATCACTTACATACATATACATTATTGTTCTCCTGTAGGTATGCCTGACACCATTTATTCAGCTCATATTTTCACCCCGTCTATCATAGTAATACGCACCCTAACATGCAACCAAAAAGGTACATGGTTATTCAATGGCTAATACGGACACTAATATCTCAGCACAGATAGATAACTTTACAGTGGCATCTTCTCATCTTTGTGATACCGACGCCTGTAACGAGATTATAAAAACCACAAAGTCATCGCTAAAAATTATAACTCAAAACATCCGAAGTATCTATAAAAACTTAGATGGTTTCCAAGCTCAACTGGCCAGGCTATCGTGTGAAATTGACATCATAATCTTGACAGAGTGTTGGCTAAATGATCACAAACCGATACCAACCATGGAAAATTACGTGTCATACTCTAGCAAAAAATGTCTAAATCAAAACGATGGCATTACAATATTTGTTAAAAGCAATCTCCAATGTACGGTTGAAGAACCGGAACCAATAGGTGCTAATTTTCTACTATTAAAAATTGATTCCGATATTTGTATTCTAGCTTCCTATAGATCCCCATCAATATATTGTACTGATAGCTTCCTTAACTCCCTAGAAAACATTTTAAGTAAATTAAAAGCACATAACATCATTCTGATAGGTGATATAAATATAGACATAAAACCTAATAATTCAGATAGAAATAGTTCATCCTATCTTAATCTTACTGCAGAAATGGGCCTTCTACCGGGACATACCCATCCTACAAGATTGCATAGTTGCCTCGATCACGTAATGATTGGTACCACTACTTGTGCAACAGTCATGGTTATAGATTCCACCGTCAGTGACCACGCCTCCGTAATGCTATGTCTAAGTAACGTCCCCTATAAAAACAAGAATCATATAAAAAGATACATCACAAAAGTAAACTATGAGGGCGCCGTTGAACAATTAAAAACTACGGATTTTAGTTTTATTTCACAGAATTGTGATGCAAACGAAGCCGCTACACGGTTTGTCGAATGTCTTATGTCCACCGTATCCCAACACTCAAAAGTAGCGAAAGTCTCCAACCGTAAAGTAGTCCTTAAGCCTTGGATCACACCTGGCCTCTTACGGTGTATTCGACACAGGGATAAGCTCCACCGAAAATTCCTGGCAGACCCAAAAAACGGAATAGTTGAGCTATCATACAAAAGGTATCGTAATCATTGTAATCTTGTACTCAGGAAATTAAGAAACGATCACGAAAGCTCCGCTTTAAAAACTTCAAAGGACAACAAGGAAACATGGAATATTATAAAATCTATAACCAACCAAACTAGGAAACAGTTGTCGGCTGATAAGCTTTTACCTGCTACTGAAGATGTGGATGCGCCTCATGCCATTGAACAAATAAACCATTATTTTTCGAATATTGGAAAGCAATTGGCAGACACTATTATCAAAAACCAAAATTCCCCCCCAGTTGCCACATATAAAACTGAGTCACCCCCCGCGCGAGATTCTATGGTTCTACTTTCTCCGGACGAGGCAGAAGTAGAGACAGTTATTAACAACCTAAAAAATGATTGTGCTACAGGATGGGACTCTATTCCGGCTCAACTCCTTAAACTGGGTAAAGAAGTACTAGTACCACCTCTTACAAAGCTTTTTGGAGCCTGTTTTGAGCAAGGAGTTTTTCCCCGTATCTTTAAGAAATCTTTAATCACACCTGTTCACAAGGGTGGAAACCAAGACGATGTTAAAAACTACAGACCTATTTCAGTTTTGTCAGCACTGTCGAAAATAATGGAAAAATTATTGAACCGTAGACTCATGAAATATTTAGAGCACTACAAATTATTAGCGGACACACAATTTGGTTTTAGGTCCGGGAAAAGCACTGCAGACGCAGTTAATCAACTTGTGGATTACGTGAGTGGAAAAGTTGACTCAAAGCAAAAATGTCTGGGTGTTTTTCTGGACCTAGCCAAGGCGTTTGACACTGTCTGTATTCCAACCCTTGTGGCCAAGTTAGAACATGCTGGAATCCGGGGAAGAGCTCTAAGCATATTTGCAGACTTTCTCAATGACCGGACACAAAAAGTGAAGATTGGCGAGATCATTAGCAGTGAAGACAGAGTTGATTATGGTGTGCCTCAGGGAAGCTGCCTATCCCCGAGTCTTTTTCTGCTCTATGTGAATGACCTTTGCCAGCAGTCTCTTACTAACGGTAAAATATTTAGTTATGCAGATGACACCGTACTAATATTTCATGGAGAGAGTTGGGAAGCGGCACGGCAATCTGCAGAAATAGGGTTACGTAAAATAATACACTGGCTGGAAGTTAACTTACTGACTCTCAATGTCTCGAAAACCTCATTTCTGCAATTTAGTTTCGCCAAAACTAAACCTACAGTAATAAGCCTTAAAGCACACTCCTGTGATGACCCCAACAACAGTCTGCCATGCTCATGTCTTCCAATCATACAACAAAAGTCAATGAAATACCTGGGTGTGATTCTGGATGAGGGACTTAGCTGGCGTCCCCACATTGAACAGACTGCCTCCCGTGTTAGGAAACTTATATGGGCGTTCAAGAGACTGCGGCAAGTGGCCGACTTTAAACTTCTCCGCGTGGTGTATTTAGCACTAGCACAGTCAATCATAGGTTATTGTATCACGGCATGGGGAGGGGCTTGTAAAACCTACATGATACACCTCGAGAGGGCTCAGAGATCTCTGTTATAAGTCATGACCTTCAAACCGTACCGGTTCCCTACAAAAGCCCTGTATGAGAGTTGTCAGGTACTTACAGTGAGACAATTATACCTTCTCAATCTCATAATAAAACAGCATGAAACCACACCGGTAAATCACACAACAAAACATAAAAGAACTATCACTAATGTATGCCGGACAGTCAAGTGTAAGACCGCATCCGCTCGGCGGCAACGCCTATACCTAGCTACTTATATTTATAATAAAGTAAACAAAATTCTCCACATCAACCCACTTACAAAAAATAAAACTAAGATGAAACTAAACACATGGCTTCAAACACTGGATTACACACAGACAGAAAACATACTTAAAGCACAATACTCGTGATAATTAAATATTACCTATAAAATTAGGCACACAAATCCTTACATATACCCAAAGTTCAGCCACCAATCACAATCACTCTCACTCATTCACACACACACACACCCTTACACATACACATTAACACAACAAACACACACGCACACAAACCACTCAAGAGCATGCTTGCACTACATTAGATTCCTACATTTTAAGTTATTTAATTTTTAATTTTATTGCATAAATTGTTAAAGTTCAAAAACGGGTGAAGACACTGGCTCCTGTAACACAGGTACCACCTAGCTCAGGAGTCAGGGCTTCAAATTAAAATGTAAAAACTTTTTTATGTCAATAAAACATATTTTATTTTATTTATTATTTATTACATTAATAATCGTGACTATCGATTTATTTTTTATGAAATAAAGTTGGTTTACGGACGATAGTTTAACGTGACAACGTCATAACAAAACATTGATGCGGCGCAAGCGTACAATGAGCGTAACGGGATAATGAGCGTAACGGGACAGTGAGCGTATTAAGACAATGAGCGTAATGGGACAATGAGTCATCCTTTTTCGTGCATGCAGCCGGCGTTCATCGATTTATTAGACGTTGTAACGTCAAAAAAAAAATGTTAATTGAAACATAATTTATATGCCAGTTGATTCTTTGATATGGTCTCATACATACCCTAGAGTTATGGGCTAAAAAAAACACCTTGTATAGTTTCTGCCTACCCGCATGGTAAAAAGACGTGAGTTTATGTATGTGTATGTATGTATAAAATTCCAGGTCAACTAGTAACCGGTTACGTGGTCCGCCAAGACGAAAACGGTGACGTATGGACCCTTCTCGGCAAGAAGAACCCGCAGCTACCTCAGATGTTCTACCCGGTAATCAACAACAAGCCGATAGAGAGAGATGACGTGTTGGCTGCAAGGTGTATCATGAATAATACTAATGATCATGCTGTGAGGATTGGGTACGTAAAAACATTTATTTCAATTAAACCATTTACAGGCACTTTTGAATTGTCAAGGAGTCGGTCAGTATGAAAAATGAAGCTACATGCCCATTCCAAAGCGTAGTAGGTACCTATGGAGAAGAACGGGCAAGAAACTCCATGGACACTCTTTACAATTACATTGTTACTAAAATATTAGTGACATCTATTATGTTTTTTTTTTTTTTTTACACACAACGGAGAAGCTCTTGGCCTTCATCTCACCTGATGGTAAGTGATGATAAGGCCGAAGATGGAAGCGAGCTTCACCCGGAATCCTCAACCACAGAGGAACTGGCTATCTTACCTCTAACTGCCGAAACACAACAAATGCTGTTAACATTGTTGTTTGGCGACAGACTTAGATAAGATGGTGGTAGCTAGCCAGGCGGACTTAGAACAAGCCCTACCACCAACCAAAAACTAAATGTTGAATGTATAACTAAATGTGAGAACGATGTAAAAATAAAAAACTAAAACGTACAAGTTAAAAGTGCCCAGTAATAAATAGTATGCGCTTCGGAAATGATCATCAATTCGTGTATTTTCGTAATTACGAACGCGTGATGATGCGATCTAATACAGAGCTGTTACAACCATGAAAGTGCTTGCTTATTTTGTTTTGCCATGATTAAACAATTAGAGCCTCTACAAATAAAGTTATCCTAGGAATAACTTCGGTATAACCATACATTTTTTGACGTTTATACCTAGCATAACTTAATTCCGTGTTTATTTATATTCATCATCAGCCTATAGCAGACCACTGCTGGGCTCTCCAATTGCACGCCATTCAGCTCGATTCTCGGCAACTCTCATCCAGCTGCTACCAGCCACCCTGCTTGTGCTTGTTTATTTGTATTAGGGTTATAGATTGTCCCCATTGTGATTTGTCCCCATTTCCTCCCGTGGGTGTCTTAAAAGGCGACTAAGGGACTTGCTAGAGAATGGGCAGCAGCGTTCTCTATGAATTTTAACACCATACTGCGATCGCCAACCCGCCTGTCAAGCGTGGCAATTATGTCAACCCCCCCCCCCCCCCATTGGGGGAGGCCTATGTCCAGCAGTGGACGTCTTTCGGCTGAACTGATGATGATGATGATGAGGGTTATAGATTAACAACTGTATGCAATTCCAAACAAAAACTTTTGTGCGACAGAAGACGACGTATGTATTTTGTGGACGCACGTCGCGACGTGCGTTCATAGAAGGTAACCCGACAAAGAAAAATACACAGACAAGCAATTATAGGTGCACTAGCACGACAGTACAAAAATATTGAAGCTTTGCCTTTGTTGAGGGAGTTACTGCGTGGTGTGATCGCGGGCGGGCTTATACGAGTAAGGCACGAACATTACCGAAGCGCATTCCTTTACTGGTTTAACTCTACATTATTTATTTACTAGCTTCTGGTCACGACTAAGTCCGCGTGAAATTTCTTGTTACCCCGCTCCCCAATCTGTTCCCGAGACATCATCAAAAAAGCCGTTCCATAAAAAATTTAAATTACTTATAATTAATTTTACTTATAATTTTTTTTTCATCGTGAATTTTTCGCGTCTTTAAATAGTTAGTCTGCTATTCGGGGCGGAGAAAGATCAAAAAAATCAAAGATCTTAAGAATCGGTCCAGCCATTCTTGAGTTATAAATGGTGTAACTAACCCGACTTTGTTTTATATATTTAGATAGAAAAAAAAAAATTTTTTTTAACTTTGTCCTACACTAGGAATTTCTCCTGTATTGTGGGTGCGTTTACAAACATTTAAACTCACATACACCCGGAACAACCCAGCCAGACCCGGAACAATTACTTGTAGGTCATAGAAATATTTGTTCCTTGCGAGAATCGAACCATCGACACGCAGCGCAGCAGTCAATCGCTTAACCACTGCGCCAACCGTGCCGTCAAACCGTTTTGATACACTTATTGACTAAATAAATAGACATTGGTGCCGATTCCCTTGTTCACAAACTTTAGTTTGTGAACAAGGGAATCGGCATCAAATTACGTCAATTTACGTCAAGCGCTGATTAATTTGACAGGACTAAACTAAAATTTATCTTCTGTCCTTTTCTTAATTAAATAGAAAGAAAAAGATGCCGATTCCCTTGTTCACAAACTAAAGTTTGTGAACAAGAGAATCGGCACCATTGTCATAATTACATATATCCCCATTCTAAGAAATCACTTCTCCAATTACAGACCCACAAACAAAGATGAGATGTGCAACTTCTACCTGATGTACTGGGTTGAGAACGACACTCCATTGGACCAAAAGTACTGCTTCTCTGCCGGCCCCCCCTACTACTACTGGAATCGAGCACGAGAGAATCTCGTCAACATTCCACTCAGCGAGATTTGAATTCCAAGGAATGTTGATTACGAAGACTGGGTCAAAAGGATGCTTGTAAAACGGTAATGGATTATGAGATTAGAAATTCTGTCGTGTTTTTGGGGTACTTATAATCATTTTAGTATCTACTCTACTACTATTGTAGCATCTATCTTTATATATAAAAATCAATTGTTGTGCGGTGTTTGGGTGGTTCAGGAAAAACCCAAAGGAACATTCGAAAATCGATTTTTTTTATGGGAATACGGCCAATATTATCGATCTCATTGTGGTCATCTAGTTTGTGTATAGAGTTTCGATTTGACGAGTAATGACAATTGACTGTCGTCATTGTTCTTAGTTTAAATAGCAGACCATTTGACCATTGACTTTTTTTATCCGATTCTTTTGTTTTTAAAAGAAAACCGTTTGGTGCTTGTTTATTTGCTTTGTAAAAACTTTTATAAACAATAATGAATCGACCACTAACACGTATCTTGTGGGATCTAAGTGCGAATTTCACCAATGAAACTGAACGAGATCAGCACATCTAAACTGAGTCCATGAAATCAAAAATCTAAAGTTATTTATTCAAATTTGGCTGAGAACCAGCGCTTTTCGAACGTCAAAATTACATAAGACAGCTCCCAAAACGCCTGCCTTTTACCACTTCATAGTGCTTTAGCTAGGAAGAAGAAGTGGCGCAACAAACTCCCCAGCAGCACATCTGTCTGTTCAGCTAGATAAACTTGATTCTATATAATAGTAGGCATGCAAAGTAGGGATGCCTCGATACGCCTTGTTGCCGGTACGATACCGATACCGATGCTCTTATAAAAATATACGATACGCTTATTAAGTTCAAAAATGAAGGTAAAATAAATAAAACACAAGTCAGTTTATTTTTTTAATTAATATAAAAAGAACAAATAACAGGACAAACTAAATAACACCGTTTAAAAATTTTGACAGGTTGAGATTAGTTAATAGTTTTAGTAATTAAAATTAACATTGATGAGAAAAGTATCGTTAAATCGGCCATAAAAAATATCGCCGATGCCGATATATCGGCAAACTTCGAGTATCGCCGATATATCGGCATCGGTATCGGTATCGGATGCATCCCTAATGCAAAGTAATTAAAGTTACGAGACCGAACAGTAAATTGAATTATTTACCTTATGTCAGCTAGCACACGTCAATATACCAGAAAATACAATGAAAACTATACTCAAGCAAAAAACAAAAAATATAAACAAAACATAAAAACCTAAATTAGGCACCAGGCATAAAGGGCGTGCCCGCTTACATAAACAATGCTGGATTATGTTCTTATAGCTGTAACACAAATGATAAACTAGGACCATCGAAGTAAAATGCTGTCAAGCCAATATGGCAAGAGCTATCAGTGCCACTGACGGCTCTAAAACGTGGTCTATGTGGTGATCGCGTTCAATTTCACTGGTGAACTTCGCCCTTAAAAAAAGGGAATGGGCAATGAACCACTGACTTTAGATAGAAAGTAAGGATAAATGTGTGTCATAAGTTGTAATCCTTATATTGTAAGCTCAATTTATTATTTTAAATATTGAAGCAGCTACAAAAATATTTATTGCAATATTTAAAATGACTACAGACGTAGATTATTTAACATATTTGTTCTTCACCATTTCCAGTTTTGCAAGAGATATGTGGCAAGGCTTCCAGTCATAGAGAAAAGCAAAATTGTGCTAAAATTACAAGATCTGAAATATAACGAATACATTCCATGCTAAAGACTTACTTTTAAATTTTATTTATATTTATTTTAGGTTTAGGTTTATATAAAGACATGCACGGTGTATTTTTACAATTTATTTATTATTTAAAAAAAATGACCAGAAAGTTTAGTAAAGATCTGAGAAAATGACATTATTTTGATAAAATTATATAATTTTTATTAGAATAGAAGACGAATTGGTCCGTGGATGGGTGACCATCTTTACATCAAGACCTTTCCTTGCCTCGGAAAGCACGTTAAGCCGTTGGTCCTGGCTGTCATTCATGGATCTTTGACAGTCGTTATGGGTCGTCAGAAGCCCGAAAGTCTGACAACCAGTCATACCAAGGGGTATCGTATTACCCAGTTAATTGGTTGTGGAGGTCAGATAGGCAGTCACCCATGTAAATACTGGTATTCAGCTGAATCAGCTTAGACTGGAAGCTGACCCCAACATTTTTGGAAAAATACTTTTTTGAATGAAGACATCTCAAATTCTCTTTGAAATTAATTATTTCATTGGTCTGGAAAGGGTCTGTTTTATAAACTATAATTAACAATACTTTAGCGTATACAATCTATGTTATACCGACATAAACATTGCAATTATACGTATATAAGGTCTATCTATTCATACACGAAATATGTTAAGAGTTTTTTTTTTTTTTTTCATATTTATTATAATTTTAAAATTGCTTGAGACATTTTGCAAAAATTCTTTACTTACTTATTCTATTAATGACCCGCGCGGACTCGGCGATGGTGGCGGCACGAGCGCGGTGCCTTTTGATAATTAATCATCATATCAAGTAATTTTAAATTATTTAATTTTTAAATAAAATACTTGGATTAAAAAAAAATCGTTTCCATGGCTTCTTTAACTCATAAAATATTTCGTGTTTGAATAGATACACCTTATATTTAAGTTAATGTAGATATGACATAATTATATTTATGTATTTTAACTTTAAAGATCTGGGTGTATCTAACTTAAGTATAAGAAAAATATATATTTACCTATTACTACAAAAGTTATAAACTTCTAGTCAAAATCAGTATGAAAGACTTGAAATCTATCGTAATTATTAATTAAGATCTTCCTATAATCAGACTATAATGTCCCCACTGCTGAGGCCTCATCTCTTCGAGAGGAACTAGGCTGTAATCTACCACGCGGGCCCAAAGCGGGTTAGTAAATGTCACATGTCTTCGAATTTTTGGTTCTAGGACATGCCTGTCTTCCTCACGTTTTGCTTCACCGTTTTTGAGAGCAGTGGCGATGAATTTAAAATTATTTACACAAAGTAAAGCGTAAGCTTGTAATTATCTATATTTCTACAAAACTGATAAAGTTAGCACGAATACAGGTCTTAGCAGGGATTTAATGTTATTTTAACAACAACATGACAAATTAAAAAAAAAAATTGGCTATTGAAACTCCAAAAATTAAAATTGCTGGTAACATTGAACACTGGCAAAGCTGGCTGCTGGCTGGCTTTTTTGGAAAGCTAGCTCGTTTAAAGTGACCTATAACGGCTTTCGACCATCGAGCTGTTTTTGAATTTCCAATTTTATTTCGGCATCGTTACAATTCTAATTACAAAACAAAAAAAAAATACGGAGTCTAGTCGTAATTTTTTGTATTAAGAACTTAACGTCATGGTCAGTTGGAATACGTTTCTAAATACAAAAACTACTAAAGATAGAAGTAGGTTTGTAATTGACTGTAACATTTTATAAGCATATCAATTTATAATGATTTACAGTAAGCTATTTAACATTTACATATACTAAAATTATGAATATTATATTTTGCCAAACAAATGACATTACATTATTTTAATTAAATTGAATCCTCTGTCCTATAAAATAATATTTATTGTAAATAATAAGACCTACAGTATTCCTAAGTATATTCTACTGAATACTTACTGTAATAATAAGTGATGTGTAACAAATAACTTCGGCTTCGAAAAATGGACTTCGATAAATTGTATGCAGTTGATATCAAATAAAATACAGAAATTGGCTTTTTGAGGAGAATTAAATATAATAATAATAATTATGCAATTTGAGTAGGCCTGTCATTACATAGGCATTTATAAATGAGTCATCGTACAGCTAATCAAAAAAAAAAAAGATTTAATTGAACCAGTCTGTGTGAATGATACTTATTTGTATAAGTGGAAATTATTTCAATTGGAAACTATTATTTGAATATGGAATAAATTTATTCCTGAGTATATGGCTACACAAGCAATACTTTCAAGCTATACTTTGCCAGTATAAGCTGACCATCTCTCATTGTACGGAAATCCTATACAATGCGAGATCCGCTTATACTGGAAATGTTCTCTTTCTTTATTTTTCTTTTAATTTATTTTTCTTGCTTTGTTTCTTTCTTTCTTTTTCTTTGTTCTTTCTTCTTTCTTTCTTTCTTTCTCGTTGTACTCTTGTGTGTACAACGCATTCAGCGCCTTTGAGTAGGCATAGCAACTGGACAGCCTTGCTATTCGTCATTTACGCACATATGAATATCAAGTGCATGCAATTGACTTTGTAAATATCATTAGTTTAGTGTTAATTAAATGATTACTAAGCTCACTTATTCAGGTGCTTTTGTCAAGTATTTGTGTTTAACAAAAGTCTCTGAATGACATTTTTTTTTTTTTTTTTGTGAAAAGTCGTATTTTTGTTTCTGGTTATATTAATTTTATATCTTATTTTATTATATTTGCACATTCTTCTTCCCGTGTCGATGACTTATATAATTGCACATCAATTTATTTCTATACTTAGCTATATCAATTTGTATTTTATTTTAATTTTTTTCACTTGTTTGTATAATTGATGATTCTGAAATATTTTTTTTTTAGGAGTCGAATACCTAATTAATATATTTTGTAAGCTATTCTAAAATCTGTGACAATTTATTTGTTTTTAATAAATACGTTTCGATGATCTTTGAGCATGTTAGGCATTTAAATATATAATGAAGACATATTTACACATAGATTGTTTGATGAAGAATAAAATGGCTTTGGGCTCAAACTAAAGCACAAAAAAATAAAAATATCTGATGGATATCTTAATTATATATATTATATGCATATTACTTAAATATTATGTATTGTAGTAACTTAAAAAGGTACCTACTCGTTAATGCGATTTTTTGTTATTTAAAAAGTGCCTACTGAAAATTATACAACCGTACTTTTTTTTTTATTAAAAAAAATTCATTCCTTTACTTAGGTAGCAGATTTTTTGCACAAACATCGGTGAAACATTATTATAAATTTTCTCTTTGATGTTTCTATTAGGTTATATTGTAATAAGATAGTGCGAATTATTACCTTGTTAAAATGTGTTACTGTTAATTTCCTTCTAGTGGTAAACCCCCGATTGTCAAAGTTTTAATTGCTTTAAAGGGCATTTAGAATAATAATTACTCAAATATTCCAATATCTAAAAATATGTATTTCAAATCGATTTTTTGTGTGACTTTTTTTCACTAGCTGCTGCACGCGACTTCACCCGCGTGCCTTACTTAAATAAAAACCTAAGTTACTTCTTATAACATCAGCTATCTTCCAGTGTAAGCCCCGTCAAAATCGGTCTAGCTGTTTCGGAGATTAGCTGGAGCGTTTGCTCAACAATAACAACAACAACAATAACAATTTTTAAAAGTTTTGACTATCTGTCTGTTTAGACAGATAGTCAAAACTTTTAAAAATTGTTTTTTTGTTATGAGTACTTACCGTATATATGTAAGGTGTATCTATTCATACACGAAATATTTTAAGAGAAACATCTATAGGTGGTAAAAAAGCCATAGCTACGAATTTTAATTTTATTATCTAAGTGTTTTATATTTTTACATAATTATTATAATTTTAAAATTGCTTGAGAGATTTTGCAAAAAACACCTTTATTTACTTATTCTATGAATTACTCGCCCGGACACATTAATCATCATAATTATCAAGTAATTTTAAATTATTTATTTTTTAAATTTTTTTTTTTTTTTTAATCTGAGTATATAATCAGATTTAAAAAAAATACCATGGTTTCTTTACCAGGTGTATCTCTTAAAATATTTTGTGTTTGAATAGATACACCCTATAGACTTGCATTATGCATTTAATAAAAGTTGTTATTTTGATTACAACAGACACTTCATTTATTTATTTGTATAGGTATTTTTGTATGTCTTGACACTCGGAACCTATATTTTCTATAAATTAAATTCCTTAATGCATATTTTTATAAATAGCGTGGAAAAGTCAAGGCAAGTTTTAGTAATAGGGAATCGGCAATGATCGGTTCGTTTCGGTTTTTTGGGACAGATTTAGAGGCCGTACTATGACATGTTAAAGTTATTATTTTTCCAGTGCGAGAGAGATAGAGCTATACAGGACGAATATCAAATATCACTTTTTCACAACGGAGCAATAATTATGACTTTAACACGTCACAGTACGGCCCCTGAATGTTAGAAAAAATATTTGTTTGACATTATGTATGAAAATATTTTTTGATTGTTCACAACCTAATTAATTTGATAAAAATGCTCTTTAAAGCAAAACATTTTAGTATCGATGTACGTGTTAAACACGATGGTCCCGTTTAAATGTAAGTTATTCTATTAGAATAATATTAATTATATTAAATGTTTAAATCATATCTCTGTGTTATGTATGCTGCAAGCGTTTAAGCCTCGTCCCCACTAGGAACATTTGTCGAGCGACATGTGTCCCCGGTGACATCGGGCGATGTCGGGCGACGTCGGACGACATCGCCGCGACATTTTTGAAACTGTTCCTTGTCGCACAGTCGATGAAGAGTAGTGATATTATGAAATGAGCCGTCTAGAACACTGAGATCATTAAATACACTTGTTTTGTTTCGCAAGTACTGTTTAATCCACCATCTTCTCTTCTTTTTTGTTCTTGATGCATTCATCATTATATAAGCCGCACTGTACAACACTACCTCTTCCGGAGACATGATAGGTTCGACTGAACTGATGTGGATGGAGACAAGACATCGGGCGACGTGGGGCGATGTAGGGCGACATCGCCCGATGTCTCCGGGGACACATGTCGCTCGACAAATGTTCCTAGTGGGGACGAGGCTTTATTGTTAAGACTGGCAGCGAAATGCGCGATTTTCATACGAAGAGTTGATTATTGATTATGAAAAAAAAAAAAAAAAAAAAAACAAAAGCATGCCAGTCTGTTCCCTGTTTGAGAACGTATTGTAAAAACCTTTTAGAAAAGCTGTCTTTTGTATCGACACCAAAATAAAGCGACTGAAATTCGTACATTTTGTTCCAATCTTACACACCACTGTTTATATAAGAAACTGCACGCAACGTAGATATACATTGGCCGGTAAAATCTTTGGCTGTCAAACTGTTTTTAACCAAAACTGTCAATGCACATCACTTGCGTGCCGTTTCTCAAAGTAATCTCTACTACTAGGCCTATACGTGTCTATTAAAATGAAATTTTAATTCCAGTATTGTATTTATGTCTGTGTAGACACGGCTTAAGCCTGAATCGATGTGCCCTGGATTCCTATGTGTGAACCTCAATTATATGTGGTATAAATAAAACTTATCGGAAAAGTGCAAATAAAAACTATTATATTTTATGTGTTGGTGTTTCATTTTTGTGGAATGTTCCCCGGAGATCCTTGAGTCATCTGTAAACAGCATTTCCATCATACAAAGTCATACGATTAAGTAGGTTTTATATTGTTTGCCTGCCACTTGCATCTTTAAGTGTGCGTCCACACTGCCAGCCTAGCGCGGTTGCGATGACGGGCGCGAAATATCAAACATAATATGAAACCGCCGCTTGCGTCCATGGTGTAGTGCCTAAGGCGGGCGCCTAGTGCGACGGGCTCATGCGCGATAGCGCGCGTAGTTTTCAAACGTTCATAGGAACGTTTGAAAACTACGCGCGGATAGCCGCGCGTTTTGGCCACACTATCGACCTAGTCCGCAAGCGACCTAATGTGCGGTTCGCGGGGTATGAAACCAGTTCGGTCTTATCGCTCGGCGTATGAAGTGTTTATAAGTAAGTGTGATTCAATCTTAACCAGCTATATGACAAAGTAAACATCCTCACCACAGTAATCGCATAATAATAAGAAAATTATGGAGCGAAACCAAAGAACAATTTCCTGATCGGACTATCTAATAAAAATACCAAATCCTCGTCCATGGTTTGCAACACCTGAAATACGCCTTAGCGCTACAACGGCTCGCACGTCGCTGTGGCCACCACGCCTCCGCCGCCGCGCCCGCCACAGGCCCTAGTCACCGCGCGTTCAGTGTGGACGCACACTTACACTAAGGGCCTTAAGACACAGGATTGGCCTCGCTGCACTCGCGCAGCGAGACCAATCATTTATCTAAGCAAAGGGCCTTACAAATAAACACAGAATAAAGTTATACCAAGCATAAACGTCAAAAAATTTATGGTTATACCGAAGTTATTAATTATAACTTTATTCCGCGTTTATAAGTAGGTAAGGCGGTAAAGCGCCAGGATAGCCCGCGAAATTCAAATTCAAACTTCATTTGAAATTAGAACGTTGGGTTGACGATTCTAATGATTATATTTCTGTAAAAAAATATTGGATAGCCCGCGAAATTCAAATGCAAACTTCATTTGAAATTAGAACGTTGGATTGACGATTCTAATGATTATAATTCCGTAAAAAAATATTTTTATCAACTTAAAACCTGACATCGGCTGCATATTTCAGAAAACGTAAGAAAATTTAAATTTTGCGGGTTACTTTACCGTATCGCCCTTAAGATGAGATGATTTTTATGATTATAGTTCTATAAATAAATATTTGATACGGCCGCGAATTATATTTAGATTCGACATATAAAGACATACATCTTGATACTGACCTACAAATTGCTAAAAAACGTAAGATAATTTTTTGTTTCCTGGGCTACCCTAACGCTGTCGCCTTGACTCACACTTCCTGACAGTTAGGCCCACATTCATGATTAAGGGGCCAGCCTTCCTTATATTTCTTCTCCAATTTGGTCTATCTTTTAGAACTGGATACGACCACATGCACTCCCTGTGTTGCATGTCAACCCCTGGTAGTCTCCATATCGGTCTATTTGTGTCTATCGAATGAGGCACCAGATATCTGAAAATAATTTAGAGATGGTTCACACCAAGCGTATCTGAAACACTTAATTGGCAACTGGTGTTGATTTTTCATAGGTACATTTTCAACCAAGAATAGGAACCAGACCATACGACGAGATTGCCACGCACAAAATGTCTCAAAGACATAGTAGGTATGTACCCTCCTTAATGCTACGGCTACATTGTCGCGACAAGGCGATCTACTCTTTGCGCGCTCTCTCTCGCACACCGTTCAACGTCTCCTTGGTAAGACTGGTTGTCAGACTTTTGGGCTTCTGACTACCGGCCTTATCGACCTACAAATAATAGCTGGGGCCAACGGCTTAAAGTGCTTTCTGATGCACGACGGGGTCTCGATATGAAAAGAGATGGTCACCCATCTACGAACAGCCCGCGGCAAGCGTAGCTTAACCTTCGATCGGCTCGTGAGGCCCTCTGTAAATTTTTACTTCCATTGATGTAAATTCAAATAATTATTCGACAGTTTAAGGCGACGATAACCGACTCTTAATGATTTTATACTGAAGATCATGTCTAAACAAGTAGTGTTACCTAATGATTTGACGTTCAAAAGTGCATCTTCGTGCCTATTTGAAATAAATGATTTGACTTTGACTTTGAAAAAATTACATAGGTATGTTAAATTAGAGCATTTTCTTAATAATTTAATATGTGAACATTTTAGATTATGTTATGTTATATCTAACTCTGATAAAAATCTGAGAATCACGCAAAATCTATCAAACTTATTTTTTTTAAACCTTCACCTCTTTAAAGATAATTTAACTATTGATCTTTTAGTATACGTGTTTTATTAAAATATCTTTTGTTTTGTCCATACTAATATTATAAATGTGAAAGTAACTCTGTCTGTCTGTCTGTCTGTCTGTATGTTACATTTTCACGCCTAAACCGCTGAACCGATTGTCATGAAATTTAGCAGAGATATAGCCTGGGATATGGAGACGGCTCCATATCCCAGGCTATATCTCTGCTAAATTTCATGACAATCGGTTACGGAACCGTAACACAGACAGAGAGACACATAGAGTTACTTTCACATTTATAATATTAGTACGGATTGACATATTTGAGTATTATAATTATACAAAATGACATACGCAATTTTTTTTTACGCGATAACCGACATCTACGCGGGTGGAGCCGCGGGCAGAAGCTAATGTATTATAAATTAATAATGCGTCTTATTTGGGACAGCGCTCCTGGATTGGCGAGTCCTATTACTGGCTGGACGTACGACGCGTTGCGTGAGCTCAGTACAGAACACGCAAGCTATCCACTCAAGGTCACTGGCATATATCCGGGCCTTAACGAAACAGTGGCCACTATCGAACAATGTGTAGGTACGTGTATGGGAAGGCCATTAGGTATAAAATGCCTACGTTCCTCCTACTTTGTCGTATAATTACACCTAATCCAAGAGGTTTACTTAATACACTTGACTTGTTATCGGAGCGGATGCGTTATATTTTTATTTATTATTTCGAGATGTTCATTACTCGACTCCTACATCCTCTTACCATAGTTACGCTATATGTAATAATGGCAGGAAATCCGGCCGGTCTGCAGGAAAATTCTCTCATTTTCACGGTAAAAGAAGCTACAAGTGTCTGGCCATTACAAAAAGGGGCAGAAGGCTCATTAAAATGTAGAGAACTTGGTACATATATAAATATATGATATTATTTAGTTATTTATTTATTTAAACTTCATGTACAATAGTGGTACATAGGCGGACTTAATGCCACAAGGCATTCTCTACCCGTCAACCTTTGGGTTAAATATAAAAACAGTGGTAGGGTACAAAAATAATGTCTAAAATACTAACTTCTTGATTTGCTACAAAATCGGACACTTTCGCCTTAATTATTAATAATATATTTAGATCAACACAACCAGATATTTACTGATCTGGAAATTGCAAAAATTGTAAGAAAATTTGAGTTTCGCAGGCTACCTTATACTTCCTTACGCTTCGCTTAAGGAGCCTACGGCAAGTAGATAGGCCTAGGTAGTACCTACAGCTTGGCCATAAAGAGTTGAAATTAAATAAATAAAATAGAACTAAAAAATTTACATACTAAATTGTTGCCATGTTTAAGCATTTTACGTCAAAAATGTGACAGTTGCGTAGATAGTGGCTCCCTCATTTAATTTCTACTCTTATATGTCGCGCTGCACTGTACATCGTCACTCGTAGAGCTTGTGGTATACTTATAATTTTCTTGTGTATCAACTCCCTTACCAGCTGGTCGGTAAACATCATATGGGTATGTAGATACCTACTAAGAACATCAGGCTCAAAGCAAGGCAAGGACCAGAACTTGAGCGAGTTTTTTAATTTTTATTAACCTTTTAATAGTTAGTTTACGGTTATAAAGATCGTCAAAAATGAATCGGAAGGCAGGGACTGAATACCGATATAATTTGGATACATGATACCAAAATATCGCTATAAATACCGGTATTTGGGTATAGATATAATACCGTTATTATTAAATTTTCTTGTATTTTTTGCAATTTGCAGGTCAGCGTCGGGTTGTATCTTAATCAAAATAAGATTCGCGACTGTAAAAATATGTATTTACTTAAGAATCATCAATAAAGATTCTGTGACGTCACATTTTAGCTTGATATCAGTACTGAGTATAGATATAATTATCGATATTTTATACCAGTATTTATGCCAGATATCGATACTGTTATCGGTATTTTCTTAAAAATATCGGTATTCTTCGATCGGTAAGTGGGTTTCGTTCATAATGGATTTTCTTTACCATCACTTTCTGCTCCGCCCACACAAGGGTGCGGCACTGAGGTATGGGACATTTCACGTGAAGCGGACAGGGAAAAAAAAGTGAGGTTCTGAAAATCGACCACATTCGGCCCATTTGTACTTCTAGTAGGTATGAATGTGTACGCAAAATATTTTTTTTGTATAGTGTATATTTACCAAGTTATAGGTTTCAAAAGAATTGTCGTTGATTGGTACTACAATTTTTCGAAAGTAATTTTTCGAATATAACAAATCTACTATAAAATATTTTACATAGCGATACATATTAAAAATATACTGTTCTTTTTGACAGTAAAAAAAAATTTAAAAATTAAAAAAAAATTAATGGCCAAAACCGGAAGTAAACTTTTCAAACCAGAATTACAGTCACTTCAACCATTTTTTTTTTGTTTTTTTTTCTTTCAAAATATAGTTTAAATGATAATGAAAGTACACTAGAAAATTTAAAATGGGATCTCTATTAGTTTAGGAGATACGTTGAATAATATACACCCGCGTCGCAAGGGGCGTCATATGTAGCACTTGCTTAGATCGGTTGGTGTGCGTCAAATAAAATGACTTGTATAAATTACTGTGATAAAATAGTTCAAACATAATAAAACAACATTGGTACAACACAAGAACTGTTTATTTTGTAATTTTAACAATTTTACAATGGGAATCTATGGCAGAACTGGTCCTCTTTACAAGAAGGCCTGTGGTTGTTGGAATGAAGCTGTGAAACTTTTTGGTTCCTGAAATGGTGACCGTAGACGCAAACCGGGGTTCCAAAAAAATTCTCTGACGCTCTATATCATCTTTAGAACAGAAATAAATGGCGGTTTGTTTTAAAGATGATTTTGCCCATTCATATAATCGCATTGGTGTTATAATTGCTTTACTTGGAGGTAACTGTAAACTTGCACGCGCAGCTAAACGTTTCAGATTCCCCCCTAGACCATCGCATGGCCCCTTTCCGTGAGATGTTGCATGAAAATGCAACTCTGCATCTGCATTAAAATCTTCTTTGTAATAAAACAGATTCACAAAGTTAAATCTATTTTTAAAATGTTGGGAAGCCCCGTCAGTTATGTATATAATTTTTGATCCAACTATCGATTTTTCTAAAAGATGCTTGTGTAGTAGCTTTTGGAAAGCATAAAAGGTGGCTGTGTCATGCTTCAGGTCGTCAGAAATCATAACAATGCTTCCGTGTTTTACTTCATTACCGTCTCTGTAGTAAAAAACTGACGTTAGAAGCGTTGCCTGTGCATTATTCCAATGAAAGGATTGAGCAGCATCTTGGACAATAAAACTATAGTTTTCTGCAAAATCACATTGTACGAGAATTTGACCTTCATCGATAGTCTCTTTAAGAGTTTTAAAATAAAACTTTTCTACTGCTCCAAAAACGTTTTTTCTTTATAATATATTATTAACTTATATTTGTATTATGTAGTTATATTTATATTATATTATATTAATAAAACTTATTTCATATCATTAAATGAGGTTAAATATACGCTAAAACGATATAAAATATTAATAAAGTTGCAATATCGCGCAAACTGCTCAACCTTGCAAGCGCTACATATGACGCCCCTTGCGACGCGGGTGTATATTATTCAACGTATCTCCTAAACTAATAGAGATCCCATTTTAAATTTTCTAGTGTACTTTCATTATCATTTAAGCTATATTATGAAAGAAAAAAAAATAAAAAAAAATTGGTCGAAGTGACTGTAATTCTGGTTTGAAAAGTTTACTTCCGGTTTTGGCCATTATTTTTTTTTAAATTTTTAAATTTTTTTTTACTGTCAAAAAGAACAGTATATTTTTAATATGTATCGCTATGTAAAATATTTTATAGTAGATTTGTTATATTCGAAAAATTACTTTTGAAAAATTGTAGTACCAATCAACGACAATTCTTTTGAAACCTATAACTTGGTAAATATACACTATACAAAAAAAATATTTTGCGTACACATTCATACCTACTAGAAGTACAAATGGGCCGAATGTGGTCGATTTTCAGAACCTCACTTTTTTTTCCCTGTCCGCTTCACGTGAAATGTCCCGTATGTAAAGGCGGGGAGGGGGGGAGGGGAGTCCGCACGTTTTCTCTACATCTGCCGAGTTCCCCCACCGTGGCAGCGCGTGGGTCCTTTTTGAGCTACCGAAGAGATTCGTCTGTAAGTAGGTTAGTGTGTACAGTGTGCTTAATTCTGTGGTTAACCTTGAACTCGGTTTGGGGTTGTCTTTTGGCTCTGTTTACTTGTATGCAATGTGGTGTGGTATGCCTGTTTGGTTTAGCTGTATACAAGAGGGACTTAGGTAGAAGGAGCTGAGGTAGAATAAACCCGCCAAGTGCATGTAAACCTAAAGTCTCTAATTCAGATAATTTATGTAAACAAAGTTATGTCAAGAAATGTCACTTTCAAAATGACAGGACAGTGGTGCAAAACATTTTATAAAAAAAAAAAAATGTAAATAAAATCATCTATGGAATTAAAGTGAATTAATTATAAGAACTATACAAACAAAATACCGTTGTCAAACAATGTTTTATGTAGTGTGTCGGAGACACGGCCTATGATCGTCATAATCAGCCCTTTTAAGTCCACTGCTAGACGTAGGCCTCCCAAAATCGATTTCCATTCGAAACAGTTTACAGCCGTTTTCATCCAAAATGTGGCCAGATATGCTACATACAATATGAATTTATGAATGAAAGTTGTAATATTAGCGTTGTTGAAGATGTAAAAAATGTGAAGATGTTTGGAGCATCATAAAATATTTTATACCAGAAAATCTCCTTTTTTAAATAACTTTGTTTAAAACCGAAAATTCATAAAAATAATTACGGTATGATTATTTTTTAATTATTATTTCTTAAATTCAGGACATAAAAGATCATGGAACCTTTTATTTTCGCCATTTTATGTGAATTACCATTAGGAAGATATTTTTTTGATATGTTATCCCCTTAGTTTACATAAATTATCTGAATTTGAGACTTTGGGTTATAGTACCATGCACAATGAAGCTTAAAAGAGTAAGTACCTATGGAGTTTCTTGCCCATTCTATCTTTTGGAAGGGGCAACTAGAATCGATTAAATATTTTGTAATTTTTAACGTTCAAAAGTGCCTTAAATAATTAGACTTTGACATTGCGTTCCGTAGTCCGGATGCATTCATCACAAGAACAAACTTAACATTGTAGGTAAGTACCTACTAGTTTTTTTTTTTTCTCTCTTATAGGTACATTCCAATTGCTAATGTCAGTTAATAATACCTACGCAGAATATTGAGAGGTTTACCATATTATTTTAAGTCCATAGACTTCTTATAAGTAGGTTTTCCTGTAATCGACAAGTATAGTCCTATTTTCTGTAATCATTCAAAAGGATAGGCTCAGTAGTTTCGGAAATAAGGGTGAATGATAAATTTTCATCTAAAAAAAAAAAAAAAATTATTTTTATTTTTTATTAATAATAAATTTTATTATAGGTTAATCGTAGGTTAGGTTAGGTTTATTAATAGTAGGTAGGTTATAGTATTATATTTAACTTTGTAGTGCTTTTATTGCTTTTTATTTTAGTTTTTTCGGCTGTTTAATTTTTTCGTTAAAAAGTTTTTATTTCATAATTTTTTATGGCTATAATCTGCTAATTACTACTTTTAAAATATCTAAATAGGTACCTTACATTAGTTATTATTTGTTGTATAATATTTAACTATACCAAAATCTAATAGTCTAATAGTCAATTTTTTTTTTATTTTACTTTAAAAAAAATAAGCTTTATATACCAACATGGGTAGGCCTACAAAAAATGCTGCTCGAATGAGAAAAATATATTAAGAAGAGTCTAATAATGAGAAAAAAAAAAGGTTGGAAGTAAATAGAAAGAAAATTAGATTTACACGTTCACAGGAGAGTTTAGATCAGCGCGTGGTAAGACTGTCGAAGATGACAAGGTACATTAACGATAGATTATCGCAAGAAGATAATAAGCAGCGCAGTCGTCGTTTAGATCTCATAAGAGAGCGACTGTCAAATGAGAGTAAAGAGCAACGTAGTCATCGTTAAGCAATTCACAATTAGAATTAATGCTCTGCGTTATTTAAAACAAAATGACTGCTTGGGTGGAAGTATCGTAGACTATTGGTATAGGATAGAATTCCAGAATAGAGGAAGTCCACACTTGCACATGTTGGTGTGGTGTGAATACATTCCTGATTTTTCGACAAATTGCAAATGAAGGAATATGTAAGTGTAATCGAAAGAGTTATTTTGTGTTCTTTGAACCCCCATAGAAAAAGTCTTAATGCATAGACATACTACACCTGCTACAAAGATCGCACCAACCATTGTTGTCGTTTTGGGTTTCCCAGTACTCCAAGTGAGGCTATCTTTTGTTTGGGTCCCGATGAAGCACTTGCCAACAACGGTTGGTTTTGCATCTTGCAAAGAACTTCTCAAGAAACTATGGTTAACCCTATTTTCCCACCCTTAGGGTGGGATTTTGATTTCCAAATTTATACAGAACCAACTTCGAGGTATACCTTATCCAATAAAAAAAGAATTATCAAAATCGGACTACTCTGTATGAAGTTATGCGTGGTCAACTGGTCATACATTACAATCAGTACCCTGTTTTCGTACCCTTAGGGTTGGATTTTTTTTTCTAAATTTATATGGGACCAGTTTTGGGGTATACCCTTACCAATAAAAAAAGAATGATCAAAATCGAACTACTCTGTAAAAAGTTATGCGTGATCATACATAAAAAAAAATATACATATACGCGTCGACTTGATAACCTCCTCCGTTTTTTCGTCCGTTAAAAACACAACTGCACTACTGATCGCACTCGAAGATCACTTGTATCGTACTTGTCGTTCGACTGTCCCGAATCGGAGTCCTTACCGGTCTTATAATATATTCCTTAGAAAGTTCCAGAACCTTGTAGAAACATCTAGAATGTTCGAGTACATACCGGTCCCTACTGACCAGATGTCGAAAGTTCTAGAAAGTTCTAGCATCGAATTCTCTAGATGAATCTCGAGTCTACTAGTTCTGCTATTCAATACTAGATAGCGCTAGTGGTACTTAAACTTGTTTGGCGCGTAACATTATCTATACTACGATCTATACATACAATAAAATCGTAAGCTTTCTGTGTCTGTAAGTTGATAGATTTTTGAAAAAAAAGTAAGAAATAAGTAACGTAAAAAAACCTTTTTATATGCCTGCTATATGATGGCCGCCGCTATATGACGGCCGCCGCTATATGACTGCCGCCGCCACAAGACGGCCGCCGCCACAAGACGGCCGCCGCCACATGACGGCCGCCGCTATATGACGGCCGCTACTATATGACGGCCGCCGCTATATGACGGCCGCCGCTATACGACGGCCACCGCTATATGACGGCCGCCGCTATATGACTGCCGTCGCCACAAGACGGCCGCCGCCACAAGACGGCCGCCGCTATATGACGGCCGCCGCCACATGACGGCCGCCGCTATATGACGGCCGCTACTATATGACGGCCGCCGCTATATGACGGCCGCCGTCACATGAAGGCCGCCGCCACATGACGGCCGCCGCCACATGACGGCCGCCGCTATATGACGGCCGCCGCCACATGACGGCCGCCGCTATATGACGGCCGCCGACACATGACGGCCGCCGCTATATGACGTTCACCGCTATATGACGGCCGCCGCTGCATGACGGCCGCCGCTATATGACGGCCGCCGCTATATGACGGCCGGCGCCACATGACGGCCGCCGCCACATGACGGCCGCCGCCACATGACGGCCGCCGCTATATGACGGCCGCCGCTATATGACGGCCGCCGCTATATGACGGCCGCCACCATATGACGGCCGCCGCTATATGACGGCCGCCGCTATATGACGGCCGCCGCTATATGACGGCCGGCGCCACATGACATTCATCGCCATATGGCATTCGCCGCCACATGACGGCCGCCGCTACATGACGGCCGCCGCCAAATGAAGGCCGCCGCCACATGACGGCCGCCGCTATATGACGGCCGCCGACACATGACGGCCGCCGCTATATGACGTTCACCGCTATATGACGGCCGCCGCTGCATGACGGCCACCGCTATATGACGGCCGCCGCTATATGACGGCCGGCGCCACATGACGGCCGCCGCTATATGACGGCCGCCGCTATATGACGGCCGGCGCCACATGACATTCATCGCCACATGACATTCGCCGCCACATGACGGCCGCCGCTACATGACGGCCGCCGCCAAATGAAGGCCGCCGCCACATGACGGCTGCCGCCACATGACGGCCGCCGCTATATGACGGCCGCCGCCATATGACGGCCGCCGCCATATGACGGCCGCCGCTATATGACGTTCACCGCTATATGACGGCCGCCGCTGCATGACGGCCGCCGCTATATGACGGCCGCCGCTATATGACGGCCGCCGCTATATGACGGCCACCGCTATATGACGGCCGCCGCTATATGACGGCCGGTGCCACATGACATTCATCGCCACATGACATGCGCCGCCACATGACGGCCGCCGCTACATGACGGCCGCCGCCAAATGAAGGCCGCCGCCACATGACGGCCGCCGCCACATGACGGCCGCCGCCACATGACAGCCGCCGCCACATGACGGCCGCCGCCACATGACGGCCGCCGCCGACTTTTGCCCGCGGCTCCGCCCGCGTGGATGTCGGTTATCGCGTAAAAAAGTAGCCTATTCCTTCTCCATATCCCAGGCTATATCTCTGCCAAAGGAGATTGACAGGACCTAGTATCGTTATTTGTTCTGTGGTGACTTAAGTTTATAATGTTGATAATTCTTGTTTTTAAATATAATGATTTTATCTGGTAATGCGAATCCTTAAATTCTCCGCAAAAAACTATGTATGGGTAAAATAGGAAATCGAAATAAAAACTAATACTTTTATGATGTTTTTTCATCATAAAAGTATATTTCGATTTCCTATTTTACCCATACATAGTTTTTTTTTTTTTCACGCAAGTATTGTCACATGTCATTGGCATGGCATTCAAAGAGTATGTAAATAATAAAACCTTGACTTACGCAAAATAATTAAATTACGCATCCGATTATTGAACTTATAGAATAATTAGTAAGAACAGATATTAATAACAACTAATTATTATTATTACATTGTAATAACAATCTGATAAAGTGTTAAAAGTAGCTAAGCAAAACTTTTGGTTAATAAAAAGGCAGAATGTTTTCGAGACCTTAGCCTGTTTGATTCATCATTAAAAACTCTTTGAAAACAGAATAAACGCGCGCCATAGAATTCAATGCTCATTTTCTTATTTGCTTAATAGAGGAACTTGTGTATATCATTTACTGGAGTTTTAATTTACAATGTCTGTAACCTGCATTACGCATTCCTAGTTTAGCCTTTCTTTTGTAAAGTGAAACAAAACCTCATAAGAAGCCTCCATATTAAAGGTGAGTAGAAACTGGAACATATTCATACACTAAGGGTTTTAGTGGTAACGCAGTTCTCAATGAAATGCTTTTGACACGTGATTTGTGTGTTTTCTGAATATTTATTAGACCAAAAATGTTCAGCGGTTTAATGTTATTGTTGTGACCTTGTTGTAACGTAGGTAATTGTTTAATAGTATATAAATTAAGTTGAACACAACGGTAAGCATTGAAAGCGATTTATATTTCATAACAGACTACATTTTCGATCCAAGAGTTCTCGAGCGAAATGAACGAGTATTAAAAATGCTCAATCGTCATTTTTACTAATTCTTATTTTGAATTTACCAGCATACATTGTGACAGAAAACCAGGAGATTCGATTCGAAACTTAGATTTTTATACCTAATTACTGTGTAATGCTGAGAATTATGATAAAATTGTAAATAACATATGAAAACCCTAAAATCATTCTTTAAATTAAACCATAAATCTTTGAGTCACCGCATGTTTCATACCGATACTAGGTTCCTTAGTCACTTGGTCAATGTCCTTTCATGACGATCGGTTCAGCGGTTGTCAAGTCTACTATTCCTAACAAATAAAAAAAATAAAAAAGTAGACTGAACAATTTAATGAAAATACAATATTTAGAATTATGAATATAAAACCTACCTATTATGCACTCTCAAGGCAAGAAAGGAGGTAAATTTAAATTACTTGAAGTAACTCCCAGCTCCACGTCAGGACGTCTTGAGGGCAGGCAGCTCCCAGGAACAGAAATAGTAAGTGCAGACTCCGCAGTGTCGAGAGAATTGTAGGGGCGCGTCAGAGTGTCGGCGACCCCAACTTTAGCAGTACCAACACGAGATATATATATATGTGATAACTCTCCAGGAATTAGGTAGTACCTTCTGCAGTGAAGATAGTTCACTCAGAACCGAGACGTAAACATAAACTGAACTGATTGCATCTCCAGGCCCCTTTTATAGGAAAATCGGGACGTTCTTGAATATTCTGTTCTCTTCGAAAAATCCATTTTCGATTTCAAGTTTATGCTGTCCTCTGTCCTGCCAGTTATCTAACCAGCCAGGTTTAGTAGGCCAAGATGTATAAAACCTCCTGATCAAATTCTGAGAGTGCGTTTAAGAAACTTATAATTATAATAATTTAGAATTTAGTTATTTAGTAGACAACGTATTTAAGTATAAAAGAAATTTAGAATATCCAAAATTATACAAGTAAATGATTTTTAGAAAATACAAACTTAATGCAACCTTCATTGAATAGGCTGGTAAGAAAATCTATGAAATAAGTAGACTTCAGTTTGACACTTTTGACGTAAATGTCGTTTAAAGAATAAAATTGTGTAATATGATGAAAAACTAATAAAAAGTATGATGAATGGAAAGAAAAACGTAAGTAGAGTGATATATTAATCATATCTGAAATAAACGGATACTATACGGTTTAGGCGTGAAAACGTAACATAGGTACAGACAGACAGACAGACAGACAGATAGACAGACAGAGTTACTTCCACATTTATAATATTAGTATGGATAGTATGGATTAGTATGGATACATATTAGGTACTCACACATGTGCTATGCAAATATACATACCTAAACATAATCCCTTAAATAGCTACATCTGAATGTGTGTGTAGTGGTGTGAAGTAAATATAGTAGTTTACCTACCTCCGTTGAGTCCATTTTGAGGAGTATGGGGGACACACCTGCGGAAGGCCATAAATAAGAGTTACGAGACATCACCCTGTTTCTAGTTGTTACGTATGACTTTAACTGTTAACTGCTAGGTTGCCTAGTCTCGGAGGTGGGAAGAAAAAAATATTCATGTCGCAGAAACTAATTCTTCAGAAACCTGAGACCGACCTACATTGGCGTATCTATTTTCTAGGGAGTGCCTGGCCCCTGATCTCAGGGGCCAGGCATATCGCATCTGCGATGGCCGATAAAGCCGAGTCGACGCCCAATGTATAGTCAGTGAGGACGATGAACACCATAATTCTTAACTAGCTTTACACTCATATGTACAGTGGCCAGTACATCAAGCTACACGAAACTGTCAATTTTCTCCAAACGATTTTAAACTTTAAAATGTTGACAAATTATTTCAAAATCAGGATGCTAACGTGTTCAAAGTCAGCTGGTATAAATAAGAACTGGCAGGCTACATTCTTAAATAGGTATTTCCAGATTCCAAATCCGAAAAGTCGGCGTTGCGGCGAAAGGTACCGACTTAAAAAAAAAATCGCGGTCACAAGGACTGCCGGCAGAAGTCAAAACACAAAACTTTGCAATATCTGTTCTTATAAACATATAGCTCATGGAAAGCTTTCGGTGACGATGACGCGAGTTCCATGATTTTTTTACCCAAAAAGTACACATATGTACACAGTATACATATAGCTCATGGAAAGCGTTCGGCGACGACCGCGAGCCCATAAGATTTTCTCCTACTAAAAATCGCTCAACGCGCCTAAAGAAGTTTTCACTAAAAAAATTGCCTTCTCCATTCAAATTCAAGCCAACCCTGTTTCCTCCTACTTTCAACACACACATTACTAGATATGCATATACGTACCCTCATTTGCTTCACAAGCGTGTAGGTAAGCTAGTCGCTGACGGGTGTGGGGTCGCGTGGCACCGCATGCTGATCATAATTGGCTTCAGAAGGATTATGTGAGAAAGTGTTGTTATGAAGGCGTTTGCATTCAGTGACGTCATAGAGCGAAGGTGATTACGTTAATTTTAGTTTGGGATTAGGATTTGTGGGTCAATGTGCTGTGGTAGTGAATGGGCTGTGTTTGTGAATGTCATTAGGTACCTACATCATTCATTTAGTACCTACGTGTTGCAAGCATGTAATCTTCAAGTAACTGCATGTCATGAATGTCCAAGATTAGTAAAAAAACAGTCGGGGCAGTCTTTGGGGACTGCTGATAGAACTGAAAACTAAGTAACTTGAAAGCGTTCGGTGAAGATGACGCGAGTTCCATGATTTTTGTTCACCCAAAAAGTACACATATAAACACAGTATACATATAGCTCATGGAAAGCGTTCGGTGACTATGACGCGAGTTCCTTGATTTTTGTTCATCCAAAAAGTGCTCAAGGCGCCTAAAGAAGTTTCCACTTCAAAAAAAATGAGCTAGCGTTCAACCTTCCATGACTCGTATGTGCCTGCGCTTTAGGAGAAGTTTGTCTGCTCCATTACTCCGAAAGCATGTTTTTAATTTACATATCAAAATCAATCTGTCTAGCCTTTTCCCAACTATGTTGGGGTCGGCTTCCAGTCTAACCGGATGCAGCTGAATACCAGTATTTTACATGGAGCGACTGCCTATCTGACCTCCACAACCCAGTAACTGGGTAACACGATACCCCTTGGTAAGACTGGTTGTCAGACTTTTGGGCTTCTGACGACTCGTAACGACTGTCAAAGATCCACGAATGACAGCCGGGACCAACGGCTTAACGTGCTTCCGAGGCACGGAGGAGTCTCGGTATGTAAAGATGGTCACAGATGATGAGATGATGAGATGGTGGGTGGTGGTTTTAATTTACATAGTATATGTATTGTTTATATTTAGGAAGGTACCACGAAAATGAAGGAAGTTTATAAAAAAAAAACTAAATAGTAAAACATATTCTGAGACCAGATTATCAGTTTAAATAAAAACCATCCCAGAATTCGAACACAAAATCCGATAATATTAAACCCACATAACGTTAAAACCACAACCACATCAACACAATAAGAGAATTCTTTAACAAATACCCAAATACCCACAATAAGAGAATTCTTTAACAAATATTATCCAGAGATCCCCACCCACGCATTATTCCTGAAATTTAATTTGTAACACCACGTGTCTGATTCGTCTCGTCCAAATGCTGTCACTTTCAGCCGAAGCAATTTCACGTTTCCCGAATATTTTTGGATTTATATCAAAGGTTAAACCCGTATTCCATTTAAGGGCTCCACCGACTGAATAAATGCGTTTAAAAGGATATCCGGGTCGCTAGTTTAGATTTTGGTTGAATTTTGCAGAGTTGTCATGCGGGCGTAGAATACGCGTCTGATTTTACAGACTGATGGTTTTAAAGACGTATTTAAAGGGTAAAGAATTAAAACACAACGATGGTTTTATCGCTGCTATATTCCATTTCGTAATTCACTTTCACCCCCGTTTGACCCCGCTTACGGGAGAGTTTTAAGTTTTGAAATGAATTGTAGTACATTACAGATGATCGGGTTTTTTAAGAGTTAAAAAAAAAAACACAAAGACCTGAATTCAAAATAATTGATTACATTAATAAACTGAATGAAGCTAATAAAATTCGATCATAAATCATAGTTATTATTAAGAATAAGAATGTCAATCATTTGTCAAATTATAATGTCAATGTGAATCTTTGAAGTTTAGGTTTTTTTTTCTAACAAAGTTTTTCCCTGTAAGGGTGAAGCCAAACGAACGTAATTTTTCGATTCGTAGAGTCGTGAGTCGCAGAATTTCGGTCGCAGAAATTCTGCTGCATTTGGTTTCATACAAAAGTCATAATTGATTCACACGGCGAGGTAAAATGAGTTGTCTGCCGACTCACACGCATTATTCAGACCGAATTGAGTTCGCGGCGAGAGGGGGGCGACTCGAGGGAATAAAAACACTTTAAAAACTTACTTGAGTGTTATTATTAGTCGCATATTTGTGTCTGATATAGTAATAAAAGGTTTTACGAGATGTAATAATTCTTGAAAAATATATAACGGCATCGCTATATGCTTCGTAAATGCACAACGTTTTTATTGTATCCATTGCACTACATAAACACCCAATACAAGCATTGAAAAGCAACTGAATAAATTACGCTCGCCTGGCAGCCCAACAGAATTTCTGCCGAGCAGAAATTACGCGACTCACAACTCAAAAAATTACGCTCGTCTGGCTTCACCCTTGGTAACATTATTTTCCTCCATAATTCTGTCTTACGGCAATGTCTGCCAGTCCACTAGTTAGTCGATCAAGGATCTTTTGACGACAACATTTTCATAGGTTCGTTTGTTGAATTTACTAAGAAATTCATAATTATAATTATATTATTATTTTATTATGAGCACATACTGTCTCAAGACTATCTTTTACCAGTGCGTGTTGCCAGTGATGACCTATGGCACTGAAACGTGGCCGCTCACAATGAGCCTTACTAGAAGGCTAAAAGTCACCCAAAGGGTAATGGAGAGTGCTATGCTTGGAGTTTCCCTACGTGATCGAATCAGAAATGAAGAGATCCGCAGGGGAAGTAAGGTAACCGACATATCCCGAAGAATTTCCAAACTTAAGTGGCAGTGTTCAGGGCACATTGCTCGCAGAACAGATGGCCGATAGGGCCGAAAGGTTCTGGAGTGGCGACCGCATACCGGAAGACGTAACGCTGGAAGGCCTCCCACAAAGTGGACCGATGACCTTGTGAAGGCCGCAGGAATCCGCTGGGTCCAGCAGTGGACGTCTTTCGTCGGAAATTATCCCACTGGAATGTAATAATGGGATGAAAAGTATCCCAGCACCTAGTACGTTCCAAGTCCTATGTATTAAACCAGCTTATAAACTATCAGTGTGCCAAATTTCATCCAAATCCGTTCAGCCGTTTAAGCGAGATTGAGTAACAAATATCCAAACATACAACCTTTCACATTTTTATTATTTATTTATTTATTTATTTAAACTTCTCACACACAATAAGGTACCAAGGCGGACTTACTGTCATAGGGATTCTCTACCAGTCAACCAAGGGTAGTGAAGAGATTTTTTTTATATTATTATACATTATAATTATATACATGGTGAAATTTAATTCATGGGCATCCTCTTAAGGGGTCATTGTACTCATCATTATGAACAACTTTTACTATGGGACCAACCCAGAAATCTCGAAGAAAGAAAATTTGCTGTTTCCTACATTTTGACTAGCTATGCGAACATAAATGTACTCGTAGGGAACAGCTGATTCTTTGTTCGCGATTTCAGGGCCCAGAGTCAAGGGGAATTCAATTTCACCCTGTAGTAGGATTTATTAAGAGCACGTATTGTTCCACTGCAAGGCAAAGGCGTCTCTACTCTTTTTATATTTCTCTTGATGTAATTATACAGGATGAAAAAGAAAATAATAATAATATCCATTTAATTCAGATAAGTACATCCATAGAGTTAGAAATTTATAATTATGATACTAGTTTATAACTATTCATTCTAGTTATGACACTTTAGAGGTATGAGGAACAGGGTGTAAAGTTCACTCATACCCTGATGTTGGGATGTTGTATATATGCCAGTCGCGCGGTAAACTCTGATAGCGCGATGCAGGATTTGTGACGTCAGGTCTTTGATGCGTAGTTCGCATGTGGCGTTGTTGATACCGCCACATTACACCCCTCCGAAGACCGAAGGTCGATAATGGGCTGAGTCAGTGCATATGATGCTTGCCAGGGCCAGTTGTGATTCCAGTGAGTCGGAACCGGGTGCCGGATAGTTCACGGTAAGACGGAACTGTCTGCGGTGATTCCCCAGTGAGTCGGGGTGGCGCTGCGTTTGTTGATCCAGTGAGTTGGACGTCGTACAGCGCCGGGTTGAGGCTGTCGGACGTCGTACAGCGGCGGGTTGAGGCTGACTGCTGGCGTCGACCAGGAGAGCGTTGAAGGGCTCTGCTTGTAGACCGGCCGAAAGTGCAGTGTGCTGTGCCAAGGTTGCTGATGAGGCTGATGGTGTTAACCAAGTATGCGCGTTCGCTGCATGCTGGTGGTCAGGATACCCGTTGAAGCCATGGGTGCTGGCTGGCTGTGTGACTCGCCGCTCGAAAGCTTGAAGAAGTGTTGGATGACGTCACGCTGAAGTAGTTGCACGAAGGCTGCGCTAATGTCCATGTCCGGGGTCACCAATTTAGAGGTATGAGGAACAGGGTGTAAAGTTCACTCATACTCTATAGTAAAGGGAGGATCGTCCGACCAGACGGGTGTTGTCTGGCGGGCAACTGCCCAACGGTTGATGTCGGGATATTGTATATATGCTAGTCGCGCGGTAAACTCTGATAGCGCGATGCAGGATTTGTGACGTCAGGTCGTTGATGCGTAGTTCGCATGTGGCATTGTTGATACCGCCACAACACTATCATGAGATCAATAAAATAAAAATAAAAAATTGCAATAATGACATAAGTTATATATGATAAGATAAGATAAAATCATTTATTTGTCCAAATAGTATTAATACTTTAAAAACCTATTTAACTAAATAAATCCAATGCGAAAGCACCAACGGTTACACTGCATGCGAAGACCCTCAGTGCTATCGCATTGAAAAAAAAAAAAAAAACTTAAACAACTATAATTATAATCCTTAAAATCATCAATATAGGTAACTCTCTAATTTCATAATTCCCTATATTGAATGACTATTTCATAAAATCTTGAATTTCGCGGGCTACCTTACCCTTCCCGGTTAAATACTACCCATTTACATTAATGATCATAGGTAAAATATTTACCTACATTGACGCTACTACACTATTTTTACTTCCCGACCTTTGAACTTCAGGCCTGAATAATTAAAACGCTCAATACTTTCTTACACATGAAGTCTATACTTAAAACTTCTAAAAGCAGTTTTCTATTTAAATATTCAGTGATATAGGTAGGTTTCCCTGCTACACCGGAAATAGTGAATGGAGAACAGTTGACCGAAGTAAATTGCTGGTAGATTATTGAATTACTGGTGGGGTAGGTCAGTGTTTAAACTGTTTCACGTGTAAGCATGTGACTACGCGGTAACAATGTTCTATTGTTAGTCCATTGTAGGTAAAATGAATTGTGAGGGAATTCATGTTTCAGTTAATAATAATTATATATATCTACTCATAGGGTAAAGTCACCCAATGGGTAAACGTTCCTTTGGGTTTTTTCGCTACGTGATCGAATCAGAAATAAAGAGATCCACAGGAGAACCAAGGTAACCGACACAGCTCGAAGAATTGCCTAACTTAAGTGGCAATGGGCAGGGCACATTGCGCGCAGAACAGATGGCCGTTGGGGCTGAAAGGTTCTGGAGTGGCGATCGCATACCGGAAGACGTAGCGTAGGAAGGCCTCACACAAGGTGGACTGATGACCTTGTGAAAGCCGCAGAAATCCGCTGGATGCGGGAAGCACGGAACCGGTCGAGGTGGCGGTGCTTGGGGGAGGGCTATGTCCAGGCGTGGACGTCTTTCGGCTGAAAGGATGACTCGTAGGATGAATTTTGTTTCCATACTCCATTAACTCGGCATCAAACAGCGTCTATCAGCACTAGTACAGTCTCGAATACTGAAGTTCTTTGCTCAATTTTCATGTCTCGAGACGGAATAATGTCTCCATAGAACGTCCAGTGATGCAGGGCAGAGTAGACGGTAATAGGTCACGCGGGAAGTCACCGTAGAGGTGATCCGACCAAATTAAATCCGCGGTTGGAGGCTCTGTTAATTAATGAATGCACCAGACTGTCAACTAACAGAACCAGATCGTCAGGCGAGCTACGACTACACCTGCGATTGGACACACGTCATTAATTGTGACCACGACAGTATTATAAATACTAAGTCAAGACCGAAGCGAGGAAGAAGAAGAAGAGTGAATTTGACCAAACTTTTATACTTATACTAATCCTGCGAATTAATGTTGATTTTTTTACAGTTTCTCTATACAAAAGCTGTCGGACGTCAATTTAATTTAAGAGATAAAAAAAAATTGCAGCTTGTTGTTGTTGCTGTATTCAATTGTAATCAACAGATTTTTCGTAAAAGGGTTTGTCCAGCCCCATTATCATATAGTTATTTCCCGCTGAGCAATCTTCTATTGTTTAGGTTTGAAGGGTATTATCGGCGCTGGTAATTAAAAGCATTTATCATTCATCATCATCATCATTTCAGCCGAAAGACGTCCACTGCTGGACATAGGTCTCCCCAAGCACCACCACTTCGACCGGTTCTGTGCTTCTCGCATCCAGTGGATTCCTGCGGCTTTCACCAGGTCATCGGTCCACCTTGTGGGAAGCCTTCCCGCGCTATGTCTTCCGGTACGCGGTCGCCACTCCAGAACCTTTCGGCCCCAACAGCCATCTGTAATTTGGCAATTTTTCATTTTTCAGTGTCGTCTTTTATGCGTAGTTCGCATGTGGCGTTGTAGATGCTCACGCCTTTTCCCATGGGGGTAGGCAGAAACTATAGAGCGCCACCTGCTACGCTCCTTACATGACTCCTTTTGCTTCGTTTACATTCATACATCTGGTCATACATGCACGCCGGTTGCGAGTGCTACGCACCTGACCTTTCTGAAGAACATCACCAATTAGGTCACTATAATATGTTCTCCTAGGGCGTCCCCTCCCGGCGTTTCCACTCACATCTGCCTTGTAAATACCTTTTGTAAGTCGCCTTTCATTCATCCTTTAAACATAACCAAACCATCTAAGCATACTCTTTTCAATTATTGTCACTACATCTTCTTTTAAACCACACTGTTGCCTTATCACATCATTTTTCAACCTATCATTCACAGTCACGCCACACTTGCTTCGCAAGGAACGCATTTCCACAGCATTTATTCTTCGATCAATAATAGCACTAGATACAGGATCAGGAACAAAAATAAGTCATTGAAGTGGCCACGTTTACACACACATACACATTTACATTTGTTACTACGAAATATAGAAAAAAGTTTTATAATATTAACAACTTCAGTTCAATATAAACCTTAACACTCAACTATAAAGTTTTATTACGATTGCAAAATATTTATATTTAAGTCCTTCTATCATCGGAGAAAGGTAAATTTAAAATGTCACTTGAAAATAAAAAGTCATTTTTATAATAAGTACAAAAATATTTATTCTAAAATGAAACTTAAAACCTAAGCAATAAGGTTAAAGACATTTTGTTGACAATTTTGTGCTTACTCTATTTTGGAACTAGACGTAGTTCTTGGTATGACATTTCAATGCTCAGAACACAGTAATCATTGAAAGACGTAGAGTTGCAGAATAATAATATTATTTTTTTAAGCGAATGTTCTTTTTTTAACCCATTTGGACCCAAATACAACCTAGTAGTAAAATTTTGATAAAAACTTTATTGACGTAACTATTGGAGGCTAGTAAGACATTTTATAAAGAAAAATTAAAAATAAATAACTGCCTTATGTATTAAAAAACACCGTCCTCAAATGGGGCCAATGGGCTTATGTATGGTATTTTTCAAAGCATACTTTTTCGATGCACAATTTTTTGATGCATTTTTTATATTGCTAACGTGCTTTCATCTGGCATTCGTTGCATCCTAACTGGCTTGGCAGTTTATATGATGTTTATGTTGTGTTTATAGTTTATGTAGTTTATCGCTCAAATAAAATCGGGCGATACTTCGCCGAAACTGGAGCTGGTCTAGTTTCTCTTCAGCGGTCAGGACATGGAGACGCCAAGCACTAGCTACAGCCAAATCCAGCATGTACATAGGTAAACAGAACCCACTACAATTTTTTGCCTCTTATAGCTGTTAGGTATACTGCGATTGACTGGTCAGCTTGATCAACTCCGCCCATGCTTTTGGTGTAGCTCTGGAAGACAAAAGGGATGTCCACGTCTACCTTTCTTCCTTCTGCAGAGCTCCATGTTTTTACCTTACCAAGAGGATAAACAAAGTCATAGTTTGTAAATGTTATGAAATGTTCACTAGTGGCTTGACAAGTGTTTGTACCATGGGGGTACAAACACTTGTCAAGCCACTGGAGGACATTTCTTCGTCCTATTTTCCTTCACAGTACTAGTCGTACGATAACTAGCTTCACGCAAATCTCGCAGCAATGCGTGACTGGTAAAAAAGTTGACGAAATACACGATATCCTCATGAAAACGAGCGATTACTTTTTCCAACAGGCCCTTTACCACTTTTGATCCCAAAGGCTCATTACTGGGTCCTCCTACTGATTTACCACAGTATACATCGAAGGCATAACAATAACCATCAGCAATTGCAATCATTCAGTTTTTGTTCCCAAACCGTACGGGATTGCCTCTTATGAACTGCTGCCTGGAGGAATGGCCACTATGACTTTACTAACAGCTGGATCATCCACTTCATTCAGAATGTTTTCGATAGCTTCCTCGAGTCCTCGATAGTCATTTGCAACATCAAACGATCGGTTAGTCATATTTACTAGTCGAAACTATGCCCAAGTGATAAATACAAAAAAAAAGAGAAAAAATATTGTAAATATAAAAAAAATATGACTTACCTTTGGTCCAACACCTATTTGCTCAATGAAGTGAATAAAATCACTTATTTCATCCACTCAATCCAATAAATCACAAAAGTATACTTTGTTTTACAAAGCCACACTCTTGGGCCCTACGAATTTGCCTGCAAACTAAGGATAGCTCAAATAAGTTAAAAAATGTGGATACTTAAAGAAGTATCCCCAAATGAGGACAGCGGGCGTAAATGGGTTAAGGAAGCAAATATTTTTGATCAATTTAAAAAAGTTGGTAGTAGGACTAAATTAGTACAATAGTTATTTTAATAAGGGGGATGCGCTGTGATAGCCCGCGAAATTCAAATTTTCTTGCGTTTTATGCAATTTGCAGGTCCGTGTCAGGTTGTAATATTGATCAGTTCAGTTATGTCCAATTTATCAAAATGAATTGAACAAATTGTTGAATAAAAAATTCAACAATTTGTTACTTATAACTTTTTCAAGGTTTAAATATTTCTTCTCCTCTTTCTTTCGCGACAATAGATACAAAAACATATATTACGATATTTTTTTATATTATGATATTTTGCATTGCGAAATTGGTCGCTAAGAAATCTACAAACAAAAATAACATATAAAATAATAATACTACTCAATGCTTTTCCCTGTTCCAGAACAGTCGATGTTTGTTACAATAGTTGGTGCGTTGTCGCAAACATTGGCCAAACAATCATAATATTTGCTAAATGATGTATAATTTACTATTTAATTGTTATTATTTTATGAAAAACACAAACATAATGATATAAACTTACCGAAAAAAGATATTCCTTCCAAAATCTTGGTGTTACGGTGGTTATTTACACAATTTTTGAACGCGCACTGCGGCATTATGACGTCTTAACGTTGGCTATGTTTGGACGACACTAATTTGAAATAAGACCACAAAAGTATTTGTGCTCTTATTTTCCGGGCCGTTTTTGAAGCGCTTATCGGGAATCTAGTGCTATTATTGATCGAAGCATTTATTCTACTTTCATGCTTCTTTTGCCACACCCAACATTCACTTCCATACATAAGCGTAGGTTCCAGCACACCATTGTGAACAGCCAGTCGAGCCTTTTCTGGCATCGACTGGTCCTTTTTTTTTCACTATTGGAAATATTCCTCGTCAATCGCACGCCTCATCCAGCTGCTACCGGCCACAAGAACCAAACCAATACACACAAAACCTTCCATACCATAACAAGTCATATGGTGTACATAATAAAGAGTATTCTATACTATTCTATTCTATCAAGTCTCGAGTAAAACGTATCGATTGCAGTTACTTTGTGTCTGAATCAAATATTGAAGACAATCAGAGCCGGCCACTCGTTATATGCATGTCACTCATGGCCGCCATTGTTTGACGTGACCAGTGACGTCACGACACACTGGATAAGGCATAAGCGTTCCAAGTTCTTAGGAAAAAATGCTTTTTTAGGGTTCCGTATGAGATATTACCACTCTATGGCTATATCAGTTGTCATGGCTCCAAAAAAATTCCTTGCAGCAAGTATCTGAAAGTGTTTTACCAGTTTTCATTAAATGTGCCGTTTATCATTTGACCACCCCTATTCATAGGCTCCTTTATTTAGCTTTTGCCCGCGGCTTCGCCTGCATGGATATCAGACAATCCTACGGGAGCGTACTACCCGGATTAAAAGTACTCTATGTTCTAATCCAGGTTATAAACTACCTATCTGTCTGGCAAATTTCATCCAAATCCATTCAGCCGTTTTTTCACCAATCCGGGACGTACATCCAGACAAACGGGTAAAAATTCTAAAAACTACATAATTATATTTTCGGCATCAGACTCGTTAAATTGAAGTATGATGTCTTATTTTTGTCTATTATTTATCCAATTAAACTGGGTTGAGGACTTCCAGATAGGCAGTCACTCCATGTAAACATGTCATTCATTTTAGCCGAAAGGCGTCCACTGCTGGACATAGGCCTCCCCCAAGCACCGCCACTTCGACCGGCTCTGTACTTCCCGCATCCAGCGGATTCCTGCGGCTTTCACGAGGTAATCGGTCCACCTTATGGGAGGCCTTCCCGCGGTACGTCTTTCGGTACGCGGCCGCCATGTAAACATGTACTAGTATTCAGTCTGTGTCCGATCCATCCATGCAGACTGGAAGCCGACCCCAACGTAGTTGGGAAAAGGTGAGGCAGATTGATTTTATTTATCTAATGAAACTTTTTATATCAAAATCCGTCAGTAAAACATTAGGGTTTTGAAAATAAACGCTTGTCGCTTCAGCCTATAACTTACGCCTATACCACAACATGTAATTAACTACTCGTATTGAAGATTTGTAATAATTTAACATACGGAGCTTACTGGTCAAGAATTAATAATGAGTATCGATAAAGAATAGTTGAAGTCTTTTGTTTTGGATTGATGTAGGAAAGTAGACCTTTGACAGTCGTTTGTCAGAAGCCTAAAAGTCTGACAGTAAAATCAAAAGTAATAATAAAAAATTAAAAAAATAAAATTGTCTGGGAATCAGTACTTTTCGAATGCCAAAATTACATAAGACAGTCCCCCAAAACGCCTGCCCTCCACCACTTCCTAGTACTTCAGCTAGGAAGAAGAAGTGGCGTAACCACCTCCTCAGCATTTGACTCTAACAAAAATTTGTACTTTAAAGCTTATTGTTAGGTAATATTACGCAAACGGATCCCTGAATCTAAAAATGGTTTTCACAAATCTGCAATATTTTTGAAAGGCCTATCCATCTATACCCCAGACCATGGGATAGACCAGAAAAAAAAAAATATCAACCCTACTTAACGTGTATAAATATATTTCAGGAATTTATTTTACCACTTTGTCGGCGTGATTAATATGTGTACTTGTACCAAATTACAGCTTTCTAGTACTTATAGTCTCTGAGCTAAGCCGCAAACAGACAGACGGATATGGCGAAACTATAAGGGTTCCTTGTTGACTACGGAACCCTAAATACCATTTTTAAAATTTGTTAATCGGGTGGACCGATTTTTACGAGACTTTCACTGACAGATTTCTGATGTAATGAGGAGTGACTTAGGCTACTTTTATTTAAAAAAAAAAAACACGCGGGCCTTGCCGCGGGCAGCAGCTAGTATTTCTATAAAAATCATACCCTTACATACTTATCTGGTAAAACAGATGGAATAAAAGGAAACAATATTTAACAAATAATGTAACTAAAATTTATAATATTAGTTTCACCGGCTTTCATAACCGATTTATCACTCGGTCCACGGCACTGAGAAATTAATCAGGAAAATCCTAGCCTCCACACTGATTGATTTTGATGTGCCGTGCTACACTGAGACCACGGATGCCTGGAGACTCACTTGTCCAAATTCAAATCCACCTGACAATCCATCTTCCCAGAGTCGGTGGGATGAGCCTCTCTGTAGAATAGTACAGAACAATTTACTTGTCACGTCTGCTGCTACTACGGAGCGTGCGCGCTTGCTGGCTGTGGCTAGGTGGGAGTCGGGTCTTTAGCTTCATGCACTACCTTCGTGGAACATAGGGACTTTGTTCGATGACACTACTTTCCGCCTCGCTGCTGCCCTAGGTCTAGGAGCTCCTTGTCCTTCCCCATCGCTGTCACTGTGGCGAAGTTGTCAACAGCCTCGAACACCACGTCCTATCCTGCAGCCAAAGTGCGGGTCGCTTAGTGCAGCACGCAACCATTAATGACATCATTCGACGAGCTCTTGTCACCATCGGCGTTCCAGCTGTATTAGAACCCCATGGCTTGGCTACGATGGCAAGAGACCGGACGTCATGTCTTTATTCCCTTGAAAGTTGGGTAGGCCTTTTGTGTGGGATGCAACGTGTGTCGATACTCTTGAGCCATCCCATCTTCCTGGCTCAGCGTGCTGTGCTGGAGCTCCTGCTGCGGCTGCTGGAAACCGCAAGCGGCGAAAGTATAGTAACCTTATCGGTAAATATATTTTCGAGCCGTTTGGGGTTGAAACCGTCGGGCCGTGGGGTCGCAACGCTCATGTTTTGTTCAATGAAATCTTCAAAAGGCTGGTTGACACTTCCCGAGACCCAAGGGCTGGATTTTTTTTTTCCTTGGACAGAGGCTAAGCATTGCCATACAACGTGGCAATTCTGCCAGTCTCTTAGGTACTTTACCATTTGACAGCGATGCGGAGGAATTTTTCGACGCCATATTTTGTTTTATTTTGTTAGTAATTTTAGTTAAGTTAGGTTTTTCTCTTTTATGTTTTATTTTAATAGTTTGTTAGTTAATTTATTTTTATTTCTTCTTACGTGTTTGTGCAGTATAAAAATATTAATAACTACTCTTACAGAAATAATTGTATCTAGCAAATAACTTATATTTAGATAGAAAACTAATTAACGGACGTCGCTAGTGCGTGTATCCTTAGTTCCAGATTTCATCCCATGCTTGACGTCACAGAATTTCTTGTATTATTTCTGCCATATTGTTTTTTTATTTGTCTAATTATTAGATTAGTTATTTTATTATTTATGGTGCAAAAGTGCTTTAAAGAGCAATAGTTTTTACGAGTATGTTGTGTTATGACCCGTTTGAGTCATTTCTTTCTGACTAATGAAAGAAGAATAATTGCTGCCCGCGGCTTCGCCCGTGTGGCTTTTCTAAAATAAAAGTATCCTAAGTTACTTCTTATAACATCAGCTATCTACCAGTGAACATCCCGTCAAAATCGGTCCAGCCGTTCCGGAGATTAGCCGGAACAAACACACATACAAAACATTTGTTATTATTCCTCATTGCTATGACCCGTAATGTAACAAACGAGTGAGAACATTATAGAGAGAATATTATAGGCTCCTTTGGAAGTAACAACGTTTGCATACAGAATTTAATTTATATATATTTCTGTTAGAGCTTAGGCACAATTTAGAAGCTTATTGAGTAAGCAGGAACCTAATTCATAACGAAAAAAGTTTTTTTTTTGTGATAAGATAAGATAATTTTTATTTGTTCAAACATGAATATAAACACGAAAAAATCAGCATGCAAGTTGTTAAAAGTATTATAAACAGGTCGTCATGCTTGCCTTATACAACGTTAAACAAATATTTAACTAGGTAAGTATAAGCAAATTTTTTTAGATATTCAAATTATATAAGCTAATAAAATTATTCAAATATTAATATATAACCACAATTCCAGTATCTAAATTAAAATATAACACAATGTTTAGCATTGAAAAATAATTAGGTATATTAAGTCAAAGTCAAAGTCAAATCATTTATTTCAAATAGGCACGAAGATGCACTTTTGAACGTCAAAAATTACATGAATAGTAAATTGATTCTAGTTGCGCCTCCCAAAAATCAAATGGTACTTACGTATGGAGAAGAATGGGCAAGAAACTCCATACTTACTCTTTTAAAATGTTAACAATAGTTTGTATACATTAATTAATAATTATAGGTGAAAACGATGTACCTAGAATAAAAATAAAAATTACTAATCACAATTGGTAAAAAGAATGAAAAGTGAAGTAATGACAGAAAAATTAATAAATGCGATAGGTACATGGTGCTCACATATTTACAAACATTGTATATGATATTCCAAAAAAAAAAAAAAATTACATATAATAAGTGTGTGAGTTAAATTTATATTAATCACAGAAAATAAAAATTAATATCATAAAAATTATAAATTATACAGTTAAATTAGCAACCAGTTTGATTTTGTCTAGACTCTAAATTGTCCTATGGAGCAGGACCAGCATGTTTCCAAGCATTCTTATCTTGGATATAATCCTCTAAGTAATATGCTTGTTTACAAAGTGTGCTTTTTATATGAGTTTTAAATTTTCTTTCATTTAATTGTAATATATCAGAAGGTATTTTATTGTAACATTTAACACAGTACCCCATAAAATAGGTAGTAGGTAGTCAAAGCAACGTGAGGGAGACAAGGCCTTGTTTGCCAATCAATTTGATGTTTTTACCGTATCTGCTGACTGATATTCATTTTGCTGACGCATTTCATTCACATCTACACCAAGATCTTAACCTCTCCTAAATCTTATTACTCTAAGGTTCCAAAAGGCCTTAAGTGCTGATAATACCATGCATAACATACTATACTTATATATACTTTACTGCATACCCATTTGATACAATAACATAGTACCCTCGTCCACCTACAGACGCTTAGCTATTGTTAGCACCAGGCGGTAAACAAATTTCAATTTACTCTATTTATAAACATAAGAATTAAATAAATAAACCACTATTTAATGTCAGGGTTCAGTTGGACTTTGCGAATTTAATCATAAAGAGTTGACGTCATGTTACCTATCCCTAAGGAGTGCTACACACTTGTTCGGGCACAGTTAAGCGGCAAAATCCATACTATATATTATATTTATATTAAATATCCTAACTAATATTATAAATGCGAAAGTAAGTTTGTTTGTTTGTTTGTTACCTTTTTTCGCCTAAACCACTGAACTGATCATCCTGAAATTTTGCATATACGTTTTCAGGTGTACAGAAACGGACATAGGGTTACTTTTCATCCCGAAAAAAAGTACTGTTCCCGAGGAAAACAATAATAACGTTCTTATGATAATAGATGGCGCCGCGTGTCTTTCGAATCATGATTGAATTAATTATTATAGAAACTTTAGTAGTGCGTTTTTACCCAAATTGATTGTCAAATTCTAAATAAACGCGAGCGAAGCCGCTGGCAAAAGCTAGTAATACTATAAATGTGATAGTAACTCTGCCTGTCTGTCTGTCTGTTACATTTTTACGCCTAAACCGCTGAACCGACTGTCATAAAATTTGGCAGAAATATAGGCTATGGGGATATGGAGAAGGACATAGGCTACTTTGATACGCGATAACCGACATCCACGCTGGCGGAGCCGCGGGCAAAATATAAATGTTCGGGAAAAAGCCGCTCGGCTTAGCTCGAATGATACAATTGCGTGACTTACGAGTACAAACTGATCGCGATGGGTTTCATTTTGACAGTTCATCCACATCCATTGCGTTATTTACGTTTATAGGGGTATGAGAACAGGGTGTAAACTTCACTCATACTCTATTAGTAAAGGGAGGATCCTCCGACCAGACGGGTGATGTGTCTGGTGGGCGGTTGATGTCGAGATGTTGTATATTATATGCTAGTCACGCGGTAAACTCTGATTGCGCGATGCAGAATTTTTTACGTCAGGTCTTTGATGCGTAGTTCACATGTGGCATTGTAGATGCCGCCACACGTTGTTGAGCACCTATGAAGAGATGGATTAGCAATATCCTTCAAAATTCTCGGATTGTGATTAAAAGTGTGTTACGCAAATGGGGTGCCAAACATGATTCAGCGAGGGTGTTTGCCGATGCCGAACGGAGTTTGCCGAGCGACACGACCCGATAGAAATCTGAATACTTTAGTACGGGTCGGTTTTGATGTTCAACAAAATATTGCCGAATCGAACAAGTGTGTAGCACCTCTCACTATAAAAGGGTGCTTTAAAGTTCGTATTTTGCATGTTTTCGGTTTTCCTGGTAGTTCTGAATTTGCGTGGGTTCTCCATTTCAATGTGCATTGAGCAAAGTCTGTGTTATGAATGGGTCCTCTGTTTTATGAAGATAAAAAAATGGGTTGAAAACAGGAAATGAAATTTTAAAGACACTTTTATTATTAATAAATAATAAAATAATAATAATATTTTTTTTATTGTTTCATAAACAAGTGATACAATATTTAGGCATGACACTGGATCCCACACTGGGATACCCTGTGTCGCAGGATCCAGTCTCTTTCGACAGATATATGAATCATAAAAGATAGGTTAACAAATGCACCGGTTTCATTATAATTAATTAATCTTAAGCCTAAAAGCTAACCAAATGTATGTGTGTATATGATGAGTGAGTGTGAATGTGATGGGTATAATTATGCATGTGATGAGTGTTAATGTGTATGAGATGATGATTACTTTAAATATTTGAAAGATAATTAAAATCTTCCCCTTGACAAAGTTTGGGTGCAAACAACAGGTTCATGATTGGCTGCTTGATCTTAATTATGCTGTAACGGAAATCCCATTTTGTAACGTCACAAATTGAAGAAAAACACTTCAAGCCACTTTAAAACGTATAATTTGGTTTTAAAATAAAAAATACACGCAAAATGAAAAAGAATACATAAAAAAAGACATCAGATTTAAAAAAGTATAAAAAAATATTGCTTAATTATCATTTTTGGTTGTAGGCTTGATTTTAGAGAGAAAATATATTACGAGGTCAATTTAGATGCTATAAATGATTGAAAATATTATAATTCCTGTTTTATTCATCATCATCATAATTTCAGCCAAAAGACGTTCACTGCTGGACATAGGCCTCCCCCAATTGGGGGCGTTTGCCATAATCGCCACGCTTGGCAAGCGGGTTGGTGATCGCAGTATGGTGTTACAAATGCAAGAGAACGCTGCTGCCCATTCTCTAGTAAGTCCCTTAGTCGCCTTTTACGACACCCACTGGAAGAAATGGGATGGTGCTATTCTTTACGTCCGGCGCCACATAGAACGCTGTTATATTAACGTCCCAAAGTAACTCAGTTGTAACAGTTTTAAATAAGAACGTATAATGCATAAATGTATTAAATAGTTATAATATCACAAGGATAGCGCTAAATTAAACCGCGGTGTTATACTATTGAAAATTTCCTAGAAAGATATCGGTTAGAAAGTAATTAATTTAGAGTAGTAAGTAAATGAATCGTGGTAGGTAGCTGGTTAAGTTTTCGATGAATCCCTCGTCGATTGCTCAGTGTCGCACGTGAACATAGATTTGCGTTTCAGCATAATTAAACCCAAGCAGTCAATCGTGAACCGGTTTTTTGCACCCAAACTTTGTTAAGGGGAAGATTTTAAGCTTTTTGTTAACTTTTTCATACAGGTATGATCCAATACCTGGGAAAGCCTTATTGCCAAATTTTAGTTTCAGAAAACTGCGTTCCATCAAGGATTTCTACGCGTGCGCTGATCGTTAACACTGTGGCAACTGCTGTTTTATGAAATTTAAGTAGCACTGATAAAATGTAAACTTGGCGTACCATAAGCACCCTCGTGTCTCGGTTTAACATATCAAAAGAGTCGAGAAAGCAGCTGGACCTGGGCCACAAGGCGGTGACTTTAGAAGATGCTCCTATCCCTCCTAATGTCCTATTACATAGATAAATATCACGCGTCTCTCCACTATTGCATTGCTTTCTCCAAGATGCATATCCGGTATGGCTCTAATCAAAGTCAAAGTCAAATCATTTATTTCAAATAGGCACATAAAAGACACTTTTGAACGTCAAAATTTACAAAAATAATTAATAATTGATTCTAGTTGCCCCTTCCAAAAGGTAATTACGTATGGAGAAGAATGGGCAAGAAACTCCATACTTACCTACTCTTTTAAAATGTTAACAATATTTGTATACAGTAATTACGAGTATTAATTCGACATCATCATCATCATCTTTTGACTTCGTTCTGTCAAAAGCTATTTGACTGTGGCAGTTTGTCTACGCGCAAAGGAAATATAGTATAAACTTCACTACTTTACCCTACCCTACCTACCTACCTACCCTACCCTACCCTAGCTACCTACCCTACCCTACCCTAGCTACCTACCCTACCCTACCCTAGCTACCTACCCTACCCTAACCTACCCTACCTACCTACCCTACCTACCTACCCTACCCTACCTACCTACCTACCTACCCTACCTACCTACCCTACTCTACCCTACCCTACCCTACCTACCTACCCTACCCTACCCTACCTACCCTACTTACATACCTACCCTACCCTACCTACCTACCCTACCCTACCTACCCTACCTACCATCCAACCTTCTCCTGATAATTACAAACACAACAAAAAAATAATTAGCGAAATCGGTCCAGCCGCTCATTAATAGTTTTTTTTTTTTCCATATTTTCTCACCGTTTAAACCTTCCCTGGAGTACGACAAACATTTCAAAACCAAAATCAGCTAAATCGGCCCAGCCGTTCTCGAGTTTTAGCGAAACTAACGAACAGCAATTGATTTTTATATATATAGATATGTGAAGACAATGCACTTACCTAGAATAAAATTACTGTACCACAATAGGTAAAAATAATGAAAAGTGAAGCAATGACAGACTAATTAATTACGGTAGATGCATGGTGCTCACATATTTACAAACATTGTAAAAGTAGATGATTTACCTAAAATTTTAACATTTAATAACCTATGTCAGTGTGTGAGTATATTAATCACCGAAAATAAAATGAATGTCATCAAAAATATAAATAATCCTTCCATGTCCTATGGGCACGTCTTCCCTACCGTTATCGCGCCGTCCGGTCTACTCCTTGATATGCAATGGTCTCTGTAGCACCATGAAACATGGCTAGTGTGAATCTTTGGGTATATTCGAGTTGGTAATCGAGTCTGGGCAAACCACGCTGGGGTCGGTGCATTTCAATTATTCATTCATAGCAGTAACATTATTGTTGCCAGAAACCCAAACCATCTTACATAATAGATAATTCATACAGCTCACACACACGTTCACGCGTTTCCAGCGATCGTTTTCAGTATTATTTTCACAGGTAGCTTAGTAGAGGGAAGTTTTCAGGTAAACAAGAGCGGTATTAAACCAAAAAATAAAAATTGGTACCTCATATGCATGTGACGTACACTGATGCTCGTTCGCATGATGTCTGACGTCAGTGGCATCCGCCCTTACATAAGGGTGGCGGGCGACGTACGGCAGGAAAAATACTACCATTTTGTTTTGGTTTTGTTGTTTTAGCGTTTATAGGATTATTGGTTTACTATAATTACGTAGTTTATTATTTTGATTTTTTTGAGAATATGACGTTTTAATTATAGTTTAAAAACTTTGTCGTGAACAGAATTAAGATTAAATGAAAGTTTTAAAGTCTCTACCAATTTTAAACATATTTTTCTACTCCACCTACAGCTAATGCCGCCCCTAATTTACACAAAATCTATACCGTCAAAACCACCTCAAGATTCAGACCTTCAAGCCAATCCTGCCAAAACCCTCAAACGGACCTCAATTCAAAGTCGAAAGATATCAAAGGTACCTCATGAAACCGACACGCACCGATCAGCTGGTAGCTAAGTTCAAGGTTCCCCGGGTCAATGCTGCGCGGTGCGGGCTGGCAGGTGCGGGGTGAGGAAAAGCGTGGGCGTTACCATGGCAACCGGCCTACGCCACCCCCGGCCCAGGTAGTCAATCAATTACGGTGAGAACACATTTCTTGTACATAATGACGCCCATAGCATTATAAATTGCAGTTTTTTTTTTTTTAGATTATTTTTAACATAAAAAAGTATTCGTCAATTTTTGTGGGGTGTAATTAAAGTTCCTCCTTGAGAGACAAATCAATTTTGACTGAAAAATACCGATATGTTTCAAAAATTGTTGATTCTCTAATAAAAAATAACAGTCATTTATTTTAAGTGTGGTTTACATCACACATCTTTCTATCTAGCAGCATTTTTGCTCACTTACAACTAAGCTCACGACGGGTTAAGTACCTACAGTACGAGGCTTTCAGTCTCGCTGCAATTCTAGTCCCGGGAAAAAAAACCGAGACTCAATACGGTCTCGAAATTCCCAGAAAAACGAGACTTTCGAGACTATTTCAAAAGATACACATAGGTTAGGCTTTTAAGCAGTTAACACAAGACATTTCAATCAAGTACTTTATTAAGCTTATGTAACACTTACAAACACTAATTATAAAATCTTTAATTATAAAGTTTATTAATTTTTATTTTGGGCACGTAATAAAAGTATAGGTTTTTTTTTTAATTTAACGTGCAGTTTCACACAGAAAGGACCGACATTTATTACAAAAGTAACCCGCGTTGGTAAAAGTTTTCTCTGCTTCTACGCTAAGTAAGGAGGATAAATATTAAGTAATTGTAACAATGGTTTGGTATAACCTAAACCATTGGACAAGTCTCAGAAGTCTCTTTATTCCCAAGACCCAAAATATCAGTCTTGAGTCTCGAAAATACCAAAAAATCATGAGACTCGAAATTTTCGAGACCGAGGTTCCCGGGATGAAAGCTACTACACACTTAGTTCTTTCACAATTATTTAACCTCTAACAGCAGTAACCCAATAGCAACCATATTGCAATGATTATAAAGATCACTGTGATTTTGACAGTAATGCGAAAACAGACGTAAAATATAACGAGTTGAGTAGGTAAGTATTGTACGTCCGGCGCACCCCGTGCAGACAGCTCCGCTTCAACCTTGCTAACTGCCTTATCTTTGTACCACGGTATGCGCTATAGCTCATACCAACAGGAGAGAAGCAAACGTATTTAAGTACGCGGCCTTTGATAAGGCACATGGCGTTATGAAAGAAAGAAAAAGAAGAAATAAAAATACATTTATTTAGCACAGACTGGCGGATTTACTAACTGTTCGATTCCCGGGTCGGGCAAAGTGTGATTGGATTTTTCCGTCAGGAATTTTTTGGTAACAGCCCGGAGTTTGGATCTAGGCGGCGTGATACCCCCGTGCCTAAGAAAATACGTTAAGCTGTTGGTCCTACATCTGATATCTCTCAGACCGTGTCGGATTGCCGTTCCATCGGACTATGAGAGTGAGGGAATAGAGAGTACACCTGTGTCTGTGCACACCCTGGTGCACTATAATATCTCCCGCGACGAAGGCTGGTCTCTGCTGCGATTGGTCGCCATGGCCGAAATTCGGTCTGGAGGACTTCATTATCATCATCATCATTTCATCCGAAAGACGTTACTGCTGGACATAAGCCTGCCCCAATTTTGTTGCCAGAATCCCCACGATTGGCAGGCGGGTTGGCGATCGCAGTATGGTGTTAAAAATGCATAGAGAACGCTGCTGCCATTCTCTAGTAAGTCCCTTAGTCGCCTTTTACGACACCCACGGGAGGAAATGGGGTGGTGCTATTCTTTACGTCCGACACCACATGGCACTGGAGGAGTTATTAAACCCATATTTCATCAGTTATGTTTAAGTCCTAATTAATAGGGAGCGAGCCTACTGTCATTAAACCGGCACAAGTTCAGACTCCGGACTGCTACTGATAACTGCCTATCGGAGAATCTAATAATTCACACTACCCAATCCGGGGATTGAATCCTGGAGTCCAGGATTGGCAGTTGCACTTGCGCGATTAACGATAAAGTCGAAGTCAAGGTCCTGCCTTTATTAGTTAAAACAAATAATCTAAGTATAAAACAGTTGAAAATCCATTATTTATTGTGATCTAATATAATAAATAAAGCTTAAGACTTTGTTTGCTGGTTTGAACGAGTTAATCTCTGGAACTTCTAGTCGGATTTGAAAAATTCTTTATACAATTGATAGACCGATTCATAGGGACGGTCACGCTATGAGCCCAGCAAAATGAAAAAAGCTAAGCTTATCTGAAATATTGCTAAGCGACAACGAAGTAATAACGGGCGGGCGATGCGACGCGACGCAGTGGATCGGGGGCCGAGGGCGGCCGCCCGACGTGAACCGAGCATTAGCGAATAGAGCCGAACTATTCATGCCTATGTTAACGAGGTACCATCACGAATGCGTTCCCGTGGGATTCCGTCAGGACCCGAAATTTCACGCGGACGAAATTGCGGTCCGAAAATATTGTTATTATAATTGTATCATCAAAATCATAATATCTTCATTTCTCCTCCCTTGTAGGCGAATTATTATATTTTGTCACGTAATATGAATAAGTTATTGCCATTCTCAAATCGAAAGTACATACTTGAAGATGGTTTGAATTTATTTGATCTTTTACATGATATCATAAATATGATATGAAACATATATTTCAAAGTTCTTTTGATAATATTTATTTTATGTTGTTAACACGTAATGAGCAAGTATGGTTACCTACGCAGGTTTCTTCTTTTAGAAGTTTTTGCATACAGAGGAGTTTCAGTCTTAGATATATTATTACGTTCGTAATGGAAGCCTTGGCTTTGGGGGATTTTCTTACGATTATACACTTTCATTATCTTATTTCAGCCAAAAGACGTCCACTGCTAGACATAGGCCTCCCCCAAGCACCGCCACTTCGACCAGTTCTGTGCTTCCCGCATCCAGCAGATTCCGGCGGCCGGTCGCCACTCCAGAACCTTTCAGCCCCATTGGCCATCTGTTCTGCGAGCAATGTGCCCTACCCACTGCCACGTAAGTTTGGCGATTCTTCGGGCTATGTCGGCTACCTTGGTTCTTCTGCGGATTTCAGATCACAGTCTCTTCTAAGTCCAGACATATTATTGGTCAGATCATGTGAAGACCATGTAGACTGGTGTCTAAAATGGTCCTTTGATGAAAGAACCACACAGATTGAGTGGACCTGTCCAGTCAGTGCACGTATTTGTTAGTAATCCTGCAGCTTAACTCAGAACTTAAAGGAGCTCAACGATTCTACGATCAAAATTAAAAAAAAAAAAAAAAAAAAAATCCAAAGAAAGGACATAAGAAAAGTCGTGAAGAGTCAGTTAAGGTCTCTTGGTATTTTAATTAAATATAATAAATAGTAACATAACCGCTCATGCAATTCCCCCGACAAGAATCCTTAGAGCCTACGTAGCTCGTACTCGTAGCACGTAAACGCTTGTAGCAAGAATCGTAGACCTCTGCTACGAGCCTGCTACGAAATCGGATTGACTGCGAGACATCAAAATAAAGGAATCATAATAAATGATAGATAGATGGATAGATAGAATGCTCTTTATTATGTACACCATAAAAATACAAATAATAAATGTAGAAATGTTACATAGGGTGACACAATGGGTGGTCTTATCGCTAAAAGCGATCTTTTACAGACAACCTTTGAATGGATTAAAAGTAGAAAAGAGAGACAATGCTGCAGGTAGTCAGTGGTGTAACATTTACATATACAGTAAATACTTATACACATAAAGCATATAGGTACTTATCTATATAAACATATACAGGAAAAGTTTTTAATCAGTGCGGAAATTTGGACAAATTAAACTTTTAGCGCGTTTTATTGGATGTGGCAATGCAATCTACAAACGAGCAGCCTGGACAGAAATGGCCTGAGTCATTCATTCATCATTTCAGCCGAAAGACGTCCACTGCAGGACAAAGGCCTCCCCCAATTGGGAGGGTTTGCCATAATCGCTTCGCTTGGCAGGCGGGTTGGCAATCGCAGTATGGTGTTAAAAATGCATAGAGAACGCTGCTGCCCATTCTCTAGTAAGTCCCTTAGTCGCCTTTTACGACACCCATGGGAGGAAATGGGGTGGTGCTATTCTTTACATTCGTCACCACACGACATAATGGCACATGGCCTAAGTATTAAATCTTAATACAAAATTGCTTCTAAGCAATTATGACAATCTTTTTTTCTTTTATTTTTAAATGTTAAGAGAAAATAACCATGAAATTTACCACTTTAACGATCACTGGACATCTAAAAGAGGACCTTCCAATAGTTGATCAAAATATAAACTGCTGTATCGGCCGTCGCAGCTGTGAGGCTTCGATGTAAATAATGGACGGTAGGTACTGGTATGAATCTATTTAATTAAAGTAATTTCAAATACAAGTCTGATCTGATTGTCTAATGTCTCAGAGGAAAAGAGATGAGCGACGTCCGCAATGCGATGGCGGGACGACGACTGGCGATGACGACCACGTGGCGCCAAGTGGAAGCGCGGGCGCGGCCGGGCTCGCGGTATGGCTCCGCAGGAACGGCGGTAGAAAGTACTGCCGTGCGCCATTTGGTGCGATGGCGGCGGCGCACGGTGAGGCCGTAACAACTGCTGTACGACACATTAGTAAAAACATTACAGTTCTTTACCATATAAACTAAGAAATCAACTGCACCTTTTCACACCTACACATTACACCACAAAAGTTTAAAAAATCAAAATATTTTGAACCTACATGGGCACTTATGAAACGTCAGAAGCTAGTGTAGTGTACAAATCTACCGTCTATACTAAGCCTACAACGTTCTCACATTCAGAAAATAAAAAAGAATATAAAAAAAATAAAAAAATAAAAATGACTTGCTAGTTTTAGTTAGTCTAAATTTGGGTATCACAATTTCATGTTTACTACGTGTATTTATAGTATGGAAATCGCTTCTTATTTCGAAAAGTCCTCAGTTTTGTGAAGTGTGAAGTGAGTATATAACACCTTATATACTTGCCTATCTACGAGTATATAATGATGTCGAAGGCCCAGCCCCTCACGCGCGTTGAACATCCGCGATGACCCATGAAGTTTCATGCCGAGCCTGTCCTGTGGGCACTTGAAATGCTATTTTTATGTTCACACTTCTTATACGGTGTATAGGTTTTTTGTTGATAAAAAGGTGATGAAAATGTGTGGGAAACAAAGTGGCATAGTTCATTAATCTTATATATAAAACTAGCTTTTGCCAGCGGCTGCGCCCGCGTGGATGTCAGTTATCGCGCTTTATTAAAAAGTAGCCTTCCATATCCCAGGCTATATCTCTGCCAAATTTCATGACGATCGGTTCAGCGGTTTAGGCGTGAAAACGTAACATACAGACAGACAGACAGAGTTATTTTCACATTTATAATATTATATTAAGTAAAGTATGGATTCTCGTGTCACCATACTCCTCCGAAACGGCTTGACCGATTTTTATGTAATTTTATATGCATATTCAGTAGGTATGAGAATCGGCTACTATTTTTTTTTAAGTTTTAGGTAGGGTAGGGTAGGGTAGGTAGGTAGGCAGGGTAGCGTAGGTAGGTAGGGTAGGGTAGGTAAGTAAGGTAGGTAGGGTAGGGTAGGGTAGGTAGGTAGGGTAGTGTAGGGTAGGGTAGGGTAGGGTACGTAGGTAGGTAGGTAGGTAGGTAGCCCTACCCTACCTACCTACCTACCTAGGTAGGTAGGTAGGTGGTAGGTAGGTAGGGTAGGGTAGGGTAGGTTAGGTAGGTAGGTAGATAGGGTAGGTAGGGTAGGGTAGAGTAGTGGATTTTACACTATAGCTTTTGACAGAACGAAGTCTGTCGGGTCAGCTAGTAAATGATATAATAATCAGCCTATAATGTTAGCACTGCTAGGACACAAGCCTCCTCTCGGTGAGAGGGAGTGGGCCATAATCAACCACACTGGCTCAATGCGGATTGGTAGATGTCACAAGTCCTCGAATTTTTGGTTCTAGGACATGCCGGTTTTCTCACGACGTTTTCATTCACCGTTTTGAGAGCAGTGGTGAACTAATTTACACAAAGTAAAGCGCCTGTCTGGGTTTGAACGTATGACTTACAACTCCTAAGTCGCGGCAGTTACCACTGGGCCACTACTGCGCTATATAACAAATGACTTTATTTCTGTAAGTAGTTTTGTAAAAGCGCTTTTATTTTAAACACTAGCTTTTGCCCGCGGCTCCGCCCGCGTGGATGTCGGTTATCGCGTAAAAAAGTAGCCTATGTCCTTCTCCATATCCCAGGCTATATCTCTGCCAAATTTCGTGACGATCGGTTCAGCGGTTTAGGCGTGAAAACGTAACATACAGACAGACAGACAAACAGATAGACAAACAGACAGAGTTACTTTCACATTTATAATATTAGTATGGTACATATAAATGAAGTTTTAGAACTAGATAAGTTCGGTGTTTCCTATCTGCAGAATAAGAATAGACACGTCTTTTTAAACAAAGTTGTAGGGGGTTCATGGAATTAAAACTGTCCGCACACTCGTTTACAATAATTTAACGTTCGTAAAACAACAACAACAACAGTTCACACAATCTTTTAGAATCTTAGGTAGCAGGGAAGAATACTAAATGGATTTGAGGCGCAGCCGAGATGCGCACGTTTGTATCATGTCGTTTCACCCGGGAAAAGGGACGAAAGGGGTGTGTGGCGCGGGACGCGGCTTATTATGTTGGCGCCGCACACGCCAACGGCGCTGACTTTGAGTTTTTAATCGTTCTGAAACTGTGCGCGCTACAAAGTGACATTTCGTTTCTCCATTTTTGACATCGCACCGTAGAATTTCTTCTACAATCTGTCATTTTGTCTTTCGTTTCTAACGATCTTCGTCTAGTTCCTTTTTTATGTAGACTATTTCAGAAGAAAGTTATCTATCCCAAACTGTCAAAATCACACTGACAACTGATTGTTGTTTAAGGTAGTGAAGACAATTTGATTTTGTAATCGCCATGCTAATAAAAACGGTAGAAAACTTTCTACTCGACGGCCACAAAGTATTATACGTTTTGAACGCAAAACTGTGATAATTAATAGAAGAACAAAGCTATCTTCTCCTATTTTACATAATAATAGGGCTACCAGGATTACCTTACCTAGGATTACCAAGGAAATGGTTAAGGCCAATATTAGGTACTTTAATATTTTTAGAGGTGAAAACTTCTTTAGGGTTCGCGATCGTCACCGAACGCTTTCCATGAGCTATATGGGTCATTCTCAGGACACTCATTATTTGGTTGACTTCGGTGGCAATTTTTTTTTTACATTTATGCATAACTAACATGAAATATCAAATCTAGAGTACTACTAATATGTTTTAATTTAACTCTAGATTTGATATTTCATGCTAGTTATGCCTAAATGTAAAAAAAAAGTTGCCACCGAAGTCAACCAAATAATGAGTGTCCTGAGAATGACCCATATGTATGCTGTGTATATATGTGTAGTTTTTGGGTGAACGTAAATCATGGAACTCGCGTTTATCGTCACCGAACGCTTTCCATGAGCTATATCTATAAAATAACAGTTATTCCAAAGTTTTGTGTTTTCACTTCTGTCGGCAGTCCTTATGACTGCCAATATTTTTTTGTTCCAAAATACGGTACTTCAACACTTTGAGAATAATTGTTGTAGTTGTCATTTTAGACATGGCTTAATATCAGTAAAAATTGAAATTCAAACAGAAAAAAGAACCAATGACAAAACAAAGACTTCTGAGTCAAATTATGTAAAAGAGTGAATTTCGTAAAAAGTGCAGTCGACTCTTTCTATTTTGTTGCCGTCGTACTGTCTACACGGAACGTAATTTTTGTCTACTTTTCCGTCGACAAAACGGTGCTCGTGCTTAGCCTGCTGTAGTCAGAGACTTTAAAATAACTCAAAAACTTTAAAATAATCGGATAAGTAATCGATCATCATAAGTAGTAGATTTTAAACCATTTAGTAGGTTTCCTATGTAACGTAAGTTTTTAGAATATGATTTTCATCCATTGGTCAATCAAACTGCCTATCCTTTTCCAAACTATGGTGGGGTCAGCTTACGGTCTAACCGGCTACAGCTGAATACCAGTACTGCCTATCTGACCTCCACAACCCAGTTACTGGATATCTGGGCTGTGGAGGTCAGATAGGCATTCGCCCCCCTCCCCCTCAGTTACCCCAGGCCAGGCCTGTAGGCAGTTACCCCTTGGTAAGACTGGTTGTCAGACTTGGGCTTCTGACTACCCGTAATGACCGTCAAAGATCTAGGAATGACAGCCGGGACCAATGGCTTAACGTGCTTTTCGAGGCACTGAGGGGTCTCGATATGTAATGCATAGTCACCCATCCACGTACTAACCTCGGAAAGCGTAGCTTAACGATCGACCCGTGCGACTGTTATTATTTAGCCACGAGCCCCTAAAAAAAGAAAACAAAAACAATAAGGTCAAAACAATTTGCCATAATTTTCCACCAGTTACATCCAGCTACCTTTCCACCTAAACAACCCCATGACGTTGCAAAAAATACATAAAATCCGTATAAACAGTATCAGTAACATTGGTAATGGCAGAGGACTGGCTCTGAATATTTGAGGCCAATCACTTCGAGTGCCTTCATTTCAATTTAATCGCGTCAATATTTTATTTGAGAGAGAGTCACGGAAGGTTCCAGAAGATTCGTCGTGTGATTGATTTTTAGATAGGTTAGGAGTAGGGTTGCGTCCCGTACTTTATAATAAAGTATTGTACGTTATTTCAGGTGATTGTTATGAGAATAATAAAGTACACGAAAATACTTTATTTCGCATGATTCGATTTCCTTGAGATTTTGAAAAGTTTAGTCATAAGTATTTTTTCGTTAAACGAAATATATCGATTGGTGCTGATTCTATGTCGCGACTCGCCAGCCCACATCACTTAAGCACTCGGTTTTAACTATTTTTGAACGCAACCTAACCTAAAATAACAACAGTGTCAGTCATTGTCACAATTTCTTTTTTGTTTTGTGTGAAGCGGTTTGAGTGCAATAACACGATTTAAAGTTGTATAGATTTATGCTATAGTAAATCATGGACAAGAACTCAACTCAAACCATACTCAACTTAAACCTACAAAACGTAATTTCGATAGTGAAACGGATTCAATCGATAGTGAATATGTTACACCGAAAAAATAAAAAAATAAAAAATACCGCAAAACAGAAAAATGAATAGTAAAAAATATGTTTTTAAACATAATAATAAAGAAAAATAAATTGTAGGTTCTTTATTTTGATACTATGTCCTTTTGTTTTCTTACCTATAATAACCAATGTACTTTCATTGCACAAAAATGTGGCAAGTGGCAACCCTAGTTAGGAGGTAGGTACCTCTTTGTGATTTTATTTATTGTGTGTTGCCGTTATTGTGGATGATTAGGCGTGGAATGTTAGAACTTCTATAGTGTAATGTTTATTTTTTAAGCTCTTTATAAACACCCGATTTAGATTATTTCTCAATTTCATTATTTTAAAGTAATCATTTTGTATATATTTTTTTTTTTATCTTCAACGGTGAAGCACTAACTAAACTTTTGTTTTATCTGATTCAATTTTGCATTTTAAAATTATTGTTATTTACATACACACGGCTACATATCAAGCTATACATTTCCAGTATAAGCTGATCTCTCATTATACGGAAATCCTATACAATGCGAGACCAGCGTAAACTAGTTTTGTATAGCTTGATATGTAGCCGTGTGTACCTATAGTGCCTATAGCCGCTGGATACTAAGAAACAGGCCCATTCAATTACAGTAACTACTGACATATAAGTATGTATGCTTCTCTCAACGCAAATAGCCAATGGGATGTCTTATGTCTAGCATTACTCCCTGAAAGATCACGTATGTGCGTAAAATATGTACATTCAAACACACACAATATAATAAAATGTTGCAAGCAGCTTTGATACCTGTCCTTTGAGTTATTACCTACAAAGGAAGCTCTATAACTTACAGCAATTCCATGAATTCTCTGGAAACTGCAATGCTTGTCTGTGAAGATGCGGTAAAATGTCAAAGGCTATTACTAGTTGGTCGTAGGAAATAATATTAATTTTAAATTAAATGCACCACTTCACCTTTCAAAAGTTAGTTAATCATGCAGGCTACGATTTTTTATTAGTCCTAGTACCGAATATTGGGAAATGGGTGTAGAAAAAGTGTCTGAAAGAGTCTTAAGTTTTTACGCAATTTCATGACACTAATATTTAAAAAATCCAACTAACGACATAATTGAAATGAAAAATATCAGATTGCTCTATTATTTCTACAAAATGAAATGTCAAACACCCGGTTCCAGGATCGAAAATATTATCGACGCGTCAAAATTATAATTCATAATAATTGATAATTCAACCAATTACAGCAGTTTACGCGCTTGACAAATTGTTAGCCAATTTTTGCATTGATTTTCATCCCAGAAACCGGGCGTTAGTAAAGAAAGAAAGAAAAAAAGAAAATGCGTTTATTGGCATTACAGCAAAAAATACACCTTTAAAACTATAAAAAACAGAAAACAATCATTATAATAATTATTATATCAACGGCATATGTCCACCTCAGACACTGTCATAAAAGCTAACTCAAACTATGGACGTAACTAGGCTGAGTTGTATTTATTATTAAAATTATTAATCACTTGAACGACTACTCTATATCTACCAAAAAATATTTCAGGTTCTACCCTGTAATGATCGCCAGTATTCCGATCTCTAATTATAAGTTAGTAGGCAGAGATCGGAGTCCGGGCGTCGTTCCAGGGCCGTATCTGGAAAAATTATTAATCACTTGAACGACTACTCCATATCTACCAAAAAAAATTGAGGTTCTACCCTGTAATGATCGCCAGTATTCCGATCTCTAATTATAAGTTAGTAGGCAAAGATCGGAGTCTGGGCGTCGTTCCAGGGCCGTATCTGGAAAAAATATTAATCACTTGAACGACTATTACATATCTACCAAAAAATTTTCAGGTTCTACCCTGTAATGATCGCCAGTATTCCGATCTCTAATTATAAGTTAGTAGGCAGAGATCGGAGTCTGGCCGTCGTTCCAGGACCGTATCTGGAAAAATTATTAATCACTTGAACGACTACAACAACAACCAAAAAATATTTCAGGTTCTACCCTGTAATGATCGCCCGTATTCAGATCTCTAATTATAAGTTAGTAGGTATTATTATCCAATAAAATTAACAACAAATTATAAATGTATGTGTATATATTACGAAATGTTACCTTGTTTGTAGATGCTTTGGGTTGACCTGTAAAGTCTACAAAATGTTAAAAAAAAAGCCAAAAGGAACTCAGCTCAGCATAATAATAATATAGTTTATTCACAAAAAAACTAATACGGTAACACACATTTATAATATATGTACATTACAATTCATTACAAGTTGCAAAATCTGTACAAAATGTAATAACCGTCTCTTAGACTAGGATAGCCTGTATTCTAAGAGACAGAATAATATACCAGGTTCTTAACAAAATAGAAAAGTGCCAACAAATCTATACTCTACTAGGCCTACAACGTTCTCACATTCACAAAATAAAAAATAATCTATATAAAAGATATATATTAAAATGAAAACCTATTTAAACCAAATGACATGATTGCCATTACAACTACAGTAACAAATCTGAATAAATATCATGTCCACAAAAGCCACTAATAAAGAATTGGAATTCGATTTGTAGGTTAATAATGTCAAATAATGAAAAGATTATATCAAGAAAGTATGTAAAAAAAAAACATCGTTATTTGGGAGCAGTTAATAGACATTTACATAGTTATGCCGTTTATGAGGTACCAGGGAAGCCACATGTGCAGAAGGAATTATTGCCAAACTTCCTTGTCTTCAACGTAGTCTTTTATCTTATAATCTAATATATTGGATCCGGAATAATGTCAACTATTCGAATTCTCGGCACCGTTGCAGCAGTCTGAACAAGCTGTTACATTGGAACGTTGACATGTGGAGTCACACGTACCGCTAGCCTATGTTATCCTTATACGTGTTTGTCAGGTTTCAGATTACTTAACTAACATGATTAAGAACAGGGCAAAATAGTATTGCATGCTCGATGACGTCATTACATATTTACGGGATTGCTAAATAATCTAATTACGTAGATTTTAGATGAAAATAACTTTATAATTATTATTTTGCTAGTTATTTTTGAACGACCAATTGGTCGTTCAAAAAAAAAGCATTATTATAATAATTATTATAATAATGCTTTTTTTTACCTTTTGATAATAAATGCTATGACTATTTCTTGATTTTATTTTATGTGATGGTTTTTTCTTTTCTTTTAATGTATTTAATTAATTTAAAATATTGTTTTTTTCTAAGCCACATAATCTAATGACACCTAATGTGTCACTTATAAATTTGTATGGTCTTAATTATGACAAAACAAAGCGCACCCCCCTATTTATGTAAACACCTATATAAACACCTATGTAAACACCTATGTTACACAAATAAACTGATTGATTGATTGATAGTTGCGTAGTTTGTATGTACCTGTGAAACAACCGACAAATAAACAATCATTACAAAGTGAAAAGTAACTTTAATTTCGGAAGTCGGTGCATATCTTTGGATCTATATTTAAATATTTTGCACCAATTTCCGAAATTACAGTTATTTTATATTTAGAAAAAAAATTATATGGCATCGAAAAATTAATTCGTATCGCATCGGTAATATACCCAAGAGATGGGGGGCATAGCCATGTTGTATGACAATGCTTCCACCAGGACAGGCCAGAGGCTTTTGGCCAAGGTAAAAGCTAGCCCTTGGGACAGTGGAAGTGTCGAACAGCCGTTCCGATTTAATTAACCAGACCATGACCACTTGGACCCCAAGACCCGAGGGTTATTAAGTCTATTAAAATCTTTGCATAAAATTATTTAAATCTCCTTACATAATATCAAATACTAGATTAAACATTAAAAAACCCAGGTCATAAACCCCCACTTACGAAGCGCCACTCGTGTTCGCTCGGTAATCTTCAGCAGCCGACAAAGACGCCGCTGCGGCGCCGGCGCACCTGAACCTCTTGACTCATAAGTGGTCCATTTGAAACGTGAATGAGACGGTTTTATCGTGAAATATCCTGTAGCTTCAAACGAGATTACAGGAATATTGTTTGAATAGAAGTACCTAAAAAAAATGTTTTGGTAACAATAATAAAAATAAAAAAATTTGTTCGCGACTGCCAGAAAGATCATCAAGGTTTCTCTAAAAAATAATAATTGTACATTAATAATACCAGCCTATTTAGTGTTCTACTGCAGGGCACAAACCTCTTCTCATACAGAGAAGGCACGAGTATGGATCTCCCGCTTGCTCAAGACGGGTTGGTGATTTCAGACTTATATTGACCATAAGTCCCGGTTTCCGCACGATATTTACCTTCATTGATGTCATCATCATCATCATAATTTCAGCCGAAAGACGTCCACTGCTGGACATAGGCCTCCCCCAAGCACCGCCACCTCGACCGGTTCTGTGCTTCCCGCATCCAGCGGATTCTTGCGGCTTTCACAAGGTCATCAGTTCACTTTGTGGAAGGCCTTCCTACGCTACGTCTTCTGGTACGCGGTCGCCGCTCCAGAACCTTTCGGCCCCAACGGCCATCTGTTCTGCGAGCAATGTGCCCTGCCCATTGCCACTTAAGTTTGGCAATTCTTCGAGCTATGTCAGTTACCTTGGTTCTCCTGCGGATCTCTTCATTTCTGATTCGATCACGTAGGGAAACTCCAAGCAAAGCCCTCTCCATTGGCCTTTGGGTGACTTTTAGCCTTTTAATAAGGCCCATTGTGAGCGACCACGTTTCAGTGGCAACACGCAATGGTCAATGACTTTCGTCTTGAGACACTGCGTTATGTGGGACGAGAAGATATTGCGTAGCTTCCCGAATGCTGCCCAGTCGAGTCGGATTCGACGATTGACCTCTTTCTCGAAGTTGGACCTACCTAACTGGACAGTCATCGATGTCAGTAATAATCAAATAACAATAATACGATTTATTTCAGGTAACACAGACCCATAGAAAAATACTTTAACCAAAACATACATATTTTAATATAAAACTTGTGTTAATAAAAAGGTATAAGTAAGACTATGTTAGTAGTACTTTACTTTGCACTAGCTCTACTTTGTGCTGTCCTGTAGAACTTGGCCGCGGTAGCGACGGAACACCAAGTCCTGCGGCCAAAAATCTTCTTCCACGAAGATGAGCAGATAAGAGTTCGGTACACGCACGATGAATGCCTTGAAGTTGACGTTCCTGTTCGATTCCAGTAACTGCACCCTCGGCGTGTACGTTGTCCTTTGGCGCACGTACTCCACGATGTCCTCCGCCTTAAGGTCATAGGATACATATCAACTCGAAAAGGGAGCGTCACGTATCGCCTTTCGCCACGCCGTCAAACAGGCGTCAATCTAACGTAAGCACGTAACCAAAGCGGACCAGAAGCTCCGATACGTCGACTCGGCTAGTAACTGCTAGGCGACGCCGCGCTTACGGCTCGCCGACCGCAAAACAACGCTAACCTAACACGCGACGCGACGCTAAACACGCGCGCAACACGACTGGAACTAGTGAATGATAGCACGTGTGCGGTGTGGCACTGGCAAGAATAGTATGATGCAGGCAAGCCGCGGGAGGGGTGAGAGTGGCAAGGGTGGACGAAGAGACGCAAGCGTGGCGAAGGAGAGACGTAAGTGCGGGGAAGACGAGTCTTAGGCGCGGGAACCGCTGGTAGACCACGCGCCACACAGCGGTTCGTGAGCTTGTCCCGAGACAAATTGTTTACGATACGATTCCGATTAGTGTGCTTTTCAGTAGGGAGTTTCTTACAAAGAATACTAAACGGCTCGAGTTGATACGGTAACGATCCGTTTCCGAGTTGATATGTGTGCTATGACCTTTAGTGGTGTAGTGCAAGCGAGAGATGTACACCGATGTGTTCGGCTTTGAGGCACGCAGACTTACTTCGGACTCCGGAGGAGCTTTGCCGCAGCGGTTCTTGTTCGTTTGCGATCGGTTCTTCCTCCTTTGCACCCACGAAACCGTCATCATTATCAGCCCAATAATAAATAACTCAGAAATAATGGGTAATGTGATTAACTCAGAAAGAACATATCAATTGAAAGAGTCACATTGGTAAGTACTTGCCCGGATTTGAACGTTGTGGGTTCTAATCCGGGCGAGCACCAATGTGAATTCAATGCCTCGTGCGTGAGAGGCGAAGCCTTAACCGAAGACATCACGACATAATTTTTTAACACATTTAACATTTAATTACAACGTTAAAAACTGACTTCGCCTCTTACAAATAAAAATAAAAATTTAAATATTTTATTTCACATTAATCTACATGGGTACTTATGTAACGTCAGAAGCTAGGTGCACGGCTCAAATTTTTCGTTTCGGAGAAGAGCTGGCAAGAAACTCCAAAGTTACTCTTTTAAAAATAATTGGCATTTACAATATATATAACAGTGTTAATAGGTATGGGAGGAGAGTGTAGGCCTGCGTACTTGCAAATCATTATTTTAATTTATATTGTGTCATGTTGAAAACATTATTGCTCGTTGAATCACCATATATATGATCAATGCTTGGCTTAATGCTGATCCTGCTCCACAACCTCAGCTAGTTGATTAACATTTGACAATCATGTTGGAGCTGCTGAAGAGTGTAAGACTATCTTTGCATTGTATAAACTCAATCTCCTTTGTATTATATAAATGCATAGCACAGGTGTGAGCCCTATGTACTATATAGCTACCATTGACCGGGTAATATGTCTTTCATTGACTTGAATGTGCCCTGGCGGTTGAGAGTATGTCATGCTCACTTAAAGGTCTGGCTGATGGTGGCGTGTGTGTTGGATCATTTAGCTCCCTTCAAAATGGTTGAGCTGAATGGTGCTATCCATGCGTCATGTTCGTGAACGGGCGCCGTCAGTTGGGACTGGTCATCTCGTAGCTGCCACGGGTTATTTTATTTTATTTTGTTTCTATTTGTTGTACTTACGCTTGACGCTTTTAACGTGTAAGTTTTTATTGTTTTTATTTTTACATCGTTCTCACTTTTAGTTATAAATGCAACATTATAGATGTAACGAATACTTTTGTAACAATTTAATTTAAAAGAGTGTCCATGGAGTTTCTTGCCCGTTCTTCTCCATAGGTACCTACGCTTTGGAATGGGAATGTAGCTTAATTTTTCTTACTGACCGACTGCTTGACAATTCAAAAGTGCCTGTAAATGGTTTAATTGAAATAAATGATTTGAGTTTGAATTTGAGTTTAAGAGAAAACCAGTAGAATTTTTCTTGTAGACGAAACAAGAAAGAGATCAAATCAAATCAAATTAAAAGTTATTTATTCATATTAGGCTGACAATCAGCACTTTTCGAACATCAAAATTACATAAGACAGTCCCCCAAAACGTCCGCCCTTCACCACTTCCTAGTGCTTTAGCTGGGAAGAAGAAGAGGCGCAACAAACTCCCCAGCAGCACATCTGTCTGTTCAGTTAGAAAAACTTGATTCTATACAATAGTAGGTATGCAAAGTAATTAATTGATGAGAGAATAACTTTGAAAAAATATTGTGTTTTTAGAGTTCCGTGCCCCAAGAGTAACAGGACCCTATTACTAAGTCTCCGCTGGCCGTCCGTCCGTCTGTCTGTCACTGTATCTTATAAACCGTATAGGTAGACACTTGAAATTTTCACAAAGTGTGAATTACCAATCAGTCTGCCTAGCCTTTTCCCAACTATGTTGGGGTCGGCTTTCCAGTATAACCGGATGCAGATGGAGCGACTGCCTATCTGACCTCCACAACCCAGTAACTGGGTAACACGATATCCCTTGGTAAGACTGGTTGGCAGACTTTTTGGGCTTCTGACGACCCATAACGACTGTCAAAGATCCATGAATGACAGCCGGGACCAACGGCTTAACGTGCTTTCCGAGGCATGGAGGAGTCTCAGTATGTAAATATGGTCACCCATCCACGAACCAACCCCGGCAAGCGTAGCTTAACCTGACGGATCGACCCGTGCGGCTGTTATTACTTAGCCACGAGCTCCTCCTTGTGTGAATTACCATGGCCGCTAAAAATAATAATTCAGACGATATCCGTGGTCGTATGCCACCTACCCTAAGAATAAAATACATTCTAACAGGAGTAAGCGATCATAAGCTTTAGGGCACAGTGGCATATGACCACGGCTATCCCCTGAACATCACTGTGAATATCTACTAAATACATTAAAATATATTATGTGTAAGTTGAATATTTATTACACGATAAATATTGTACTTACGATAAAAATTGTTTGTACATAACAACTTCAAATGAGAATATTTTCTTGTTTCATACTTTTTAGAGCGTGATCGCAAAAGTACTCGTAGTCGGGTTTTCGTTTATTTAGACGTATTAATCGGCTTAATTTTTTTATTTTGAGCCAATTTTCTTCACAAACAAGTTGTTGTTACGCGTTTAACCGCTTCTTGATTGATAACTACTGTTAACAAGTTACCTATTACTGATAACTACTGGTAACAAGAAAATCCGTTATTATTTAATCTCTTTAAAAGATAGAGAAGAAGCAATATAAAGATCCAGTTATGCTTAAGCACGTCAAACAAGGCATAACTGATTGCGTGTGGGTGGCCCTTAGGCGGCTTAGGATTTTATTTAAAGAGTATTTTGTTACCAGCTTAAGAAATCTTGTTCTTCGTGTTTATAGATACTTTAAGACATTTATTTCATTTATTAGAAACTTTATGCACAAGTAAAAATGCGTGTGAAAGGGTACAAAGATGGACTTATGCCTTAGACATTTTCTACCAGTCTATCTTAGGTTAATGCCAGTCTATCTTTGTCATGAAATATAAGTCATATAATACTATGGTTAAATATAATATATTTGGATTACACGCTCCAGGTCACAAACGCTATTCGTCACATAGGTGCGTAGTACGTCATAATCCGCGATTGGACACGATCGCTGGTTGTCAGTAGCCAAAAGGTTTAGGATTTTTGACCCTTTTCTTAAAGATCAGCAGACTTTTCGCGTTACGTATGTTAATGTTAATAACACGCGTTCAAAAAAAAAAAACTATTTATGCAGTTGAACAGACCAATTTATCAAGTAAATTAAACTTTGCAGATGGCAGATGTGAGGAGTTCGTGGCTAAGTAATAACAGCTACACAATCTAAAGTTATTATTTTTATCCTAATGGTATCTGCTAAAGCTGAAACGAAACGCAAACGCATTGGCAGTTATTTTAGCGGGGCTCCGTCGACTACGACCACGTCAAGCAACACAGGGGAAGGTCTCCTCCCTCCCCCCATAAATCAAATAGATGCTAATCAAAAAACTTAACACAAAACATAACCACTTTTTTTTTTTTATTCGTAAAAAAGAAACTGCATTTCCTAAACTTGTCCCTTGCGGGGGTCTCCCCCCTCCGTCCCCCACGCCCCCTCCTCAAACATATATATATATATATATATATATATATATATATTTATAATACATGTACCTTTATATAAAAGTCCTTCCAATAGAACTTCTTCTTAAGTATTTCTTCTTCTTCGGCGTTCCCTCAATGCTCGATGATCGCGACCACATACAACGTATCTCCAAGTTATGCGGTCTTCTGCAGTGCTTTCTGCCTCCAACAGCCTTTTTGATCACGTCTGACCATTTTACCGGTGCTTTGCCTTGAGCGCATTTTCCTACCACCCGGCATCATAAGCCTTTTCAGACCATGCTTAGTTGAACGCTTAGATGTCCGGAAAAGCTGTGGGCATGCTCCTTGGCATTTACTTGGCAAAAGTATTTAAGTATCATTAAACGAATACGATTCTATGAAGTTAAAAACAGGGTGTTTTATAAACAATGGAACATTAATTTGGTAAATTTTTCAATTTCGATTCAGTACGTAAATTAAATTGCTCGGCTATTACTAACTTTGGTTTGAAAGTTACTTCATTAATGAATTGTTTGGTAACTCTGTTAGTTTGCAATGTAGGGACATATTAATTTGTTGTTTGGTGTACAGCGGAAAATTTGTATAACTATTATTTAGGGAATAGAATTTATGTCGGGAATGAATTAAATAAGTCATAGCTATATGGAAATCTGTAAATGTTATGAATTTATCATGGATTCTTTTACACAACAATATGATTAACGAATAAACCGGATATCGTTAAAATTGCTATTAAATGAAAAAACCGGCGAAGTAGGTACATGTCGATTCCGTAGTGGGGATGTATTTATCCCAAGAACAAACTTAACATTTATTTATAGTTAATTAAAGCGGTACAACAGCTATTACATTAATTAACATGGAATATATATATATATATATATATATTTTTTTTTTTGTTATTCATGTTGACAATTTTTGTACATAATTAAATATAATTAATTAAACCTAACATGGAACAGTAGACTGCATACTTTCTCTCACAGAACACCAGACATGTAGGTACCCATAATTTTACTCCATTCATCCGCAAACACATCACATTCAGGGTTGGAACAATAAGATTTAGTCTATTCGACTCCATAAAATTATTATAATAACTAGCTGACCCGACAGACTCCGTTCTGTCAAAAGCTATAATCATAAACTCCACTACTCTACTGTACCCTACCCTACCCTACCCTACCTACCTACCTACCCTACACCATTTACCTACCTACCTACCTACCTACCCTACCCTACCCTACCGTACCTACCTACATAGGTATGTAAGAGGTAAGGTAGGGTAGCCAAGGTAGGGTAGGTACCCTACCTTGGCTACCCTACCTTACCTCTTTATTAAATAGCAATAAAGTTCAAATTGAATCTACATTTTAGTTAGAAAACGTTTGTATGGGAAAAAGAAAAGGGCTGTTTTTAGGGTTTTCCCGGAAATTATTCGGATTTTTCTTGCCGTAAAAACCATCCTTGGAGTTCAACGAACATTAAAAAAAAAGAATTGGTAAAATTGGTCCAGGGTTTTGTTGAGTTATGCGCTTACCAACACATTTTGCGATTAATTTTTATATTATAGATTTGTACTACATAAAAGGGATGAAATTCATTATTATTCACATTTGATTTTGACGTAACTATAATTTCTCAATTTAATTGTATGACTACTATAAAAGAAAACAACTAAGTAATTAACATGTTTTCTTTCAACTACGTAGAAATGTTATCATTAATCACTACAAAACCGTTCACAAAGGACGTATTTTTTGCTTAGAACCAAAACAGTGCAAAAATGTTATATGAAATCTCATGGTCGCACAGTTTTTCATTAATCCACTGTTTTGTATTTTTTATTTAGACATTTTACCACAGAGGTTTAATGTCTTACATTAAGTTTAATATAAAATGTATGCATTAGATAAAAAAGATAAGAAGTAACCAATAACGATTTGTAAGATAAAGGAATCTTACGTAAGAACAATGAAAGTTCCATAATAGGATATATAATTATTATATATATATTTTTTTTTTTAACGTTGCCTCTCTAGGAATTTCTCCTGTATTGTTTATAATTCAAACTCTTTAATTATCTTTTTGTGTGCATGTGTTTCTGTGACAAATAAGCAATTTTTTCTTTCTTTCTTTTCCTCATTTTGCACAGCGTGTGAAAATACAACACGTTACCATAAATTGTTGAATAATCAACGAAGTAAGTACGTACTCCCATAGAATTTTTATACACAAATGCAGTTACTGACATTAAATATATAACCAATAGTACGCTCGACCGCACGTATCAAGATATTATCGTATCACGATAGCCCTAACTGCGACCAAATAAAGGCGCTTTCAAAGTTTTTTTTCTACCATAGCGTGATGTTGAGTGTACGCATGACATCGATGTTGTGGGTTCTCAACATTTTTTATGTAAATTACGTGTTATTATGGCGATTAAACCCCTTTGAACTGTCTGAACAACTGTTTTGTGAGCGTTCGTTTTAGTGACATCCTTAGTCGCTTGTGTAGCCTTTATTATTTACGTGGTAGCCCTATTTTGTAGCGGTTTTATGCGGATATTAGAATATTTCCGTTTTAATTTTTAGTTTCAAAATTCATTAATGTAAACCGGTTCCGTTCCGTTCACTGAGCGAAAAATGCGACGTAAAAATCTCAGATAATCTCGCAACAAAAGATAAATTAATTGTGTTTCATTAGTCGAGGCTTGATAAAATTAAATTCGATTGTAATTATAATAAATTGCAGTACTTCAATTTAATTTATTTGTATAGATGTTTTTATCTATACAAATAAATAAAATTGAAGTACTAATATTCTAATTTCAGCATAAAACCGCTACAAAATAGGGCTGCCACGTAAATAATAAAGGCTACCCAAACGAATAAGGATGTCACTTAAATAAACGCTCACAAGACAGTTGTACAGATGGTTCAAAGTGAGAAGAAGTGTCTGTTTGTAATGTCAAAATAATAGCTTTTAACTAAATTACTAACTTTATAATTTTTATAATATTAATTTTATTTTCTGTAATTAATATAATTTTACTCACACACTGACTTATTATAAAATGTTAAATTTTTTGAAAAATCATATACAATGTTTGTAAATATGTGAGCACCATGTACCTATCGCATTTATAAATTTTTCTGTCATTACTTCACTTTTCATTCTTTTTACAAATTGTGGTAAGTAATTTTTATTCTAGGTACATCGTCTTCACCATTATATATTATATATTCACTAATGAATACAAACTATTGTTAACATTTTAAAAGAGTAAGTATGGAGTTTCTTGCCCATTCTTCTCCAAACATAACTACCTTTTGGAAGGGGGCAACTAGAATCAATTAACTATTTTTGTCATTTTTGACGTTCAAAAGTGCATTTTACGTGACTATTTTAAATAAATGATTTGACTTTGAATGCTTATGAAAGTATATACGGTACCTCATATACCAATTTTTTTTTTTTGTTTATCTGTCGGTCTGTCTGTTTGTTTGTTCCAGCTAATCTCCGAAATGGCTGGACAAATTTTGACGGAACTTTCACTGCCAGATAGCTGATGCTATAAACTTAGACTACTTATATTTTAGAAAAACCACGCGGGCGAAGCTGCGGAAGACAGTTTGTGATAACTTTATGTGCTAGCCACCATACTTGTTTCATTCGCCATGAGTTAGGGTTGGTTATCAATCAAGTCTAGATGTGGTTTTATATCAATATGGTATACCAATAATTTATTACGACTCAAGCTGTTGCAATTAAAATTTTTCAATCGAATACTACTGAAAAGTACCAAAATCTCAAACAAGATTGAAATTCTCTTATTTTCACAAAACCATCTGACTGTAGCGCCATTAATGTGATCTCCGAGGACCAGCGGAGTAATTCCGTCAAACACTTACAGTAGTAATGGCTTTTATTTTGTTGAGCAGATATATTTTAGAACATATTGTTACGAGCTTGTAAAATGAAGCAATGCGATCGCCAACCCGCCTGCCAAGTGTGGAGATTATGGCAACCAAAAATGACAAGCACAAAGGTCGAAGTGGCGGTGCTTGGGGAGGCTTATGTCCAGCAGTGGACGTCTATTGGCTGAAATGATGATGATGATGATGAAGCAATAGAATAGCAACATCCTTAAAAATAATTCAGATAATGATTTGTGAGTTACGCAATTAGGTACACTTTCGGTGAGCCCACATCTTTTGATGTAATTTTTAGAAAGATTCCCATCATTACAATAACCTCATCAAGCACAGTAGATTTACAAATCCACTTATAAAAATTTAAAGACAATCCCCTCTTTGTTGACTGCCATCTTGTAAGTACTTCTAAGTATTGATTACGATGCGATCTTGAAACAAAAGTACTTATTTATATTCTGAGTAGTGGGCGTATTTGTAAAGAATACGTCTAATAAGAAAATATACAGGGATTAAGATTTAGCGTTGATCAACCCCGGAGCGTCGAGGAGACGATGTCGGGAAAATGCGATATATTTTCTCAATTACTGGATTTTGCGACCTTAGTTTCCTGACATTGTGTCGTGTCCAAGATTTTTTTGTCTATTAGTAGTCACTTGTCTTGAATGCCTCTTAAAATGTGGCCTTATGTCATGGCATTCAAGACAAGTGAAGTTGTAACATAATGCAAATAGAACAGGGGAAGACAATTAAAAAGATGGGAAGACGAATTGAAGCTCACAGCGGGGCCAAATTAGGGAAAAGTTGCAAGAGATAGAACTTAGCTGAAGTTGTTACAAGAGCCCTTTACAATTACCGTCATACTAACATAACAACTCGCCTTGTTTCCGCAAAGGGTTAGAAAGACGTGCACCCATAGCACATCCACATTTCGCCAGTTATCTTTAAGTCCCATGTAATAGGGGGCGAGCCTAATTTCCAGTCTCCGGGCTCCTACTGAGAAATTCCAGGTGGAAAATCAGAATAACACTCGCATTGCCCGACCTGGGAATGGAACCCAGGACCTCATGCTCAGCAGTAACGCTTGCGACCACTAGTCCAAGGCAGATAAAAATAAAAAAAATCTGGCGAAGTGCGTTTCGGACCACGCACAATGAAGGGTTCCGTAGTTGGTATAAATTTATCCCAAGATCAAACTTAACATTGTAGTTGAAAAACATGTTCTTCCATACGGGATGTATGGGAAAACATGTTTTTCAACTGTAAATATAAGTTGGTCGATTAGGTATTACTCAGTAACTTGTAAAGCCCACTTAGCTGTCATAGTTTTTCTTTTAACTTTGTTATATACTATTGCTGTGAATTTTTTCACATGACAAAGTATAACCATTTAGCTGGCGGGGGAACACTTGACTCTTACAAAAATTAGCACTTCAAAGCTTAATATTACGCAAAGGGATCCCTAAATCGAAATATGGTTTTGACAAACTCGCAATATTTTTGACCGGCCTATCTAACGATACCCCACACTATGGGATAGACGAGAAAAAAAAATCATTTCCATTTTACGTGTAGGACAGACACTATAAAAAAATTCAAAAATTCTAAATTTAATTTTACCACTTTGTCGGCTTGATTAATATGTATGTATACCCATACCAAATTACAGCTTTCTAGGGTTAAGGGTCTCTGAGCTAAGCCGCGGACAGACAGACAAACAGACATGGCGAAACTATAAGGGTTCCTTCTACGGAACTCTAAAAAGAAGATAAATCGTCAATCTATGTAAAAAATTATTGTTTAAGGAAGCATTTGGTACATGGAGCGTTCTCTAAAATCATCTCTAAATCCTGAGCTTTTGAACTATGTCTGAGCTGGGGTATGGTTTCAGATGGTTGTCAAAGGCGTCTTTAGGAAAGATTTGAAATTAAATCGATTATTTTATCCACAAAATGGAAGCTCTTGGCCTTCATCTCACCTGGTGATAAGTAAAACGCCGTCAATAGTCTTAATATATAATTAATAAAAATATGTAGACTTTGAAACGGGTTTTATTTTATAGTTCTAACAGTTGTCAATACGAGTAATATAAAAATCAGGCATTTGTTTATTAAAAAGATTATGTGATGTGTCATCACAGCAGTGCTGGCCACCTTTGTGCGGAGGTTTGTTGTTTCTTAACATAATTGGAATCCGTGGTTCCAAGAGTATCTGCATCTTCTATTGGCAGAACACACACTCTTGTAACAGCTCTGCGTATGACACCCTTAGAAGTGCTGACGGTGTAGCTGACGGTGTCTGCAGGCTTGTAGACATCAGTCTACAAGCCTGCAGACACCGTCAGCTCCACAATGTAACTTGTTGATGCGCCCCAGCAGCCACTTCAACGGTGGCAGCTGCTCATCTTTAATGACGACCATGTCAAAAGGCCGAAGGTGGAAGCGAGCTTCACCCGGAATCCTCAACCACAGAGGAACTGGCTATCTTACCTCTAACTGCCAAAACACAACAAATGCTGTTAACATTGTTGTAATGACGAGAGACACAGATCATATTATGGTGGTAGCTATAGCCAGGTGGATTTAGAACAAGCCCATAACACCAACGGAACCGAGTAGAAAATTTTGCCCCCGCTGGGAATCGATCCCGGGATCTCTGGATCTGAGACAGGTGGTCTTACCACTAGACCACAGAGGCGGTTCTTAAAATGACTAACACATTATTAATGTTTGTTTTAATATTTTTCGTGTGTTAAATTCTAACGACGGTTAGTACGTTCTGTATTGAGGTTTGGTATAATATTCTGGGGCAACTGTAGCGAGAGAGAAAATATTTTTAAGGCGCAAAAACGCTGTATTAGATCAATTTTTAAACTCAAAGTGACCGACAGCCGCATACCTGTTAAAAAAAAAAAAATACTATTAACTTTTGCATGCCTATAAATATACTAGAAATATCCATTTTTGTTAAAAACAAATGACCACTTATTCCCGACTTTGAAACATCCTAGAACCAGGACTTCAAGTTAAGAACTCAATACGAAGACAAGTTATGCATAGGTGGATATAACACTGCATTATTTAGAAAGAGTGTCATGTGTATGGCTCTTCTTATTTATAACCATGTACCAAAAATGATTAAACAGCAAACTTTAAGATTTCAAAATATAAAAAAAATAAAATATCTTATTCATAAATGCTATTAGTCTATATCAGATTTTTTTGACTGACAAGACTCTTTAATTTACAATGTTTTTATATAATAATTATTAAGTAATTAAATAGCTTTAAGTAAATAGAATAATAATTGTAGTATAAATTAATGAATTTTTTTTGCATTCCATGAGGCAGAATGTACAAGGATTCAAAATATTGTAACACCTAATTGTATTAATTACCTACTTTCTATGCAAATAAATAAATCTATCTATCTAATATTCTCAATATCTTACAACAGAAGGTACCCTCAAAATTCTATTGTTCAAATCAATTATTATACTTTCAAAGACATACACAAATATCCTCTCTTCTAATTTTCTCTTCAATTTCCGAATGTCAAGTTCAGAATAAAATTACAAATTATCTATAAGACTAGACGTTTTCCTCCTACCTTTTGAAAAACCGTTTGTTTACCGGTTTTTCCCGCTAATTTTCCCGGGTGATCAACAAGTGGCTACCCCGGAGGGAGCTTTAGCTGGGTTCTGGGGGGGGAAGTGAGAGTCGAAGTGGGGGTGCAATCCGTAGCTACGCAACTAAGTCTCTGGAGTAGGGTAACTCCAGTTTCGTTAAGAATTTATGGTTATTTGATCTTGAATATATTGCATTGGATTTTTAATTTGGTTAAGTGATTTTTCTGGTAGCTTAATCAAATCTCTGATTACTGACTGTGCCCTAGCGGCTGAGAATATGTCATGCTCACTCAGATGTCTCGCTGATGGTGGCGCGTGTGTTGTATCATTTAGCTCCCTTCAAAATGGTTGAGCTGAATGGTGCTAATCCATGCGTCATGTTCGTGAACGGGCGACGTCAGTTGGGACTGGTCTTATTTTAATAATTAAAGTTTTTTTTTTCTATTTTCTGTACCTATTATGTTCGCTTTCAACGTATATGTATATTTTTTATTTTTTTACATCGTTCTCACATATAGTTATAAATTCAACATTAAAGATGTAACTAATATTTTTGTAACAATATTATTTATAAGAGTGTCCATGGAGTTTCTTCCCCGTTCTTCGCTTTGGAATGAGCAAACTAGCTTCACATTTCTGACTGACCGATTTCTTGACAATTCAAAAGTCCCTGTAAATGGTTTAATTGAAATAAATTCTTTGGCTTACTAATTCCGCACTTTTAATTCACAAATAACTTTCCAGTGCTCAGCAAGATGCGACGTTATTTGTTGTTTATCATTGTGTGTTTAGTTTAGTATGTGATCTTCCTGTGCTAGTCACAATAAATACTTTTTCATTATTTCTTTCATTCTTTGTTTATTTATTTCAGCATAAATTCTCAAGGTGACGTCCCAAAATATAGAAGATAAAACACAGCTATCGTACTTCCAAGGCAACCGGTCGTAGTCACGTACTTAATGTTGGATTTTATTGAAATCGTGTTTTCGTGTCGTAAGTTTATTTTTTCTGTGACGATAGAACAGGTCTCATAAAATATTCTGTAGATGATTATTATTTAGATGCCAATGGTGCTCATGCTCGTAGATGACTCTTCGTTAATCTGGAAAAGGAAACGAAATCAGTAATTTTACAAATCAATAATAGTCCTATCTTTTTAATTACTTAAATTCGTGCCACCTCGCGTGGTGGATAACGGCCCTCTCCCTCTCAAAGAGAGGAGGATTGTGTCCTAGTAGGTAGTGGCAACATTATAGGCTGATATGTTTTGTGTTTGGTGCCTAAACAGCCCAACAGAAGTCATAAAATCATCCAGATAATTTTAGTACCAGCCTGAAACTATCTTACTACAGGTTAAAGGTATACGCATAATATAATATTTATATTCTATGCACGTACTAAAGCATTTTTTAATTTTTTTCATCGCACGTAAATTTTTAATTTTAATTATCTTATATATTTTAGGAAATATTGTATGTACAATAAATGTAGGCATATACACACACACACCATCAATCACTCGCAATTGTACCACGTTGGCAAGCTTTACTATATGATATAATTGGGGAGCCTTTTTTTTGGGTGGGAAATTATCAAATAACTGCTCCCACTCTGGGTGGAGCGGGCGTGTCAGACTTTTACTGACTAAAACCTACCCGTGTTCCTTCAGTTGCCTGTGTGCCAGCGCTACGGTATTCCTTTCGGACAAACCCGCAACCCTGACAGGCACCGGTCCTAGCGAACCCCGTTAGTGTGTGCTGACATCTCTTTGAGGCGCGCGTGGAACACAACGTGCCGTCGACCCGGTTCTGGTCCTTACCGGACGGCGAGCTGCCCATAGCCCGTACGCAAGCCCGCGGGCCCGTGGCCGGCAATTGGCTATCGATTGCGCCGCCTAGGGCGTCTCCTGCGGCGATTAGGGGCGTGAGGGCGCACAGGCTGCCTCTCCTTCACGCGTTCCGCCTCCTCGAGCATCATCTTCTTGAGCATTACTGCTTCGCAGAAAGAGATAGAATACTCTTTATTATGTACACCATAAAAATTACAGATATATATGTAGAACTGTTACATAGGGTGTCACAATGGGCGGTCTTAAAGAGGTAACTGCCTCCCATGCACTCTCGCTCCTCACCATGGCCTGGACCAGTTCCGGACGCGAGAGATCGCCGCCGCCGATCGCCTCCTTGAGGACACGGCGGTGCTCTACCCAAGCCGGGCAGACCTCCACCGTATGCTCCACCGTGTCCTCCGGGCGATCCACACAGTGGTAACACCCGGGCGTTTCCTCCCGTCTTATCCTGAACAGGAAACTACTGAAACAACCGTGTCCGGTGAATAGCCTGGAGATCTAAAATTCAGGCCTAGGCTTAGGTTTTTTAAAAGACTCCAGATCTCCCATAAATCACAAAATTTTGTCAAAATGCCCGTCCACTTATTAGTAAGTGAAATAATGTAATTCGTGGAGATAAATAAACATATTTTTATTTTTTATAAAGGTTCCTTCTCATACGAAGAAGGAACAAGCAATGATCACTTTGTCAATGCCACACGTATGGTAAACCGAACGTGTGAACACTTTGAACTGGGAAATCCGCTCTTTGACAGGGGTCAAAGAGCGGATTTCCCAGTTCAAAGTGTGTGTTCAAAGTGTGCTTTGTAAAACCTGTGTTACAGGGGTAACACAGGTTTTTCCTAGCATAGGGGTCATTGATCAATATTTTGTGTCAGGCTATTCCCATGTTTAATTAAGTGTCACTCTGTATGTGTACTTTTACGTCAATTAAATATTATTATTATTGCTACGAAATAAAGGTGAGGTGAGGTCATTGTGAGTTTTCAAAGCTAGAAGTTATTTGTTGAAAGATACTATATCCATCGATCTTCATACAAAACAATATCTTTTATGCCTCTTTCACGCTTAGTAGAGAAGATTGATTGGTTTGTATTGTAACTTAGCTAAGAATATTACTAGCAAGCCTTATTTTTTCTGCATTTAAAAGCAACAAGTGCTGTATAAACATATAGGGGAAGTTGCCAGCTTGTGACTAGAAGGACCATCATTTATAAATATTAACATTTATTTGAAAAACTAGCTCTCTTTTTGTGTCCTCATAATTCTCTATCTATAATAATCTTTTTGTCCAAAACACGAGGTTCCTTTATTTTTCCCATGAATTAGGATTTCCACGTTGTACTGGCATATCCTAGAACAAAAAAATCGAAGGCTTGTGACATTTACCAACCCGTACTGGGCCCGCGTGGTTGATTACAGCCCATGGCTGATATGCTGATCATGAACTTGCATTAAAAAAAAATGTAACCATGAAGGTATTCTCATAATATCTTAGAAAAGGGGGGTAAACAAAGACCAGCGACTGTTGTCCTCCTTACACACAACTATACATTATTTATTATCTGCGTAGCGCGATAGTTCATGACATGACTCATTATCTTGTAGTTCTACCTACTCATCTACTAAAGTCAGTAACAGAAGCAGACATTTTACATACATATAATATAATACAATGCCAACTCCAAAGGATCGTCTACTATCAACATCAATACTCAATACCTAATCACATTTCAAAAATAGAACTGAAACGATTACATAGAGCAAAGTATAAGCATTGCACAACAATGTGGTAGGCGAGACGACGACGCCGCTGATTGGTCGACGGCGGCCATTACAGCCGTATACGGAAAGCGCTCGCGTATCGTATTACATTGCGCTTACGCAGATTTGATAGGGTTGGTGCGCCTAGTTTTTGTAACAGATTGGAAAATTCTGGAAACTAACGCGATTTCTTAAGATTGTCAGTTTAATGATATGATTACTGTAAAGTTGAAATAGTTCAAAGACATTTGCGAAAGATTCGGTTATGTTGAGAACTACCTAGTTATTGGGTAACACGATACCTCTTGGTAAGACTGGTTGTGAGACTTTTGGGCTTCTGACTACCCGTAAATACTGTCAAAGATCTCCGAATGACAGCTGGGACCAACGGCTGTTTAGAACAAAATAAATACAATATATCTGACTCTAAATTATACTTATATACGGGTAAATATTTTAAGTATATGTCCTCCACATTAATTATTTACTCTTAGGATGTTATTATTGTAATTACACGTGCTATGTATCGTAGAATGACACAATATACATAAAAATCGATCAAATCAAAATATTTTATTTCACGTACGCCTACATGGGCACTTATAAAACGTCAGAAGCTAGGAGCACGGTTCCTATGGAGAAGAGCCGGCAAGAAACTCCACGGTTACTCTTTTAAAATAATTGGCTTTTACATTATCTTCAAATAACTGTGTTAATAGGTATGGAAGGACAGTGTAGGCCTTTCAATATATAATGAAGCATAACTACTTACTTGAACATTTTATTAGCTATTTTAATCTTCACACATAAATAGTATTTATTTCTGTATTTTCCATAATTTAAAAGTCTTAAAATCTCAGAACCTTCTCATTCTTCTTCAGTGATTTCACTTTTAAGCAGGTGGAAATCACTGAAATGTTTTTTTTATCTTTTCATTCCCAGTTCACGTGAAATCATTATTAAAGTTTTCATTCGAGCGTCACAACCACAAACATAAACTTAGCCTGCGTCATAATTAAACTGAAATTGATATCTCACGTTTCACGAATTTCGAAGTTCTCCCAGCTGTTTACAATTTCGCAACACCCTCTCAAACTTTTTGTAAGATTGCCGTAAAAGTGTACAACTTCCAATTTGTTGTTTGCTAACGTCAATTTGCTTAACATGCGTAGGTACTTGTGGTAAGGGTAGCTGCAGGTTTCTTAAGGAAAGGTGGTTCAAAAATACGTGCAAAATTGGTTTTGTTTTCCCCCTATAAAACAATTTGGCCTACAAAAGGCATCTCGCGTTAAAATTTCGCCACTGTTCTCCAATAAAATTGTCTTTTCTTATTATTCTTATATGGCCAGTGTTTATTTTTTTTATTTTTTGGGCAAGGTTTCATATATATCTCTACAGAACAAAATACTTACACAAAACAAAAATACTTTCAATTATTAGTAAATAACATTTCGATTCGATCTTGTGTTCATCAAGGCATACACAAGAAAAATGGCACCTCACTAATTACTACCAATGTTTATATTAAGAACGGATCTCGGCTTCAGTAATTATTATTAATCATGCTATGAAAAGGATACACCTTCTGGTATCGAGGGTTGATTATCACTTCTCGTCGAGGAACTAATGCCTTGATCACACGTACCGAGTAGTAGGCGAGACAGCAAAATGATATTAGGCCGAGAGAGTTGGGTGGACGAGTAGGTGTTTGCACGTATTTAGAGTTTCGTAATAGTCAACAAGGAACCCTCATAATTTCGCCATGTCCGTCCGTCTGTCTGTCCGCAGCTTAGGTCAGAGAATATTAGTGCTAGAAAGCTGTAATATGTCATGGGTATAATATTAATCACGCCGACAAAGTGGTAAAATAAAATCTTGTTTTTTTTTAGGGTAGAATAGAATAGAATAGAATAGAATACTCTTTATTATGTACACCATTAAAATTACAGATATAAATGTAGAAATGTTACATAGGGTGTCACAATGGGCGGTCTTATCGCTAAAAGCGATCTTTTACAGACAACCCCCCCCCCACCTCAGACAGACCTCCCCTTCACCTAAAGTGGCGATGATATTTTGTTTATTCGTTTATCCCATGGTGTGGGATATCTTTGGATAGATCGTTCAAAAATATTGCAGGTTTTTGAGAACCATTTATCGTTTCAGGGATCTGTTTCCGTAATATTAAGCTCTAAATTACAAATTTTTGTTAGAATCCTAAACCACTGATATAGCCTGGGATATGGAGAAGGACATAGGCTACTTTTTTACGCGATAACTGCCGCGGGAAAAAGCTAGTGACAAATAAGTACATGGATTGAACCATGAACTGTGAATGACTTAAATCATTACTATTGACTTTGTTTTTCAACAAAGGCTTTGTTGAAAGGGTTGTGATCAATTATGGAAACACGCCTTTAGTGTGGAGTAAAGGGGATAATTTCTAATTTGGCATTAGTGCGTGTAGCTTTATGAAACTTACCTACCTACTCAGACATACATGTTCAATATACTTAAGTAGGTACTAAGAATAGAAAGAACATTAATTAATGCACTGACAACTGTTTGATTTTACTCATAAACTTGGCAACAGACCGAATACAATCTAGAATGACTTAGGTCATAAGTAATAAATCATTTACGAAACAAAAAAAAAATCTCATTATCTAAAACTTCTTCAAATTATCTTTGTCCTTCGGAATAATGTGTGGAAACCTCGATATACTCAACTATATGATGCGAGCCAAGTCACTACACCGCGTTGAGAAAAAACAAATGCACCGCGGCTGCCGTGTAAACAAACATGCGCGGACGCAACTCAGAGGAGGTGACGGCAGATATGGCAGTAGGTACTAAAGAAGGTTGTAGTTTTATTTGACTTTTTTTATTATCCATACTAATATTATAAATGTGAAAGTAACTCTGTCTGTCTGTCTGTCTGTCTGTGTGTTACGTTTTCACGCCTAAACCGCTGAACCGATCGTCATGAAATTTGGCAGACATATAGCCTGGGATACAGAGACGGACATAGGCTACTTTTTTACGCGATAACCGACATCTACACGGGCGGAGCCGCGGGCAAAAGCTAGTGTGTATATAAGGCGACGATAACCGACTTTTAATGATTTTATACTGAAGATCACGTGTAAACGAGTAGTGTTAATGATTCGGAAAAAATATATGTTAAATAAAAGCATTTTCTTAATAACGTAGTATATGAATATTTTAGATTATATTTATATTACATAGTGAAATTAATTTGTAAAGTTATGTCTAACGCGGATAAAAACTGAGAATCACGCAAAATCTATCAAGCATATTTTTCGGAAACTTTTTTTTTTAACGATAATTTAATTATTGATATAAGTTTTTAAACTGTCATGGTCACTGATATTATTATTGACACAAACGGGATATTTACCATGTTTATTATTTGTTATGAGTTCCCGATATTTCGGCGCTGTTGCAAGCACCATGATCACGGATTAACTGAAGTCATTGCGGGTGGGTGTTTATGAGCAGACAAAACGGTCTACCCTATTTCTTGTTCGTTTTTTGCAACAGCGCCGAAATATCGGGAATTCATAAAAAATAATAAACAAGGTAAATATCCCGTTTGTGTTAATAATAATATTAATTATTGATCTTTTAGAATACGTGTTTTATTAAAATACCTTTTATTATGTATAATAAATTAATAATGCGTTTTATTTGGGACAGCGCTCCTAGATGGGCGAGTCCTATTACTGGCTGGACGTACGACGCGTTTCGTGAGCTCAGTACAGAATACGGAAGCTAACCACTCAAAGTCACCGGCATATATCTGCGTCTTAATTACTAATACAAAGCGATGAACCTAGAAAAGGTTGCGTCGATCTAATCAACTTAAATCGTGCAGAACACTTTATTATCTAGTCTAGTATAGTTTTTTTGCTAAAATAAAGTGGTTATAAAATGGAAAGAATGTCGCATCTGCAGTTCACTCTATGTCGAAACGTGAGCCAAACGGTGTTGGAGGGCGGGCGGCGCGGGTGGGGGCGCGGAGGGGGGAGGCGCCCCGTATATGGCGTGCGTTGGCGCAGTTACTATACAGTGGAGAGCAAAAATTTGTAACACGTTTCATTGTTTATTATATTGATTAATTGTTAAATAACACAATACTTTTTTTATTCGGTTAGTTTTATGATTTAAACTATCGTTTTTGTCATACCTATTAAAAATTGTTTGACAGTTTTAGTATCTATATCTATCTATCTATCTTCTATCTATATCTATATAGTTTGTTTGTTTGTTTGTTTGAACGCGCTAATCTCAAGAACTACTGGTTGGAATTGAAAAATTTATTTTAGTGTTGTATAGTCCATTTATCGAGGAAGGTTATAGGCTATATAACATCACGCTTCAACCAATAGGAGCGGAGCATAAATGAAAAATGTTGCAAAAACGGGAAAAATCATTGCTTTTTGAGAGCTTCCGTTGCGTGCGCTGCGTAAACGGTTTAAGTTACGTAAATATGGAATTGGAATTTTTCCTATTTAAAAGTTCTAAAAAAAAAGTTCGCGAGTCTATCTTTTATGATTGACTCACTATAACCTTATTTTATGGCAATCAAATTTAAAAATGGCTTAAAATCAAAATCGAAAAATTCATTTAACATAAACCTACATGGGCAAACGTCAGAAGATAGGTGCTCGGTTCTGATTGGTCATTTTCTATGGAGAAGAGCCGGCTAAAACCTCCACGGTTGGTCTTTTAAAAATAATTGGCATTTACAATGTTTTTAAATCACAGTGTTAATAGGTATAGGAGGACAGTGTAGGCATGTCAACAAGTACCAGGTACTTAACAACATAGAAAATGGCCTACAAACCTAAAATTAAACCTTAAAACTTGAGTACTTATCTAAATTAATCTACATAAATAAAAATTAAGTGCTGTTCGTTGGTGAGCGCATCCCTTTAGAACTGATGCACCGACTTAGTACCTTTTTTCTTTTAATCTTCATAATAGTCCGAATAAGGTTGCAAAATCGGAAAAGTTGCTCGGGAAATTTGTGACTGAGGTACATGCTTTCTTCTATAGGATTGTTGTATGAACAGCTATTCGAACATAGAATAAAGCCAGTGAGGCATATTCTACATCTATCGAAGTCAATGTGATAATACAAAAACTGTGTATTATAATCTGACATTTCCTTCAGAAAAACCTAACCTTTAACCTATGATTACGACCATTATTACAAGTGCCGTTTACAATGACAAATTATAGGGGTAACGCTTTTTGTATACGCAGAGCAATATTATTCAACAACCTGCCATCGTATTTAGAAATTGATTTATTTTGCACGAGTGCGTTAAGAATCGGGACAATTTTGAGCAAGGAATATTTTAATGGGTGAATGTTTGTGGTTTATCACGGCATACCTACCTACGATTTTACGTATATACGTATTTACGTATTTTCCATACCTTTTCCTTTTTTCTTTTTCTCTTTAGTCAATCATTTAATCTTGTGTTACAACATTGTAATATATATGTGGAAGCTTGTAATTAGCAATTGTCAGTTGTTTACTACTTCGTTACAATTTACGTGTATTAGTCTGTAAGCTTTCATAAAATTGTAAAAATAAAATAAAAAAATAATAAAACAACTTTTCTTCACGACCGTTCTCGCCGACTGTACCTGGGGCGCCGGCTGTTGTCGGGTTCTGCGCCAGCGACGCGACGCCCCGCCCACTCGCCTTTGTGTGCGTGCCTATGACGCCGACAAGTCTTTCACACTCGCATCGGACTCATTCCTTCAGCTACTAGCATTCTGACACCACTGAAATTCAATACAACTTTTCCTGCCCAAGGTTTTAAGCAATATGTTTGGTGTTTTGCTTTCCATTTGAATGATGGAAACAAAAGAAAATAATTAATAAACGTGATGGGTAAAAAACATTATGCTGTACTTGAAAACACGTGTTTATTGATTATTTTTCTTTGGAAAACATCACATACCTGCCTTCCAGCAAAAAACATTAAAGGTTGAATTTCAATAAATCCAGTCCTCCATTCCTTGGTATTTTTATTTAGGCTTTCGATCTTATTTTTGAAAATCGACTGTCAAATGCTATTATTGATCGAAGGTCTAATCCCTTATAGGCGAAGTACCTACCTACGAGTATAGATCTTTTCAACTTATCATATTACTACCTACGAGTATCTACCATAGCAGGTTCTTTTTCTAGTAAACATTAATTGTATGCAATGTCATCATAAAATTAAACACTAGCCCTGAGTACCCCTTCCTTCTTCTTCTGAGCAGTGGTGGCCCAGTGGAAACGGCCGCGACTTATAAATTGTAGGTCACGGGATCGAACCCTAGTAATCACTTTCTTTTTCTTCGCTTCGCTCTTGACAGAGCGGTCGTTGTCACAATGAGCTTTGTCCAATCGCAGGTGTTGTCAAAATCACTCACGATCACTCTCCATCTGGTTCTGTTAGATGACAGTCTGGCGCATTCACTAACAGGACCTCCAACTGCAGATTTAATTTCTTCCCTCTTCTACTCCGCCCTGCACCACTATACGCTCTATGGAGTCATTATTCCGTCTCGAGACATGCCCAAAGAACTTCAGTATTCGAGACTGTACTAGTGCTAATAGACACTGTTTGATGTCGAGTTCTTGGAGTATGGACACGTTTGTGCGGAATTCTGTCCACAAGATCCCAAGCATTCTTCTCCAGCACCACATTTCTAGAGCATCTACTTTATTCCTTTCCAGTTCTCGTAATGTCCACGTCTCAGCTGCGTACAGAAATATGGGGAATACGAGAGTACGGACAAGCCTGATCTTAGTATATTTTTTTTAGCTTGTCCATGCAATCACTTTACTTTGTGTAAATTATTTCATCACCACTGCTCTCAAAACGGTGAAGAAAAACATCTAGAGAACACCGGCATGTCCTAGAACCAAAGAATTCGAAGACATGTGACATCCGCGAACCCGCATTGGACGTGGCGTGGCGTGGCTTGACGTGGCGTGGCGTGGCGTGACGTGGCGTGGCTTAGCGTGGCGTGGCGTGGTGTGGCCTGACGTGGCGTGGCGTGGCCTGGCGTGGCGTGGCTGAGCGTGTTGGATTATGGCTCACTCCTTCTCACAGAGAGGAGGCCTGTATCCCAGCGGTAGGAATATTAAAAGCTGATTATGTAACCTTCCAAAGCCACAAAGTATTACCTGTCCACTGATCATAAGACAAATAGACAAAACTTCGACTTCCAATCATTAGTAACAGCTAACATTGTATTGGCGAGACACCCAGGTCTTCCCGTCATGACCCAGATAAATTGCCAGTTAACCTGGCAATGACAACACTGAGTGTGACCTGGAATTGTCATTGAACTCTCAGAAACGTTGCTCATTTATTTTCATTTTTGTTCGAAGTATTTTGTGACAGCTATCAATAGTTGGATAGGTTTCTTTGGATATAGTGACCTCCACTAATTAATTTGTCTTGCTTTAGGCGTTTAGTCTGGAAGTCGACTAAAATTTTTAATGGAAAGGGCTTTTACACTCTATTGTGTGCTCCTTCGACGGAATATTGGTGTGTTTGTTTAGGATTTTCTATTTCCCTCAGGATCGTTTGCCTACCAAGGGTGCCGTAATCAAAAACCCTTATAGTTTCACAGTGTCCGTTTGTCTGTCTGTCTATCTGTCCACGGCTTAGCTCAGAGACAGACTTTTTCTTCATCTTTTTTTTTCAGAAAAAGTGGTAAAATAAAATCAGTAGATATGGAATGTATGGGAGAAAATGTATTTTTACTTCGATGTTAAGTTTGTTTTTGGGGTAAATTCGTCCCAACTACGGAACCCTTCATTGTGCGTGGTTCAACACGCACTTGCGAAGTTTTTTTTTTTTTTTAATAAGCTTTTGCCTTTTTTTGTTTGCTGTACTAAAACATCACGAAACCTTTCCATACAGCACTGAATTTACACCTTTTTACATATGAACTAATAACATTAATTTGATATGTGATTATTCAATCAATTAATATTACCTCCAATCGCCTGAAACACAGGATTACTTAGTTTAGGCACAAATAATTGGTGAACTTGACATAGATTTAAGAAAAACTATATCTAACTTTATATAAATAATAAAAATAAAATAAAATAAAAATAAAATATCTTAATTTTTTTAACAAATTTTATTATTATTTATTTTATTTTTCCTCTCCTTCGAAAACTCCCTATTCGTTCCACTTGTCTCGATGTTGTGCATATCTCCAACTATTGAGGAAGCAATGCAAAGCGTCCCGCCATCTTCATTCACTACCTAGTAAAGATTTTTATTTTCTTTTCAATTATTGAAGGTTTTATCTTAGACAAAGATGTTCCTTCGCTGGTTCGTTATCATTGAAATATCTTTAAATAATCAGCATTGCCATGCAACGTGGCAATACTGCCAGCCTTGAGAGCACTTTTTCTGTTGACAGTGATGCTGACGAATTTTTTGATGTCCTTTGATTCTTACCCGTCCCTTTTTTATATACTTGTATATATTATTTTTATTATTTTAAGACTATTAGTTTTTCAATTATGTTAATACTAGCTTCTGACTGCAACTTCGTTCGCGTGAAATTTCTTGTTCCACCGTTCCCCAATCCGTTCTCGAGATGTCATTAAAAAAGCAAGATGTATAAAATGTATCAGAAAGTAAATTTTATACATAAGCTTTTTTTCGTTTTAATAGTTATTCTGCTATTCGGGGCGGAGACAAATCCAACTAATCTAAGCCCATAAAAATCGGTCCAGCCGTTCCTGAGTTATGAATGGTATAAATAACTCGACTTTGTTTTATATATTAAGAAGATAAGATAAGATTATATAATAAACTAGCTGACCGGACAGACGTTTTCCTGTTTGCTAGAACTCGACCGCAGCGCCACCTGCCGGGTCCAATTGTGAATCTTAACCATCCAGGGACCCACTCAAATTTCACCAAAATTGGTCCAGCCATTTAGGAGAAGTTCAGTCACATACACACGCACAGAACAATTATTATATCTACATCTACACTAATATTATAAAGAGGAAAGATTTGTACCTATTTTTGTATGTTTGTATGTTTGTAATGAATAGGCTCAAAAAGTACTGGGCCGATTTAAAAAATTCTTTCACCAATAGAATGCTACATTCTTCCAATTTGACATAGGCTACATTTCATTTTGAAAAAAATTAGGGATCCTTGGTAAAATTTGAACAATGTAACCGAAGGTGTAGAAAAATGAGTCTTAAAATGATAATTGTCCACCCCGTGCGAAGCCGGGATGGGCTGCTAGTAATATATAAAGATGTCACAATTACATCACATAATTATTAAATCGATAAGGATTCTCTCGTTTCCACAAATTCTAATTTTAAACCAAGATCTACATCATTGGCTAACAACATCCTACCTTTCCATATAGAGCGATGAAATAAAAATCATAACCTAATTAGTTTGACCGGTGGCCGGGAGTACTAGTAGGAAGACTTGAGGCGAGTATATAGGTCGAGTAACTGGCCCGTTGCCAAGGAATTAGTCACACAGTGTGTAGCCAACGCATGACGATAGCGTTAAAGGTTACTCTGATACGTGAGACGGGGATTTTTGGGATTATGTTGTGAATTTTGTTCCAGTGCAGCAAGGTCTGAATCGTCATGGGGTCATCATTTTTTCTGAGTTTATACACGTACACTGTACGATTAAGGAATAAATATGCTAAGCACCTTAAGAGGGTGCTCACTGGCCCACTAGCACCACACCTTAAAAAAAAATTTGGCTCATAACATAACTGAGAAGGAATGATGAAAAACGGCTCAATCAGGAACCTCAGTAAGTGTGTCAGTTATTATGTTATTATTTATTTATTTATTTATTAAAACTTTATGCACAAGTAAAAACTGTACAAAGGCGGACTTAATGCCTTGGGCATATTATGATTTATGTTGAATTGAAAGAGCATGGCAGTTGAGAGTATGTCATGCTCACTTAAATGTCTCACTGATGGTGGCGCGTGTGTTGGATCATTCGGTTCCCTAAAAAATGGTTGAGCTGGATGGTGCTGATCCATGCGTCATGTTCGTGAACGGGCGCCGTCAGTTGGGACTGGTCATTTCTTGACTGCCAGGGCTTATTTTTAATTTGTAATTTTATATTTTGAATTGTTTTGTAAGTTTTTACATTGTCTCACATATAGAAGCTACAAGAATAATGTACCCATGATTTTGTAATATCTTGATTTAAAAGAGTGTTCTTGGAGTTTCTTGCCCGTTCTTCTCAATAGTGATTTACGTATTAAATACTTTTGATTAATAACATATTTATTTGGATAAGGATTAATATTATGTTGATAAAACTCCTTCGCAAATAATGAATTAATTTCGAAAAATTTGATTACCATAAAAAAAGGTTATAGTGAGTCAATCTTAAAAGATAGACATATGCCGTCGCGGACGGTTTTGGTTGTAGCGTGATGTTATATAGCCTATAATATTTCTCGATAAATGGACTACCCAACACAAAAATATTTTTTCAATTCCAACCAGAAGTTCCTGAGATTAGCGCGTTCAAACAAACAAACAATCAAACAAACTTTATAATATTAGTATAGATTAGTATAGATAAAGCTACCTATCTGACCTCCACAACTGGGTAAAAACATACCGCTTGGTAAGACTGGTTGTCAGACTTTCGCGATTCTGACGACCCGTAATGATGATCTGGCATGTCCTAGAACCAAAAATTCAAAGACTTGTGAAATCTACCAATCCGCCCTGAGCCCGCGTGGTGGATTGTGGCCCTCAGACAGATAGGAGGCCTATGTCCCAGCTGTGGGAATATTATAGGCTAATTATGCTATTAGGTATGTGTTTATCCAGTACTTTAGATAAACATTTAGGTATGAGTTACAGAATCATATTTTTATTACCATACAAAATCGTTTTGCAACAAAAACTATAAAATAACTACCTAATTGACGTTTGTTAAAATTGATAGACAAAAACTGATAAATCACAATATTCTAGGAGCTTGAGAAAAATATATTGCTTGTTCGCCACGCACGCTTTATGGACGACGCAACTTGAACAACATTGCCAGGTGTGACGAAAGATAGAAGAAGAAGGAATAAGAAAACGGATGAGAAGAATTTAGTAGACAACTGAATCAAAACAGTGAAATATTTGACAGCTATTTAAACAGCGTTGCCCACTTTTTAAACGCAGCCTTTTAATGGTACCTTCTCTCCATTCACCTAACAATTTTCTTAAGATTGCTCGTAAAACCTATAAAATAGCGTAAAATATTGAATGAGGTCAGTGAATCTGACTGTTGTATGTCTCTCAGTGGCTACGTTACGCTTTCCGCGACTGATCGGCTAAATATTTACCACGTGGTATTTACTATGAATGGATCAATTCTTCGATTCGAGGAACTGGAGGTAAACATTATTTTTTTATAGCACCGGTAGGAAGTTCAGTATCAATTGGTTTTTCATGGAAATTTGTGGAAATAAGTCACCTTATAGTAAAGAAAGAAAGACAAATTATTTATTCTGCGCAACCAAACGCACTTTAAAAAAATTCAAAATAATAATTAACACATGCAAAGTAGCCAAAAGCCTCGTATTTAAGCAACAAAAGTTTCCATTGCTTCATTTTAGGGCCAGGGACCAAATAAAATTTACATTGCGTAATTACTTACGACATGTCGCAACACAATGTAAATTGACACTGTCAAATGACAACAAACAAACAATTAAAACAAAAACAAAATGCCGATTGCAGAGTGGAAAAATAACTATTTTTGTAACAAACTAACAACAATAACAATTAAGCCGTGCGTCGCATCTGTGTAATATCAGTACGTTGTGGTACAGGTCATAGTAGGATTACATTATCAGATTAATAGGTATAGATATAAAGACCATTTGTTTAGTGCACACAAAAACAGTAGCACAACACACAAAAGTACGATTAAATTATTACAAATTAGGCACATGAGTATAAAGAAATCGTCAGTCATCTGCCTAAATGGCATTGCATACTCGTAGTTGACTTACCAAATATTATCTCATAAATATTGCCAGAACTGCCTTGGTGGTAATGATAATGTTTTGGAGGATGCTGATGTCATAAAAATAGCTATCCATCATAATCTTGAAGAGAACGGAAAAACCAATGACGCCTTATTTTTCGCCTCGCCTCACAAAACTCAGCGTAAAGATTTTCACTGAACTAATTTAAAGGTTGACCTTGACAATAACCAAGAGAAGCATAAAGTAGAAAGTTCAAGAAAGAAATTTAAGTAAACAAGTTTTCAGTTCGAGAACAAAATTAAATTAATAAACTAGCGAAATGAAGGAAGTACACAGGAAAGTAAGCGAAGGAAGCAGCAAAGATAAATAAAAATGTAAAGGTAAAGATTTTATCTAGGAAATCGAAAGGGAGGAAGTCTGTCTTGAAGACTTTGTAACGTTGACTGAGGATTGGTGTTATGGTTAACGTATATTTCCCTACATAAAATATATCCTAATGCTTATTATTTATTTATTTCATGGATCGCCAACAGAGGCTACACAATTACATGCACGTTAATATAAACAGGGACAAATACAAGTGTGTGCTTCCAATTATAGGAGACCACATCATTCACTTTAATCTAGATAGATACAATAAGTTTGACAAGGACGAAAACAAATCAAAATACAATGAAATAAAAAAAAATAACGAAAAAATGACCATAGATGTCAAACTAAAAACAATAACAAAATATATGCTGCTTATGTGCAGGTACAGTCGACCTCGTGATTGCTTTAAGTATAACCCTACATCTTATACTACGATTGTTAAATTTCATTAAATTCTCTCCATTTACTATAGCATTAGACAAATAACGGCTAAATAACGACAGTTATTATGTAATATTGTTGAAATTACTGCACTTTAGAGTTATTTTTATAATGTAAATGGTAAATAGATCACAGTGCTTTGTATTTATCGTGAAATAACGGAGTTTATTAAACGTTTACATAGAAATAACGAAAGGGTGAGAACAGTTATTTGTCTAATGTTATAATAAATGAAGTTTAGGTAGGTTTAACAAGTTGAACAAGGACGAAAAAAAAAACTAGTTAATTTTAAACAAATAAAAAAAATGTAACAACGAAAAAATTACCATAGATATCAAAGTAAAAACAATAACAAAATATATGCTGCTTATGTGCAGGTACAATCGACCTCGTGATTGCTTTAAGTATATCCCTACATTTACTACTACGATTGTTGAATTTAATGATGGTTTGTTTTAAATGACGTTCACTATACTCCATTCACATTAGACAAATAACGGCTAAATAACGACAGTTATTGTGTAAAATTGTTGAAATTACTGCACTTTAGAGTTATTTTTTTATTGTTAATGGTAAATAGATTACAGTGCTTTGTTTAAAACGTGAAATAAAGGAGTTTATTAAACGTTTACATCAAAATAACGAAAGGGTGAGAACAGTTATTTGTCTAATGTAATAAATGGAGTATAGGTGGCAGCACTGAGACGTCAGGTCTGGGCACCCGTCCAAAGTGTCAAAGCGTCTATATTTTCTTAAGTCGTGATACAGTGTAATTAAGCAATTTAAATTGACACTGGCAAATGACAACAAATACAAAATTAAATCAAAAACAGAATGCCGATTGCAGAGTAGAAAAATAACTACTTTTGTAACAAACAAACAACATCGTATGTTATTAGTAACGTTGTCTAAAGATTGGTGTGATGTTTAACGTATGTTTCCGTATATAAATGTGAAAGTAACTCTGTCAGTCTCTGTCTGTCCGTCTGTCTGTCTGTCTGTATGTTACGTTTTCACGCCTAAACCGCTGAACCGATCATCATGAAATTCTTTTTTTTTATTTTTTTTTATTTAATTTTGTACTCCATATCAAATCTAATAAAAAAAAAAACAATACAGACATAGTAGTTTTGTAGACATAGTCTACTTATTTACGCGATATCAGAAATTTTTACTCCTCACAATGACAAACTTATTCTAGGTTTTACATACATCTAGTCAAAAGTAAGATTTCCAAAACATGTATAATGCCTAAAAATAAACTAAAACTAAAATAAGTTTAATACAAGTGCAAGTATTGATGGTTCGGAATTACAATATTTGGTAGCAACCCGCCCGATCTAGGTTAATTTAAACCTGTGTTTCAGGCCATCACTTTACATCTGAATTAAATTGATATAAAATAATCTATTAGCAACTATGAGAAAAAGCATATTGCTATTGGTACATTAATATCTAAAACTAAACCTATGTAAATATACAAAAGTAAATACTTACGAGGGATAAATTATCATCATGACAAAATTTCTAGAAGTTTTTCTGTATCTGTGTAATTGAGTATCGCTAAATGTTCTGATAACATTTTACTACATTTTTTATAACTTACACTATAGAAGCTTAGTAACTTGTTGAGCCTATTATACAGAAAAGGACCTAAAAACACATAAAATCGATTAACAAACGCATGTCTAGTTTGAGGCTTTATGCAAACCAAGTCCTTCCTTCTCTTGTCGGTAGGTGCAGGGTCAAAAGGAAGCGCAGTGTGCTGGTGTAATACTACGCTTAGTATAAATAATTGCCATAGAAGAAAGAGAAGAAGGCAGAAATAGGAGAACTGATAGTAACTCCCCGAACGAGCCCATGCCCTTTTCACAATTTGCTCTACTATTCACTGTTTACAGAAACAACCCTGAAAAAAGTACTAAATGTCAATTAAAATTTAGGAATCAGACCACTACGGTGCACGTTGTGCAAAACACACAAACACCATGGATGGCCAAAGTTTACAAATAAGTCAGAATTGAATTGACTACTAATTTATCACCATCAAATGCTTCGCTTAATTTATGAACAACATCTCTCAACTCTGTTTTCATTGTTTTGTTTGCGTAAACACCTTTTGTGTTTCGACTTTGACCTATTTAATAATTACGAACCTGGAATCTGAGTAAAGCAAGGAGCTGCAAAAACTGTCTTCACTAACCATTTATAATAATAAATAATAATAATAAATCTTTATTTCTCAATAAATGCATTTACATAATTTTGATGTAAAACTGGCATAATATAGTGCTCAAGAGTGAAAAACCCTGACTTCTAAACTAGGTTTATATACCTGTATCTTCGAAGCCAGTGTCCCTTCAAAGTGATGTAGGATATAATAAAATAGGACACACATTATACATTAGGGCAAGTCCAAGAGAAACAAAAAAACAGAATTCACGAAAAAATCTAAATAAAATAATAATAATAATAATTTAAAAAAACATTAAATGAAAGTATTGTGTATGACTCGAGTGTGTTTGTCTGGAGTTATGTGTGTATGGTTGTTTGAAGGTGTGTGAATTATTGTTAAAGAGTGAGTGTGACTGTGAGTGATTTATGAGTGAGTGTGCCTAAACTATTTAAAAATATTTCCAAAATTTCCCAACAGAATACCCTCCGTATTTGCGATAAGTTAGTTTTAGAAGAAATTCCTGCAGCTTATTTTTGAACTGATATTTAGTATCAAATATATTTAAATCATTCTGCAATAGAAAAGTGACGTTTTCTACAACGCTGTTAGGGTTCCGTACCCACGGGGTGCTAACGAGACTATTACGAAAGCTCCGCTGATCTTCCGCCCATCCGTCCGTCCGTCACAGTGCTATATTTTATGAACCGTAACAGCTGAAAGTAAAAAAATCTGACAGATCACATAATGTGTACCCACTATAACCCTCCATACAAGAAACGTGTCTTTTGTTTTAACTAAAGAATTTTTATTAAATCATAATAAAACGAAGTGTTAAATATTATACGGTGGTACGGAACCCTTCGTGTGTGAGTCAGACTCAAACTTGGCCGCTTTTTATAATAAATATCGCCCTTTGCTACTTCTTTTCCTTTTAAGGTTTCAATTAATTGATTTATAAGAGCATTTTTATGAAAGGTATCACTTAAGTTCATCTCAAACAAACTTTAGAATATATTTTCCGTGGCATTTTTTTCGCCCTTACTAATTTATGTTATGGCGGCATTCAAAATAACATTAATTTTGTTTTAGCTTACTAGCTCCGTCTTCATTTCTTCATCTAATAAGGTGGGCCACTTTTCAACTAGAAAAAGCGGGACAAAATGAAAAAAAAAAATTGTACCTGGCTGCTGCCCGCGGCTTCGCCTGCGTAGCTTTTTCTAAAATAAAAGTAACCTTAATTACTCCTTATAACATCAGCTATGTGCCAGTGAAAGTCCCGTCAAAATCGGTCCAGCCGTTTCGGAGATTAACCGGAACTAACAATAGACATAATAGAAACAGGCATTTTTTTTTTTTTTTTTTTTACTTTCATATCAACATCTTACCGGATGCAGCTAAATACCAGTATTTTACATGTAGCTACTGCCTATCTGACCACCACAACTCAGTAACTGGGTAATACGATACCCCTTGGTAAGACTGGTTGTCAGACTTTTCGGGCTTCTACCGACCCGTAACGATTGTCAAGGATGTGCAAGTGACAGCCGGGACCAACGGCTTAACGTGCTTTCCGAGGCACGGAGGGGCCTAGGTATGTACAGATGGTCACCCATCCACGGACCAACCGCGGCAAGCGTAGCTTAACCTGATTGATCGACCGGTGCAATTTTTATTACTTAGCCACAAGTCCCTCCGTAAACCGCACCGTAGCCGTATCGTAATCGTACCGCACAAGCCATATGCATTAAGTAAAAAGCTGTAAAAACCAGCCGTACCAGCCTGGCAGTGTAGGATCAAGCGTCGTATCGATGGGGCCAGGGTACTCATCGGCAAACTATACTGCTTCAGGGTGGGCAACACACGACCACGAGTGATGCGCTTTGTGAGGCGGGTATTCTCGGGGACTGGAACCAGTCCTCCAGAATACATGTCCCGTGTCACAGAGAGCATCGACTTCCTGAAACAGAAAGTTTGTGCATGGGCGAGCCATATTCGGCGGTATAAGCGGCAGGTTGATCGATACACGCAGAATCGCATGTTCCAGAGCGACGAGAGGTGGGTATATAGAGCTTGGGAGCGACCTGAACAATTTTTTTATTTTTTATATTACGAGCAGATAATTCAATTTTGTTTATTTGTTTAAATTAATGATCTAATCTAGGCGTGTGTCCTAGTGTTATAATTTTTTTTAATTTTTTGCAATGCTGATATTCAGCAATATGTTTGACATTACTAACGGGTTTGTACGGATCCTGTCCAGTGAGAAATCTTTCTTTTTGGTCTTCTAGCATTGTGTGATCATCAGGTTTACTGATAACATGTTTGGATGATTCGTGATTCGCTCTTTGTACGCTTTTGTCCTTTATGAGATTTCTTACAGTTTTGATGCAGAGGTCATACTGGAGTCTCTTATTTAAAACATGCCAAGGTGTGTTCGTTAATTATTAATATTTTTGACTGGGCCCTTCGTATTATTTCAATATTATTAGATTTTGCCGCTGAACCCCACATTTGTATGTCCACTACGTTAATATGCATTTATATATGTAGTAATTATTTGATTTTAAGAGAGAGTTGAGATTTTTTATTAAGTATCCAGTACATTGTGCGCAGCTGCTGGCCCATAGCCAACCGCTTGGTGAATTTGTGCTTCTTCCAAGTTAGGCGTCTATCCAATAATATATTACAAGATACTTAGCGGAATTACTGTTAAGGGTATTTTTTTTGTAGTTTAGTTAAGTCTTTCAACCAAGCTTGACAAGCATTATTAAATCTGTTGAAAAGTAAACTACAATGAACCAATTATAGTGGTTTATTTTTCAAACTCAAACTCAAAACATTATTTCAACTAAACCATTTATAGGCACTTTTGAATTGTCAAGGAGTCGGTCAGTTAGTTAGGAAGTTGAAGCTAGTTGCCCATTCCAAAACGTAGATTTCTATGGAGAAGAACAGGCAAGAAAATCCAAGGACACACTTTTAGATCAAGATATTACAAAATCCAGGGGACATTGTTCTTGTTGCTTCTTCAAGAGAAGACAAAGTAAAAAAAACGGGGCAGTCTTTGAGGACTGCCGATAGAAGTGAAAACTAAGTAACTAAAGCGTTCGATGACGATGACGCGAGTTCTATGATTTTTGTTCACCCAAAAAGTACACATATATACACAGTATACATATAGCTCATGGAAAGCGTTCGGTGACGATGACGCGAGTTCCATGATTTTTGTTCACCCAAAAAGTGCTCAATGCGCCTAAAGAAGATTTCATTATCATCATTTCAGCTGAAAGACGTCCACTGCTGGACATAGGCCTCCCAAAAAAAGGGGGGGAATTTGCCATAATCGCCACGCTTGGCAGGCGAGTTGGCGATCGCAGTATGGTGTTAAAAATGCATAGAAAACGCTGCTGCCCATTCTCTAGTCGTCTTTTACGACACTCACGGGAAGAAATGGGGTGGTGCTATTCTTGATGTCCGGCACCACACGGTAAGAAGATTTCATTTCAAAAAAAAAAAAAAAACAATTCAAAAGATTAAAAATAAACCCTGGCAGTTAAGAGATGTCGAGTCTCGTCTCAACTGACGGCGCCCGTTACGCCCGGCGAACTTGATGTGTGGATCAGCACCATCCAGCTAAACCATTTTGCAGGGAGCCGAATGATTCATCACACGCACCACCATCAGCGAGACATTCCCAAATCACAAATTGTGGAATACCTACCTTATATAAAATCTACAGAATGTAAAATGGCATAAATAAAATGATATGTAGGTGGTCTGTTCCACATATCTAATATCAAAGAAAAAGTCAGTACTTGATGAAACAACACAAGAAAATCTTGATATTGTGATCACAGACGTCCCCAATAAATAAATAAATCCACTGCATCTGTAATCATTAACATTATGAATAACGCAGCTACAAAATCAATTAGTTCGCTACTAAAATAAATTAGCGCAGACACTAGCATGTTTCCGAAACACAAAATTTATTGGGACTGTCCGCGATAAGATTCAAAGATGGCGACCGCGGTCTACACCCACACAACTCGGACTTGGCTGAGGAAACATAAATATTGCTGAAACAGTCATAGGTGTGTCAGAATATTGTCATTACTACGATTTTTCGTTGCGTTTTGTTTTATAAATAAACTTTTTTAGATTATTACTAGCTGACCCGACAGACTTCGTTCTGTCAAAAGCTATAGTATAAACTCCACTACTCTACCCTACCTGCCTACCTACCTATCCTACCCTACCCTACCTACCTACCTAAAACATAAAAAAATAGATAGTAGCCGATTCTCAGATCTACTAAATATGCATATAAAATTTCATAAAAATCGGTCAAGCCGTTTCGGAGGAGTATGGTAACTAACATTGTGACATGGGAATTTTATATATCGCACATCCTTTAAAAAACTGTCGTAACACGCCGAAAACAAGTTTTGAGAAAAAGCCGATTTTAATTATTTTCCAATAAACTAATGTTTGATTAGAGATGATTTTTCGCTTTTTATTATTTTAATCAACAAAGGATTTATCAAACTATTTGCAAAATGTAAAATGTAAATGAAATGAATGAAAATAATGAATGTAATGTATTTTTTGTGTTACGACAGTTTTTTAGAGGATATGCGATATAAGATTGCATTTTTAGATGAAGAAATGCGTAATTGAAGTGAAATTGACGAATTAAATCTTTAGTATAATTCGTGCTGTATATAAGTATCGATTTCCAACAAAGGACTCAATTGTTACATTGTTCCTAGTCAGGCGAAATACCTCAATTTGTCAGTCATTTTATTCAGGCTGCAGTATTTTTAGCACAGGTGCAACAATAATTTAGTTCAGACGAGAAACCCTTATCTAAAGTTATGAAAATTAGTGTAAAAAAAAATAGTTTTTTGTCTTTGTCGCAAAATCTCCATTTTCTTCGCCATAAAATGAATGGGTATTTTGACAAAGATTCAATACATTACAATCAGTCAATATTTACAACTGCGCATCTGTTACAGTTTTAAATTTAAGTACAAGAACTTACTAAGAATTCATCAAAGATAATCCCGTGTTTAGGAACTTAGTGGCTTTAGTTGGGACAAATAAATATTACTTATTATTGTTTACAATAAACGGTTAATCAACTTAATTAAATTCTTAAATTCACTGACAGACAATGCACAGACTAAACCATTCAGTCTAAAAGTATGTTATATTGCACGAAATGTTCCTAAAATAACGAAGGTGAGCACTAAAGAAAGATTTTTGGAAACTAATCCCCCAAAGGTAACTCCTTTGGGGGATTAATTTTCAAAAATCTTATATAAGGAATGATTTGTATGGAAGCTCGCCATTTTTGCCAATGAACAAACTTCTCGTCACATGGCTAATAGGTAACAAATGGATTAATATAAGGTATACTAAGATGCCTCTTAATTTATTATTCCAATATCATCGCTTTTTTTATATATAATCGCTCCATCTTAAGCATTTCCAGTGAATTTATCGTTGTCTCCTTCGTAAGCTTCAATGAATAAATCTAGTACACACTAACCTTATAATAATTTAAATTATAATAAATCTAATAATTTCTAAACTACGCATAAATCTCTACGCTCAATTTTTTTTTTTACACTTTAACAACTAAATTGAATGAAGTGGGTCTTAGAATGAATATGGACAAGACAAAGGTCATGTCAAATGCCCATGTAACACCCACTCTCATGAATATCGGAGACGCTACACTCGAAGTTGTGGACGAGTATGTTTACCTGGGACAAACTGTCCAGTTAGGTAGGTCCAACTTCGAGAAAGAGGTCAATCGTCGAATCCGACTCGGCTGGGCAGCGTTCAGGAAACTACGCAATTTCTTCTCGTCCCACATACCACAGCGTCTCAAGACGTCTATGACCAGTGCGTGTTGCCAGTGATGACCTATGGCACTGAAACGTGGTCGCTCACAATGGGCCTTATTAGAAGGCTAAAAGTAACCCAAAGGGCAATGGAGAGGGCTATGCTTGGAATTTCCCTATGAACTGATCCTGATTGGATCAGAAATGAAGAGATCCGCAGGAGAACCAAGTTCGCAAGCTCGAAGAATTGCTAGACTTAACTGGCATTTAGCAGGGCACATTGCTCACAGAACAGATGGCCGATGGGGCGACCGCGTAACGGAAGACGTAGCATTGGAAGGCCTTCCTCAAGGTGGACCGATGACCTCATGAAAGCCGCAGGAATCCGCTGGATGCGGGAAGCACAGAATCGGTCGAAGTGGCGGAGCTTGGGGGAGGCCTATGTCCAGCAAAGAACGTCTTTCGGCTGAAATGATGATGATGATGATGAACAACTCATCATTTATCATCGTCATTTCAGCCGAAAGACGTCCACTGTTGGACATAGCCTCCCTCAATTGGGAGGGTTTGCCATAATCGCCACGCTTGGCAGGCGGGTTGGTGATCGCAGTATGGTGTTACAAATGTAAGGGAACGCTGCTGCCCATTCTCTAGTAAGTCCCTTAGTCGCTTTTTACGACACCCACGGGAGGAAATGGGATGGTGCTATTCTTTACGTCCGACGCCACACGGAACGATGAACAACTAAATTAATAAAACTCTTTATTTTTATTGACGGGAAACGTCTACGCGTAAATTCCTACGTTGTAATAAAGCTCATAGTCGTATTATTAAAACGAAACTATTCTAGTAACTTGTTATTAAGACACGTATTAAATATTTATACGAACCTTTTATGATGAATGAACTATTTTTATTAAAATGGTCAAAGAAAATTAGGTAGGTACTTGGTGTGTTGTTTCTGTACTTGGTAAAAAGTTCTTAATTTTTAATTATTGAATTCGTGTTACAGTATTTTAAGTTTTACACTCGACTTTCCAAAAAAAAAAAATCCTTTATTAACTTAGCCTATACTGGCCCACTGCTGGGCAAATGCCTACTTAAAAGTATTTATTTATTTATTTATTTATTTATTTATAATAAGCACACCCACAGTACAGTCACTTACAATTCAAATAAAAATAACATCTTAAATTGTCGTTTTAGTAACCGTGCAAATAACAGGTGTGCATGACATTAGTATATGAATATTAGAGACAAAAAAGAACAATAAAAAGTGTTTATATTAGACCTAAATCTAGAATCTAGAACACTACAAACCAAAACCATCTGAGCTACAAAGAAGTGCGCTCGTCGTGCTATTCATATAGGGAGCGTCTGTATGAAGCGAAACTCATGGAGAAAATATCAATAGGGTAATCAGGTAGGGTATATATACAGGGTCATTGGTAAAACACTAAACAACATCTCAGGACAATATTACTAACATCATAAACAACAACTTTTATTCTATGACTTAATAGTTCATCAGATTTTAATTTATCATATTTTCATACAAAAATATTTCAATTCAACGCTCCAAAACCGTTTTCTCCATAAAATCATGGGAGCCCCCTGGTTCGTTCGAAACCAAAACCTCCACGTAGACCTCAAAATCCCCACCATCTGTTAATTCATGAAGCGCATTTAAAACCACTTTTTCGATTCCGCAGCCACTCACCGCAACATTCTAGTTGTGCAGGTCGCCAATTATACCCCACGCCCAACCAAAACATGTGAAACCATTACAGCTCGCAAACATAAAACACGACTGTTATTCCGACCTTGCCGCCGAGGCCCATCGCAAAATCCCCGACTAAATAGTTCTCCCCGACCCTTGCTCGACGTATCGCCAGCTCGCGCCGTAGCTGAGCCTGTAGCTTTAAATTCTCCTGATAGTAATCATAACCCTGATTTTATCCAGCCACCATCGGTCCCTTGCCGTCCTCCCTCCGACGCTACCCTAAGCCGAGGTTCGTACCCCACAGAGGGTGCCCTTAGCGTGCAGTCGTTTAGTTTATAAGTTTGTATGCCCTGGCTGGAGGCTTTAAGTTTTTAGGAGTTTAAAGCGACCACAGGAAAGTCCGGTTAAAGAGTCACGATCTGTAATGGTCAACTCTGAGATAAAAAAAACAACGCTCTAAGTGTTACGAACTCTATGCATAGCAAAACAAAACTACCGTGTCTAGTGCGAAAGGCAGGGATGACAGTGCACGGGAGGCGTAGGTAGATACAACAAAATACAGAATTGAAATGTTTTAGATAGAACAACGAAATCTTGAAGGTTTGTTTTTGGTAAATGTATTGTTTTGTAAAAAGTCATAGATTAAAAGTTTTTGTTTATGATGTTTGTAATACAGTCCTGATGTCAATGACCCTGTATAAGAAAAGTGGGATTAAAAAAAAAATATGTGCGGCTGTGAGTGAATGCACCGAATTACAGAGAAAATGGATCACTTTCACGATCATAATTTCATTAAAAATATATTTATCCTAGTTCATAAAGCGTTGCTTTCATAGATTTTAGATACCTACGTAATTGTTATGTATATGTCCAATAAGATTGATTTACCTATTTAGTCTGAGTATTGCACTGCAGACTGATTAAAAATCGAATGCACGCAATAAACCATCATTGACAAATCGAACTTATTACTGGAATCGAACTTACACCAAAATGATTGGTTGCAGTCTGTTAAACTTTCGAATAATTGAAGCCAGCTGGTATTCGAAACAACTTCAGTCTGGGGAGCCTTTGAACCGTATTAATTGTGCTGACATTGATTAATTAATCAGCTTAAACTGGTAAAATTAGCAGCCACCATTGTCCCTATTATTATTTACAGACAAAAGAGTTTTTACTGTTGAAAATTGGGGTTATTAAAATATTCTTGTTAGGTTAGGTTACTACAATACTTACTCTAAAATTATATTTACATGGAATCAAAAAATAAAGACGCTATTTTGATGTATTTAAAGTAGTCTTTCCTCAATTCACTATTCTTTTTTGCAGATTAACAAACTGGTTGACAACAAGCGTTTCCTCGCTTTTATTATGGTTAATCATTTTATTCAGAATAATTAAACATTCCATACATTTTTTGTAAATAATACTTATGCCTATGTTACTAAAATTATTTAGTTACAATTGAGCTATTTAATATTATGTAGGAGTCCAGACCCGTTACTCCAGTGCCTCACAAACCTTCCCAATATGATATGGTATTCAGTAGCTTTCACTGTAAGTTTTTTACTTAAATTTTCAACTTTCTTTAATAAAGAGCCAGAGCGTATATATTATTCAAATGGACTGGCAAGGGGTTGGCATCAACATCAATGACGAGTACATCACTCACCTTCGGTTTGCCAACGATATAGTTGTTATGGCTGAGACTATGGAAGACCTCAGTACATGCTCGATGACTTCAGTAGAGCACCCAAAAGAGTGGGTCTTAGAATGACAAAGGTCATGTCAATTGCCCATGTTACACCCACTTTCATGAAGATCGGAGACGCTACACTCGAAGTTGTGGATGAGTATGTTTACCTAGGACAAACTGTCCAGTTAGCTAGGCCCAACTTCGAGAAAGAGGTCAGTCGTCGAATCCGACTCGGCTGAGAAGCGTTCGGGAAGCTACGCAATATGTTCTCGTCTCACATACCGCAGTGTCTCAAGACGAAAGTCTTTGACCAGTGTGTGTTGTCAGTGATGACCTATGGCACTGAAACGTGGCCTTATTAGAAGGCTAAAAGTAACCCAAAGGGCAATGGAGAGGGCTATGCTTGGAGTTTACCTGTGTGATCGAATAAGAAATAAAGAGTTCCGCAGGAGAACCAAGGTAACCGGCATAGCTCGAAGAATTTCCAAACTTATGTGACATTGAGCAGGGCACATTGCTCGCAGAACAGATGGCCAATACGGTCGAAAAGTTCTGGACTGGCGTCCGCGTACCGAAAGACGTAGCGTTGGAAGGCCTCCCACAAGGTGGACCGTTGACCTTGTGAAGGCCGCAGGAATCCGCTGGATGCGGGAAGCACAGAACTGGTCGAAATGGCGGTGCTTTGTGGAGGCCTATGTCCAGCAGGTGACGTGTTTCGGCTGAAATGATGATGATGTTATATTTGTCATTCCTTTTTCCATCAAATAGGCTTACTTTGTAGCCCAGCATCCACAGTTTGACTTTGCAAACTTACAACGGAAGAAAAATAAAATAATAGCAAAGCTGTCAGACTTCGTTTTCCCTCCAACTTTGTACGTGACTGCCTCGTTGTTCAGATGACGCAAACTCTACTGCTGATAACGTCTTGGTTCGATTTCCAGGTTGGGCAAAATGTTATAGGGTTTTTCCATCAGGAATTTCTCAGTAGCAGCCCGGAGTCTGGATTTGTGCCCATTTGATGGCAATAGGCTCGCCCCCTATTACATGGGACCTAAACATGACTGGTGAAATGTGGGTGTACAAAGTAGTTTGCCTAACTCTTCGGAGAATACAGGCGTGATGTTATGTTATTACGCGAACAAAAGATTAGTTGCTAGGGTACATTACGGCGGATATGTTTCATAGTTTTTCAATAACCTACGCAATCAGTTGCGTGTATGTTTTATGCTTATATCGTTCTCGGTTGTTTATCTGTTAGGGACGTAACGCAAGATCGGCACGCCGACATTTGGCTAGACGAGCATTCGAGGTCATCGTCTCTTAGCGGGTAGGGTCGGGAAAACAGTTTTCTTCGAAAAACCTAATAAAAGGCTTAGCTTTACGAATTAACAGGAGAATCCTAGTAGCATTTTCCGTTGGCATTTAGTTGGGCCACCTTCAGAGGTATGTGGCCCAACCAAACGCCAACAAAAATGCTACTAGGGAATAGTCTCTTAGTCTTCTTTCTTTTGCTGAATTCACGCTTATCATTCCCCGATTGATCTAAGTAAAATGCAATATCTTGTCTTGTTTTAACAGATCCCAAGGCTCAACACTGACCCTTAAAATACAGGCCTAGGCCTAGTTTGGGAGTTAGGACCAGACCTTAGTAATACATAAATTGTAAGATTGTAACTTTTAGTGTCATTCATATATACCTATTATTTTAATGTAATTTTTTTGTGACAAATAAACGTTTTTACTGATTATTTTATTATTATTTATAGAATATAATTTTATCAAAAGAAATGAGAATGCTTTCACGGTTTGTTTATGTTTATCATATCTTAAACATAAAGTCGAATAATTAATTCACTGAAGTAATCTGACATGTGCTAGCGGTTACTTTGTCTAATAAAATGCTCATATTTATTGTAATGGTCAACATTTAGTTTAATTGATTTATAAAAATTAAAATAAATGTATTGTATAGGTGTAAAAGTCTAAAATATAATACATATTTCCTTTTTATTTAAAAATGTGGCAGCTAGCACCTGTCAGTTTCCTCCAGTGAATTCATAATTCGACTATAGATATGGACTGAGCGTTCTGTATTCAGTAGTAAGTGAATACAGACCGAAAAGTACGAGAGAGCCAAAGCGAAAGTGCGGCCAGTATTTGTCTCTTTCGAGAATTCTGATTTTGAAAAGACTATTGAATTTGACAAAATCAAATTAAATTTGACAAATTTTAATTTTATTTTACAGGCTGAAGAACAGAGACAGGTATTGGCCGCACAGTCCCTTCGTCTCTTTCTAGAAAATGGACACTGTTGTGAGGCTAACGCTCAGTCCATTCTCTATGTCTATGGTCTTAAACATCCGTTAATATAAACCTAGATATTATGCTAATTAAAAGAGTAGGTAGGTAATTGATATTGAATATTTATATAAAAAGCAGATGAATCATCTTAAATACCTTTGATTTAAAAAACCTTAGCAGAACTAAGGTTTCTACATAATCCATTAAACTAAAATCTAAACAACTCAACACACCAAATCACGCTAATTCACCACCAACGCGAGTAATAAACGTACCTATGACGTCAACTAAATCTAGGCTGAACTAAATTTCTTTTGCCGACCGTACTACTTTGGTACACACATATAAATTTTCACCACTACAACTTTCAGTGCTGGCGTTTAGCCAAAAACTCCTGTACTTATCTGTGATTCGCTCTTATATTCGAGTTCTATAGAAAAAATACATCATTGTGTTCGACGTTTTCAAGCAATTAATGTAATGTATGGTCAGAATTAGTAATAATTTTACAATGGTCAATTTTCTCTAGGAAATGTAGGAAATATTTACATTAATTCATGTATTTACCACTGATTATTTTGTAAACATTTGAATGAATATCTCGTAAAAACACAAAGCACTTTTTCGGAATGGAAATCTCCTACATCTTGTCTGTTGCCATTAATAAGTTTCAACCAACTTTAAAATCTCTCTACATCAAAAAATTCTCCATATGTTACTTAACGAAAAAATCAAACTCCATTGTAGTCTTTTGATCATAAATCTTAGAAAAATACTCACGAGCTGAATAGCTTTCGAAGAAAATGCGTCTCAAATGAGAATGTTTAAAATCTCAAGCGTTCCTTGAATTGTCTGCGATACTCTGAAGTGTTCGAGTGGCAGCTTGGAAATATGAGGGCAGAGATGCAGTAATTTAAAATTTAACACGTTCTACTTTGTAGATTAGTTTTTTTAAATATATATTTCAAATCAAATAAAATCAAAATATTTTATTTCACATAAACCTACATGGGCAGTTATGAAACGTCAGAAGCACAGTCCGAATTGGTCGTTTCCTATGGAGAAGAGCCGACATGAAACTCCACAGTTACTGTTTAAAAAATAATTGGCTTTTACAATATTTTCAAATAAGTGTTAATAAGTATGGGAGGAAGGTGCAGAGGGCCTTTGAACAAGTACCAGGTACTTAACAAACTATAAAATGGTCAAAAAATCTACAATCTACTAGGCCTATCACATTCTCACATTCACAAAATAGAAAATTTATAGAAGTACATATATAAAAGCGAAAGGTCACTCATTCATACATTCATTCATTCACTCATTGATTAGTCACGAAATCTCAAAAAAATACTGGACCTACGAAGATGAAATTTGGCAGAAAGGTAGATTATGAGTAAGAGACGTCAGCTAAGAAAGGCTATTTGGAAACTCCGCCGTAAAGGGATGAAATAGGGGGTGGAAGTTTGTATGAAAAATTCAACATTGATGTGGGCGGAGACGCGAGCAGGAGCTAGTAATCTATATAAAGATACAAAACAAGAAACACATTTCTACAAGGATACTCTGTGTTTAGAATAATTGGTTCTGGTTGGACTGCTAGAAAAGACGTAGCTAGCCTAAGCTAGCTACGTCTAATACGTCTACGTCTACGTCTAGCACCAGTTTAATTGAATCGTATATGATGTTGTATCTAAATACAACATCATATACGATTCAATTAAACTGGTGCAGATAATACATTGTATTTCACTGACTGCCATGTTTACACATTAGGTACACAAAACCAAACCTGTACAGCTCTTTTGAGTTGAGCACCTTTTCTGAATTTCTTTGAAATATAAAAATGTGGCAAAGACACGGAAAAATCCAGTTACTATCAAGAATTAAGCACAGGAATTAAACAAGCCATAACTGAGAATTGCACAAGGTATCAGTCAGACTAAATTTATTTTCCAAATTTCTCTCATTTCCTTTCCTAAAAGTAATAACGGATGTTTCTATTAGACAAACAAACATATTCCCAGTGCACAATTTACTCAGTACTTCGTTTACCATTAGTTAGTGATCTTTAAACCCCATAAAGTACCTTGCCGACGTCACGGATTACTAGAACTTCTGGTAAATGATTTATTTTGTTTGGAGCTCTCTTCAGATAAATTTGATGACGTTATAGCCTACTAGGATATATTATATACAGCGCTTTTTAAAGACAACATTGTTCTCAATGAGACCACCGAAGTTGATGTCTGAAGGTACTTTTTTTATTCTTATTTATTTGTTGAAGATTAAATATTTCTGGTAAGAAGTAGAGAGGGATATTAGTATTTTTTTAAATTATACTTTAAACAGCAGTTTCTTTAATTGGAATCCCTTAAAACGTCGCAGCAAGCCTTAATCCTGCTGAACGGAAGATCCCTCTTCTCATACTAAGAAATCACATGCATTGATTACACTTGCCAAACAGTGTATTGGCGAACCAGTCACCTAACGTTGTTTTCGGAAGATGCTTCTTCTACACCTATACATATTAATTTCTCAACCATATCCACATAAAACTTCGAACAAAACGTGTAAACAGAACATTAAAACAATATTTTTCCATACATTTCTCGTGACTCGAAATCCGTAGTAGGACAGGCCGCCTGTTGCTCCTGGACTATTGCCAACAAAACGCCGTGCGGTTCTTCACGACAGCTTGTTCCACTAGATAATGTCGTCTATAAAATTTTGGACATGTTTTAGGGAGTTTAAATCTTCTAGATAGGTTTGTAGCCAACGATTTCTAAGTGCGAGTGGTTATGAAGTGGTTTGGTCTACTTTCTTGTCGCTATGGACGAGTTTACGATTTAGTTTGGAATCGTGAAGCTCAGAATGTTCAGCTATAGTCCTTCAAAAAAATGGGTTAGTACTGATTCCCCCCTTTCTTGTTTCCACCCGATGAGTTATATCTATATTATTTAATTATTTAATATTATAAAACTGAAGAGTTTGTTTGTTTGTTTGAACGCGCTAATCTCAGGAACTACTGGTTGGAATTGAAAAATAGTTGTTGTGTTAGATAGTCCATTTATCGAGAAATGTTATAGGTTATAATATAACACCACGCTACGACCAATAGGAGCAGAGCATAAATGAAAAATGTTGCAAAAACGTAAAAATTATTCCTTTTGAGAGCTTCCGTTGCATGCGCTGCGTAAACGGTTTAAGTTACGCAAATATCACGTATGATGGAATTGTTTCCCTTTAAAAGTTCAAAAAAAAAGTCCGCGACGGCATATGTCAATCTTTTAAGATTGACTCACTATAACCTTTTTTTATGGTAATCAAATTTGTTCGAAATTAATGCATTATTTGCGAAGGAGTTTTATCAACATAATATTAATCCTTATCAAAATAAATATGTTATTATACACAAGTATTTAAACGTAAAAAAAATTGTCCTTGACATCACTTGATTTCAATCAACATCTTAGGAGATATCATAATTTTAAAATAACTCCGCAACATAATAAGTATAGACTATTTAACATCACGCTACGCTCCTAAGTAGCCGAGCAAAACGACAAAAAGTCGGAAAAAACGGTAAGCGAAATCGAAGTAATTGCGCGGACGGGCGATGCAATGCGACGGTGTGGGTTGTGGGCCGAAATTTTACGCGGACGAAGTAGCGGGCAGAAGATAGTACTTTATACTCTCATTTTCAATGCCTGTAATGCCCGCAACGTGTCGTGAGATACTTTGGCCACATTGCCCGCAGAGGTACAAACAACATGGAGCGTCTAATGGTAACAGGGAAGAGAGAGGGTAAAAGACCAAGAGGCCGAAGCCCAAAACGGTGGTCGGTGGTGGACCTACCAGCGCCGCAATCCACCAGGCCACCAATCGTAACAGATGGAGAAAGACCGTTGACAATTTGAAAAGGAGTGAGAGAGCGATTGAGAAGATGAGAAGAGAATCCCGTTATATCAGACGAAACCACGGTGTCAAAGAAAAAAGTACTAAGCGACTATTATTAAGTATGTATATTTCAGAACAAATTTATACTACATTATCACAAAACAAATCACAGCTTTCGTCAAATTTACAATTAGTTTCTTCACGCTTAAAAATTGCAATTTGAAAGTGGTTGCGACGAGCTGGATGTAGAAATTAGGTTTCTTAGATAGTCTCTGTAATACTGATAAGCTATACTTAATTTTTAAATTTCAGGGGGAATCAGATATTAACCCAAAATAATACCGAAATGATTCAAGTCTGTTCAAAAACTATGCTTCATTCTTGGTTATTTTTGTTCCAAATTAGGAAGGATATTGAACAAAAGGTATTGTTTTCTTTGACAGATCTGAAGATGATACCTTAAGGTGCAATGACCTGGCGCTCGAGCCAGCTGAAGTAGGCTTGTGAAGTTGCCTCGCGTATTTGGTAGGAATAACATAGTAATTATTTTAATAAAAATAAAATAATAATAATAATAATATTTTATCAAGACAAAATCAGCAAATTATGCTAAACAATCTTACTACCTTTTCATTTATATAAAAATAAGAAAAAAATTGCTGTTTTGTAAACATGAGATTGATTAAACATGTTTTTTTTTTAATATCCAGCAAGTTAATCTAATCGTGTTATTATAAACAATTGCATACCCGCCTGATCCTTAAATACAATATTTTTTTTTTGAAGTGTTTATCACTGTTTTTTTATGTTTCCCGTGGATTTAAAAAACTAGTAAGCGCGGTCCCTGTCGGATCAAACCGCCTTAAATAAAAAATCACAGATTTTCAATACATATTTTAATGAGTTAAGGTTTCGCTTTCCGACAGGCTTTGTTTCGTATTCGTTGACTTTTAGAATACCGACGTCCCACATGTATTGATACGGATATTTATATCTGATACTCCACACCGTAATTAGTGTGACCTTAATTAAAATAATAATCATAATTATACACGCTGATGTCCTTGGCATCTACGTGTCACTTTAAATTCAGTTGGTAGACACTAAACAAAGGTCACTTCACCAGTTAGTTACGTTTACTGTAAATATTCGGTTTGTTATAACCACGCTTTACGACATTACTTGCAGAGGCAGTACTTTTAAACGGTTGTGGTACAGTCGTGATTATATATACGTTTATTTGGACTCGATAAAATATAGCCTAATACAGTTATATTCCTAAGAACTAGGATACAAATAATGTAAGTGAGTAGACGGCTAAAACTATGTGAACTCCTGGCTTCCAAACTAGGTAAAAAACCTGTATCTTGGAAATCAGTGCTCTTCCGTAATACATTACCTAATGTATCACGGAAGAGCACTGATTTCCAAGATACAGGTTTTTTTTAAACTTACAAATCCCATACATGAAAATTCCAAAATTAAAAGACTTCATACTATGAAAGGAGGTGAATGTAATCTGATAATCCAAATAAAACTCATTCATTCAATTATTCAAAAGAAAGATGAATGTTGAAGAAGATTATAAACATATAAACCTTAATTCATAATTTTTCACCAGTTTTAGTTGTAACTCGAAACAGTGTAACGATTTTCTTACAGAAAGATTTTTCATTTATAATGATCATAATTTCATCAGCCTATATAAGGTGTATCTATTCATACTATACCTATTCATCTATTCAGAGGAGTTTTCTGGCACCCTAGACACAAGTTAAATCTTACTCTGGGTGCCAGAGTTCATCGAAAACACTAATTGTCTTAGTTGTAACCCTGCATATTTGTTCTGATAAGTGTTTTTGTACAACTGAAGTAAATGAAAAATATTATTTTATTATTAGGAATATCTATAGGTGGTAAAAAAGCCATAGCAGTGTAATTTTTTTGTATCTAAGTGTTTTATATTTTTACATAATTATTATAATTTCAAAATTGCTTGAGACATTTTGCAAAGGAGTTGCATTTTCCAAAATTTTACTTATTCTATGAATGACCCGCCCGGACGTGGCGACGGTGAATTTTGATAATTAATCATCATATCAAGTAATTTTAAATTATTTAAATCATATACACAGATTTAAAAAAAAAATCGTTTCCATGGCTTCTTTACCACCTGTAGGTGTATCTCTTAAAATATTTCGTGTTTGAATAGATACACCCTATATATCTCTTTCCATACCTACTAAAAAACAAAAGTTCATCGATCACTGTTCAGTTAATTCAAAATTATATTAGCATAGCCCAAAGGTAAACACTAATTATAGCCGAAAGCCTCTTACGAGACCCACATGAACTGACTTAAAGACTCCTTGGTGTAGTCAAAATAATAATCGTACATACCTTGATACTTGTTGCTTAAATAAATAAGTTAGTTTGGTGTGAACATTGAACTTGTCAGTACATCAATCATCTACGGTTGAGTACTTCTCGTGATGTATCGGCGGCTTTTGTATGGCATTATCATATTAAATAGCTAATTGAATATGTGAGAACGTATACTTTTACGTGGTGTACTGAGGGTTGATAAAAGCCGTCGGGTCGATCGATCAGGTTAAGCTACTCTTGCCGCGGTTGGTCCGTGGATGGGTGATCTTTACATACCCAGACCCCTCCGTGCCTCATAAAGCACGTTAAGCCGTTGGTTCCGACTGTCATTCGTGGATCTTTGACAATCGTTACGGGTCGTCAGAAGCCCGAAGTCTGACAACCAGTCTACCATAGGGTATTATTACCCAGTAATGGTTATAATCCAGGTTGTGGAGGCCGACTTCAATATAATTGGAAAAAGCCTAAGCAGATGATGACTGAGGGTTGCTCAAGGTTTAATAAGGAAATCAGTGCATCTGTTTTGATATCTTTGATCCTTCTACATATATATGTATGTTAGTGACGGATAATTCTTAATTGCCGAGAGCTGTGTTAAAAAGTGTAAAGGACCCGTACAAGTACATACCTACGCGCCAGCACAGGCACCGCCCACAGGCACAGGTTCGACAGTGGTTCTATGTTCAAGTTGAGGGATTACTATCTGCTCGCTACTCCGGACCCCATGCTATAAGCGTAGCGTGTCTGCTCTTGGCATGCTGTTACAAACTGCACGCATAGCCGACTGCGTGCCGGATTCTACGGCCTTCTAACGTCGCTGGCTATCTGCTGTCCCGGCCGTCTGCTGAGCCTATGCTGACAGGCGCACCACGACTGCCACGTGTTGCCAAGGACAGTAACTACCTACTTCTCCTCAAGTGCTAAAGTGCTCAGAACAGTAGGTCCTTACCCACGACCTAGCCGTGTAACTTCTGTATCTCAATATATGTATTAACCATAACATGCTAGTTTCAATTCTATCCTAATTTATAGTGCCTAGTATTTGCTATTAAAAACGCACGATTCCAATTGGTAGTTTCCTAAGGAGACGAATCGGCAAGAAACTACACGGTTACTTTTTCTAAATAATTGGCTTTTACAATGTTTTAAAATTATAGTGTTAATAGGTACTTGAGGACAGTGTAGGCCTGACAACTAGTATCAGGTACTTAAGACTGCGCCGAGTGCACAGTGGCGCCCTGATCGTTATTTCGGTGATTTCTTTTATTTTAGAATGAAAATGCAGAAAATAAGCTCGTAAAGTTGTGCTTCACAAGACTATACGTTATTATTACTACAAACAGTAGTTTTAAATTGTTATGTTTTATTGTAATCTTGAAAACGGATCTTAGTGGCCACTATTTTCTATATACTGTAGATTTGTAGACCACAAAATATAAAAGAGTCAATATAAAGAAAAAAAAAATTACATGATTGCAATTACAACTGTGACAAATCTGTAAAATATCCTGTCCACGAAAACCATTAATAAATCGTTGAAATTATAATTGTAGATGTATAGGGGTTTATTCATAAACGTTGCTTAAAGTTAAGTGACGTTCAAACGTCAAAAATGTATGGTTAAACAGTCGCTAATCATTACTTAACTTTAAGCGGCGTTAGAAATAAACCCCTATATCTTAAATTCCGTATCTTAACTCCGTATCTTCTTTCGTATCTTAGTTCCGTGTGGCGCCGGACGTAAAGAATAGCACCATCCCATTTCCTCCCGTGGGTGTCGTAAAAGGCGACTAAGGGACTTACTAGAGAATGGGCAGCAGCGTTCTCTATGCATTTTTAACACCATACTGCGATCGCCAAGCGCCGCCTGCCAAGCGTGGCGATTATGACAAACCCCCCCGGCCAATTGGGGGAGGCCTGTGTCCAGCAGTGGACTTCCTTCGGCTGAAATGATGAATCTTAAATAATATTATAAATGCGAAAGTAAGTTTGTTTGTTACCTTTTCACGCCTAAACCAATGAACCGATCATCCTGAAATTTTGCATTATACGTTGTCAGGTATACAGAAACGGCCGAAAAAACGTACTGTTCCTGCGGAAAGCTATAATGTTCTTATGATAATAGATGGCGCCACGTGTCTTTCGAATCATGATTGAATTATATTAGAAGGACATAGGCTACATTTCATCCCGGATCGCAGACGAAGTTGCGGGCAACAGCTAGTGTAAAATAATGAAAAGATTTTATTAAAAGTAAGAGCCACCACTGATAGTTATAGAAAAATGTTTTGCCTCAAGAATATGTTTTCAGGTAAATCATATCTCCTTGGAAATAAATGCATATCAAGCGAAGATCTAAATAATACCCTGACAACAAGAGTATAAAACACAAAACAGTCTGCGGTATAAACGGTTTGCGGCCAATACACTAATCTTTCTATTAGCACCGTGCCAAGATACGCCATTAAACCCATCCCATTTAATTTTCCCATAAGATCTTGTGGAAAACCTGGCCTAGATAACAACAGCTGAATCAGTTAATTTAAGCATTCAATGAATGAAGTTTAGTAATGGCAGCTTCAATTTGAATAAATGTAGTACCTTATTGTTAATAACAAAACTATCGAGAAAGTATGTTGGAGCTTCTAAATTAATGTTGGTTTAATAATTTTAGTGTTGGAACTTCATCGTATACAGTTAAGGCAATTAATTGGCACCCTATGTAAATTTCCCGTGTTATAGTCATTTCATACAACTGTCAAATAATGACAGTTGCGGCTTGAACATACGGACGGTTTATTTTTTAATAACTAAGGATCGAAACAAAATATAAACAGAAAAACCTCAATAGGTTTGTCTGGATAACGAAACACTTTTAAGGAATCTTAATACTAACGAAATAAATCTTTGATGGATAAAAAATTGTGAGGTAGTTAGTAAATAATAACTAAAATAGTACAAAAACGACGACAACGCGGATCAGACAACCCGTCGATGCTAATTACTAATTAAATTAAATTTAAACAGGATCAGTTAGTAGTCAATTTGATTAAAAAATAATGTTGCTGACTTTACCCGAATAAAGAAATATCCAAAATAATTATAAATTCAAAGCCCCTCTCTTAGATACTCTCTTTCCTTATCCAAAGATTTAACTACTTACCAATAAGTACTACCACCCAAAATCCGATCGATCGAATCGATCTAAAATCCGGCTCGAAGGATCATTGTCTGTAATCACCACCAGTTTTTTCGTTTTTTTTTGTAAAGCATTTATTATTATAAAATTCAATGATTACTACGCATGCAATGTGAAAATATCATATCTCACTGAAACACATTTTTCCCTTTCATTTCTCCATTCACAAACATTTAGTGTCTGGCCGTATTCCAGCATTCCATGCAAAAGTTATGCCATACAGTTTTCATGAAATTCAAACTATTATGCCTATATGTTATGTAGACATCTTCTACGTTATAAACTGCCACAACCGCAATCATAGATTTATTGCTTTGTGGTTTTCAAAACATTTTTATGGATGCGTTCGCGCCGATTGACGCATATCAAAAGATCCGAATACCAATTCGTTACATAAAACTTTTAAGATAATTACTAGGTATTTCAGTGTGTATTTTTTAGTGCAGCTTACTTTTGTGTTTTTTTTTTATCTACTCATCAACTCGCAGCCATTTTGAACCCTTTTCCTTTCTTTTTCAATTTTGAACCAAAACGTAAACTGGTGCCCCTGAAAGCGACCAAACCTTCTCAATTTGAACATAGGATCCTATTTCATGCTCCCCCCTCCCTCCACCCATCTAGTCATTAACTACGTCCTCCTGAAACTCGTAACTAACGCCCATCATCTATGTAACACACAACGGCAATCAGTTTCATGGTCCAACCGCAATAAAACCTCTTTTAAATACATCATGAAAAACATGTTACCGGCGCGGCGGGCTGCGCGTACGCCTCTGACGCATATCAAAGATGCGCGACGCCATTTCTTTTCCACTGTACGCTCCCGATTTGGCTCGCGGCCAAAGACGCCGCCTGGCGTTCGGCCAACACCAAATCACCCCCTCTTGACGCTTAGCGGGAGAGCTTTCGATAGTGATGGCGAAAATCTGTCGACTGCTGAAAATTATTCGATTTTTTTGTTATTGTTGTTGTATCATTTCTGACTGATGTAAAACAAGAACTATAAAAAGCACTTGGTATTTTTATTGTATTGTTAAGAGATTTGTCTCTAAATATGCCCCAAATTCAAGAATGCGACTGTTATTTACCTACTACAAATTAATTAATACATAATTACTCTTGCACAAGATAAAATCCAGATGTCCATTAATATTGAAGCGTGAACTAATTAACGTAAACAAGGGACACGTGCGATATTACCCTCATTCTTCAAACTTGGTGACAGATAAATACTTTGCAGGGGGGCACCTCATAATTCGCTAGAATTTTAATAATTTTGTACAAGAAAGTCTGGAGTGATAATTTAATGTTATTCTTCTTTTCGAAACTATAGCAATAATCCTTTTCTAAAGTACTTAGACTGTGTTGAAAATGGGCATTATAAGCGTTATTCGTGCTATAGCCCAACATTCTGACAGCCTGTCTTACAAAGGGGTATCGTGTTACTCAGAAACTGGATTGTGGAAGTCAGATAGGCAGTCGCTCCATGTAAAATAATGGTACTGGTATACTGGTATCCGGTTAGACTGGAAGCCGACCACAACATAGTTGGGAAAAGGCTAGGCAGATATATCGTTGTTCGAGCTATATCGAATTTGGACTCGAATGTTTGTTTTTGACTCGATTCGATATTCGAATCTCGCCTCGCGCCCCGCTAAGAACCGAAGCTTACGCGATCAACAACCTAAGGACATAGTTGAAACACATTCCTAGCTTATTGGTGTAGACTTTACGATTGAAACCGAGTCGATTCAATAAGCAGAGTTGCTGCTATCATAACAGATTTATTGCTATTCATTTGGGTTGAACTCAATGGAACATCCACTTACTTCTTGAAGTGTTTTGGTTTTGGATGGCCGTTTCTTTTTTAATCAGTTTTTTTTATGGATTTTGTTTTGATATTCTGATTTAATTTATTGCTTTCTTTTATACTTCCCATGACTCTAGCGCTGGCTTTTTTTCTACCTTGGCCAGAGGCTAAGCATTGCCATGCAACGTGGCGCCACCAATGTCTTGGGTACATTACCAGTCGACAGCGATGTGGAGGAATTTTCCGATGCCATTTTTTTTTTTAGTTAGGTTAGGATTATATATTTTTATTTTGTACATATTTTTTTTTTTTTTTTGAATAACCTATAATGACCACAATAATACTGCTTTGAAAATTAATTGTGAAACAAATATGTAAATCCTACATTACTAATTTATTTTGCTTGTGAATTTAGTGTTAATGGAATATTTTGTTTGTGTGATATTTAAAATGCATAATTATGACTGTTTTGACTTACCAAAAATCCAGCCAAAAAGACACTTATGTATTTTTCAGTTCGTTCAGTGTTTATGTAAAGTTTTCAGATGGAATGCAACTTCGTCAGAGCCACTAATGAAAATTTGCATATTTTATTTTTAATTCAAATGTGATTTATATCCCTCCCACTTTAAACCTACCAGGTGCTATTTATAGTTTACGTATGTACTTTTAGATACATTCTAAAGTCAAAACAAATATAAAAAATTGTTCTTTTAAATAGAATTACGTAAGATCGTCACATGGCAAAAACATTGAATGCATAATCCCGTAGACATGAAAGAATTTCTTAAGTAATAAAACAGGAAGAAGACTAATATTTTATATGAATCACATTAATGGCGCAAACCATCATGACATCATTCTCTCTATATCTTACAAAGAAATAAGAATTGGAGTATTTTTTAAATGACGTTTACTAATGTTCATTTGAGTTGCCTCGTTGTGCCATTAGCACAATTTCTCGGAGCAATTCTGAAAGCTATTTGATTGGTTTAGATGTAAAATTACGTGGTTCAAGAATTTTGGCACTTGGTGAAATAATTATGTGTATATCTCACACACTTTCTGGGATTTTTGGTCAAATGGCCACTGTGCCGATTAATCTTGCCTGTATACCAAAGCATCACGCTTGCTATTGTCAGTCAAAGATAGTTTTTTAAGATTCCGTACCTCAGAAGGAAAACACGGAACCCTTATAGGATCACTCATGTGTCTGTCTGTCTGTCCGTCTGTCACTGCCAATTTGCTCCGAATCTAATGGAGCGATTAAGTTGAAATTTAGTAGGTACACTTATAAATTTCTGTGACCCAAACACGGACGTAAAACATAAGTATATAAATGAATTTTAAATAGGGGGGTCACTTTTGGGAGAAAATAAGAATATAAAAAAAAATCTTTGTGAACTGTAATGTGAAAAAATGTAATGTAAATGGAAGGGCATACCGTGAGAGTCTGTTTTTTTTTTTCTCATTATTTTAATCCGCCGTGTGGTGCCGGACGTAAAGAATAGCATCACCCTATTTTTTCCCGTGGGTGTTCGTAAAAGGCGACTGAGACTTACTAGAGAATGGGCAGCAGTGTTTTCTATGCATTTTTAACACCATACTGCGATCGCCAACCCGCCTGCCAAGTGTGGCGATTATGGCAAACCCCCCCAATTGGGGGAGGCTTATGTCCAGCAGTGGGCGTCTTTCGACTGAAATGATGAATTTTAATACAGGTAAATAGTTTTAAAGTTATTTAAGAAAATAGATGAAAACCGACCATGATCCCCTTATCTCCGAAACTACTGAACATAAAATGTGAAAAAAAAAAATACTGAAAATAGTTCTATACTTATAGATTACAGGAAAACCTATAAGAAGTCTATGCTCTTAAAATAACATGGTAAATCGTCACGAATCTAGACATTTTAGAGTTTCCGAAAAGGTTCGCTGTTTTACGCCACTTTCGAATTTTGTTATCTCGATAACACACAGATGAACTGCAATTATCCCTATACAAGTATACTAGTCTATATGCATTAAAACAACGTATGTTTTGAAGTTATTAAAAAACGTTACAGAATGGCCCATTGCGAGTGAGTCACCAAGAGTAAAGCGTCACAATTGAGCCGCAGCTGCCAAAGGATCTCAGTTTACTTTGCGCACGGCGCACGTGTCGCTCCAAACACCTCTATCAAAAACGACACATGTCACATATTTGCATAAGCCAATTTCATCGTTATGCCAAAATCAAAAGGCAGGCTCTCCGGTGGCAGATTCGAGATTCGTTCATGGAATTGAGAGCCAATTATTTATTTAGAAAAAATGGTGTTATTTTACGAATTGTTTTTGAATTAGGTACTGCATTATTTCATGATCATGTTTTATGAAAAAAACTAAAAAGGAGCTCGTGGCTAAGTAATAACAGCCGCACGGGTCGATCCGTCAAGTTAAGCTACGCTTGCCGGGGTTGGTCCGTGGATGGGTGACCATCATCTTTACATACCGAGACTCCTCCGTGTCTCGGAAAGCACGTTAAGCCGTTGGTCCCGGCTGTCATTCGTGGATCTTTGACAGTCGTTACGGATCGTCAGAAGCCCCAAAAAGTCTGACAACCAGTCTTACCAAGGGGTATCGTGTTACCCAGTTACTGGGTTGTGGAGGTCAGATAGGCAGTCGCTCCATGTAAAATACTGGTATTCAATTGCATCCGGTTAGAGTAGAAGCCGACCCCAACATAGTTGGGAAAAGGCTAGGCAGATTGATTGTTTTATGAAAAAAAGAAAAGTGTAATCGGTTGATGAAACGGGTTTTATTTCAAAATCAAAAATCATAAGTCATTTATTATAATTAGGCTGAGAATCAGCACTTTTCGAACGTCGAAATTACATAAGACAGTCCCCCAAAACGCCTGCCCTTCACCACTTCCTGATGCTTTAACTAGGAAGAAGAAGTGGCGATCCAAACTCCCCAGCAGCGCAGCTGTCTGTTCAGTTTCAAAACATTGCAATGTTTTGAAACTAAAAACACAACTGTGCTGCTGGGTACAAGCAATGCATTGCTTGTGATTCCTACTTCCTTGACAACATGTGCTTTTGCAGAAGTCCAGTTGAGTCAGTGCTTATGTCTGTTTCATTCTTCCTTCATTTTCTAAACATTAATTCCAGATAAAAATATACAGTTATGCAACCCCGCCAAAATTTTTGTTCCAGGCGATACACCAAACCAAAAAAACACTACTCATAGACGTAACATCATTAGATAAATCCCGTAAAACTAAAGTTACGGTTTCTCACTTGAAGTGAATTTACGAGAGCTAGGCGCAAACGCAGCTGTCGTACATTCAACACATCAGTAGTAAAACGAGCACTTCAAAAAGCACCCTTAATGCTACCACATAACGGCGTTGTCCATATAAAATTGTTCCCACTGATGTTCTATTGACTGTAGGCACACTCACGTTTGCGACAGCTGCTTTGTATAAACCTTGGAGATGTATGTTGAATTTCTTCAAGTTATTGTTTTAATACTGATTTGAGGATTAAGAACATTGTTTTAAAAACGATAAACAATTATATGGGTCTGCTTCAGCAGTTCCCTTTAACTCACTTGGCAGATAAAAAAATCACCGAAGTAACCGAATAAATTCGAAAATGGAACACAATTTTCGAATTTATTCGGTTTGTAGTAGCGATTTGGAAATCGTGTACCCTAAGAATCTTTACTCACGTTATAAAATATTCGGTTGGTATCCCAAAATGAACTCTAAGCAGCATGACATCTTAATCATACGATGTCGTATTTAATACGTAGCTTAATTGAAAAGCTGGTAATTGGGTGCAATAGGTACTCAAGAGCTGTGAGTTGTCCTACCATACAATGAGACTGCTTAGCATCATGTATAGGTCCAAGCGTGCTCCATAGTGAAAAGGATGTGACCTACACTTTGCATCTGGTGGCTTCCTTGCCAGGGATGTAGCGATGGTCAGACGGGCCCACTTTCTGCCAGTGAAGAGACTTGGACTCGATTGTCATTGGTTCCTGAAATAAAAAGAAAAGGAAATCGTTAGCAAAACTTTTTTTGATATCTATTTGTTGTCTGTGGAAGGCGTGCGTGTTTTGAATCTCGAATTTCGATGCCTATAGTAGCTATTCGAATTTCATTGATTTATTTTGGTTGACCAACAATTGTATAAACAGGTTTTATGCTAAAGGCAACATGTAAAAATGTTTATGTATCAGTGCAACAATCACTTACAGGCAAACTCCGCAAGCTTATAGAAGTTGTACAGAAAAATTATAATAATTAATCTAGTTTTAAATTACCTACCTAAAAGTCTAAATAATTAATATAACCTAAAAATGGGACAACCTAACAAGGAATTTTGTTTACATATGATAATACTCTATGTATTATTATATGTAAACAAAATTCCTTTCAATCGGGGTAATAAAAGATTGATCTTTTTAGGAAGATTGGCTTTCAATTTGCTGAAACTATCAAAGTGCAAATCTTTTTTATTTATTTTTTATTGCTGATTGGGCCTGATGGTGACGATGGTGAGATCTATGATGGAACAAGCTTACCCAGAAGATGCCACTTGCTTTGAAGGCAGACGGGTTATATGTGGAAGGGAACACAGATGCTGGCAGAAAGTTCTACACTTTGGCTGTGTGCATAATGAATGTGGAGGAGAAGCCCTGAGTATGACTGGACGGGATATCAACCAAGCGCTAATGGTACCCTGCAGTACGTCTGGTAGTCCGGTAATAAAAGGTAATGATCACTGCAGCAACCTTGCATAACCTTGCATAGGGGGAATTGACGCCTAGGACCGTTCTTCTCTGCGGTTGTTACAATTTCTGAACAATAATTTATCGATGGTGATACGATATCGCAAGTTAAACTTTTTGCTTTGATGTTCACGCTGCTGAAAAGTTTTCGGTTACAACAACTTCCTACTGCAGTTGTCAGATTTACCTATGGCAAATTTATATTTAGTATTTCTTTATTTTATTAATTTTTTACATACAACGGGGAAGCTCTTGGCCTTCATCTTACCTGATGGTAAGTGTTGATAAGGCCGAAGATAGAAGCGAGCTTCGCCCGGAATCCTCAACCACAGAGGAACTGGCTATCTTACCTCTAACTGCCGAAACAGAACAAATACTGTTAACATTGTTGTTTTGGCGACAGACTTAGATAAGATGGTGGTAACTAGCCAGGCGGACTTACAAAAAGCTCTACCACCAAAAAATAATTTTCTTTTTACTGCCATCGAATGTGTATGCGTGTTTTAAACATCTAAGAAAGAAAGAAAAAGTATTTATTGTGACTCATACAGGAAGTTCACATTTTAAACTAAATACACTCATACGAGTAATAAAAAATAAAAAACAAAAGTAAAATGAAAACAAAGTCCTGTGCGGGGCCAAAAAGCTTCTATCTCAGCATGATGCTGCGACATTTAAAAATAAGAACCAATAATAAGATCTGATCTAGGTAGTCTATTCAGTTAGCTAAAAGACCTTCATTCCGTGTTTTTGTCGTTTGACCATGCACCTTCTCAAGAACAGAAACAAAAATTCCTTCTCAGAAATTATGCCTGATTGATTTGCCATCCATTTGTCTTGGCAAGCGCATTGAATGTCGTTACATGTTCTTGAAACAGGTGGATGCTTGTCGACCCTTCTGATTAAAATCTGTGAGTCACTTACAACACCCACGGGAGGTCCCGGTGAAGACTATTATTAGATCAGACTATTTATAGCAAAGTTTCCTACCTCTTATCTTCAGAGTCTTAATCTGCTGTTGTTTTGGTTTACTACTGCTAATTGGCGTTTATTTACAAAAAAAAAATACTTGCCTCGGGTAGAAATTTTTTCTTAAAAAAAAAACCGGCCAACTGCGTGTCGGACCACGCACAATGAAGGCTTCCGTAGTTGGTATAAATTTAACCCAAATACAAACTTAACATCGTAGTTGGAAATATAATACTATTACTCGGTAACTTGTGACGCCTTTTTTTACATATTCAAGTACAACCATTTAGCTGGCAGGGGGAGGACACTTAACTCTAAAAAAAATTGCACTTTAAAGCCTAATATTTCAGAAACGGATCGCTTAATCGAAAAATTGATTTCACAAACCTGCAATATTTTTGAAAGACCCATCCAACAATACCCCACGCCATAAGGTAGGCGAAAAAAAAAAAAAACATCTCCACTTTACATGTACAGTCAATATACCTACACATTTAGCTGACCCCCCCTTACATAAATGATTGAGATTTTTTTACTAACAAATCGTACGATTTTTTTTTTCTAGTTTTGGGTAGATTTCGTATAGGTATTTAAATTAAATTAAGAATTATACAATCCTATCGATCCGTATTCAAAAAAATCTCAACCAGTTATGCAAGGGGGGGTCAGCTAATTGTGTATACTGACTGTACAGGAGGTACCCTAAATTATTTTCATGATTTTATTTTACCACTTTGTCGGCATGATTAATATGTATATCCATGCTAAATTATAGCTGTCTAGTATAACGAGGCTCTGAGCTAAGCTGGAGATGGACAGACGGACGGACATGACGAAACTACAAGGGTTCCTTGTTGACTACGGAACGCTAAAAATGGCCAACAAATTCATGACGGTCTGGGGAAACACTGCTAACTGGCTAAGAAAAAGATTTTTTTTTTTTTTTTTTTTAATTAACAAAGATTGAAGTGGCAAAAGATCAATATAATATTAAGTGCTATTTTTATTTTATTTTTTACTGGTGAAATGTGAGTAAACTGCAGTTAGACCTCTGCCTAAACCTTCACGAAATACAGCCGTGACGTTATGTATACTTACTTCCTGAAGTTTCATAATATGTTTGCATCGTAGAACCATTGAGCGCACAGAAACAGCGTCCCGTTATCCTAGATTCATCATAAAATTACAATAGGGATGTGTCCTGGGTAAAAAAAAAAAGAAAAACTGTATAGTCCGTCAATCAGATAAAAAAAAAAATAGACACGTATTTTTTGCTTTATCATATTAATACAAAATGACTTAGATAAAACACATTAAACTTGGGGAGTGGGGGCTCGTTACGTCACAGCTACGTATAAAATCTAGTGAGAAGTGACGTCATGCCACATTTGAACTCAATGTATCGCCGTAATGTTTTGATTACGTAAAAAAAGAAAAAATACTTGTCCAATATTTTTTTATAATTTACATGACGGACAAAAAAAATTTTTTAGTCATCATCCCTATTGGTAAACGTACAAAAGTTCCATCTATTCCACATTTAAACCTTTTTCGTCTTTCTTTATCAAACATAGGTAGACAAGGGGCAAGACATCCTCTGTTACCCAGATAATTGTCATAAGCATACCATTATCTACTTAGTAATACCTACCACAGGTAAGCATATTATGTAACATGAGTAGTTTTTAAAGCATTGTCAAGTTCTCGTTAAGTCACAAAGGTCTCTCTCTGTCAAGCTTTTTCCCAACTATGTTGGGGTCAGCTTCCAGTCTAACCGTGCAGCTGAATACAGTATTTTACATGGAGCGACTGCCTATCTGACCTCCACAACCCAGTTACGACTGATCGTCACAAAGGAAACAATCCTAACATTATGCCTTGGAAAAACTGCATAGTGGATGGAAAGTGTGATATTTAGAGGAATTAAAATGTAGAAACGATAGGTTTTTTAATTTATTGGTATGAAAGCAGAAAGCCTTCTAGTTCTATTATTTATTTTGTGGTCATGTTATCACAGATTGAGGATGGATGAAAAAAGATTGCATGTAGCAGATATGAGAATGTTGAGATGGATGTGTGGAGTGACGGGAATGGATAGTCAGAAATGAATATATAAGGGGAAGTTTGAAAGTGGCGCCGGTGACAGAAAAGTTGAAAGGACGTCGTATGGCATGGTATGGGCATGTGATGAGGAGGGAGGAAACGCATGTGACGAGGAGAGTGATGAATATAAATGGGGATGGATGGAGAAGGAGAGGAAGGCCAATAAAAAGATGGATGGATTGTGTGAAGAATGATATGAAAGAGAAGGGAGTGAATGATAGAGTGACGGTTGACAGGGGAGAATGGAGAAAGAAAACGTGTTGGGCCGACCCCAAGTAACATGGGACAAGGGCAGGAAGATGATGATTATCACAGATAGAGTGATGTATCGAAAAGTGCCTTAAGAGTGTCGATACTAAAGTGCATCCATCAGACCATGGGTAGTACAGTCTTCATTTTGTTGTCTAGCTAATCACTTACTTAAATATAACTGCCGAAATATGGGCGTACTATTAGGTACACCTCTGCCCAACCCTTCGGGGATAATAGGCGCGTTATAATATCAGTGCAAAATATTAAAAAAAAAAATACCTTATAAAACAAAACATTTTTACCTCTTTTTCGCTAGAATTGGATGAGGCTCGTGATGAAATAAGAGCATGGAAGAAGAGCCTAATGAAATTCCTAATTTATATTTAAAATATTTCTCATTTTGCTCGTGCTGACACGAGAGACGAAGTACCAACATGATTTACATAACTCCAATATTTTCCGTAGTTCCAACATAGGTACATGAAATGAATACCACTCACGCACGTATCATCTCTTTTCAAATAATTTAACACCAGGTGCCTCCGCAGTACCCGCTGACTAATCAAGCAAAGTCGCAACCGAAGCTTATATAAAACTGTTTGCCGCCATTAATACTGGCAGCCATTAAACAGAAACAATTTACGATGACTCCTCATAGTATCGTAAACAACATTACGCAACCAAGCTTCCCTTCACAAGGTTAGCCGTATTTACAGTATGTAAATGATGAGGTGTTGTACGCATGTACTCTGATTTTCATATTTTACATTTTCCGCTCTTTAGATTTATGCGATTTAGTCAAATCAGTCTCATGAAACGAAAAGGTCTATTTATTCAAATATATTATTCCGACATTACTGGCTCACCTTTTTGAACTTACGTTTAAAAGTACCTAACTAAAAATAAAAACAAATCTTAGATCTTAAGATATAAGGTACCTACCTACTCGACGCAATTTATTTTCCTATATTATTATACAATTCCAAATATTTATTACCTGAAATGACAACTGTAACCAGCCTTCCAATAACCTGATAAGCCAGAATAATAATCTTATAATCCACAAAGAAATGAGGCTGCTGTTGAATGTTATTTACACCATTCACGTGAAGAACGCATGGGAGGTCAGCTCAAAGCGGCCATAGGAGGCAAAGCGGCCACGCTTCATTTTTCAGTTATTTGAAATGATAGCGCGACGTTGCCGTTTTGTCCGCATACCCAATCTCCCGCCGATAGCGTCATTCAGTAGCGCTGGGATCGAGCGCGTGGTTGCAGTGACGAAAAATATTTATTTGCCTGTTTTGTAAAAAAATGCAAGTTCAACCTACTTTGGTCAAACCTCTTTATATTTCGATGCTTTTAGTACGCGTGTACGCGTACTTATCTATTTGGCTTTGTTTGTGTTCTATTTTCTCTGAAATAAAAAAAAATGTGAAAGCAGTTCATTATTAAAACAAAATGGCCGTAAAAGGCAAAGCGGCTCGGGTAAAGCGGCCAACTGTATGCAATATGTTATAAGTAGAAAATTTTGATTATTTTATAAAAAATTTAAATAATAATAAATAACATAAAAAACATTTTAGGTATTTTTATTTTGTCAAGCACGAATTTTTTTTTTTTTTTAACAAAAACAAATGCATTTCTTGTGCACTTTTGGGGTGGCCACATTGCCCTTACCCCCATGACCGCTTTTGGTGGCCACTCGAGCAAAGCGGTTTTTTTTTACAAGTTTTCGTAATTTTCATTCTAATGGTTATTTTTATTGTTAAATGTTCTCGGATAAGAATTTCACATTAATTTCACATAACTTTAAAAAAAAATATTCTCTAGCTATTACTCGTAGTCTATATAGTTCTCTTCAAAAGTCTATCGTTTACTAGTTTTTTTTTTTTTTTTTTGCTTTTAAAGATAAGATGCCTGCTTTGAGCTTTCCTTCCCTAGCATTTAGGACTTTTGGTGAGTACCTTGTCTTACTCATACCAAACGTTTCCGATGCACAAACAGCTATACTGCCAGTGGTCGCAAAATGTCTGAAACCGGTAGTGATTTATCATCTTGCAAACTGAATAGGTAGGTAAGTACAGTTATTAGGTTTTATGTTTTCCACGTCACCGCGGCTTTTAACTCAGATTTCCCAAAATTATCTTTAGTACCTAATTGTTGGTGTATATTTTAGGGAACCTGTGGCGGGATAATTGATTCCAGGAATTAGATTATTACATTGATTTTTGTTGATGTGAAATTAATTGTTGACTATAATCTCCAATTCACTGATGATTCAATGAGCTGTATTTTATAACAGATTTTTGTTTTCAAATAGGTGTAAATGTTTTCTTTGCCCTGTCTACAAATCCTTATTATTTTAGATAAGTTGGTAAGTACAGTTTACGATTCCTACATTTATTGGTTCATCTTTCGCATCCAAATTAAAATCTAGCCTACGAAATGCCATCAACTTTTCGATCTCCTACGATCATAGCTAACTTCACAAATCTGGCAACATAACCTCATGATCTCATCCCAAAGTTTACGCGATAGTTTCTTTGCTGTCTATATCATCCACAACCAAGACTTCAAACAAATAGGTCGAGACACAATTGCTATCCGGATTATGACGTACCTAGACTATTTTGTGGTAATTTGCCAAAATCTGAACGATTGGGAGCGCAGGCTGATCTGACGATTAACGGTTTTTGGCCGGATAGTCCATCCGGGTGAATGAGTGTTTATTCATTAATTTAAAGTGAATTCCTTCAAGATAACACAATTTGTGTGAGATGGAAGTTTTCCAATTCATTCTTGAACTAGTTTTTTTTTTTTGTCTTGTTTTGGATTTGAGTGTGTGATTGCTTTGGTAAGCGTTGAAGTACGGTTTTTATTGTGGCATAGTTTAGTAATTCCTGCTCTAATATAATTTAATACCCCTTCAAAATTCACTATAAAACCCATATAAGACGAAACATTTAGAAGACATTTTCCAACCATTAATTCAAAGTCACTAAAGTACAAAAACACTCCGTTCAGTCCTCAGAAAATTATTTCCCCCATCTTGGATTTGAACCATCATCAGGTTACCGAACAGTGAGAAAGAGAGAAAAAAAAAACAATAATTAAGGAATCTTCAAGATCTCCAGCGGTTGGTAACGTCGCTCGACGGGAGGCGCGGCTATATTTAGAAGCGCGCGCGCCGGTGCGCGTGCTTCACTGCGCATGCGCGACGCTAAAGATGTGTGCGTGAGACTTGCGCAGTATGTACCTGGGAGAGCAGTGAACTTACGATGCAGGTATATAAGAAATTAAATATTGGATTAAATGCATTTTTTAAGTTACTAAGATAGAGAGTACCGGTCTTTTTTGTGCCCTGAGACCCAGAATGGTCATTATTGGATAAAGTTGGATTAGAACTGAAAAAGATTGTGTACTGATAATGAACATTTGGTACATTTTGGAAAAAGATCAATATCCGGCGAAGGAAATAGAGAAGGAAAAATATCTCGATTATTATTTTTACATGATATTTATTTATTTTACATGTCATTTAGGAGCTTAATCATCTACTTTATCGAACAATAAAAGTTAAAGAGTAATAAAATATCACAGATAAAAGAAATTTCGAGATTATTTTTCTCATGTTTTGACACAAAATTAGTGTAAAAATTCGCAATGATAACATTTACGACTGCAACAAGAATTTATTGTAATCTCTCTTGACATCGGCTCTTCTACTTGACCTTGAACACACAAAAGTAATGACAGGTTTTGTCATAGGTACCTATTATGTATTTTATGTCATTTGGTCCGGCCAAGACTATGCCAAGCTACACCATGGGTGGATTTCATTTTGAAAAGGAAAGGAGGCTACACCAGGCGCAGCATTCACTTATATATGTACTTAGATAGTATATGTACTTCTATAGTAATATCCCACTATGAAATAGTAAAGAAATCAGAAGGCAGTCACCAAATTACGGACGAAATAAAGACAAAATTAGACTGAGTTTGTACATGATAGTAAATCACGAGGATGATTTTTGTCTACACACACACGAGTGTATAGACAACAATGGTTTAGATATTCCCTTTTTTTGCTTGTACATACAAAGGTTGAACATGACGATGACATGAGAAACAAAAATGACGAAAATGATTATGCAGTAACATCGAGAAAAGCATTCTTCCCATTTATAAACTCTCTCTCTCTACAGATCCTAAGTACAATCGATAGTAATATATCCCAAAGACAAGTATTTGTTGATACTAACAGTGAAAGGACAGGTGGCCGGTCCATCGTCTGCCAACGCTCCAATAATTCAATAAAACAAAAGCAATTCAGACATGAAACATGCTACAATGCTTTATAAGACAGCGAGATAATAAGTTAACGATATAATATACGACCAACTTGTCATTTTTGCAACGATATAAGAAGTATGGATGGAGACAGTAAAAATTTAGACTGAAGATAAACTGGAAGAAACCAGACCTATTGCTTACTGATCATAGACCTAGACTTTTCCCAACTATGTGGAGTCTAACTGGACACAGCTGAATACCAGTATTTCACATGAAACATGCCTATCTGACCTCTAGTATTCACTTAGTCTCATGGAAATCAGCAATAGATACTGGTAGTTGGTCAATAACTTTTTGATACAAAAGCGCTTTTAAATATTTCAATACAATTCGAAGAGTAAAGATGAGGATAGCTTAAGATAAAGACCAACGGAAACCCCATGAGGAGACTGGAGAAGCAGTGGGCGAAACTGAATTGAAGAGATAAAGACAAGAGAAAGAGATGAAGGAGAAAAAGAGAGACGGTGATATGTCATAATCAGATAAATTAAACAAAGACTATAAATCATAGTCGGTTAAAGCAGACAATAATGACATGCCTACTCGGCGTTCGTCCAAAACAAAAGTTATATTCCACATCACCTTAATGTATCATATCGTGGACTGAGTAAATCATCAGGAGGCGCTTGTCAAATAAATTCGTATTAATTTAATTAATATTTAATACTGGTATTTTACGAATTGATTGCGGTTTTAGATTAGGTATTTTATATTTTGTGAATGTGAGAACGTTGTAGGCCTAGTAGAGTGTAGATTTGTTGGCGGTTTTCTATTTTGTTAAGTACCTGGTAATTGTTGAAAGGCCTACACTGTCCTCCCATACCTATTATCACTGTTATTTTATAATATTGTAAAGACAATTATTTTTAAAAGAGTAACCGTGGAGTTTCTTGCCGGCTCTTCTCCATAGAAAACGACTAATTGGAACCGTGCACCTAGCTTCTGACGTTTCATACGAGCCCATGTAGGTTTATGTGAAATAAAATATTTTGATTTTGATTTTGTTTTTTTTAAAGAACATTAATGACTTAAATGAAGACAAAAGAGTCTATTTTGACAGCAAAACTTAATTTAGTAGCTGAATTTCCAAACATTGAAATAAGTGTCGTCACTTTTAAAGAAAACGTTAGATTCAGCGCTGAAACTGACCAGAATCACCACACACTCTATTTTATTTTCCAAAGAAGCTGTATTTACTCAAAACAAACAAAACACGATCTCTGTCTATCACATCACTGTGATACTCTAAAACTAGATACTGTCTAAAATAATTTATTTAATTCTTAAGCCCCGTCAAACAGACAGACTTTCCCATTAATAAGTATGCGCATGATTCACGAATCTTTCCTGAAACGTCGGTAGCGTCTGGTGGGATGGTGGCAGCATGTGCAAAGATTTGAGAGTTTGGAATACCTACAGGATGTGATGATAGGTTGATTCATCATAGCTTTCATTCGAGACTTTGTTTTGGGGTTTATTAAAAACGTCTTGGAATTTCAAATGTGCTAGTCATGTCATTTGGAGCAAAATGGACGCACAATATATATGTATATAAACTTTTAAATACTTTATTAGTTATTTACATCCTATGTATTCCAACGATTTAACATTAATTCGTTTAACTTTATTTTGACTCTCATAACAATGATTCTGGCGTTCACTAAATGCTGTATTTCTTTCAAACTTTAGTTTCAATAATTTACTTCAAGTGAAAACGGATATTTATTTATTCAAGTTTTCCCCCTGATACTTTTACTAAACTATTACAAAACAAACCATTATTAATACAGCACAAAAAACAGACCTCAACACCTAACTTAAATTTCGACACCACACCCGCAGTTGAATCTGAGGCATCATAAACAGATTTTCCATGCATAACAATATAGCGCGCATTACGTGCCACAATCGCTTGCAGCGCGCACGCACACACGCGCAGGCGCGGCGGCCATCTTGCATGCGCGTGGGCAGCCGGCGGCGAGCGGCACGTGCGAGCTATTTTGGGCGGCGCCCGCCCGGCCCCGCACCGCCCGCCCCGCGAGTTCTCCACTGAATTGCGTAGACGCGTCGATTGATTTGATTTTATTCTTTTGTAGAAGGTTTTATTTAAGTTTTTAAGGGGATTATTTAATTAAAGCTTTGATTAAATTAACTACCTAATTTGTTGTAGAAGAAAACATAATTTTGAAATATTTAAATTATATAAGTAATCTTTCTTCATATACTATGCAATAAATATGCTGTTTGCATCACCGATGTTAGTCATAACATTATGACACGTACCTCCATCCGCAAAAAATCTTTGCCAGAATTTTCTAGAACATTCCAGACTAGTCATCAAACAGCATAGCAAAGCACAATCGCGTCTCCACTTTCTTCTTTATTCTTTGCCGCCATATCTAGCCGTGGTCACTGGCAGCCCGTCTCGCATTTTCCTTCTTGATGTCGTATTTAATGAGCCGTCCAAAAGCCTACAGATTGTGTTGTGTAAACAACCATAAAACCATGTTTTTTTCTTTGACAGTCATAGGTTACGGTGGGGTAGTAAAATTTACGCGTTAATGACTTGAAATGCTGCTTTTAAAATCGACATAAATGTTATTTGTCCATAAAATTATGGATGAGTAGGTACCTTTATCTAAGTTACTTTAACGTAATTATTATGAGTGAATTTTTAAGAGAAAAGAAGTTTGAATGAAGGTTATTAAGATTGGCGTAAAAACAGGGAAATATGACCAAAAGCTTGCCATGAAATGTGGCTGTACCTACTTGAATGATGACGTTCACTTAGAAAATCACAAGCAATGGTCATGCATTCCGATCAAGATTTCAACTTACGCTGCGCGAGCCAATCAAAACGTAGATCGTAAATGGCTTGATTGATATTTAATCTGATTTTCAAAGTAATCAAAAAATTACTTATACAAATGCCTTATTTGATCTTTTGTTGAACCCTCATCAGAAGTAATTAGATATTTGAAGCTAAAACACCCACAGAATTTAATATAATTATTAGCCTGTCCCTGAACTGAATATGGGAAAGGAATTTTCAACCAAACACTTTTCAAATAAATATTTTCAAGAGAATAAATTTATTTATATAATTATTATATATTAGGATCACTCGTGTCTGTCTGTCTGTCTGTCTCTCTGTCACAGCCAATTTGCTCCGAATGTAATGGACCGATTAAGTTGAAATTTGATATACATATCAATTTGAGGGACCCAACATGGACGTGATAAATGAATTTAAAATATTGGGGTCAGTTTTGGGGGCAAACAAGAAAATTAAAAAAAAAGTACCGTGTGATATATCAAATAAAAGGGCTTACTGTGAGGGTCTCAAATATTTTTTTTTAATCATTTTAAAGTTATAAGTGAAAATAGACGAAACTTGACCAATCCCCCCTTATCTTCGAAACTACAGATCCTAAAATTTGGAAAAATACAGAAAATAGTGCTATACAATAAATAATAATAATAATAATAGTGTTATAGATTACAGGAAAATCTATAATAAGTCTATGGTCTTAAAATAACATGATAAATCTCTCGATATTGTGCGTACAAACTTACATTTGCAGTTGGAATGTATGGAAGATTATGTTTACCAACTACAATGTTAAGTTTGTTCTTAGGATAAATTCTTTCCAAGTACGGAACCCTTCATTGTGCGTGGTCCGACACGCACTTGGCCGGTTTTTTTTTCTGTCATTACTTCACTTTTCATTATTTTAACCAATTGTGGTATAGTAATTTATATTCTAGGTACATCGTCTTCACCTATAATTATTAATTAATGTTTACAAACTATTGTTAACATTTTAAAAGAGTAAGTATGAAGTTTTTTGCCCATTCTTCTCCATACATAACTACCTTTTGGAAGGGGCAACTAGAATCAATTAACTATTTTTGTAATTTTTGTAATTTTTTATCCGGCTCGAAGGACCAAAAAGATTTATGCGCTGCTGTATGGGTCGCACACACCTTGGATGTTAGCTTGAAATGGTAAGACACGGATAGCCAAAGATGATGGTTTACTGAATATACCTCACTACCACGTAACTTATGCTATATGAATATTGTGTGAATGAGTACAGCTGACTATTAACGCTGATTGAGTACTATCGCGTTACACTATAATTTGTGTAAGGCGACGAACAAGTGCTGATCTATGCAATGCGCGCGTGCCATGTACGATACATGACTCTTACAACGTTCAAAAGTGTTTTTTACGTGCCTATTTGAAATAAATGATTTGACTTTGACTTTGACAACCCCCGGTTGGTGCAAGACCATGGAAACAAAAATAGAAAGACTATGGCCCCTGCCTGACCAATGTTTTATATACAATACTAGCTTTTTCCCGCGGCTCCGCCCGCGTGGATATCGGTTATAGCGTAAAAAGTAGCCAATGTCCTTCTCCATATCCCAGGCTATACCTCTGCCAAAATTCATCACGATCGGTTCAGCGGTTTAGGCGTGAAAACGTAACATACAGACAGACAAACAGACAGAGTTATTTTCACATTTATAATATTAGTATGGATACAGATAAAATGGAAATAATAATTACGACTATTATCTTTTTATTAAGATTATTATCTTGTGTTCTTATTCTCAATTAACAACAAGTTTCCACACATTGACCTAACTCAAAAAAGTAGAAGAGATACATCTCTACACTACCTCCATACATACAACAAAGCCCAGTAGGTACATACATCACAAAACAGAGTGCAGTTCCCTTCTCGCAAACCCGAAACAATCAAACACTGTCTTGTCTAGAAACAGGAAATCCGCGGGAACTATCGGCTTTAGACACCGTACACTCGTAAACCCGTGAATAAATGATAAATGCTACTTCGTACCCTTCACTTGTGCTTCAGACTTGGAGCTACGAAAGTTAGTGTTTATTCAGTGTATCGCCTGTCTGGTAGGAGGAACTTGAATACTCAATTGTTGTTTTGTGCATTTGGAAGTTGGTTATTGGGGACTTTTGTGATTATTGTCCTTTATTAATTCGTAGACAATCATCATCTGCCTTGTGTTGTCCCATTTATATTGAGGTCGGCTTCCAGTCAAACCAGATTCAGCTGAATACCAGTATTTTACATGCAGCGACTACCTATCTGAACTCCAAAACCCAGTGACAAAGTAATACGATACTCCTTGGTAAGACTGGTTGTCAGACTTTCGGGCTTCTGGCGACCCGTAACGATTGTCAAAGATTCAAGAATGACAGCCAGGAACAACGGCTTAAGATATATGGCAGTGACCTTGAGTGGTTAGCTTGCGTGTCCTGTACTTAGCTCATGCAACGTGTCGTATTTCCAGCAAGTAATAGGACTCGCCCATCCAAGAGCGCTGTCCCAAATAAGACGCATTATTAATTTATTATACATAAAACAAAAGGTATTTTAATAAAACACTTATACTAAATGATCAATAATTAAATTATCTTTAAAAAGGTGAAGATTTCAGAAAAATACGCTTGATAGATTTTGTGTGATTCGCAGTTTTTTATCCGCGTTAGACATAACTTTACAAATTAATTTCACTATGTATTAGATACATAATCTAAAATATTCACATAAAGTTATTAAGCAAATGCTCTAATTTAACATATGTTTTTTCCAAATCATTAACATTACTCGTTTACACGTGATGTTCAGTATAAAATCATTAAAAGTCGGTTATCGTCGCCTTAACATGCTTTCCGAGGCACAGAAGGCTCGGTATGTAAAAATGGTCACCCATCCACGTACCAACGGCCGCAAGCATAGCTTAACCTGATCGATCGAACCATGAGGCTGTTATTATTCACCCACACACCGCCGTACGCATTATACACTTTAATTAAGAATGCTCCTCAAAAGCATTTAAAGTCCAGTATCCAAGGTCTTTGTTTGGTAAAGGCTCCAGTAGGAGAAAGATCCAAAAAATTCAAGCTGTGTTAAATACACCGTTTTTGACATCAAGATCTTCACTCTTTGGTGTTTATTATTAAACGAGTCTTTTTAAATGATTGTCGAAACTAACCCTTGGCATCTTTCTGCCATCCAGTTTGATAGACGGTTTTGGGTGCATAGGTAGATGATATAGGAGAAATCAGATTTGCATTGCTTTGTTGAAAGTTGACTGAAATAGCATAAGTCATAATTGACTGCTTAGATCCATAAGGTATGATAATCATTTAAAAGATTAAATCTGTAACTATCTGCTATATTCGTTTTCTATTCAACCCAGCGAAGTAGTAATGGAATAATTCGACTGTTGTCATACACTGATACATTGTGTTCGTTCTCATCTCAGTCTCACCTACGAACTGTATGGGAAAACTTTTTTTCGATTTCTGACTTTTACAGTACTCAAACCTCAGTTGGTCCCATAGAGTTTTTTGATCCTCGTAAGAAACAGGATCGATTGGCTTCAAAATACCTTTTTATGAAAATTGCCCATTTTCTAGCTAAATTTTTTTTCACAATCTGTGAATGCAGATCAATGTTTTCCCAAAAGTTAAGGATAGTCTCTTAAGACAATTTTTTTGTAGCAACCACGGTTAAGATACCCTCATCCCATAAATCACAATTAACAAATAAAAACCTTGGACTTTTTAAAGATTTCTGTTGATTGGGAAACATACACAGATAATGACGTCATCAGTAGGTATAAAAACTGTTGTTGTTTTAGTGATGTAAGCTTCATCTGTGAAATGTTTCTGCCCGTTACTACGCTGGGATTACGGATACGTACAAATGTTTGAAAGCATATTATAAATCATAGGTTCATGTAGGTATACTATGTGTTATGTAGAGAAAAGTTTGTAATTTTTTTACCAAAATTAAGTTTGGTATCATAATAATGTTAGCTTGAAATTGCAACCCTGTTGGAGTCAAGGTTTTATTTATTTCATTATTTAAGTACACACAGTAAAATACATAGAATATGACATAATTGTAATTTTGAGTACGAAGGTACTGCTTATTTCTTAAGAAATTTATTCCAGCAGACATGTGAAAGGAGAAATGAAAAATAAATGTAGACAAATGTGTGTGAGAACAAGAAGAGAAAAATTTCTATGAATATGCGTAATCCATACTAATATTATAAATGTGAAAATAACTCTGTCTGTCTGTCTATTACGTTTTCACGCTTAAAACGCTGAACCGATCGTCCTGAAATTTGGCCGCTTGGGATATGGAGGACATATCTCGCATAGGCATGCTCTGTCTCGCATAGGGTCGCAGCATTATGCTGAGCGATGGCCGTTTTGCGTGGATGTGACGCATATTTACCCCCAAATAGTATTTTTTTTTGTGTTGTGTTCTTTTTTGCGTCATGTTTACCGCAAATAAACGTTTTTCTTTCTTTATTTCTTTACATAGGCTACTTTTTTACGCGATAACCGAAATCCATGCGGGCGGAGTCGCGGGCAATAGCTAGTCTGTTATACATAAAACAGAGTGGGAACTAGCATTGATGATGAGCAAACCACAGCCAATATTTCTAAGAAAAATAAACCTAGGTTTTCCTTGTTTGTGTTAAGCTAGGTGCTGAATAATTTTTAATTGAGGGAACTCCGCTGAGTTTTAGTGGGTATACTGCCATTTTGGCAGGGAGTCCCACATACTCCGTCTCGTCCCCCGACAAGCGGGCATGCGTAATGAATTTCTCAGCGTCAAAAAAAAAAAAGTAGCTGAATAATTAAAGTTAGAGTACCTAGTAGGTATATTATTATTTTAATTTTATAAATGACATCTCGCAGGTCAACTTAGGAGATTATCGTCTGTTTAACCGGACTTCCCAGTGGGTGCCTCCATGAATCAAGGCCTCCAGCCAGGGCAAAAAACTTATAGACGAAGCGGCTACACATTAAGGGCACCCACTGTGGAGTACGGACTTCGGCTTAGGGCTTCGCTGGGGGAGGACAGCAACGGAAGAACTAGATCAGATAATATCTAAGTAGGTACATGATAAATGTTGGCTAAATATCAGTCAAACTCATACATCCAAAGAATTTATGTAAAGCTAAAATGTCAAGGAGTCGGCCAGCCAGAAAGGTAGTTGGCCATTCCAAAGCATAGTAGGTACCTACCATGGAGAAAAACGGGCAAGAAACTTCTTGGACATTCAAAATATTGGTTACATCAGTATACACCGTGGCATTTTAGTCGTCTTACAAAGACAGCCCACTTCATGTATCCAATGACTACTAATCATTCATGTAAAAAAAATCTTTTCATTTTGAACATTAGATTTTTTATATTTATTTTATTAATTATGACGCATGACATAGTTTAAAACAGCCTGTTACGAGTGCAGTCCGAGCCTTGTGATACAAGGGCGCCGCAGAATGGATTTAGATTAAGTTTAATTTGCAATAGTAAGTATAGTAGTATAGTAGTAGTAGTAGTTGTACTGAAATTATAATGATATCGTATCTCTATATATTTAACTGTGTGTACATAAATAATAAAATAAATAATAAATAAATAAACACATTTTTGCGTTAGGGTGAATAAACTCTGTTAAAGATGTCGCCGCTCCATTTCGAGGCGCCCTTGTAACACAAGGCTCGGACTGCACTCGTAACAGGGTGTTTTAAACTATGTCATGCGTAATAATCAATAAAAAAAAATTAAAAAAAATCAAATGATATATTTTTTTTTCTTTTCATGAATGATTAGTAATCATTGGATACATGAAGTGGGCTGTCTTTGCAAGACGGCTAAAATGCCACGGTGTATATTAGATTAAAAACCAGTGACGATCTGACCTTTCCTGCTCTCGACCGTAGCCCATTACTCATTCCATAATTACTCACACTTCTTCGCAAAACCGCAAGCCTCTTTAATTCAAAACCTATTCTGCGTCTAAATAACTTAAATACACTTTCTTTTAATGGTACACTGCTATAAAAAGCTAGATATAAGTGGGCACACAAGTAATTGTACCTTCGTGGCTACTGTGATTGAAACGTAAACTATCATGAGTTCCTCGAGAATATATTTTTTATGCTCGTGACTGTACGCTGAAGTGAAGTGAATACGCAAGTAGTGTATCGTTGTAGACAATCAATAGTCGACCATTGTGGACAGAGGTTATGGGGATAGTGGTTGCAAGATGTTCACATTGAAAGTTTTGAATTTACGGAGTAGTTTTACACATGATTGTGCATATTTACAGCAGCTAAAGCAAATGACAGGTGATCAAATACAAAGTCTTGATAAAGGTAGTTTTAGTAGAGAGGCATTCTTTTTTTTTCCTTCCTTTTACTTTAAGTCTGATGGTTGCTTACAGGTTTTCGAGCTTAAGTCATTGTATGGTGAAAGAAATGCTGTAGGATTTGTGATGATTTCCGGTGTTTTGGCAACACATTCACGTACGGACGTGGTTTTGTATTCCAATATTGATCCTCGCCAGTATCATTTGGTCCTTCGAGCCGGATTCTTAAAAATAACTTCGCAACCATAAATGGAATACATCTAAAACAGACAGTTCCAAATAAATGTCAATTATAATTTAATCAATCGAAACGAGTTAAGAAAAACATTTTAAGCTAACGACACGTTTTCAAAAATAAATACGTCAAGTTGACTGGAGTAGAGTTTGGCAACATTTTTCTTAAGTTTGTTTTGAAAGTTGTTTTTTTATGTGTCACGTTTTTAGCTTAGGGGAAAATGTTGAAATCTTACAAATACTTCCAAAGCCTACCCGCAGGTCAGCGACTTTAACGTTGTGTTATGTAAAATGTAGGCGGAAAAGGGCAGGACACGTTTTTAGTATAGGAATACTTACTTAAATATTTGAGATGTTAAGTTCAGAATGTACAAATACCAAAGTGTCAAATGTTGGTTCGTTTCGCAAAAAAAAAAAAAACTTTTTACTTAGTAGTAACATATGAAATGATATAATTTGTTTTTTTTTTTTTTTAGGAAGGACCGTTATAGAAGAGTCATCGACTATTAAATTTCCTTTTTGAACTGTTGGTTATACAGGGTTTTTACATAGGGACAAGGTATCTTTGACAGCTGATGGCGGCCATATTAGATTATCTATTGGCGCGAATTTTGACAGATGAGCCATTAAATGTTCGGAATTAATCAAGATGAGTCGTTAGACAGTTGAACAGCCCGTTGAAAACTGCTGCTGCTGCTGCCGACAAACTGTTATGCAGTTTGACAGACTTTATGTATGTTATTGTTAATACAGATTATGAATAAATAAAAAATTTAAAAAAATGATTAAAGTGTATTATCAAAAGGGCTGTTCAATTCGTCAAACATTTCGCGTTGTCAATTTATTGAAAGAGAAATTTTACGGGTTCATAACATAAACTCAAGATTCGGGGACAAGACATGACCTCCAAGATCATGTGACTTAACACCCGTTGATAACTTTTTGTCGGGTTTTGTTAAATCAGTGTATGCGAACAACCCATGAACTGTCGAAGACCTAAAGAGTAACATCACATTAATTTCTCATCAATGCGTTAGAGGTCCTAATATGTCAAAACGTGATGGAAATTTGGACCTATCGTATTCACACTACCATACGAAGCCGAGGTGGTTATTTAAATGATATGGCCAATATGGCCATACATAATGCCAAAACGTAAGCCTTCAAAAAAATAAAATATAATGTAGTTGTATACAATCAAGAATGTGTTTATTTCAATTCAAATATACCCAGTCCGTATGAAAGAACCCTGTATTATTTTTGTTCTCATACCTATTCTTCACTCTCCAGTATATCCAAGTGTTACTTAGTAAGAAGTAAGTGCAATGCTTGGTACACACGCATTGATTTTAGTCGCAGGCGACTCGCTGATAATTTCAAAATCTATGTACGTCTACGAACATATTTTGACAGCCGATTTTTCTCTAGCGATGTCAAAATCTGAGTCAGGACGTAGGATTTTGTAATTACCAGCAAGTTCCTGCATGTGTAGCATTCAGAACGTTCCCTCTTACAAGAGGTACAGATGATTTTTTTTTTTTTTTTTTTATTGGATGACCGAATAATTTTAGAATACTTATTTTATTTTAATTATGTAGGCCTTTGGTGTGGGTTGCAACCTATTTCGATACCCTCCCGCCATCCCATCTTCTTAGCACGGTGGGTTGTGCTGGGGCGGCTGCTGCAGGAGCAGAAAAGCTTAAACGGCGCTTTAACAATCTTATTGGGAGCTATATGTTCGAGACGTTTGGGGTTGAAACTCTAGGACAGTGGGCTCCGAGTGCTCATCGAGTATTTCGGAACATCGCCAAGTGGTTGGTCGACTCTTCATGTGACCAGAGGGCTGGCCCATTTTTACGCCAAAGTATCAGCATTGACATCCAATATGGCAACGCTGCCAGCCTTTTGAGCACTTCTGACAGCGATGCGGTCGAATTTCGTGATGCCCAATGAGCTCTTCCTTTTTTTTCCTACCTATACTTGTACTACATCATAATGTAGATATTTAAGTGTTAGTTTATTTTAACAGTGGTGATAAAACAATATAGGAGCTCGTGGCTAAGTAATAACAGCCGCGCGGGTCGATCCGTCAGGTTAAGCTACGCTTGCCGGGGTTGGTCTGTGGATGGGTGACCATCTTTACATACCGAGACTCCTCCGTGCCTCGGAAAGCACGTTAAGCCGTTGGTCCCGGCTGTCATTCGTGGATCTTTGACAGTCATTACGGGTCGTCAGAAGCCTAAAAGTTTGACAGCTAATCTTACCAAGGGGTATCGTGTTACTCAGTTACTGGGTTGTGGAGGTCAGATAGGCAGTCGCTCCATGTAAAATACCGGTATTCAGCTGCATTCGGTTAGACTGAAAGCCGACCCCAACATAGTTGGGAAAAGGCTAGGCAGATTGATTAATTGGTGATAAAACAATATACAATAAGTAAAGCGCCTATCCGGGTTCGAACCTACGACCTACAACTCGTAAACCGCGGCCGTTACCACTAGGCCACCACTGCAGTGCTCGCACTGATATCTTAAGTCAAAATAATTTGGCTTGGTCCCTTGCTCACTTTAGATAAAAGTATGTCCTTCATTGTCTCACAAACTATCGGTGTGCCAAAATTTCTAGACGATCGGTCTAAGCGTTGGGGCGTGAATGCAGGATAAGAAACAAAGATGATAACATATAGGTATGACAAACTCAAATTCAGATTTATAATAACCATAGGAATAATAGATTGTTGCATCGAGCGCAAAGTGAGTTATTAATGCAGGAGTGTTATGTAAATTAAGACGAATGCATTAATTACTCACTTTAGCAAGGTGCGTAATCTACTTTTCTTTCAACTACCAATCTACCTACCGTGATAAAATATACCTATACTCCATTTACTATAGCATTAGACAAATAACGGCTAAATAACGACAGTTATTTTGTAATATTGTTGAAATTACTGCACTTTAGAGTTTTTTTTTTAAATGTATATGGTAAATAGATTACAGTACTTTGTATTTATCGTGAAATAACGGAGTTTATTAAACGTTTACATCGAAATAACGAAAGGGTGAGAACAGTTATTTGTCTAATGTTATACTCAAAATAAAAACTCAAGTTAATGAAAACAAAGTTTTGTCACCAAGTCGGTTTTATTCAGCAAATTTTTATTTTCAGCCTGTATCTTTTTGATCTAATGCATACATTTTATATTAAACTTAATGTGAGAAATTAAATCTCTTTTGTAAATTAATATCTAAATTAAAAATTAAAAACAGTGCATTAATGAAAAAATGTGCAACCATGGGATTTCATATAACCTTTCTGCACTGTTTTGGTTCTAAGAAAAAAATACGTCCTTTGTGATCGGTTTTGTAGTGATTAATGGTAACATTACTACGTAGTTAAAAGAAAAAGTACTTTATAGTTAATATAAGTATCAAATCGCCGACCCGTCTTAACCATGCGTGGCGATCAATGCTCGTGCCTTCTCTGTATGAGAAAAGCCTTTGCCCTGCAGTACATACATACATAAACCCACGCCTTCGTCCCATGAGGGTAGGCAGAAACTATAGTTAACACAAGTTAATAACACAAGTTTATTTAGCCCTATGTCAATCTATAATTCAATACTGCATTACTTCATGGGGTGGCGCAGCAAAAACCAATTTACTTCCTCTTGAAAGAGCTCAGAGAGCAATTTTAAAGGTAGCAAACTTCCATCCCTTTTTCTTTCCCACTGATCTGCTTTATAAATCCTGCAACGTGCTGACTGTTCGCCAACTTTTCATTATGCACTTAGTATTAAAACAGCACACCATGCTTACCTACACTGCTGACATTACTAACAAGAGACGGAATGATATAGTATGCGCATCAAATTTTACCTCAAAACATGTCTTTGTGGAAAGATTTTTTACATTCTTAGGCCCATTTCTGTACAATAGATTAAATAGAAAACTAAGTATCTATAAATTGAATTATTTTAGCTGTAAAAAAATTATACTTAAATATTTACTAACCATCGCCTATGCACAGACAGAAGAGCTACTTGTTGTCTGCAAATAGAAACGCTTACATGCAATTTTACTGTTACTAACCTAAATTAGATTTAGTTTTCACTTTATACTCATTGTTAATTTATTACATTAAGTATTTATGCACTTCCTAGCCTGAAGCACAGGTTCAACCTAGTTCAGGCAAATAAGCAATTGTGTTCTATTTTAATTGTTAAGGAACTTATTGTAAATGTGCCCTTTTTATAAATAAACGATTATTATTATTATTATTATTATTATTACCTGCTATGCTTCTTACATCCTCATTTTGCTTCGTTTACATTCATACATCTGGTCATACACGCACGACCAGATGTATGAATTTAAACGAAGTAAAAAGAATATGTAAGGACGCATACACGCATACCAGTTGCGAATGCTACGCACCTGACCTTTCTGAAGAACTTCACCAATTTGCTTTGCAGTGAGACAATAAAAATGGCTGGTATTTTTTTTTTTTATAGGGAGCGTTTAAAAAAGGAGAGAAGCTCGCGGCTAACTAATAATAGCTACTCGGGTCGATCCATCAGGTCAAGCTACGCTTACCGGGGCTGGTCCGTGGATGTGTGAAACTCTTTACATACCGAGACTCTTCTATGCCTCAGAAAGCACATTAATTGGTCTCGGCTGGCTATCATTCATGTATCTTTTTTATTTATTTTTTATTCTTTATTAAACGTTGCCCCACACAAGGAATTTCTTCTCTATTGCGGGTGCGTTTACAAACGTTTTAAAGTCACAAACAGCCAGACCCGGAACAACTACTTGTAGGTTATACAAATATTTGTTCCGTGTGGGAATCGAACCCGCGACACGCAGCGTAGCAGTCAATCGCTTAACCACTGCGCCAACCGTGCCGTCTTTGACAGTCGTTACAGGTCGTCAGAAGCCCGAAAGTCTAACAATAAGTCTTACCAAGAGGTATCGCATTACCCAGTTACTGGGTTGTGGAGGTCAGATAGGCAGTCGCTCGATGTAAAATACTGGAAGCCGATCCCAACATGGTTGCGAAAAAGCTAGGCATATTGATTGACGGAAATAATAAAAGATACCTATTAATTTCAGCCATTCTCCGATTAGTAACAATGTAATAAGATGGAGTTTACACAAGTTTTTTGACCGGCTCGCCCAAATCTCATACATTTCATTAACATCACTATATAGCTGGAAAGTTGCCAGTGTTATTTATAGAAACGATTTCAAGGATTCAATAGCTTAAAAACACATATGAGTCGAACCAAATGATCATCATAATGCTAAGAATATTAGGAATTGAGAAACTGAAACAAAGATTTACTCTAATACAAATAAACACGGAATAAAATTATGCTAGGTATAAACGTCAAAAAAATTATGGTTATACCGAAGTTATTGCAAGGATGATTTCATTCCGTGTTTATTTGTAAGGCCCTTACCATAGGTAATACAAATAAACATGGAATAAAATTATGCTAGGTATAAACGTCAAAAAATTTATGGTTATTCCGAAGTTATTGCAAGGATGATTTCATTCCGTGTTTATTTGTAAGGCCCTTACCGTGGGTAATACAAATAAACATGGAATAAAGTTATTTATTTATTTATAGGAGAACCAACAGCTTTAGCAGATGGATAACAATTTAATATGAAACATAGAGCTAATTACAGGTTCTCACGGGTAAAAACAGAAAAAGCAGTAGAAAGCAGTAGTATGCTAGGTATAAACGTCAAAAATGTATGGTTGTACCGAAGTTATTCCTAGGATAACTTTATTTCGTGTTTATTTGTAAGGCCCGTACCGCCTTAGTTTTTTTACCGTTTTCAGTAATTTTCCTGAAAAGTTATGATTTTTATTGGTACTAAGTATTGAATCTAAAGAATCAGTACGATTTTCTTTGCATAAAATCTAGTAAAATTATTGAAAAATCAAAAGGTAAATGTTATTTAGTAAAAATACATTATTCAGAATCTATCTCAAGCTAATACCTCAATATATTCCACTTCAGTCATAAATTTATAATTTATCTTTCAAATATTTTCATTATTTAGGTATGGTTATTATTATTTACATAATAAATAGTGCATATTAGGGTCTCATAATATGATAATCGAATACATTCAACAATATTTTCACTTTAATTTTCTCAAACGCACTCTTCACACGTAAGCTGTTCAACCACAAAGAAATTAAGCGTGAGGTCAACTCAAACACAAAGTGTCGTATAAAAAGGGCCACAAAAATGGCAAAACTGTGGCCAGTGGACATTTCATATAATTATCCCGTCATTAATGGACCGCCGAAAACAAAAGGCCCTGAAAAACCCTTTGATTTGCCGCTCCATCACATTTCCCCGGGTCAAAGGCTTCAAAACTCAATAGGGCCTGAAATTCGAGTGAATCTACTTTCACGTGTTGCTTCAATAAATTTCTATGAAATTTTCTGCATGTGTGGTGAAAATAATAAAAAAATATCCGCGAAAATTTTCTCGACATCTCGTACACAACACTTTGTACACGACGACACTATGTAGCTGCTATAAACTTTTATTTACGTACCTAGTTTAGAAAGTTTTTATTTATAACATTATTTATAATTCAAAGTTAACATTTTTTTTTTGTAACAAAAAGAACTTCATACTTTCATAACCCGGAAACAAATTAAGACATCAAGCATGTTTTTATGTTTATGACCACTCGTAAAATAAATTTTATTTGGAACAAAGATGGTTAGGTAGGAATAAAAGTCATGGTCCTGGTTATGATAGCTATCCGGAAAAAAAAAATGAGAAAACGTAGGCAATTTTATTACGAGTAATTGTCAAATACAGAATTCGTTTGTGAAATAATAAGTAGGTACAACCTTTTTAATCTACACGCTTTATGAAGCAATATTAATAAACAAAAAATAAGGATGATAGTCGCATAATAAGGGTGACAGGAACTCGGCAGATTCAGCCAAAACGTCAGCGAAAAAGACTATCACAATTAAGTTGGATGCATCACGTAAATCAGTGCATCACACCAAATTCATCAGTGGTGAGTGTTATCGGATTATAAATGAGCGACACTAAGATGGCCGACCTGGCAACATGGCGGCCAATTCGTAAATGGAATGTCATAAGTTTGGCAGTTACTTACGTATCGGTCACGATGGGTGGCGGGAGGTGAGTGAATGGACGCGGACGCTGCGCTGGCGTCATGAGGAGCAGCAGACGGCGTCTCACTAATTTTACCATCTGGCTCGCACGCACCACTAAGTTTAGCCGCCCCAAGATAGCCTCGGTCCACGACCCATCGCGCATAAACTTTTCACAATTAGACTATTATTTTTGGTAGCAAAGTCAGTCGGTCGATTATTAATAGAGGCTTTTCCGAGTTTATATTCGTTACGTGTGTTGTGGTGTTAACTTTTAGTGAATTTATACATAGACGCTTATAAATAGGATGTGCTGAAGTTTCGTCTGACGGACGGGGGAATACCTTCCTGAAATATCGTACTACGGCCGGTGGTTTGCGTGTTTTCGGACGCATTGGTAAACGATTATTTATACATTGATTGTGAGGAGTTTGCTCGCGGGAGTAAGCGTACGCGGCGCGAGATGCGGTCCTCTCCCGCGCAGCGGGGCGGCGGCGTAGCTGTGAGGCGTAGGGCCACCCTGAAGCGTGACCTCTAAGTTGTAGCAATGATTGTATCTGTAACTTTTCAATATCTTAACAATCCTTTAAAGAAGACTCGTGAAGGTTTTTCATTATTATTTTTACGTCTTTTCAAGCCTTAATTGCCGGTTATTTACCTAGCAATGTCTTACTTTCGTAGCGCTCAGGCTACGCTCGTACAATTGAAGTTAAATAATGTAGGAAATCCAAACGTCAAGCGCCAAGCATGGCGATTATGGCAAACCCCCCGGGGAGGCTTATGTCCTGCAGTGGACGTCTTTCGGCTGAAATGATGAATGTAGGAAATTAGTTTTTGTGAAAGTTTAAAAAAATTATAAAAAAATTATAAAAATTATAAAAGTTATTTATAAAGTTTTGTTCTTAACTTTTTACTTAGTTGTCTTTTTATAAGTAATAATGAATTAAAGAAGCTAACATATTTTAAGGATAATTATGTCAAGAACTCTTTTCTGTGTATTCTACACATGTAACATGACCATTTCTCTTTCTTCTTTTCGAAGAACAGGCGTATCTCCTTTTATGCAAAGTGACATTTCTTTCCTTCATTTTTGACACCCCGTCGTAGAGAAATATTTCTTTTTCTACGATGGTCATGCTACGTATACTGAAGTGCCTATAGCAGTTTGTGTCCAATACGTATCAATTTTAAGGTAGGCTTTAAATCTAGGCACACCCCATAATGTGGGGATTGGGCTTTCTACAAAAACTACCAAATCCATTTTCATTTCTATTTTTCACTCGACTTTTTACAAGAAAGCGGCTACACCCGCTTTAAAGATAGTAGCTGTAAAAGGCGGTTATTTTTACCCTTAAACTGTAAGCCTTCTAATAATGACTCACCGTCAGCCCTAACATTATGTGTCTACTAATTTTCAAGACGACGCACTATTCCTCGATAATTGACTGTGAAGCGCTTTCATAGGAGTAAGCCTTTATTTTAGACGATTATCTACTATGTCGTTGTTTGTTATTTGTGTTTAATTGTCATTGAGAACTCCTGTGTTTATGGCTGAAAATCAACTATAGGTAATTATTTCAAATTTGATTTCAATTATTCATTGATCTGCACTGAGATATGAGGGGCTCAAAGAGCTCGCTATAGGTATATATATTTTTTAATAGTTTGGAATAAATCCGTTATCAGTGCAGTCCAATTTCAAACACATAGACAGGTTTTGCAGATAAATTATGTTTTTTTTAAATATCAGCAACTCAAACTTTACATTCACTGAAATAATATTACTACCGCTATGCAAAACAGTTCAAAATAAAATGCAATGACCATCCCGCCAACAAAAATAATAAAATACCCTCGAACATCCAGTTGAAAAATCAACTGCGAATAATAAACTGAGCAACAACTAAAAAATACATAACACAAAAGCTGCACTGTCAAAAACCATTATGACAACAGTGAGCTGCGATATAAATTGAGAACTAAAGGGGGGTGTGCACTCCCCACACTACGGCCCGACCCGCCAGACAGGCAAAGGTATTTTAGTCTGGCCTGATCTGTCAATTTGAATTAGCAAGTGCAGTAACAGCCGAATGGGTAATTGAGATGCAGAGTTAATGTTCAGTTGGCGATGTATACTGAATTGTCGTAGGTCCAGTTATCCATGGCTTTGTATGGGAGTGAGGTTTATTGATTTTCGGCAAGTGTGGTGAGGACCTACTTATTTATTTTTTTGTTTTTTCCAGACTGGAATATGCAAGTAGATGCTTTTAGTGGACTATTGGTTGTATGTTTGTCGTATGTCAATATTCTTACATACTAATAGGTAGGTAGCTAATTATTTGCTATCTGTATTGCATTTGATAGTTTGAAATTTGAGAAATTTCATGGATTATCAATCAGGTCTTAAAACTTGGCATTGTTTCTAATAGACAATTCGGTGATTAATTGTGTTTCTATCAAAGTATAGGCTAATCTGTATCTAAATACGAAACGTTGTAAGCACTTCACTAATTATGTTTCAGACAAGTTCGAACTCCGATTACTTTTTTTTTCCTTTTGTTAGAAAAATAACAAATAGTATTTTTTTTTCACGACTTATGTGTGACGTCACAGTCATCTGCAAAACAATAACAACACCGTCCTGTAACGGTGCTACAACAAAAAAAAAAAAGAATTGTGACAGGAAGCGAACGCAGCCGGTAAGCACAAAAAATACGGCCCGGTCATCGACCCGCGCGTTTGCGATGCTGTGTGTAACTACCCTTAATACATCCGCCGTGAAATGATCGCGTTTTCCTAATTGACCTTAATTTTCAGGTTGACTTCAGCCTTGATTTAATTGATATGAGCGAGCCCGGAGCAATTTGAGACGTAAGTACCTACGTAATACATTGAACGATTAATATTCTGGATTGATTGATTTCAATTTTAGTTAACCAGGTAATTTAATGTTGGAGTATTATTTTTGAGTGCCTTCACAGATTTTCCAGGAATTAGTTCAGGTGAGGGAATTACAAAACATTTCAATATTTTACACCAGTAGTTTGTGTACAAAAGTTTTATACCGATTATTTAATAAAATATTTGAGTGATTGAGAGATAATAACTAAGTTATGAAGTACAATTTGAATCAAAGACTTATTATGGGTAAGCAAAAATAAGTATCTGTTCACAAAGTTAGCAAATTATTACGATTCAAAATTAAAAAAAAAATTGGTGTTGGACCCATTATTCACAGAAATAGACGTATTGACACTGCATATAATTTTGTCAAAACGTGTTCAAATCAATTGTCATGGTGGGTACATTATTTCGTCGTTATCTGTCACCCTCCACGAAACCCGGCGCCGGCGCCGGCAACTCGACGATCGGGCAACTGAAACTCATTTATAAACGTTCTGAAGTAAGGTTTTTATGGTTTAATGTTGTCTTTTTATATATATATTTTTTTAATTTTATGTGTTTTCTTGGAAAAAAAAATTCTGTGTTTTACGGTTTAGCTAAGATAAAGTAAATCTTTCTTTTATTTTTATTTTATTTTACCCTACGAGACAATACCACAAAAGAAACTTAATATTTAGTGAGCTTTTAGTATTATTCAGTAATACTAAAAATATACAGAAAAAATTTGTTACACGTTCGTTACATTATTAAAAAGATTAGTTACGTGTTTTGAGAAAAAATGTTTATGCGATTTATAACAGAATAAGAATGATTATGAAAAATATTGGTAAATGATAACAAATAAATGGGCATTTGTTATTATTTACCGATATTTATTATCTTCTGATAAAAATATCTATTTGACAGATTTGCCATACAAAATCTGTCAAAAATTCACAATAGTGAGACCATTGCAAGGTTATTAAATTAATAAATTTGCCCCACGATGTATCTACAAAGACCAAAATGCAGAACGCATTATAGAAATCAAACCATACTGCACGTGTACATTTTCTCAAGAAGTATAATCACGGGTTTATATCTCAGGAAAACAGCATTTTAAATGGTCCTTCTAGTCGAGAATTATCATATTTGTTCGCGGTCTGTAATTAGAGCCTTTGAATACACAAGTGAGAGTTTACTTCAGGTAATTGTCCCTAATAGCAAGGTTCATTATTTATTGAAGTGTTCCAAGTAAAGTTGTTAGGTCTTGGGTTATATTAAGTTTTGGGGGACACTTTGTGAAATCCTTTATGTAATTATTGCGAGATTGTACGTCACAAAAGGTTGTGATAGAAAGGGTTTTATAAAAATACCTAATTCTATTTGTAAACACAGTTTCAGCGCTCTGGAGATTTTATTCATGTTTCTTTGTAAAATGGCCAGCGATAAAGTCTTTCTCTTGTTCTTCGAGTCCTAATAGAACCCCAGACTTCTCCTAAGCATTTAAAAAACACAAATTTCATAAACCAACATAAAATAAAAAGCATATTAACTAAAATTTACAACCCAAAACATTCAAGAAACGTTAAACTCGAACAAATCTTTCGATACCCTACGCTCTACAGGAATGATAACAAAAAACATAATAAAATCCGACATGCGACACGGAGTGGGCACCCTCAGTTCCTCTGCCCTCCTCTCTTGCCCCCTTCCACTCCCCCCGTTTCAGCCGCATCCGGTGGGACACCTGCGCACACGCCGTCACGCATGCGCACTGAGTTATTAGTTTTTAATACTCTCCGCTACGGTTCTGAATAATGAACTTTTTAAGCGATGATTGAATAGAAAAATGGGTTTGTAATTATGGTGGTGGTGATATTTTTGGGTTGTTTTGATGAATGTGGAATTTTATTGTGAGTTTTTTTTTTGACGCTGAATATTGAGAGATATATTACTAAACTACGAAGTATAAACAGCATTTGGTACCTACAACTATCAAGACTGCAAATATACATGATTAATTACTTTAGACCCAGATAGGAGATCAGGTGCCCGCTGAGGCTTAGGAAAAGATAATGTCAGTTGATTTAGATTTAAAACGTAAGAAACACATAGGAAACTGCTATGCTATTATAAGTTTGTAACCTACCAGCTTCTGCCCGCGACTACGTAGTCGCGGGCAGAAGCTAGTGAAGACCGCGTGAAATTTCTTGTACCCTCGACCCACCCCGTCGCATCGCATTGTTATATTGCCGATAAATGGACTATCCAACACAAAAATAATTTTTCAATTCCAACCAGTAGTTCCTGAGATTAGCGCGTTCAAACAAACAAACAAACTGTTCAGCTTTATAATATTAGTAAGTATACTCGTAGATAAGTATATAAGTATAGATTCTGTACACAATTCACCCTGCACCGTAATAAATCTTATAAATATCCTTCAAAATCATTCAGATTGTGATTGAAAGTGTGTTTGTTGCGGAGTTATTTAAAATTATGATATCACCTAAGATGTTGATTAAAATCAAGTGATGTCAAGGACAATTTTGTTTACATTTAAATACTTGTGATTAATAACATATTTATTTGGATAAGGATTAATATTATGTTTATAAAACTCCTTCGCAAATAATACATTAATTTTGAACAAATTTGATTACCATAAAAAAGGTTATAGTGAGTCAATCTTAAAAGATTGACATATGCTGTCGCGGACTTTTTTATATAACTTTTAAAAAGGAAAAATTCCATAATACATGATACTTGCGTAACTTAAACCGTTTACGTAGCGCACGCAACGAAAGCTCTCAAAGAAGAATATTTTTTCCCGTTTATGCAACATTTTTCATTCATGCTCCGCTCCTATTGGTCGTAGCGTGATGTTATATAGCCTATAATATTTCTCAATAAATGAACTATTCAACACAAAAAAAAAATTCAATTTCAACCAGTAGTTCCTGACATTAGCGCGTTCAAACAAACAAACAAACAAACTCGTCAGCTTTATAATATTATAAGTATAAATTTATGTACTTGTGTACCTATTTTGTTTATAATTATGTTAGGTATATTTTTTATTAATATTACTATCTCCTCTTAAACAGAGCACCTGCCATCTTATCTCTTCACCACCCTCGGTTGACTAGTAAAGAACGCCTAAGGCTTTAAGTCCGCCTTTGTACCTTATTGTGTGCGAGGAGTTTAAATAAATAAATAAAAAATTAAATCTAGCATATTCTTCAAAGTAAAATCTTCAATATTTTCCACATCCCACAATTTTCCAAAACCCTCTTTCACACCATTTCCATACCAGCTATGCAAACAGCGCCGTCTCCATAGCTGCTGCATCCATTATTCAAGTACCGCTAAGTGGCAAAGCCATCCGGTTCGCTGCCCATATATTATTCAGACCCTGACTTGACACGTCGGCACTGACGCTTCTACCCCCCGAGGGGGGCGACGTCAGTTCCATTCCCAATTATGCACACGCTGAAATGTCACAGACACTTAGCACAGAATGACCCTTAAACCTATTGGCCTTTTATTTTAGTGTTTTGGGTTAGGGGTTCGGTTCAACGCAAGGTCGGGATGGGTAAGGTAGGTAGTACTTTTTTTTCGGGTTTTCCTTGTCGTGTAAATACTTAATTTGGTCCGTTTATTGAACTTTTTTTTTGCTCTTTTTTTGGGTTTTCAATGTTGTTTTGTGTATTATTATTTTTTGGCGTAATTACTTACGTGTGATAGGAATTAAAAAGGGGATTTTGTTGATTGTATTGTTTTTTTTTTTTGTTTTTGCGTTTTTACAAATTACACAAAATATTCATTTGAGATAAAATAATAATCACCATACTTCAATCATAGTATTAATATTCAAATAATCAAAGACTTTGAAAATTGCATTTTCATAACACAAACCTACTTTACGAACCTACAATCTTCCCATAAATAACTTGAGAATAATCAACACAACTGAATCAAAACAAAGTAATCACAAAATCCAAAACAAAACAGTTCTAAAAGCGCTATAAAATCGCTACGATTTAAATGCAATTCGCGACACTTTTAATCATTCCTGACGTCTGAACCATATCCAGCGCTGCATTCAGCAAATGCAGCGCTTATTTTCGGACCATGGAACACAGAAAACCGCTTAACCTAACCAGAGAGTATATTAATGAAAATTGAGCGACATCCATTGTAACACTCCGACTGTTTTAGACCAGACCTTATACGAATCTAGGACAAGATATTTCCGAACTAGCTGGTGTCCACTGCAAATTAGTGAAGTTTCTAGATTGTTGCCGGGAAAAAGGAAATTAGCACATTGTATTTCCGTTCTGTTTATGTGGGACTTAAAAAGTGCAGTGTTTTTGGTAAAAAAAAGATTGATAATTTTGTATTTTTACACAACGATAGACTTTGTGACTTTGTACTTTGTTTTTATCATTATTCATCATCATTCCGGCCGAAAGACGTCCACTGCTGGACATAGACTACCTCCAATTGGGAAGGTTTGCCATAATCGCCACGCTTGGCACGCGGGTTGGCGATCGCAGTATGGTGTTCAAAAAGCATAGAGAACGCTGCTGTCCATTCTCTAGTAAGTCCCTTAGTCGCCTTTTACGACACCCACGGGAGGAAATGGGATGGTGCTATTCTTTACGTCCGGCACCACATGGCACCCCGTTTTTATACCAAGATAAAAAACATGTATTCTACTGTTTTCGTTGTGTTTTGTGTGTAATGTCTAAAATCATCAACGCGCAGTTAGCGGGAATATTGGTCAATACACGGCTTCCTAAATATCAAGCTATACATTTACAGTATAAGCTGATCTCACATTGTATAGGATTTCTGTATAATGAGAGGTCAGCTTATACTGGAATTGTACAGCTTGATATGGAGCCGTGTGTACCTTCTCTATATGAGAAGGTACACACGGTAGGATAATAATTGAAGTCTGAAATTTAATTCATGATTATTATAGTTTGAGATGAAGACAAATAGAGATGTATGGAAGTAATAGGGATAATTAGAGAAGGAGAATGATAGCATAGACTTCGGCATAATATATCTCAGCAACAATAGTGATTTTGTAACATCTACACAAATAAATTAAATTGAAGTGTCTGTTTAATTTATTTGTACAGAGATATTATTATTATTTTAGAAGTCGCTTCCATACTATACACCCGACTATTTATGCATTCCTGGTGTTCCTGGCATATGCGTTTTTTTTTTTTTTTTTGCAAAATATTATATTTTTAGAAGCCGCTTCCATACTCTCAAAGCTAAAAATTTACTTTAGATAAATATGTATCCGAATATCCGATCTCTAGTCATAGCCTGCAAGCGTAAAGACGTCGATTTTACCTTCGTGTAATTTCGGCGGATCTGTTGCTACACTTAGACAATACTTAGAAACAGAAACAATATGCGCTGTAACCATGTAGCCACGAGGCTACATCTTTATAGCGCATACTGTTCTGTGATAGCAGTTGACGCAGTGCACCATACATCAGTCAGTGATTATCAACGTTGATACCCAAATAGTTGCGACTATAATTCCAATGCATATAAACATAATAAACGACCTAAATCCACAACCCAATAATACTAATGATTTATTATGAAGCTACTGGATTTGCTGACAATGTGACAATTAATGAGTCCACGTGTCGACTCACCTAGCCGGCAATGTGACTCACCCACGGGACACCTATTGAGTTAATATTGTTTTCATATTAACATACATATACTGGACAGATTGTAGCGACAGCGGTGAAGCGATGCAGCGGATTTATTGACTAGGAATGGCGTTTTAAAATTCAAATCATCATCATCATTTCAGCCGAAAGACGTCCACTGTTAGACATAGGCCTCCCCCAAGCACTGCCACTTCGACCGGTTCTGTGCTTCCCGCATCCAGCGGATTCCTGACGAAGACCTCAGTACAATACTCAATGACCTCAGTAGAGCCTCCGACAGAGTGGGTCTTAGAATGAACATGGACAAGGCAAAGTAATGTAACACCAACTCTCATGAATATCGGAGACGCTACACTCGAAGTTGTGGACGAGTATGTTTACCTAGGACAAACTGTCCAGTTAGGTAGGTCCAACTTCGAGGAAGAGGTCAATCGTTAAATCCAATTCGGCTGGGCAGCGTTCGGGAAGCTACGCAATACTTCTTGTCCCACATACCGCAGTACCGTGTGGTGCCAGACGTAAAGAATAGCACGGCGACTAAGGGACTTACTAGAGAATGGGCAGCAGCGTTCTCTATGCATTTTCAACACCATACAGTGATCGCCAAGTCGCCTGCCAAGCGTGGCGATTATGGCAAATTACCCCCCTTTTGTGGGAGGCTTATGTCCAGCAGTGGACGTCTTTCGGCTGAAATGATACCGCAGTGTCTCAAGACGAAAGTCTTTGACGAGTGCGTGTTGCCAGTGATGACCTAAAATTTGAATAGGCGGAATTAATTCATAGTAATCTATTGTTTCTTAAATCTAAGTATTATTTCATTAATAACATTCTCCCGTTAGTGGGGAATGGTGACGCTCCTATTTGAGAAACAATTTCAAACGCCAGTAAAATCTACCATTTATTCATTATCAGAACCTTTCAGGTACACTTGTCAACCCCATTGGTTTTCGATTGGCTTCCAATCCACAAAATTACATAAAGAAAGCATTCCGCTTAACGTTCATTGGTTCCTATAGTTGAAAAAAATCTTCTTGACACATACATCCACACAATGAAGGGTTCCATAGTTGGGATGAATTTATCCCAAGAACAAACTTAACATTGTACCAAATGTAAATTGGTCGACTTTACGGTTACTCGGTAACTTGTAAAGCCTACTTAGCTGTGATAGTTTTCCTTTTAACTTATATATACCACTGCTGTGATTTTTTTTACGTATCCAAATACAATCATTTAGCTAGCAGCTGGGCGACACTTGACTTAAAAAAAAAAAGTATTTAAACTTAATATTACGCAAACGGATCCCTGAATCGAGAAATGGTTTTTACAAACCCGCAATATTTTTGAACGGCCTATCCAATGATACCCGATACCATGGGATAGACGAGAAAACAAATATATCATCCCCACTTTACGGGTACAGGAGGTAGCCTAAATAAGTTTTTTTTTTTTTTTTTTAAATTACCGAATCAAATTACAGCTTTATAGTACTAAGAGTCTCTGAGCTAAGCCGCGGAAAGACAGACAGACAGACATAGCGAAACTATAAGGGGTCCTTGTTTACAACGGAACCCTAGAAACGACAAGAAATCAAACAAAACAACGGCTACTAGCAATGGCGATAATGCACACTCATCATTTCATCAACCATGCGCAGCGTGTCTTATTATTTGAATAGTTGATACAAGCTTTCCGTCACCGTTTACTTAATCGTACCGATTAGCGGGACAGTCTTACTCAATAATTACACTTAAATGCCGTTTGTTTACAGTTTTGTCTGTAAGGCGTGGATGGACTTGGTGGTAAGCAATTAAATGCATTGGCGGCACCTACGTTTGTCGAGTTTCTACCTACATTGTGTTTAAATAATGTTGTATAGTTTCATCTAGCTCTCCCTTGCTCATAAAAAAACGTAATAAGTATTTTTATTATCTATATAATTAGCTAGCCTTTTAAGTTTTATTTTTTTAATAATTAGACAATAATGTTAGCTACATAAAAATAAATATTCAGATTTATTTTTAGCAGTACTTGGTTCTTGTGACCATGGTTTAGTAGAAAAACTTACTTCATCTCACTAATCCAGATCAGATCAGATTGGAATCTCAAGATCTCAATAACCATAAAAACATTAGATTTTTTTGATTAAATTATCAAGGCAGCATAACAAAAAAGAAAAGAAAAATTGTAGGATTAAACACATTTGTAAACTAAATGACGCATTTAAAAGCCACCATAACTCGATGAGAACTGTGCACATGTCGCTAATTTTTATACAACACATGTCTTTCCCGTAAAAACCATTTATAAAAATATTATAATTATAATCACTCTTAATAATATATTTATGTGAAAGAATTTGATAAATTTTAGTAACAAATAATCGTACTGGATAAATACTGGTTTTGAAAAAATTGTGCTGTTTTCGATACTTTTCATTATGAAGTGTGTGACTCTGACATTGAATTTTTCTATGTGCCTTTATAAATAAATTTCTTCCATCCATATTTAAACAACTATCTATTATTAATTGTGCAACATAATTGACATCTTCGCAGATAGAATGCACACGGCAAACATGATTTAAGTTTTTTCGGAAGATCAATTGAATTGTAACCATTTCATGGATTAAAATGATTATAAACCAGGAAAAAATCTTACCAATTGTATTACAATTAAGTTATACATTTTTCAAACTGGTGTTACTTATCTCTTAAACTTTAACTAAACGGTTAAGGGATGATTATACCACAGCTTAGCAAAGGTCACTCCTAGAAAAATCTTAAAAACGAAAGACCAATAATGTAACCTAGGACCTAAAAATTCGACTCAAAAGCCACAGAATCATGCCATGCTGCATTGATATGAAACTATAACAGTTCCAGATATAGGAGCAATTACTCTATCGTAGTCTGAGGCATCGAACATCATAAGTGTTGTCGAACTACCGTTTGTCTGTTCATTACTGTGAAAGCATGTCGGAGAGACGCTGCAGCCGACTCCGTCTATAATTCAGAACATCTCCGGTATGTATCATTTTTCTGTGATGTTATTTTGTAGTGTAACCATTTGCTGGTTTATATATTTGGAGTTTATTTTGATGTTATTGTTCATTGGGTTTATTATTTTTTTGAATTTTAATAGTCCAGGAAAATTAAGGGTTTCACCTCGGAATAAGAGATAGTCAGCTATAAACTTGTATACGTTATGGCATGTTATCATCATTATCAATTTATTTGTTTACATTATAAATCAGTCTGTTAAGATTAATCGGGACTACAGGTTGACCTCGAATGATACTCAAACACTGCGCGCGCTCTGCCCTCTATCTCGAAAATGGTTCAAGATATAAAAAAAAATCTAAACAAAAGATGTACAGAATTTAATCCTCTTCAATATTTATAATAAATACAAATAGCATAAAACCCATTGGAAATGAAATATTTGCAATAAATTGGGTTAAATTTTTTGACCTTTGACCTTGGAATATTTGTAGTCGCGGACACCCTACGATAAGTAGGTTTTGAGACAAGTTTTAGGGTACCAAAATAAAGGTTTATACATGTTTATAGCTGACTATCTCTACTTCCGAGATACTTACCCTTATTTGACTAATATTCCTGGACTATAATGTTTTCTTTAATGTCGTATGACTTATATTTTGTTTTAATCGATGACATGTGCGGTAATTTCTGTCATTGAGATTTCTACACAACAATATGCGTAACAGTTTATTATCTACGCATTACGTACCTCCGACGCATTACCAATTATTGGCTACACACACGAAACCAAAACGAAAAGCATACGTTGCTTGTTACGGAATGTTGACACTGTATAAGTTCTGAAATCATAATCAGGGTGTGAAAATTATGTGCCTTTAAGACTCCGTGCACGAAAAACTCTCTTTTGTCAATTTCTTATCTGATTGTGAGAAAACTTGAAATAATTGAATCATTAAGTCTGTGTAACTATAAAAGTACAGTTTTCATGGTGCTAAACCATTCGTGTCAGTCACAGCAGCTGTTTATAGTTTCATCATTTTTGTGCTTTCCAAAATATAGTTTATTTCGCCGTTGATTAACTTAATGAAGATAAATACAATTTTGATTATATTTCAAGGACAGCTGAAAACTAATTTGTGATTTTTAAATTTCTTGATATGATTTGCTAAATAATAGGAAAAAATATATTACTGACGGGGTTTAAAACACAAAAAAGGTTATTTCAATATATATTTTTCTGCTATATTTTGTATGGAAGTTGAAAAAAGTGGTCCAGCCACATGCAAGTAGGCTATATAATGATGTTGATGATATTTTTTATGTTCAAAATCAAAAGTAGTTTCTTGTAGAATGATGTTCAAATGTCAGTCTCGCGTCATTTTTCGGAAAACTTGTTGCGAATATTAGTGATTTACCGTGAATACTTAATTTATTTGAAAAATCCCTTTCAGCCACATGCAAAACAAAGAACACGACTTTTCAAATCATAAATAACTTTGTTTATATTATTTTCTCTTTCTCACAAACAATGAACAAAATTGATCAAAATCAGTCGATTTCGTGCATGGCCATAAGCAACATTAAAAAAAAAACCTTTGAAAACACATCGACCCATACAAAAAAAAATGGCCACCTATATCTTCGTTTTACATATAAAAAGAAACCGACAATATCACTATTTGTAGGCAATAAGTGGCTAACGACCAGTTTTCAATAGTTCTCTATAAGCGGTTTCAGTTCAATTATCGGTGCATTTTACTGATTACAGCCATCAAGACGCAGCTATGTGAAAGAACATCAATGGTTCTGTAGCATAAAAATAATATTACAATACAAAACAATGATTCAGAGATAATTATGAGAAATTTTGACATGTGCCGTCCATTACACGAATTATTAATTAAAATTCAGACAAAAGCTGTTGAAACATAATATGGATAAACATCAGTACAGGTTTTAATTAAGCGAAATAAAACATTCCACTGTCACTCCGAATAATTTTCAATGAAGTTCCGTTTTACTGAGTAAAATTTATGTTTAAACATCAATCAAAATATAAATAGAAATGAAATAGCCTGGCGATTAGGATAATTTTATCCCAACCCTAGTATTTTAGTCTTTCACGGTTTCAGTCAGTCGGTCAAGGATCCCTCGGTAGTCGTATTTACGGATATACGGAACTCCAAACCGATCGATAGTAGGATTTATAAATAAATAGTGGCAACACACATCGACTCTGCATCATTACAGTTGACAACTCGGACAGTTCCTAGCGAACGACAAAGTGGTTTAAGTTGAAAAGTATGACAATGCAATTTTACTATTAGTAGGCGGTAGGGATTTCAATCGGTTAAATGGTAGTTTCATTGTCTTGAACGGCTGGTAACAGGACACATTTACTTGAATTCTTCACACGTTTATTTTCTAACGTGGTATTTGAAGGAGTAACTCTAGCTGTTAGAAAATGTAAGTGCATTTCATGAGTATGGTTTTTAGGCCTCTGTTGGTTAGTTTTTGAAAATAGATTATGCTTTCAACATTCATGCCTATGACATTCGAATACAAGATCGTCACATCTTTTAGTATTGTTTGCTAAGAGACGTCTCCGTGTAAATACCTACTTTATTAAATAATTATACAAACAGCCGCATTTGGCCCAGCTAAAATCTGGCTCCATATTTTTCTTGTCATCTTTCAGGCAGGATGAGATATCAAAATTTTCAGTATTCTCAATTTTAATGTATTTATTTGGAAAAATTTATTGAGTCTCAAAAAATCGCAAAGAATGTGCGCAATATGGATGAAGTTGAGCCGTGTGGTGCCGGACGTAAAGAATAGCACCATCCCATTTCCTCCTGTGGGTGTCGTAAAAGGCGACTAAGGGACTTACTGAAGAATGGACAGCAGCGTTCTCTATGCGTTTTTAACACCATACTGCGATCGCCAACCCGCCTGCCAAGCGTGGCGATTATGGCAAATCCCCCCCAATTGGGGGAGGCTTATGTCCAGTAGTGGACGTCTTTCGGCTGAAATGATGATGGATGAAGTTATGGAACTTTGGAGAAATGCGTGCGTGAGCGTGCGTGATCCATCGCCGCCCGCTCGTTATCCATCGCGCACAGGATGGATGGAAAGAAGCACATGAAGTAATTCTTTACACCGTTGATTTAATTGCTGTATGGCGTTCCAGTGAGAGGATAAATAAATAAATAAATTATGAAATAGAAACGATGCACTCAAAAAATCATAACTTATCATAGTAAAGGGAATGCGACGTGTGATTGATTTGTTTATGCAAGTCGGAATTAGGGTGGGCAACCTCTTGAATGAAAAAACATTACTGATGTCCAAAATACAACGACATGGTTGAACTGTATCCAATAGTATACAATTTCCGTCTTCAACAGGAACACATTGTTGCTGTTTTCGGCACAATGCCAGTAGTAAAACAAAAGGTAGTAAGCGCACATGTTTCGAACAACGTACTAGAATTCCATCATCATCCGTCCACGTACGTAGGTAGGTATGTGTCTACGCATTAGATGTTCTACTTTCAGGAATAAATTATTGAGTTACTTTAAAGTAATAAGATTACCAAGACATGAATATGTATGAGACAGAGACAAGAATATGAAAAACAAAACCACAAAATCAAGAGTTTTCATTCTATTCTGAAAGGTATTTTATTTTAGTATTTTTTTTTTCACCTGTGTTTTCTCACTGCTGCAATGTCTCGTAAACGCATCTATTATAGGTGTACGTTCAGGCCTCCTTCGGCGAAGACGCCCGTCTTCTGGCACCGACTGCGTGACAACTCCAGCCCATCTGTCTCGATGCATCCTGTATACTTACATGGACCGCCAATCCCACTTCAGTCTAGTAAACTTATTGCCCGCATCGCAAAAACTATTATAAATTAAAAAAATATAAATCAGTTTCCATAATGCCTGATGTCAGTATCCAAAATATCAACACTGACCGACCCAGACGACCCCACAACTCTCCTCCAGGAGAGCAGTAAGGAAACAAGTACAGCTCGCAAACATAATACACGACCATCATTCCGACTTTGCCGCCGAGGCCCATCGCGAAATCCCAGACTATATATTCCTCCCAGACCCTTGCTCGTAAGCGAAGCACCAGCCCGCGCCATAGCTGAGCCTATAGCTTTAAATTCCCCTGATGATAATCATAACCCTGATTTTATCCAGCCACCATCGGTTCCTTGCCATCCTCCCTCCGACTCTGCCCTAAGCTGAGGTTCGTACCCCACAGGGGGTGCTCTTAGCGCGCAGTCGTTTAGTTTATAAGTTTTTACGCCCTGGCTGGAGGCTTTAAGTTTTTAGGAGCTTAAGGCAACCACAGGAAAGACCGGTTAAAGAGTCACGACCTCTAAAGGTTAACTCTGAGATACCGTAGATAAAAAAAAAAAACAATATATCACCCCAAAATTGTGCTTGTAAATCCCTAATTTCTATCTATATAGGGATGAAGAGAATCAAATACTCGTAACTCCTGATATATCTTAGAAACTTTTCCTTTTCTCACTTATTTCCTTCAAATCAACAATTCCGTGGAATTCAGACTTGGATTCCCAAAACTGTGCACACACCAAAGTCAAACAAGTCTATCTAGCGTAGAAAACCTAAGTCTTTTTCAAAATCGTTTTAGCGTAGACTTCAGAACATTTTCACTATGACTGTTTTTCTCTTCCCGAGTGCCCACCTTCTTAGATTTCATAGAGCGATAGTGCACTTTTATAATGTCTAACGTGACGATATTATCGTGGACGTTCACGTTCATCAACGTCTATCTGGACGTGGACGTCCAAGTTATAACGTTACCATGGACTGAAATTTAAAAGCATCTTCATTATATTTCCATACATTTTACTTCCCTGTGTTATCATGACGCCATGGACGTCCACCATAATATCGTCATGTTAGAAATTATAAAAACGCCCAGTCTCCCTAAAATTATGGTCCCGCATTCTTACGAAATTCAACCTGGTTTCGTAAGAATACGGTACCATAATTTTAAGACGGCCGTAATGAAAAATCACCGGTGAACATTACGGATTTTTTTACTACATTCATTTTGCGGAAGTTATTTATGACTGCATCGCTTTCCTAGGAAACCCAACTTTAAAGCGAAAGCATCAGGGTAGACCGCGAAATTCAAACTTTCTTAAGTTTTTTGCAATTTGCAAGTCATTATATTAACCGGCATGAGTCGTGAGCACAAACTGACACCTGCGCAGTAGTAAATTTTTAGGTCTCTTTGGCGGAATGAAGAAGCCGGGGGGCGCCGAGCTGCATGCATACGATTGGTTCGTCAGCCGATACTCGTCGTCTATTGGACTCTCGCGTGTCATTTTTATTTAGCCGAAAGTGTACATGCGCGAGCTTGCCCCCACTACTGCCCATCTGTGCTCACGACGCGTGTCGGTTATTATAGGTTGTATATTTATGTCGATCTAAATATGATTCGCGGCCGTATCAAATATTAATTTTTAAAATTATGATCATAAAAATTATCAATACAACTCTCTAAGCTCATATTACCCTATTGAATGACTATTTCATGAAATCATGACATTTGAAGGAGTAGTATTGCTGATTCTTAAGATTATAATTCTGTAGTCATATTTGTTACGGTCGCGAATCATATTTTAATCGACATACAACCTGACACTGACCAGAAAATTGCAAAAATCGTAAGAAAAATTGAATTTCACGGGCTAGCTTAGCGCATCCCCCTTTGTCCTTTCTTATCATTTATTTATTTATATATACTTTACTGTGAACCACAAAACACATTAAAAAAAAACAATACAAAATATACAATACATATGCGGCCTTATCTCTTTTTGCGATCGCTTCCAGGCAACCATGGAATGGTTTGTTTTTGCTTTGCCTGGACATAAAATGGTGCTGTCGTTGGTGCAAATAATAAGTGAGTCGCTTAACTTCAAACTCGGGTAAATCCACTTTACCCTGTTGGGAGATATAAAAAAAAAGTGATAACAGTCTTAATTCTATGAATTAGAGGGCGGTTTTTTATTTCTTATGTCAACAATACTGAAGGTAACGATCCTATAAAGCAAATTTAGTATTATAATCATACATTCTTTCAAAAATGTTAAATTAAGATTGGATTTACCTTCATTTGATCTAATGGAATGCAATTTATCTATCTTTGAAAAAACTCAGTGTGGATTTTTAACTTAGGCCGCTTGTGGGCATTGCTCGGTGTAACTATTTTAATGGCAGTATCCATGGGAACTGTCTATGATTAAAAAGAAACAATAAAAACCGGAGCGTACGGTGTTAATGTCGCAGAGTTGACGACGACTGACCGCCATGTTGAACAAACGCGGTTAGCTGATTGGCTCTCATGGACTTAACTGCATTTGAATAAAACTGTCTCATGGATCTATCGGAATTAGATAAAATTTCAATTATTTTATTTTGTTGTTTTTTAAAAAAAAATTAAAAGTGTGTTTTTGGCCTTTAATTTGGTACCAAAATCTTAAAAATTCTCAAAATTGGATTTACCCGAGTTTGAAGTTAAGCGACACAAGTATACAATATACTAAAATAGATACCTACACAGATATATACATATCCTAAATAATCGATACATACATACTAAATATATAAATATGGAACGAAAATAAATGAAGACTAGAGATAATTACAGTTACGAGAACAAGATCACAAATACAAGTAACGTTCCTTCAAGAGTCTTATAAATACAAGCAATGACTGTGCGCGTTTTTTTTTTTTGTTTTTCAACTGGCAATGCATTCCACAAACGAGCGGCCTGGACAGTAAAGGATTTGTCGAGGAAACTTCTTTTTTAGTCTGGTCTGGGCACAGCCGTAGCTATGAAAATAACGCACGCAAAGGATATCATGAACGGAAAGCGGGGGCACCAACAATCTGTTCTTACTTAAGATCACACTTAAATAACGTCAATTTATATTAGATTTCTTATTAATAGAAAACTACTAAGGAATAAAATAAAAGTAGAGGAAATGGTAAGGAATGGAGATACTTATTTCTAATAATTTTTGCTATATATGGCTAATCACTTCCGGTAATGGCGGAAGTCGAAATAATGGTGAATAGTGGACTTCCATATCATAATATTCTGTCCAACAGCATCACTGTGTTCGGGTTTACAGAGTATGGTATGGAATGAAATAGTCTATTTTGTAAACAGAATATCGAAATCACTGTTACACGTCAAATTAAAAAAATATAAAAAAAATAAGCTAGATGGACTCGACATTTCCTATCTGACTACCCCTGAGAAGAAATGGCGAAACAAGGTGTTCGGGCTAGAGCTATTGGTGTTATTGCAGGCACATTTTAACTTTACCTGTACAAGTGGCTACCTTTTTATTTTATCTAGTGCATCTCAGAGTTAACCTTGAGAGGTTGAGACTCTTTAACCGGTCTTTCCTGTGGTTGCCTGAAGCTCCTAACGAAACTTAATGCCTCCAGCCAGGGCGTAAAAACTTACAAACTAAACGACTGCGCGCTAAGGGCACCCCCTGTGGGGTACGAACCTCGGCTTAGGGCAGAGTCGGAGGGAGGATGGCAAGGGACCGACGGTGGCTGGATAAAATCAGGGTTATGATTATTATCTGGGGGATTTAAAGCTACAGGCTCAGCTATGGCGCGGGGTGGCTACCTAAAGCTATTGAGCCGTTCATAAGGCAGTATGATCCGACAGACCGCGCTTACTAGTTTTTTGAATCCATGAGAAACATATAAAACAGTGTTATATAATTCTAAAAATAAATCTTATTTAAGGATCTGGTGGACATGCAATCCGCTCATGAATAACACGATTAAATTACTGGATAGAAAAAAAAAAAATTTTACTCTTTTCGTAATGTTTAATCAATTTCATAGCTACAACACAGACGTATTTTTTTTTTGTAAATCCATAATAAGTTTGTAAGATTGTTTAGCATAATATTATAATTATGTTTAAATACCTACCAAATGCGCGAGGCATCCACTCGCGACTTCGCGAGCCTATTTCAAGCGGCTCGAGCATAGCGCCTTAAATATTAACTTCATTGTAAATTCAGAAAGAAAAACCGGCCATGTGCGTGTCGGACCACACACAATGAAGAGTTCCGTAGTTTGGACGAATTTATCTGAAGAACAAACTTAACATTGTAGTTGAAATACATGTTCTCCCATACTCTGAATCGAAAAATGGTTTTTACGAACTCGCAATATTTTTGAACGGCCTATCCAACGATAACTCACACCATGGCATATAGATAAAATATCATCCCACTACAAGTGTAGGAGAGGTACTCTTAAAAAAAAAAGTTTTTTTTTACCACAATGTCGACGTTTAAAATATATATACCCATCCTAAATTACAGCTTTCTAGTACTAAGAGTCTCTGAGCTAAGCCGCGGTCAGACAGACAAACAGACAGACGGACATGGCGACTTTGTTAATTACAGAACCCTTAATCCCACCGACCCTTGCTCGACATAACGCCAGCCCGCGCCGCAGCTGAGCCTGTAGCTTTAAATTCCCCTATTATCAATAATAACCCAGTTTTGATCCAGCCTGTCCCTTGCTGTCCTCCCCCGACGCTGCCCTAAGCCGAGGTTCGTACCCCACAGGGGGTGCCCTTAGCATGCAGTCGTTTAGTTTATAAGTTTAATCTATGCTATAAATCCTCTATAAAAGTTTCTGAAACAGTTGGCTTATTGCCAACATTAAAACACCCAGTGTCATAGTAACCATAATAGCATCCAAACGGGAGTTATAATGTTGTACTGAATTTCATAATGCAACTCCTTTGCTTTTACGAGGATGATGATCCCTTCCTTACTCATCTGTTTGATGAGTAAGGAAGGGATCATTATCCTCCCTTCCATTCTTACTACTCAATTCGTGGTATCTTTATGAATTTCAAAAAAAGAACATTGTCACGCACGCGCGTTTCACTATACTATACCATAGCGTCGTATCCCGCCATTTTTGTTCGATATTAGTATTGCGAAAAAAATTCAGAACCTTTTATAGAGGATTCATGTCATGGGTGTAGATAAAGTCTTGTATGCAACTGTAATAATTAGGTATTAAAACACTCATTTGATACTATTATCACACTCGGCTTCACCCACACACTACAAACCCACATTCGTGTTTTAATACCCCTTATTATACAACAGTTGCATAAATAACTATTATGCCCTGGCTGGAGGCTTTAAGTTTCGCTTAAGGCAGCCACAGGAAAATCCGGTTAAGGAGTCACGACGTCTCAAGGTAAACTTAAAAAAAACGGAACCCTTACACAACAGGGGTTGACTTTTTTGTGATACCCCACATTCTCAACATAATATTTTTAAATCGTATAGTTTTTTCAACCTGTTTTTTATTGAAAGTAATACATAATACGGCCTACGGAACCTAATATTTCTATAATAGTGTCAAATAATTACTTTTCAGTAACTTTCTCACCAATTCTCCACGGAATAAATCAAATCTACATGTAAATATCGTTTGGCATTGACATCCGAGTAATACCTTTGACAATTTCATAGGACCTTCAAAACTTTGGTCGTTACATAAAAATAACTATAGTTGAAATGCTATGGGGAAATAAAATGCCGATATGTGATAGTTACACGTACATTGTTGTACAAAATAGGTTATGTTTTTGCAGAATGTTTACAGTAGTAATGGTTGACCCATTTTTAGTGGCCTTGCTTTTGCCGGCGGCTCCGCCCGCGCTAATGTCGGTTATCACGTAAAATAGTAGCCTATTTCCTTCTCCCATATCCCAGGCTATATCTCTGCAAATTTCATGAAGATCGGTTTAGCGGTTTAGGCGTGAAAACGTAACAGACAGACAGACAGAGTTACTTTCACATTTATAATATTATAGTATGGATTAGCATAGATTGGTTTTTAGCTTCAAAAAAGAGGAGAAAAATTAAAAACTTTTTTTTACGAAAATACAATCAACTTCCAAATAAAAAAAACACTACAAAGTGGATATTTTAAACCTTGCAGTGTTTTTCGGTATACCTACTGCATAAATTCGGGAAATCAGCAACTGGAAAGAATAAAACAAAACCGTAGACACCGACTGCCGAAGCCAACTGTATTGTTATACTTCCTCGTTGTTTTCAATGACTTATGCTTAAAAATAGGCCTCTCTGACCGCTTCGTTGGTCTAGTGGTTGCAAGCGCTACTGCTGAGCAACGAGGTTCTGGGTTCGATTCCCGGGTCGGGCAAAGCGTTATTGGGTTTTTCTATTTAGAATTTCTCAGTAATAGCCTGGAATCTGGATTTGTGCCCGTTTGATGACAACAGGTGCCGTTTTTTGCAATTTGCAGATCAGTATCAGGTTGTACAGAATCATAATCATTAGAATCAGTATTACAACTCAAAAACAAATATAATATTACAACAACGGACACGGTTGTTTCGGGAGGTTCCTGTTTCGAATAAGGCGGGGGAAATGCCCGGGTGTTACCACTGTATGGATCGCCCGGAGGACACGGTGGAGCATACGGTGGTTTGCCCGGCTTGGGCAGAGCGCCGCCGTGTTCTCACGCGATCATCGCGATCTCTCGCGTCCGGCCCTGCAGTGCTATTCTGTAAAAAACTCACCGTGAAAACACAGGTGTGAAGTGAGCTGTCATTCCATTGATGCTAGGGATTGACACTGTGTATTGATGCTCACTTCACCTGAGTTTTCACGGTGAGATTTTTCAAATTCTTCTAAATTTGTTTTCTGTTATTGCACCTACTATGTATTATTTCTGCATCACCCTAAGGTAGATTGGTAGAAAATGCCCAAGGCATTAAGTCCGCCTTTGTACAGTTTTTACTTGTGCATAAAGTTTTAATAAATAAATAAATTCAAAAAGACATCTCAAATTATTTAAATAAAAGTTCACAGACCTATGTATGGTTGTATTAACGACTTAGCAACTCAGCCGTTAATATTGTTAGTGTAACATTGTACGGTAGGAACTTTGAAAGTGGTTTATAACTATCATAAAATCGAACTATGGTGTCAAATCGTAAACTTTCACTCGCTCGTTAACAGTTCGTAAGAAAATTGTGAAAAAAATTGATCACCCATTATTTTGTTTATGTCTTTAGTAGTGTTTGTTCCAGTTTCTTATTTACCTGTAATTTGGTGTCTCATTAAGTTTTTATGCAAATCAGTTCAACGGATTTGGTGCGATCGGATATAATAGTAACTGGATTGCTTTTAAATCGATATAAATTGATTATGGCGAAAGCGTAACGGTAGCCCGCGAAATTCAAATAAATTTTCTTACGTTTTTTTGCAAATTGCAGCTAATTGTCTGGGTGTATGTTGTTCTATATAAGGTGTATATAGATGGTAAAAAAGCCAAGGAAATGATAAAATAAATATATATATATATATTTTTTATTTTTTTATTTTTTATTACTTGATATGATGATTATTTATCAAAAGGCACCGCGCTCGCACCACCACCGTCACCGGGTCCGGGCGGGTTATTCATAGAAGACCGTATGCTGTATATCGACCGAGTTATCGACTAAAAGGAGTTTCTTGTCCGTTCTTCTCCATAGGTACTACGCTTTGGAATGGGCATGTAGCTTCATTTTTCTTACTGACCGACTCCTTGACAATTCAAAATTGCCTTGTGTGGTTAATTTGAAATAAATGACAAAAAAAAATGGAATCTATTACCCGCACCCTAACAGAATTCTTATATCAAACGTAATAATAATGGCAATGATCAGATTTTATGATGACAGCAAAAAGGTCAGCTAAAAGATTCAGATAGAGATCCTAAAGATACGATTAGCTATCGGCAATGACGCCAGAGTTCTAGTTTAAACCAATATCACTCGGTAAAAAATACAATCGCTAGCTGATAAAATTTAACTGATAGAGTATTCGTGGTATTATTTTACTAGAATTCTTTGTCTGTCGTATGAGGACAAACCAAAATGTTATGTGTCAAACGGTGTTTATCTTTGACTTAATATGGTTTTGTTGCGAGTGTGTGTAAGCAGAATGAGGGCTAGCAGCAACAGTATTTTGAAAGTACTACACGATGCAAATATAATAATGCACGCTGTCCGGCTGCATGTGCGGCAGGGATGATTTTTAATGATGATTATGTACTTATTTAATTAATTGATAAATACTAACTCAAACTCAAACTCAAATCAATTATTTCAATTAAACCATTTACAGGCACTTTTGAATTGTCAAGCAGTCGGTCAGTAAGAAAAATTAAGCTACATTCCCATTCCAAAGCGTAGGTACCTATGGAGAAGAACGGGCAAGAAACTCCATGGACACTCTTTTAAATTAAATTGTTACAAAAGTATTCGTTACATCTATAATGTTGCATTTATAACTAAAAGTGAGAACGATGTAAAAATAAAAATAATTAAAACTTACACGTTAAAAGCGTTAAGCGTAGGTACAACAAATAGAAACAAAATAAAATAAAATAACCCGTGGCAGCTAAGAGATGACCAGTCCCAACTGACGGCGCCCGTTCACGAACATGACGCATGGATTAGCACCATTCAGCTCAACCATTTTGAAGGGAGCTAAATGATCCAACACACACGCCACCATCAGCGAGACCTTTAAGTGAGCATGACATACTCTCAACCGCCAGGGCACATTCAAGTCAATGAAAGACATATTACCCGGTCAATGGTAGCTCTATAGTACATAGGGCTCACACCTGTGCTATGCATTTATATAATACAAAGGAGATTGAGTTTATACAATGCAAAGATAGTCTTACACTCTTCAGTAACCCTTAGTTGATAAGTTCTTTGTACTAACCAATGGACCAATGTTGTCAAATAAAATAAAATATATTATTATTATTATTATACTTGCATTTTCATTTTATCGGCCCGATTTAGTAATCTGTTAAGTTATCGTAAGCATCGTTTTTAAATTAAGAACTAGGGTTCCGTTAATCCGAATGAAAAAATGGAACCCATAAAGGATCACTCGAGTGTCTATCTGTCTGTTTGTCCATCTGTCACAGTTAATTTGCTCCACAGTCACAGTCAGTCTCTCAGAGTCTCTCAAAGTCTGTCACAGTCAATTCAATGGACAGATTAAGTTGAAAGGTACACATATGAATATCGTTGACCCAAACACGGACAAGTAGCGTAAATAAATGAATTTTGATTATGAGGGTCACTTTTTTGAGGCAAATAAGAAAACAAAAATAAAATAGTTATGAAAACTGTACCGAATGTAAAAAATGAAGGGGTTTGCTGTGTGAGACAATTTTTTTATTTTTTATTAAATAGATTTAAAGTTATTTGAACTTATAGAAAACTAGCTGACCCGACAGACTTCGTTTTGTCAAAAGCTATAGTATAAACTCCACTACTCTACCCTACCCTACCCTACCTACCCTACCTACCTACCTACCTACCTACCTACCTACCTACCTACCTACCTACCTACCTACCTACCTACCCTACCTACCTACCTACCTACCTACCTACCTACCTACCTACCCTACCTACCTACCTACCTACCTACCTACCTACCTACCTAACTACCTACCCTACCCTACCCTACCCTACCCTACCTACCTACCCTACCCTACCCTACCCTACCTACCTACCTACCCTACCCTACCCTAATTTTTCGTAAAAACAAAAAAAAAATGTTGCTATAAACCTCACGGAGCCCGAGACCTTTCCAACGAATGCAAAACCGTGGAAATCGGTTCGTGCGTTCTGGAGTTATAGCGTCAGGAAGGAAAACCCGACTTATTTTTATATAGTAGACTAGCTTTTGCCCGCGGCTCCGCCCGCGTAGATGTCGGTTATCGCATAAAAAAGTAGCCTATGTCCTTCTCCATATCCCAGGCTATATCTCTGCCAAATTTCATGACGATCGGTTCAGCGGTTTAGGCGTGAAAATGTAACACACAGACAGACAGACAGACAGTTACTTTCACATTTATAATATTAGTATGGATAAAGCAAAAAATACGTGTCTAATATTTTTTTATTAGCTGATTGACGGACTGAACAGATTTCCTTTTTTTACCCAGGAAACATCCCTATTCGGAGAAACAGAACAGCTGGAACAGACTTAAAGATAGTAAAAAAAAAAAAAAAGTTTTTTTTTTTTAAATATAATTTAATAAAAAGCTGCTATTTTGACATTACAAACAGGTACTTCCTTTTAATTTTTTCATATGTAAGTATAGATAAGTCTGAAATCGCCAAGTTACCTATATTGTTCAGAAATCATTGGCAGGCTGAAAGATCTCCATCGTAAGAAATGTAATAAGAAACAATATTTACGACCACCTACCAACGCATTAGGTGCGGCCACTCTTGTATTCATCTGAAATCGTTGCACACGTGCCCCTAACGATTTTTAATGTTACTCACAGTTTCATGTGTATATATTAGTATGGATATGACTAGAAATTTTATTTATTTATTTATTTTATTTTATTCAAAACGACTAGAAATATTAATCTAATTCAAAATATTTTATTTCCCACCAGCTGCTGCCCGCAGAAAACTCAAACTCAAAGCATTTATTCTACAAAATAAATTTAATCTTATTTTTAAATTCATTAATAAAAATAATATTATCTGAACCATTCAAAATATATTTTTTATAAAACAAAAAGGAAATATAAAAATTATTATAACTAAAAATATTATCGTTATATTTTTAATAACTAATATTATAAATGTAAGTAAGTTTGTTTGTTACCTTTTCACGCCTAAACCACTGAACCTAAATCCTGAAATTTTGCATACATGTTGTCAGGTGTACAGAAACGGACATAGGGTACCTTTCATCCCGAAAAAAAAGTACTTTTACCGAGGAAAACAACAATAACGTTCTTATGATAATAGATGGCGCCACGTGTCTTTAGAATCATGATTGAATTATAATTATTATAGAAACTTTAGTAATGTGTTAAGAGTCTCAGGCCACAGTCAGTCTCGGCAGTCTGTAAAGTTTCATATTGAGACACGAAGCAACAAAATACGATCTAGAGGAATGTGGCCGTTTTTCTTTAGATCGAATTTTGTTGCTTCGTGTCTCAATATGAAACTTTATAAAAGGTATTAGAAAATTCTAGACACACTTTCTGAGGTTGCTGATTGAGCCGTTTTTCAAAATTCCTTCTCAGTCACGAGCTAAAAGGTTTTTAAAGGAGTGGCGTAGTGGACCCGAGACAGCCCTCTTAAGTGTTTTTATTTTTCATTTAAGTTCCTAATACTTACATGAAGTATTAGCACAGGTGGGCAACGAGATGTAACGTGGAGGGTCGGGGGCCAAATTTTGACGCGGACAAAGTCCGCGACTTCGTCCAGCCGCAAATTTCGGCCAGCCGAACCACCACCGACCGACCAACCGAAGCTAGTTTCAAATAAACCAATTACAGGCACTTTTGAATTGTCAAAGGTTTCGTCAGTCAGAAATATGAAGTTTGTAGTAGGTTCCTATGGAGAAGACGGGCAAGAAACTACACGCAGCTTCGCCCGCGTGGCTTTTTTCTAAAACAAAAGTATCAGCTATGCCCCAGCGAAAGTCTAGTCAAAATCTGTTCAGCTGTTTCGGAGATTATCCGGAACAAACAGAACGACATACCTACATACCTAGACAGACAAGTTTTTTTTTTTTTTTTGTTATAAGTACCGTAGGTATATACTTTGATTAATTATGCATTTAGTAAAAAGCCATTATTTTGACATTATAAGCAGAAACTTCAATATTTTTTTTTATAGAGTATAGTTATACCTATATGCCAGCCAAGAAGGCAGTGGGCTGGCCATGTTTGTCGAAGGACCGATGGCCGGTGGAGCAGACGACTCCTGGGTTGGAGACCGCGTATCGGCAAGCATAGTGTGAGACGCCCCCCAGCTAGATAGTCCGACGACCTTAAAAAGGAGGCTGGGAAGTGCTGGATGCAATTTTTTTTTAAAGAGTATAGTTATTCCTATATGCCAGCCAAGAAGGCAGTGGGCTGACCATGTTTGTCGAAGGACCGATGGCCGGTGGAGCAGACGACTCCTGGGTTGGAGACCGCGTATCAGCAAGCATAGTGTGAGACGCCCCCCAGCTAGATGGTCAGACGACCTTAAAAAGGAGGCTGGGAAGGGCTGGATGCAATTTTTTATTTTTTATAGAGTATACTTATTCCTATATGCCAGCCAAGAAGTGGCAGTGGGCTGGCCATGTTTGTCGAAGGACCGATGGCCGGTGGAGCAGACGAGTCCTGGAGTGGAGACCGCGTATCAGCAAGCGTAGTGTGAGATGCCCCCCAGCTAGATGGTTCGGCGACCTTAAAAAGGAGGCTGGGATAGGCTGGATGCGGAAGGCGGAGGACAAGGTGTTGTGGCGCAGCCTGGGTGAGGCCTATGTCCAGGAGTGGACTGGGATAGGCTGAGTTGATTGATTGTAACCTACATGGGCACTTATGAGACGTCAGAAGCTAGCTACACAATAGGGATGATGAAAAAAAAAAATGTTTTTTTGGCCGTCATGTAGATTATAAAAAAAAATATTGGACACGTATTTTTTCTTTTTTTACGTAATCAAAACATTACGGCGATACATTGAGTTCAAATGTGACATGACGTCACTGCTCGCTAGACTTTATACGTAGCTGTGACGTAACGAGCCCCCACTCCCCAATTTTAATATGTTTTATCTAAGTATTTTTTTATTAATATTATAAAGCAAAAAACACGTGTCTAATATTTTTTTAATATCTGATTGACGGACTAAACAGTTTTTCCTTTTTTTTTTACCCAGGAAACATCCCTATTCCAATTGTTCGTTTCCTATGGAGAACAAACGGCATGAAACTCCACGGTTGCTCTTTTATTGCTACTTAAAGTTATAGGAGTCTTGCACCATATTACATAACAACAAGTTAGTGTTATCGAAAATTTTCGTTAATTGTAGGTAATTAAATTCGGTGTACATTAAAGTGTTTTCTATATAATCATAACAATCATTAAAGAAGTTTGATTCTTTATCATAGGTACGAAGGTTAAATGGTTTATTTTTTTATATTGTTAATAACACTTTAGAGTTGGATCTTTTAAGTATCTAAATTATTACAGTCTATAGGTTGGTACGAGTAAAACAACGACCTTTTTTGGTATGTGAAAAATGTGACGGAATCATAAAAATCGAACAAGTGCGTATCGGCCCACACACAAGTGCGTCCGTTGTTGGGATGAATTTACCCTAAGAACAAACTTAAGATTGTAGTTGCAAAACAAGTTCTCCCATACATTACAACTGCAAATGTATGTTTGTACGCACAATATTGAGCGATTTACCATCTTCTTTCAAGGTCATAGACTTCTTATAGGTTTTCTTGTAATCTATAAGTAGGTAAAAAACTATTTTCTGTAGGTATTTTTTCCACAAAAAAAAAGCTTAGTAGTTTCCGAGATAAGGGTAATGGTTTTAATTAAATAACTTTAAAGGTATTTACTATAAATTTATATAAAAAAATATATAATATTTGAAATTCTTACAATAAGCTCTTTTATACAGTTTACAAAACATTTTTTTTTTTATTTTTTTTTCAATTTGCCCCCCAAAAGTTACCCCCATATTCAAAATTCATTAATTTACGTTACATGTCCGTGTTTTGGTCACAGAAGTGCATGTGTATACCAAATTTCAATTTAATCGGTCCAGTAGATTCGGAGCAAATTGGGTTTGACAGACGGACAGACCGACAGACAGACACACCAGTGATCCTAAAAAGGTTCCGTTTTTCCTTTTGAGGTACGGAACCCTAAAAAGTAACGAATGAGCAAAGATAGATTAAACTTCCGACTAAGTTTGTAGGGAATACTTGCAAAGTGTGCGCATGCTTGCAGACCCATAAATGTGGAAAAAGCATCGAGGCTTAAAGAATCTCAGCACGTGCCCTCTGATCTACTTGAACCTTTCAAGTACTTCAAGCAAAGAAATGGAATGTCGTGAATTTAAGAGTCGTTTGAGTAGTACCCTAGTAGCATTTTTGTTGACGTTTGGTTGGGCCACATACCTCTGAAGGTGGCCCAACTAAATGCCAACGGAAAATGCTACTAGGGATATGAGTGATGGGTGTTTCAAACAAAAGACTTAAAATGCTACATGGTTAATCGAGGATATTGTTATGTTATTTCTATATAGGTATCAGTTAAATAATTTGATATAAATATTTTCACATAATTATTATACATTAAAGTCGCTTTTCGTGTCTTCCTGTGACCGTGTTGTTCTTCTAATCTACGCAACGAATTTTGATGCGGTTGACGTCAACTGACCGTAATTTAAGACGACGATAACTGACTTTTAATGATTTTATACTGAAGATCACGTCCAAACGAGTAGTGTTAAATATTTGTAAAAACTATATGTTAAATTGAGGGATTTTCTTAATAACTTAATATATGAATATTTTAGATTATGGTTATATTACATAGTGAAATTAATTTGTAAAGTTATGTCTAACGCGATAAAAAACTGAGAATCACGCAAAATCTATCAAGCGTATTTTTCTGAAACCTTCACCTTTTTAAAGATACTTAATTTAATTATTGATCTTTTAGTATACGCGTTTTATTGAAATACCTTTTTTTATGTATAATAAATTAATAATGCGTCTTATACGACTGCGGTATTTATTGTTTAAATATCGCAGCATAATGCTGAGATAGTGGCCTTTTTGGCCTCGCCCAGGTTTACAATGTAAATTTTGTTAGTTTTAAATGCTCATTTTTTTTGTACTGTTTCTATTTCTATTTCTTGTGCGTGTCCCAAATAAAATATTTTTCTTTCTTTCTTTTCTTTATTTGGGACAGCGCTCCTGGATGGGCGAGTCCTATTACTAGCTGGACGTGCGACGCGTTGCGTGCACTCAGTACAGAACACGCTAGCTAACTACTCAAGGTCACTGGAATATATCTGCGTTTTAATCCCTTAGGTCGGAACGTCTGAATGAAATCTCAATTCTTTTTTATTTTTTTATGTTACGATGGGTTTGCTGTTGACTCTAGTCTAGGTCAGAGGTGACGGAGACAAAGTCGACAATGGAGTGAGCTTACCCAGATGAAGCCTGTTCACTCTCACTTTGAATTGATTAGGCTTGTAAGCGTTCGGAAAATCAGACGCAGGCAGAGAGTTAAACTTTTCTTTTAAACTTTATCTTTCAATTATACTCCTAACCCTTCTCAATATTCGTACATTTTTCAAATCTCACTTTGCATTACGTTAGCTCCACATGTTTCTACCGCGCGGGCGCGAGGCGTGCCGCAGCCGTCTCTCGTGGGGCCATGTGGCCCCACATCCGACGCACCTTGTTCAGGTTACAGAGTGACGAGTGCCGCGCTGTTGTTCGAATGATTCAGATCCGCACATTATTATACATCATCATCTGCTTAGCCTCGTTGAGGTCGGCTTCCAGTCTAACCGAATGCAGCTAAATACTTACCTGAATATTTTACATAGAGCGACTGCTTATCTGACCTCCACAACCCAGTTACTGGGTAATACCATACCTCTTGGTAGACTAGTTGTCACACTTTCGGGCTTCTGACGTCCGTAAAAAACTGTCCGAAAGACCCACGAATGACAGCCAGAACCAACGGCTTTACGTGCTTTCCGAGGCATGGAGGGGTGGGTCTTCGTGTGTTAAGATGGTTACCCATCCACGGACTAACCGCGGCAAGTGTAGCTTTATCGATCGACCCTTGCGGCTGTTATTACTAAGCCAGAAGTCCCGCATATTATTATACACAATTTTTCATTATTATTAAAGATTTCAAGAAGCAAGGAATTTTCTAAGGAGGAATTTGACGTAAACGGAATCTTAATGCCCCGCGTTTAAATTAAGGTATAAAACATGCTGTGTCTACCGTTTTCGTTTATCGTACTAGCTTTTGCCCGCGGCTTCGCTCGCGTTAATTTAGAGTTTGACAATCAATTCGGGTTAAAAAAACTCTTAACACTCTTAACTTTCTATAATAATATAATTCAATCATGATTCGAAAGACACATGGCGCGATCTATTATCATTAGAACGTTATTGTAATTTTCCTCGGGAACATTACCTTTTTTCGGGATGAAAGGTACCCTATGTCCGTTTCTGTAAAACTGACAACGTATATGCAAAATTTCAGGATGATCGGTTTAGTGGTTAAGGCGTGAAAAGGTAACAAAGAAACAAACAAACTTACTTTCGCATTTATAATATTAGTTAGGTTACCTGAAACAAGTTGTAAAGACTAGTTGTATTCAAAACTTGTCAAAAATGTGAACTAAATAGTGAGCAATACATGTCTGTAACAACAGCAATACATGCATAATAGTTACATGTTTTAACACGACATGTTTTTGATAAGTCTTTTACAAGCCTTGTTGAAAACAAGCATCACGACTTGTATATTATGATAAACGCGGGGTTACGTAACAGGGACATTCGGCTTAGTTTGAAAAAGTGAAACGTAGTCGTAATCAGAAAGCCAGATTACAGCGTGTGTTAAACATCCTGAACCCCCATTTACATCCATAAAAGTCGTGATACTTGTTTTCAACAAGTCTTAAAAACATCATACGTGTATTGACGTTGTTCACCTTTTTGACAAGTTTTGTGTACAACTAATCTTTACAACACTTGTTTTAAGTGGATACCTCAAACTAAAGCAGTATTAGACACAACATGTAGAATATATATGTTATATACCTACCTTAGTAATAACGAAACATTTTTGATAAATTAACTTTAATCTTCTACCTCCTTACTAATAAACGTTATATAGCGTCTGTATAGTTACACAACGCTTTGTCTTCTTCTATCGAAAGTCAAATTACTGACGAGTGAAAGAGAGAAATCGGTGTGTAACTATACAGACGCTATACAACGTTTATTAGTAAGCAGGCTAGTTTTTAATGTAGGTATTACAAAAATATGTTTCAGTAACAAAGTTTAGCAAAGCTTTGATATGCTAAATCACAATTTACGTAGGTTTACGATCTTTTATGGTTCCATACGTCCGAATTAAAAACGGAACCCCTATAGGATCACTCGTGTGTCTGTCTGTTCGTTTGTTGCCAATTTGCTCCGAATCTAATGGACCAATTAAGTTGAAAGTTACACATAATCAATTTCTGTGACCCAAATACGGACGCGTAGCGTAAACAAATGAGTATTGAATATCACTTTTGTGAGACAAATAAAGAAAAAAAAAAAAAAGTTTTGTATTATGTACCTACCGCATGACATATCAAGTGAAAGAGCATACTGTAAGAGTTTTAATCCAGAAAAATAATTATATGTTAGGCTTCTCTGTCATTAGATTTTTTTTTACAGACATTTAAATTTCAGTTTTTTTTCACCAATACGATATTAAACCTCATTAAAAACAAAATTGGTGAGATTTCGTCTAAGACCATGGCTTAAATGGTTCTAAATTTTCTGTACTATCTTCGCCTTAAAACGTTGCACCCATCTTCCAATCACCCTGTATAATGCATTTAGTAAAAAGCTGTTATTTTGACATTACAAACTGACACTTTTATTTATTTGTGTAGACAAGATTTTTCTTTCTACTTGGTTTAAACCATTCGAGTCAGTTTTCTTAAAAGTACGTAACTGTCTAACTGACAACTTGTCCGGTACTTAGTTGTCAGTTTTGTATTAAGGCGAAGCTGTCCGGGCACCCCGCGAAATTATATTCTTAAGTTTTGCAGGTCAGTATCAGATGTTGATCTAAATATGATTTGCGGCCGTATCTAATATTTGTTTATGGAATTATAATCATACAAATCATCAATACAACTCTCTAAGTTCATATAAATAATCCTATCAAATGACTATTTCGTGAAATCATTACTTTTAGGAATATACTAATGAGAGTTGTAGGTATTAATAAACTAATTCACTAATTACTGTTATTAATTATTGTTTTACTAATTCTAATGATTATAATTTCGTAAACACATATTTGTTACGGTCGCAAATCATACTTTTACCAACATACACCCAGACAATGAGCTGCAAATTGCAAAAAACATAAGCATAATTGAATTTCACGAGCTACCTTAGCACTTCCCCCTTAAGAACTTTACACTAGTCAAAATAAAGTTCTAAAATAAAAATGGCGCCATGGTTTTTACCTGGGTCTGGAGATATACCTTGTTCTGTAATTAGACGAGTTAATATTCAGATAGCGGTATACACCGTGAAATTTAAATGGTTGTTTTCCCGCAGCGAAATGGTTTTGTCTTGGTAATACAATCGTTTTATAAACAAATTAAATGTTAGAAACAAAAAATGGCAGATTAACCATTGTGAAAAATCACCACGTGCGAGAGTTTATTTTGCTTTGAACATTTATGAATCGCTGTTCCCTTTGTTGGCGGCGCGTGCGATTCGAGTAGTACCTACAAGTTACCTCTAGTGTTACTATTGATTCTCACGTTTTCGAGTTGATGCATATTTTTTAAATTATTTTTAAAACAAAAACATCTTTATTTTTTTACTTTCGCTCTATATTCCGAAAGTACTCCTTATGGCAAGTTGTTCTGCTGCGGGAAAACAACCACAAAAATTTCTCGGTGTATAAGTATGCACAGTCAGTTACCACAATTAGCTGATCCCCCTTTCATAAATGGTTGAGATTTTTTTAGAATACGGATCGATAGAATTTTATAATTCTTAATTTAAATTAAATTTAAAATACCTATACGAAATCTACCCAAAACTAGAAAAAAAAAATGAGAATCGTACGATTTGTTAGTAAAAAACCTCAACCATTTGAGCAAAGGGGGGTCAGTTAATTGTGGTAACTGTACCAGAAAAATACTTCCACAAAATATCTCTGCCAAACTTTGTTTACACCACGCACAATGCAGACACAGATGTGGGGACCCGGAGGCCTGCAAATCTGCATTTTATGGCTTCCACCGTGCCTGATCAACAAACTTAACTAATGTTAATAAAACAATCATGGCTTTAAGTAGCTCGTAATGTTATTTATAACTTTATGATTGTTATAAGTTTTAAGTAGTCTTAAATGATAATTAATGATTTGATTTCTGTACTCGTAAGTAGGTTTGAGATTAGAAGTGCATTGTGGGCGGGGCAGATGCACCGCACTTATGAGCAAACGCTCATAAGTCAACCGCAATTTGTTCCACCGGCCAACAATCGCGCTCGTATTGTGAAAGCGTACGAAGCTCCGCGAAACATAAAGAATTATGCCGTCTTGCGCCATTATAACGTGTCGGAAAAGAACCCAGGTGTGTATCCCGAGAAGGGATATCTTTTCACCAGTAAGTCCAAAAATCTTAAAATACAAGTGATAGGTATTTGGAATTATTACAACATTATTATGTATTTTGCCGTTTTGAATTGTGGCGTGTGGTGCCAGGTGTAAAGAATACTCGTAGCACTACCCCATTTCCTAACGTGGGTGTCGTAAAAGGCGACCAAGGGACTCACTAGAGAATGGGCAGCAGCGTTCTCTATGCATTTTTAACAGCATACTGCGATCGCCAACCCGCCTGCCAAGCGTGGCGATTATGGCAAACCCCCCTCCCAATTGGGGGAGGCCTATGTCCTGCAGTGGACGTCTTTCGGCTGAAATGATGATAATGATGTATTTTGTAGACAAAAACGATACAATCGCAAACAGATGCAAAATTATACATTGCTTTCAATACATGTGTACCATCTTGTACTACGTGAGCGACCGTGCAATGTATTGCGTTCACTGCGAACGTTGCGTGCGTTGAATTCAGCGAAATCCGTGCGTATCGATAGTTTTTTACCAAGTTGTAAACAATGTCGATATTAAATATGTGTGTGTAAACACAAATGATTATTATCTGTAAAATTATAATTAAATTAACTTTGTTTATTACCATCATTTATTGTTTATTGTTACAAAATAATTATGACGTAAAACAGAGCTAATAACGAAAGAAAATTTGAATTTGCGGCTATATCGGATGTTCCCCTTTATGTATATCGGAAGTTTCGTACCCCATCCCGAAATTAATGCGAAAAATTGCAAAACTGAAAGTTACAGTAATTTTATCTATACAAATAATCAACCTTCTGCTAACCGTAACATATATGAGAAATTAATATGTGTGTGTGTGAGTATTCGTCAAACGCAGTGTTTGCGATAGTGTGACAAACAATAGCAAACTCACAATCTAAGTGCATGTGGTTTATTTGTGTGCATAATGCGCGTACGTATTGGTCTCTTGCTTGTAGTGAAGATAGAGAGTGAACACTTTTACACGTCAATTATATTTAAAAAACTAGATGTGGTCGGCGTTTCCTATTTGACTACTCTGAGAAGAAAGGCCAAAACAAACTCAAGAGACCAAAACAAACTCTCTTTTAAAGTCCAGACATAATCTTGGTCAGATCATGTGAAGACCATGTAGATTGGTGTCTGAAATGGTCTTTTGAGGAAAAAACCACACAGGTTGAGTGGACCTATCCAATCAGTGCACGCATTTGTCAGATAGCACAACTCGTTCTGAGTTGGGCTACAATTACTGACAAATGCGTTAAGGAGCTCAACGATTCGACGACTACTACCAAACATAGGACATTTGGGTAGGCTGCCTATATTTCTAAAACTACCAGATTATAGATAAAAAATATTCTTTATATTAAACTGCAAATTAATAGATAATGCTAAGTAGAAGAACTGAGTGTCCTAACACAAGCAATACTTAAATGCAATTTACAATTGATATTTTATTTTTATTATAGTAATATAGTTTTTGACCACCACATAGTTTTCACATCCACAATAATTAAAATAATGTTATACTTTTCACTTCAATACTTTTACTGGTGCCGTGTGGTAACGCACGTAAAGAATAGCAACACCCCATTTCCACCCGTGGGTGTCATAAAAGGCGACTAAGGGACTTACTAGAGAATGGGCAGCAGCGTTCTTTATGCATTTTTTTAACACCATACTGCGATCGCTAACCCGCCTGCCAAGCGTGGCGATTATGGCAAAGCCCCATTTGGGGGAGGCCTATATCCAACAGTGGACGTCTTTCGGCTGAAATGATGATGATGATGAATACTTTTCAAAGTAAATATCCATGTCATTTGATTTAAATGTATAGGTGTATGTGATATTAAACTTTTATTTTGAGATTTAGATGCATATTCAATTTCTTTAACGTGTTTCACCCCAAAATGTTTTGATTACCTCTGTGGTACCATGCAAATACCTTTTGGAGAACTCCATTCAGTGTTAAATATGTCCATGTGGCATTATCAACCTACGTTGCTGCACATGCCTTGACCTCGGGGAGTCGACACAGGCGGCGCGAACTGTGAACTTTGCACCTTCACGCAACTTATAACGCCCTGGGGCCATACTCCCGAAAACGATTCGAGTTTGATTTTGATTCCGATTCGAATTCGCTTCTGGGGCCTTACTCCCGACAGCATCGAGTTCTGAATCAATCGAATTGGGTTCGAATTAAATGCCGAGCCATACCCTTGCATCCGACACTAGCGCACGATCGTGCGGTGGTTCGAAGCGAAACTAACTTCGGTCAGTTTTAAGTTTTAAATCGAGTTCGGATCAGAAACGTAATCGAATCGGAATCAAAATCAAACTCGAATCGTTTTCGGGAGTAAGGCCCCTGGTACTTTAGAAAAAAAATGACAAATAAGATTTCAAAGTCGCATTAAAAATAAAAAAAATAAAAACCTATTATTGTGTATGTAGTTACTTTAAACAATCTGCCCAGCCTGTTTCCAACTATTCTAGAGTCGGCTTCCAGTCTATAGGGTAAAAAACTGAGAATCACGCAAAATCTATCAAACATATTTTTCTGAAACCTTCACATTTTTAAAGATAATTTAATTGTTTATCTTTAAGTATACGTGTTTCATTAAAATACCTTAATTTTATGTTTAATAAATTAATAATGCGTCTTATTTGGGACAGCACTCCTGGATGGGCGAGTCCTATTACTGGCTGAACGTACGACGCGTTGCGTGAGCTCAATAAAGAACACGCAAGTTATCACTCAAAGTCACTGGCTTATAACTGCCTTAACGCGCTTTCCGAGGCACGCAGGGGTCTCCATTTGTAATGGATGATAACCCATCCACGAATCGACCTTGGCAAGCATAGCTTAACCTATCGATCGACCCTGCGATTGTTATTATTTAGCATCGAGCCCTTCTGTGTCAGTAGTTACTAATTCCTGATATTAATACGAGATATCCCAAAGAATGTTCTAACTTGAGAGACCAAATATGCGATTCTTGAAAAATTAGTTTAGAATGTGATAAGGTTTATAGATAATCCTGTCTGACTCAATCAACTACCATAATATCTCAAATTTGATAACAGCATCTCGATCTCGAAGAATTTTATCTTAAAGGGCACTTAAATAATAACGCATTTTAGTTGTTTTTTTAGGTATTATTTTATTCAGTTACAGTTTAAAAAGATGTCGAAATATGTTGTTTAGTAACACTTTAGAACACCATAAAACTGATGCATTCGTTTGAAGTTTGTAAAAGGATACTTTGGTGATGCTGCACTATGGAAAGATATCATCGTATTTTATAATGCCGTAACATACACTTATATCTAAAATTATTATTAAAGTAATGATAGAATGAAATAAATAACATAAAATTCCTTCAAGTGGATTTCTGCGCGAAACCCAAGAAAGGCTCTATTTTTTTAGCAAAACAGCATCAGTAGCACTTTAGTCTACTGACCAGTTTCTTATGACAGTATCTGGGAGGAATGGAGATGGCTCAGCAACGAAAATAGACTGACTATTAAGAAAGTATATCCGACTGCGGTAGATGCGGAATTATCATCGTCGTCGGGGGGAGCTGCCGTAGTACTGTCATCTGTGGGGGGAGCGTCTGAAGTACTGTCATCTGTGGGGGGAGCGTCTGAAGTACTGTCATCTGTGGGAGGAGCGTTTGTAGTGTCTGTATCAGTTGGATCGACAGTAGTAAGATCGTCATCTTCGTCGACCCTGTCAATTATCGACCAATTACTTTGGGCATCCAAGAAAAAAGAAGAATAAATATTTTCCCAGAAATTAACTGTCTCAAAATGAGGATTTTGTAATGCAACTTCTAAGTTGCCGCCTTCAAGAATTTCCGTATTGGAAAGCACGCGGATATAGTTAAAATTCAAGCTTGAATATGGCAACCAAGGTATTAGTGAAATTGTACTTTCTGGATTCCTGTAAAACAAAATTTAAAAATTAATTATTTAATTCTTATTTTTTTAAATAATATTTGTAGAAGTATGCTCACCCAGTTTTAGCGAAGTTTGTCCATCTTTCTACAAGAATGTCTCCAATAGTAAGGTCTCTATCGGATGTTCCCGTGGCAGGAGTATTGTAGAACATATAAGCCAATTCTTCACTGTGAGCTGCAGCATCAACATTTATAGGACCCACAAATGGTTCTCCGAGATTTCCTGAATATGAAAACTGTAATAAATAGACCGGTGATCTAGAAGCAAACATTCGATTTCTGACTTCCCTTATAGAAGATACTAGCATCATAGTGTCACCATGATATCTTAAATAATCTTTAACGTGATTCATATCAATCGGATTTTCTTCGAAGTAAAAATCTCTTATTCGCTGAGCTACTGACGCCTCTTCAGCTTCGGTATCGAATTTTAAGTCTGGTTGAATAAACTCAGTGAATGTTTCTTCCATTCGCTCTAGCCAATCATCATCAACCGCCTCTTCGGATCTGATGGTACCTTCGTTTTCTACAAAGCTAATTATGGTAGGAATTTGCAAAAACTCAGCATCACGGATTATTTGAGCGGGAGTTTTAATTAAGAAAGGTTCCACACCTTCCAATTCCTGTCTTTCCACACAAGGAGCGAAAGCTAGTGAATTATCAGTTAAATCTAAATCGTTAATAACACCCATCAAAGCTGACACACTAGTCCTAGTAAAGACATCTGACAACTGTTGAATGGTTTCAATTTCATGACCAAGTGCTTCAGCCACTTTGAGGGCATATTGCATGTTATCTCGAGATACAGCCCATGGGGCTAATGCATTTCCACTTTGAGCGATCGCTTTTTGAACTAAACCTGTACCCATGGGGGACATAGTGACTAAGTCAACGGCAGCTGCTCCACTTCCGTGACCAAAGAGGGTAATATCTTCAGGGTTTCCTCCAAATGGAGCAATATTTGCTTGTACCCACTTTAATCCTGCTATAATATCTTTTAATCCAGCGTTTCCTGGTGCCGTTTCGGTCCCAAGACACAAGAATCCTAGGATCGATTCGCGGTAATTAAGAGAAACCACGATGACGTCCTTTTCAACAAAGTTTCGAAAAGACAGCTCTCCTCCATTTACTCTGTCGAACTCTCTTCCTTTAATCCAAACCATGACGGGCAGTCTTCTTGTATCATCTAAAGTTGGCGTATAGATATTTGCTACCAAACAATCTTCAGTGCCTTCATATCCAGGACCTAAGGCTCGAACACATTTTATGTCTTTTCGGTTAGCCTCAAATGGAACTTCGAAGGATGGAGCTGGTAAGGGTGCCTGTAAATGAATGTTTGTTTAAAACTTTGATGATTTAAAAATAAATTTATTAGTTATTAATTTCACTCATACATCGTCCACCACGTCAAATGAATCCGGTTTAGCAAGATAGCATATATATATATATATATATGCTATACAGTTCATCATCATCTACTTAGCCTTTTCCCAACTATGTTGGGGTCGGCTTCCAGATGCAGCTGAATACCAGTGTTTTACATGGAGTGACTGCCTATCTGACCTCCACAAACCAGTTACTGGATAACACTCTACCCGTTTATATGACTGGTTGCCAAACTTTCGGGTTTTTGGTATGTAAAGTTGGTCGCCCATCCACGGACCAACCGCGGCAAGCGTATAGCTTAACCTAATCGATCGACCCTTGCGGCTGTTATTATTTAGCCACAAGCCCAAGCTTTGCTTTAAAACATTTTATACATGAAAATATTTTCCAGTTACTACTATTATCGCGGTCAATTGTATATCCACGGTGACTGTCGTGTATGAAGCTCATAATAAATTGAGCTTCATGCAAGACAGTATCTACACATATTGGTTTTCTTACAATTGTTATAAAGTTTTATGTGACTTGTAAACCATTTTTTTTACGATGGGTTTGCTCTTCACTCTAGTCTAGGTCAGAGGTGACAGAGACAAAGTCGACGATAGAGTGAGCTTACCCAGAAGAAGCCCGTTCACTCTCACTTTGAATAGATTAGCATTGTATGCGTTCGGAAACACAGACGCAGGCAGAGAGTACCACTCCTTTGCTGTGCGCATTATAAAAGACGTTTGGAAACGCTTAGTGCGAGTTGTTGGAATATCAACTAGGTAGGGGCGATAACTTGCAGTGCAACTGACTAACTATAACTTACATTCTAATTATAATGATTTACCTTGAACCTGTTGATGCCCGAAGTGGAGTCTGCGTATGGTATGCCATGGAACTCGAAGTAAAGCCCGTCGGTTGCCGCACTGCCCACCACGGCACCTTGTGCGATGTTAACTGTAGGCGCCTGTTGGCCTGCAGCCAATGCTGCTAGCACAGAACAAACGGACAATAGTAATATCATGCTTTCTTTACAACTGCTGAATTAGAACTGGCTATAGAGATCAAACGGAATCATCTAGATTAGATCAGTTCAAATTTTTTTCTTTGATAGTGTCATGATGTCAGATAATGTCACCGATACGAGGATAAGAAGAATCAGTAGATACGAATATAATACGATGGTGAATTTGAAAAAGATGCCTTTAAGATGACAAACAATTTTATTTATCGATTTCGATACTGTTTCAGATTGCTCAATGTTTTTTGGTGCTTCAACCAATGACTATCTTATACCTAGTAATATCTATATCATTTACTAAGATCATTATTAACCCAATTTTTATTTATGTGTACAGCCAGCCTCAAATGATTGTTTATACCGTTTGAAAATAAAAAGATTTTAAAAAGATTTTTTTATTTTTCACTTTTTAGTTATGGTACAACCACCCCACAACAATTCGTTTACCACTACTTGCTACACAACACAAACAACAGTGACACAAGATACCCGAAGTGGATTAAATACGTATTATCGGAGCTAACTCAAAAACTAACCAGGCAAAGTTAGTAAAAATCGGTTAATAACCATTTATAGCCCAAATGCATCTCATGGCAATTCCAATAAGCCCAAACACGGGTAGGATACATTGTTTTATTACGGAGCTCCGGTGCATACCTTCCGGCTTCTTCGTCAGATCAGTTCGATGGTACCATTTTCATCAGAATTATTTATTTAAATTTACTTCATAGTCGCTTAACTATCTTAATCGAGATATCTTATCGCCACCCGTGAAATACTTATCATTGAGGAGTTCCGGTGGCCATTTGTGGTCTTCTTCGTCAGTTCCACTTCATCAAATAATATTTTCTGAATGCAAATGATTGAGTTGTTGATGAAAATACAAAAATCGCTATATGTATGCCTATAATATTTGAGGAGTTAAAATGCTATCTTGTACACGTGTAGGTTTGTGATTTCGCGTTCTCACTGATACTTGTAGGTAAACAGTTTCTTTTTAAAAAGGTTCTTTTTACCCACCTTTTTATACATCAGTACGATAAATCGTCGGGCGATTATCGTCTGCGAGTCTCGTCTGGACATTTTCCACTCTCGACGGTGTTAACGTGGCTTCGTATCTCTCTTAAGTTTTAAGGCTTTCTTATGTCTCAATTATTATGTTATTATATATTATTATATTATAATTTATGTCACATTATTTTGTTACTTGCGAACGCTCCCATCTAAATCTCCTTAATAGTTTCCCGTGCACCTAAAATGTGTTAAGAAGCAAGGGGAACAAAGCACAAGTAAAGGGAAGCCTTCATTATGCGTGGTCCGACACGCACTTGGCTGGTTTTTACAAGTGCGTGTCGGACCACGCATAATGAAGGGTTCCGTAGTTGGGATGAATTTATCCCAAACTTAACATTGCAGTTGAAAAACATGTTCTTCCATACAGAGTGTAAGTTGGTCGACTATTAGGCTGGACTCACACATTCTGATTTCTTTTCTGAATTCAGAGTCGGAATTCAGATTTAAGAAAGCCCAGAATTAGATACAATTTAAGTAGTCAGTGTCATTTTTTACAGATCGATCTGAGAAAATCATAATCTCAAAAAATCTGAACGTGTGTGGAGCATAAGTAAATTGTATGTAATTATCATATCACTAGCTGACCCGACAGACTTCGTTCTGTCAAAAGCTATTTGACTGTGGCAGTTTGTCTACGCGCAAAGGAAATATAGTATAAACTCCACTTCTCTTCTCTACCCTACCCTACCCTACCCTACCCAACCTACCCTACCTACCTACCTATCCTACCCTACCCTACCCTACCTACCTACCTACCTAGCCTACCCTACCCTACACTACCCTACATACCCTACCTACCTACCCTACCTACCCTACCTACCTACCCTACCTATCTACCCTACCCTACCCTACCTACATACCTAAAAACTTCAAAAAAAAATTGACCTACCAAATGATGAATTATGTCAAAAGCCATAAAGTTACATTAGAAGATAAGATTACATAAGAAAATAAATATGGTCGTTTTCTTATTTTTTTTTTATTCCCTTTTTTCATCGTTTTTACCTTCCCTGGGCTACGACAAATATTTCAAAACCAAAATCAGCTAAATCGGCCCAGTCGTTCTCAAGTTTTAGCGAGACAAACGAACAACAATTGATTTTTATAGTTCCTTGTTAACTACGGCTTATTCCACTAATCCCCCCTGAGAGAATCCCCCTCAGTGGAAAAAACTGAACCCTAATGTAAAAAAATCACTTTCAGGGGATCTTGGAATAAGATATATTTTGTGTTTTCCCCCTTAGCGGGATTATCAGGGGTGAATTCTAGACTGTTTTCAGATTCCACTTTTCCTCCTAAGGGGGATTTTCAGGGGGGATTTATGGAATAAGCCGTTGACTACTACGGAAACCTAAAAAGCGTTAATGCAGCGTTTATAAATAAGGAGGAAAATCACTAGGACTGCATCATTTTAAAATTTATGATGTAAATTTTATTATTTAGTCAATGTTATCCAATCTACACACCATATCAAAAAAATATCTTCGTAAATTCACAAAAAATGGCGAAAAAAAAGGTTCCATTTTCTTTTCAGTACTGATTTTAGAAATAACAAAAAAAAACATAATATTGTATCGTAATTATTTTTATTATTTGTTTTCTGATATAAAATATTTTATAATACTGGTAACAATGCAGGAGATCCAAACATTTTCAAATTTCTTAAATCTTCAACAACACAAATATGTGGCCTTTAATTTCAAAACCCGCTAAAACGTTTTCCTTAAAATCGACCTTTTCTCTCTCTTGAAAGTTTTCTCAGTTCTATACTAAGTGGCAAACTGATTTACGAGCAGATAACAGTACTAAATTGAGCCTCCAACCTTATGCTTGGTAACAAAATCCACTATAAATGGCATGGGTAAAATTCTAATTCCTATATAACGTAATCAACCAATCATAGCGATCGATTTTGCACCTAGTGACGAGTGTTGTTCTGAAAGGAGTGCGATTAACTTTTATTGAATTTAAAACTCATCAATAACTTGATTTCTAGAAAAATCATGGTTTTGAAATTAAACGCCTCATATAACAACTCTCAGTCACCGATTCATATTGTAAGTAGCATATCTTGCTACATGTTGCATGAAAACAGGTGTAAACTGTTCCGAGTGGAAATCAATTTTGGGAGGCCTACATCCAGCAGTGGAATTAAAAGGGCAGATTTTTTTTTTTCTTTATTTTTTTTTTAAACGTTGCCCCACACTAGGATTTCTCCTGTATCGTGGGTGCGTTTACAAACATTTAAACTCACATACACAAACAGCCAGACCCGGAACAACTACTGGTAGATCATACAAATATTTGTTCCGTGCAGGAATCGAACCCGCGACACGCAGCGCAGCAGTCAATCGCTTAACCACTGCGCCAACAGTGCCGTCGATTATGATGATCATTCGTCGCGTTTCCTGACACACTACACAAAACATTGTTTGGCTACGGTATTTTATTTGCATAGTTCTTATAATTAATTATCTTTAATTTTATAGATGATTATATTCATTAAAAAAATTAATGATAAAATGTTTTACATCACTGTCCTGTCATTTTGACAGTGACATTTCTTGACGTTTCTTTGTTTACTTAAATTATCTGAATTAGAGACTTGGTGAGTTAGATTGGATTTCTTCGCCTTGAGAGTGAAAACCTCATATCTATATACGAAAAAGGCAACTTTACAGGAGGAAGATAACACTGCGCCCTCTAAAATTGTATTACCACAGCTTCTTCATATATGTGTCTTTTAGTGTGCAATATTCAAACTCGTCATAGATGGCATTACAGGCTGCAACTTTTTTTTTTTTTGTATTTGTGAAACTCGGACGTGCGTTGCGAGGTTTTCTTTCCAAAAATGTAATAAAAAAAAAATGACTAAAATTGCATTCCCGAGGTTTTCACTCTAAGGCGACGATTTGGTATTTGTGAGTTCAATCAAACACTACAATATTATAACAAACATAATAAAACAATCTCCATAAAGAGAACCCTAAATAATAGACACTGTTTAGTAATATTTCTATATTATAAATATGAAAATGTTATTTACAGTGAACATTACACACATAGTACAAAGTAGCTCATAGACAATTAAATTGTAATAATATTAATTTTTCAAATTCGATACTTTGGTAATACGATAATCGATAATGCATCAACACATAGCATCTTATGTTTTTTATGCTAGACATAAATACAAGTATAACTAAAATTATTTTTAAACTAATTATATAATTAAATAAATAATAAATTAACAAGTCCATGACAATGATTTCTGTGCGAAAAACAAAGTAGCATTTTATTCCACTGAGCAGTTTCTTAAGACAATATCTGTGAGGAATGGAAATGGCTGAGCAACGAAAACAGACTGATTATTAAGAAAGTACTCGCGATTGCATTACATGCGGAACTAGGTTCTTCACCGCTATCACCACCCTCGGGAGGGACATTTGTATAACTCTCATCCGTAGAAGGACCTTCGGTCAAACCTCCATCTATGGTACTCTCCTCCGTAGTATCTCCTTCCGTAGAAACTCCTTCAGTAGTGATTGCATCGGTAGGTGGTGAAGCTGTAGTCACTCCTTCAGTAGAGATTTCATCAGTAGGTGGTGGTGCTGTAGTTACTTCTTCAGTCGTGATTGCTTCGGTAGGAGGTGGTGCTGTTGTCACTCCTTCTGTAGTGATTGCATCTGTAGGAGGTGCTGCTGTAGAAATTGCGTCAGTAGTAATTGCATCGGTAGGAGGTGGTGCTGTAGTTACTCCGTCAGAAGTGATTGCATCGGTAGGAGGTGGTGCTGTTGTCACTTCTTCCGTAGTGATTGCATCTGTAGGAGGTGCTACTGTAGTAATTACGTCAGTAGTGATTGCGTCGGTAGGAGGTGGTAATGTAGTTACTCCTTCAGTAGTGACTGCATCGGTAGAAGGTGGTGCTGTAGTCACTTCTTCAGTAGTGATTGCTTCAGTAGGAGGTGGTGCCGTTGTCACTCCTTCTGTAGTGATTGCATCTGTAGGAGGTGCTGCTGTAGTAATTGCGTCAGTAGTGATTGCATCGGTAGGAGGTGGTGCTGTTGTCACTCCTTCTGTAGTGATTGCATCTGTAGGAGGTGCTGCTGTAGTAATTGCGTCAGTAGTGATTGCATCGGTAGGAGGTGGTGCTGTAGTCACTCCTTCTGTAGTGATTGCATCGGTAGGAGGTGGTGCTGTAGTTACTCCTTCAGTAGTGATTGCATCGGTAGGAGGTGGTGCTGTTGTCACTCCTTCTGTAGTGATTGCATCTGTAGGAGGTGCTGCTGTAGTAATTGCGTCAGTAGTGATTACATCGGTAGGAGGTGCTGCTGTAGTAATTGCGTCAGTAGTGATTGCATCGGTAGGAGGTGGTGCTGTAGTTACTCCTTCAGTAGTAATTGCATCGGTAGGAGGTGGTGCTGTAGTTACTCCTTCAGTGGTGATTGCATCGGTAGGAGGTGGTGCTGTAGTCACTACTTCAGTGGTGATTGCATCGGTAGGTGGTGCTGTTGTTACTCCTTCTGTAGTGATTGCATCTGTAGGAGGTGCTGCTGTAGTAATTGCTTCAGTAGTGATTGCATCGGTAAGAGGTGGTACTGTAGTTACTCCTTCAGTAGTGATTGCATCGGTAGAAGGTGGTGCTGTAGTCACTTCTTCAGTAGTGATTGCTTCAGTAGGAGGTGGTGCCGTTGTCACTCCTTCTGTAGTGATTGCATCTGTAGGAGGTGCTGCTGTAGTAATTGCGTCAGTAGTGATTGCATCGGTAGGAGGTGGTGCTGTTGTCACTCCTTCTGTAGTGATTGCATCTGTAGGAGGTGCTGCTGTAGTAATTGCGTCAGTAGTGATTGCATCGGTAGGAGGTGGTGCTGTAGTCACTCCTTCTGTAGTGATTGCATCGGTAGGAGGTGGTGCTGTAGTTACTTCTTCAGTAGTGATTGCATCGGTAGGAGGTGGTGCTGTTGTCACTCCTTCTGTAGTGATTGCATCTGTAGGAGGTGCTGCTGTAGTAATTGCGTCAGTAGTGATTACATCGGTAGGAGGTGCTGCTGTAGTAATTGCGTCAGTAGTGATTGCATCGGTAGGAGGTTGTGCTGTAGTTACTCCTTCAGTAGTAATTGCATCGGTAGGAGGTGGTGCTGTAGTTACTCCTTCAGTGGTGATTGCATCGGTAGGAGGTGGTGCTGTAGTCACTACTTCAGTGGTGATTGCATCGGTAGGTGGTGCTGTTGTTACTCCTTCTGTAGTGATTGCATCTGTAGGAGGTGCTGCTGTAGTAATTGCTTCAGTAGTGATTGCATCGGTAAGAGATGGTACTGTAGTTACTCCTTCAGTAGTGATTGCATCTGTAGGAGGTGCTGCTGTAGTAATTGCGTCAGTAGTGATTGCATCGGTAGGAGGTGGTACTGTAGTCACTTCTTCAGTAGTGATTGCATCGGTAGGAGGTGGTGCTGTAGTTACTCCTTCAGTAGTGATTGCATCGGTAGAAGGTGGTGCTGTAGTCACTTCTTCAGTAGTGATTGCATCGGTAGGAGGTGGTGCTGTAGTCACTTCTTCAGTAGTGATTGCATCGGTAGGAGGTGGCGCTGTAGTCACTCCTTCTGTAGTGATTGCATCGGTAGGAGGTGGTGCTGTAGTTACTCCTTCAGTAGTGATTGCATCGGTAGGAGGTGGTGCTGTTGTCACTCCTTCTGTACTGATTGCATCGGTAGGAAGTGGTGGTGCTGTAGTTACTGCTTCAGTAGTGATTGCATCGGTAGGAGATGATGCTGTGGTCACTCCTTCAGTAGTGATTGCATCGGTAGGAGGTGGTGCTGTAATTACTCCTTCAGTAGTGATTGCATCGGTAGAAGGTGGTGCTGTAGTTACTTCTTCAGTCGTGATTGCTTCGGTAGGAGGTGGTGCTGTAGTCACTCCTTCTGTAGTGATTGCATCTGTAGGAGGTGCTGCTGTAGAAATTGCGTCAGTAGTAATTGCATCGGTAGGAGGTGGTGCTGTAGTCACTCCTTCTGTAGTGATTGCATCGGTAGGTGGTGGTGCTGTAGTTACTCCTTCAGTAGTGATTGCGTCGGTGGAAGTTGATGCTGTAGTAACTCCTTCAGTTGTGATTGCATCGGTAGGAGGTGGTACTGTAGTTACTCCTTCAGTGGTGATTGCATCAGTAGGAGGTGGTGCTGTAGTCACTCCTTCTGTAGTGATTGCATCGGTAGGAGGTGGTGCTGTAGTTACTGCTTGAGTAGTGATTGCATCGGTAGGAGGTGGTGCTGTTGTTACTCCTTCAGTAGTGATTACATCGGTAGGAAGCGGTGCTGTAGTCACTACTTCAGTGGTGATTGCATTGGTAGGTGGTGCTGTTGTTACTCCTTCTGTAGTGATTGCATCTGTAGGAGGTGCTGCTGTAGTAATTGCTTCAGTAGTGATTGCATCGGTAAGAGGTGGTACTGTAGTTACTCCTTCAGTAGTGATTGCATCGGTAGGAGGTGCTGCTGTAGTCACTCCTTCTGTAGTGATTGCATCGGTAGGAGGTAGTGCTGTAGTTATTCCTTCAGTAGTGATTGCATCGGTAGGAGGTGGAGCTGTTGTCACTCCTTCTGTACTGATTGCATCAGTAGGAAGTGGTGGTGCTGTAGTCACTCCTTCAGTAGTGATTGCATCGGTAGGAGGTGGTGCTGTGGTCACTCCTTCTGTAGTGATTGCATCGGTAGGAAGTGGTGGTGCTGTAGTCACTCCTTCAGTAGTGATTGCATCGGTAGGAGGTGGTGCTGTAGTTACTCCTTCAGTAGTGATTGCATCGGTGGAAGTTGATGCTGTAGTAACTCCTTCAGTAGTGATTGCATCGGTAGGAGGTGATGCTGTGGTCACTCCTTCAGTAGTGATTGCATCGGTAGGAGGTGGTGCTGTAATTACTCCTTCAGTAGTGATTGCATCGGTAGAAGGTGGTGCTGTAGTTACTTCTTCAGTCGTGATTGCTTCGGTAGGAGGTGGTGCTGTTGTTACTCCTTCAGTAGTGATTGCATCGGTGGAAGTTGATGCTGTTGTACCTCCTTCAGTTGTGATTGCATCGGTAGGTGGTGGTGCGGTAGTTACTCCTTCAGTAGTGATTGCATCGGTAGGAGGTGGAGCTGTTGTCACTCCTTCTGTACTGATTGCATCAGTAGGAAGTGGTGGTGCTGTAGTTACTGCTTCAGTAGTGATTGCATCGGTAGGAGGTGGTGCTGTGGTCACTCCTTCTGTAGTGATTGCATCGGTAGGAGGTGGTGCTGTAGTTACTCCTTCAGTAGTGATTGCATCGGTGGAAGTTGATGCTGTAGTAACTCCTTCAGTTGTGATTGCATCGGTAGGAGGTGCTGCTGTAGTAATTGCGTCAGTAGTGATTGCATCGGTAGGAGGTGGTACTGTAATTACTCCTTCAGTAGTGATTACATCGGTAGAAGGTGGTGCTGTAGTCACTTCTTCAGTAGTGATTGCATCGGTAGGAGGTGGTGCTGTAGTCACTCCTTCTGTAGTGATTGCATCGGTAGGAGGTAGTGCTGTAGTTATTCCTTCAGTTGTGATTGCATCGGTAGGTGGTGGTGCTGTAGTTACTTCTTCAGTAGTGATTGCATCAGTAGGAAGTGGTGCTGTAGTTACATCATCTGTAGTACTTTCCTCCGTAGGAGGAGGTTCTGTAGTATCATCAATCTCCCAATTACTTTCGGCATCAAGGAAATGATCAGCATAAATTTGGTCCCAAAAGGTCACTGTTATCAAATGTGGGTTTTGTAAAGCTACTTCCAAGTTACTGCCATCATTTATTTCAACGTTGTTAAGCACGCGAATATAGTTGAAAACTTCTCTTGTTACAGGAAACCAAACGACGTGTGAGGTTTCACTTGTTGGGTTACTGTAAAAAGAAATAATAAAAATCAATTTTAAGGATTTTTTTTTAAATAATTAGGTGCCTAATGTCTCCTAGACTCACCCAGTTTTAGCAAAGTTTGTCCACCTTTCTACAAGGATGTCTCCAATTGCATGGTCTTTATCAGATGTTCCCGTGGTGGTAGTATTGTAGAACATATAAGCCAATTCTTCACTGTGAACTGCAGAATCAACATATATAGGACCCACAAATGGTTCTCCAAGCGTTCCTGAGTATGAAAACTGATATAAATAAATCGGTGACAAAGAAGCGAATATTCGATTCTTGGCTTCCCTTACAGATGATACTAGCATCATTGTATCGCCATGATAATTTAAGTAGTTTCCAACCGTTACCATATCAATTGGATTATCCCCAAAGTAAAAATCTCTTATTCGTTGAGCTACTGCCGACTTTTCAGATTCGGTTTCGAATTTCAAGTCAGACTGTATAAAGTCAGTAAATGATGTTTCCATTCTCTGAAGCCAATTATTTTCCAATGCCTCTTTGGCTCTGATGGTTCCTTCGTTATCTACAAAGCCAATCATAACGGGAATATGCAGAAACTCAGCATTTTGAATGATTTGAGAGGGAGTTTTGGTTAAAAAAGGTTCCACACCTTCTAATTCGTGCCTTTCCACACATGGAGCAAACGGTAGTGAATTATCAGTTAAATCTAGTTCGTTAATAACACCCATTAAAGCTGATACACTAGTTCTAGTAAAGACATTTGACAACTGTTCAGTGGTAGTTATTTCATGGCCAAGAGCTTCAGCTACTTGTAGCGCATACTCCAAGTTATCTCGAGTTACAGCCCATGGGGCTAATGCGTTTCCACTTTGAGCGATCGCTTTTTGAACCAAACCTTGACCCATGGGGGACATAGTGACTAAGTCAACGGCAGCTGCTCCACTTCCATGGCCAAAAAGGGTAATATCTTCTGGGTTTCCTCCAAATTGCGCAACATTTGCTTGTACCCACTTTAATCCTGCTATAATATCTTTTAATCCAGCGTTTCCTGGTGCAGTTTCGGTTCCTAGACACAAGAATCCAAGGATAGATTCGCGGTAATTCAGAGAAACGATGACGACATTCTTTTTGACAAAGTTTCGAAAAGACAGCTCTGGTACATTTGCTTGATCAAACTCTTTTCCTTTAATCCAAACCATGACAGGCAGTCTTCTAGTATTATCTAAAGTTGGCGTGAATATGTTCGCTACCAAACAATCTTCGGTACCTTCGAATCCAACACCCAAGGATCGAACACATTTTATGTCTCTTTGGTTTGCCACAAAGGGAGTTTCAAAGAATGGAGCTGGTAACGGTGCCTGAAAATGAATATTTATTGAAAACTTCAATAATTTTTTAAATAATCTAGATTCACACTATACTTCGTGCACTTTCCGTCATGATGTATCAGTTGGTCCATCAGAAGCCCATCGGAGCCTTATATTTTATATAATGAAGTGCACACTAATCTGATGGTGAGTCTATATCACGTCTTCATACAAAATTTATTACTCCGATAAACTTGTGACGAACTTACTGATGCATCACGGCACGACACGTAAGTCTTGTGTGTATCCGACTTGAATCATTCAAAAATATCGTTATCCTAAAACTTTTTTATTTTTTTGTTTTTCACAGAGACAATTATTATTTTTATTCATGACTTTTTTCTTATTTTCTTGAATTTTTTGATTATAGACACACTTATTGATTTAAACCATCTGCCATGAGTCTTTAAATATTTTCCATTAAATACTAGTAGGCAGTGGTGGATTTACAAGTACATTTTCCAAGTATAGGCTGTATATTTTTTGCCGTCCTTGTCTCTACAATTTTATTTTCAGTTTCTAGATTATTTTTACAATTCAAAAATTTTGTTGAAATTGCACAAGAAATAATTTTTGGGTATATTTCTGAGATAATCAAAGCTCATCAATCATGTAGCATTAATAATGCGGCGAAACAAAATGAGGTCGCCCCCCTCCCGTCCCCGTCCTCTGAGTTTATGTAGGCATTTCTACTAACATTTTGCAGAAATTGAACGATGACAAAAAAAAAAAGTACGGACATTTCCATTGAAAAGCAAGAATGTGGGATGCAAGACCGAGTGCATCGAGCTCGAAATTGAAAGGGAGGAAGGGAAGACGGAAAAGTCGCGATCATCGGAAAGATTTAAGAAAGAATCAGAAGAAGAGAAAAATCGGTCTCCAAATTTGCCGCCCCTAAAATCTGCCGCCCTAGGCTCAAGCCTACTCAGCCTACTGGTAAATCCGCCACTGCTAGTAGGTATGGACTGTGGTATAGACAAATGCATATCAATGGTAATTAGTAATAAAATCTTGATTAGAGCAAAATAATTAGTGTATTGTAACTTATGTAAGTTTCATACAAGACAGATTCTGCTACTGGTCTTATAAACGCGGAAAATGTCGCGTGGAAAATTATGACCGATTCTCCAATTTCGCAAAATTACCCTGGACCGCGGAGGGGCTATATATATAATAATATAAAACCAATGTTGGGCTCGGCTTCCAGTCTAACCGGAGGCAGCAGTATACCAGTATTTTACATGGAGGGACTGCCAATCTGATCACCACAGCCCAGTAAGCTACCAACTATTTCTATTTTGTTCTCGTGATTATAGATCTATTTTGTTTTTATTTTTCTTATTACTCAAGATCTATCTGTCCGTATGTGTTTCTGTGATAAATAAAACTATTTTTCTTTAACTTTTTGGGTTTATAAAAAAAATAACATTAAATAAGTTACCTTGAACCTGTTGGTCCCTGAAGTGGAGCCTGCGTATGGTATTCCAAGAAACTCGAAGTAATTCCCGTCGGTTGCCGCACTTCCCACCACGGTACCTTGTGCGATGTTAACCGTAGACGCCTGTTGACTTGCAGCAGATGCTGCTAGCACAGAACAGACGAACAATTCTAATATCATGCTACCTTGGCAACCGCGGAATTAGAACTATATATCAGGGGGAAAACGGAATTATATTTAATTAGATAAGTTCAAATAAATGTTTCTTTATTTTTTTGATAACGTCATCGATACAATGATAAGAAGACTTAATTGATACGAGACTTAAGCCGCGTTTACACGAAGAGAGATTCTCGACCAGAAAGAAGGGAGAATGACCATACGATACTTCTAGCCGATACTCGCCAGGTGATTTATCGTACTCATGAGTTTAAAAAAACTTTATTACTTTCTGTGAAAGCGCGAAACAAAATATTTACGAATATTTAACATTTTGTTTTTCATTCTTATTGAAATGAGTACCTTTTTAATGTATGAGATAAATTCTATATTTAAACTGCGATAAATCGCCTGCGAACCTCGTCTGAACGTACTCACTTTCGACGACCGAGAAACTTTCCACGTGTAAACGCGGCTTAATTTAATAGTGAGTTTCCAAAAAAATAATCCTTTGTGATGAGTCATCACAAAGGATTATTTTAACAATAATTATTCATTGTACTTAATCATAAAGGATTTTTTAGGCTTCTGTTCCTCAATAAGCAAAAATGGAACCCTAATTACTTAGTTGTCCGTCTGTCCAAACGTTTGTCACTAACGTATCATCATTTCAGCCAAAAGACGTCCACTGCTGGACATAAGCCTCCCCTAATTGGGGGGTTTGCCATAATCGCCACGCTTGGCAGGCGGGTTGGCGATCGCAGTATGGTGTTGAAAATGCATATAGAACGCTATTGCCCATTCTCTAGTAAGTCCCTTAGTCGCCTTTTACGACACCCATGGGAGGAAATGGGATGGTGCTATTCCTTACGTCCGGCACCACACGGTACCACTAATGTATGAAGACATCAAATTGAAATTAAAATCAATAAATACAAATAAAAATAAATAAATCCTATAGGGTACGTACCTACTTCATGGTATCCCGTTCACCTAGAATCATCTGGCAAGAAGTAAGTCTCACAGCAAAAGTACCTTTAGGGAAATACTCGTAATCCGAAAATCGTTACTTTGCGATTATAAACTCAGAATTTCAGTTGAATCCTACGCTTCAGTTGAGGCCTACACTGTCCTCTGTCCTATTAACATTATTATTTGAAAATATTGTGAAAGCCAAGTATTGGTAAAAGAGTAACCGTGGAGTTTCTGGCCGGCTCTCCATATAGGTCTATGTGTTATAAAACATAAAAAAGAACGGTAGTAGTTCTGGTGGTAAGGAACCCTCAGTGCGCCAATCAGAGTCGCAAGTGACAGGTTTTTTTTTTTTAATTTTTTTTTTTTTAATTTTTTTTTTTTTTCATTTACAAATATTTTCAATTGCAGTGCACTTTTCAAGATTGCTCAATGTTTTTCGTTGTTTCGACCAATGCCTAAAATAATACGTGTAGGAGATAAAAATTACAATAGTAGGAACAATGGATAAACTTCTTATAATAAATTGAAAAACGAAATATTAAAATAATAAAAATATAATAACCTAAACTAACTACTAACAAACTAAAATATGGCGTCGAAGAATTCCTCCGCATCACTACTGGTAAAGTACCCAAGAGACTGGCGGCATTGCCATGTTGTATGACAATGACTAGAATCTGGCCAAGGTAAAATCCAACCCTTGGGTAACAGGAAGTGTTAACCAGCCGTTTGGAGATTTCGTCAGATTAATACAGATGGTATCCCATCTGTATTAATCTAAATGATTTTGCGGAGTATCCTCCGCAAAATCATTTAAATAAAAATCGACTCTTGCTACGATACAATAAAGTGCAATTCAGTTCGCACAACGCTTATGACCTACAGTTATATTCACCTACAAGTTGCTTCTCTTTCTATCGCGTAAGTCTTATGCTGGCGGCGCGCGGCAGTCCTACTGAATTGGCCCAGTGAGTTGGGCCCGCCGCGTCCTTTTAGCTTCATATCTAAACTGCGGAGTGACCCATTTGTATTAAAACCATGAGCACTCCGTCCCCACGGCCCGAGGTAGGTAAGTAGGAATGTAGCTATCTACAAAATTATATCTCTTAGTGAGTGCATACACACCAACTATATTATTCGCTTTGTCATTTAGAAATTTTAGGGGCATGAAAAAAAGGAACATTCTTAAAAATCATTTGACATTTAAAGATTAAAAATGATGAATTGATGATTTAAAGATGGTTGTAAATTCAAAATAAGAAATTTGAAATATCTTAAAACCCTATAAACAACAAATTGGAACAGAAAGAACATCAACACAAAGAAAATATGCCAAAATGTGTGCCAAATAAAGAGGTCAACGACCTAATCCAAATGATTTTAAGGAAAAAAAATTGTCCCTTTGGATACCGTTACTCCACATACTTATTTTATTGCAATATAAACCGTATGACACTTAATATAAGGGTGACTTTTTTCTAAAGTTCTTTGTGGTCCATTTTTTCAGCGGTTCCCTTAGCGGGGGTGGATGCTACGTGTGCGAGGGGCGGGGGGATAGCGGGGGGTTTCTCAAAATGTGTGTAACACGTGTGTGCGCCCGCGCCGCTCAGAATTCATGAGAATTTCTGATTCATTGACTCTTGTCATATTTGAAGTGAATTTTGTTTTGTCATAATTAACTTTTTCGTTATACAGACGGTGATATGATGATTCATTTTTTGTGATAAAGTTACTGATTAATGTTAGTAGGCGGTTCAATAAAAAATATTTTACAACAACGGTGTTTTCAAGGTACCGACAAAAAAAAAGTCAAACCATTTATTTCAAATAGGCACATAAATGGCACCATCAAAATTTACGCGGAAATAAAATTTATTCTAGTTGCCCCTTCCAAAAAGTAGTTTCGCATGGAGAAGAATGGGCAAGAAACTCCACCGTTACGCTTTTAAACTGTTTTACAATACTTTGCATACATCAATTATATCATTACATGTGAAAACGATGTACCCAGAATAAAATGACTACACCACAACAGGTAATAACAATAAAAAATTAAGCAATGACGGATAAATTAGTTATGTGTTAAATACATGGTGCTCACATATTTACAAATATTGTTAGAGTAGGTGATAATACAATTTTTTTTACAAATAAAAAGTGTGCGAGTTAAACTTATCATAAAATTAATGTCTTAAAAATAATAAATACAAATCTAATTTTACACCTATCAGTAACAAAATAATTATTACAATGTTATTATTTGCCATCGCTCGCTGTATGGCTGTTCTGTAAAACGAACGAAGAACACTGAAACAAGTCCTGTAATATAAACAAATAAATAAAATTTTAAGTATCTGTTTGTAATAGGGACCTATTAGCTCAACCAGGTTTCAGACTGGCTAAAGTAGACTCATCTTTCATGGGGTACTGTTTAAAATGTTACAATAAAATTCCTCCCCACATACTTCAACTGAATGAGACTAAATTTAAATCTTGTATAAAACGCACACTATGCAGGCAGGCATATTATAAGTTGGGGGATTACATCGCTGATAAAAATGCTTGGCTGAATGCTGGTCCTGCTCCACAACCTCAGCTAGTTAATTAACATTTGACAATCATGTTGGAGCTGCTGAAGATTGTAAACTATTTTTGCATTGTATAAACTCAATGTCCTTGAATTATATAATTGCATAGCACAGGTGTGAGTACTATGTACTATAGAGCTACCATTTACCGGGTAATATGTCTTTTATTGACTTGAATGTGCCCTGGCGGCTGAGAGTATGTCATGCTCACTCAAATGTCTCGCTGGTGGTGGCGTGTGTGTTGGATCATTAAGTTCCCTTCAAAATGGTTGAGCTAAATGGTGCTGATCCATGCGTCATGTTCGTGAACGGGCGCCGTCAGTTGGGACTGGTCATCTCTTAGCTGCCACGGCTTATTTTAATTTTTGAATTGTTTCTATTACGGACGCTTCTAACGTGCACGTCTTTCTACATTGTTCTCACATGTATAACTTCAACATGAATGATGTAACCCATATTTTGTAACAATATTTTGTTTTAAAAGAGTGTCCATGGAGTTTCTTGTCCGTTCTTCTCCATAGGAACCTACTACGCTTTGGAATGGGCAACTAGCTTCATCTTTCTGACTGACCGACCCCTTGACAATTCAAAAGTGCCTGTAATTGGTTTATTTGAAATAAATGCTTTGAGTTGAGTTTGAGTTTTGTCAAAATAACAGCTTTTTATAAAATGCATAATTATGAATATACGGTATATATATATATTTTATTTTTATTTTTGTCCGTCTGTCGGTCTGTATGTCTGTTTGTTCCGGCTAATCTCCGAAACGGCTGAACCGATTTTGACGGGACTTTAACTGACAGATAGCTGATATTATAAGAAGTAACTTAGGCTATTTTTATTTTAAAGAAAGCTACGCGGATGAAGCCGCGGGCAGCAGTTCGTTAATATTCGATAAAGTGTAATTATCTGTTTTGAGAAAACATTTACTAAATATCTAATATGTTTTTAATCCACAGTAGATACTAAATGTAATATTTACCCAAATTTTTTATAAAACAGAAAATCCAACAAAGCAAACTCTGACCTTTTTGGTCCAAAAGTTACGTTTGACGCAGCAACTAATATTATTCCCTAAAACATCCCGAGACTTGGAATTCAAAATCAATTTAGGAAAAGACAAATTTCCCCTAAATTGTATTATCTCCCGTCTCCCGGGCTGACTCGGGATGCGATGGTCCAAAACATGTGCACGAACACCACGTGGGTCCGACGCAGGAAAATATTAAACCAAATAAACTTAAGTGACGACTAAACATCGTTGAACAACCAACCTTAGCTGTACACAAATTAGATCTCAATTTGAATGGTACAGATGCAGTCATTACGATTGGAGATACAAATCAGTGTTACCTTGTGGGAGACTCTAATGGCGAAAGGTTAAACGATATGCGTAACACATTGAACAACGTGCATCTCTGAGATCGGAAAAAAATTAGATATGTAACAAAAAATGTTTTGGCCCACAGTTTGTAGGATTCTGTTACTTTCGATGTACAAAATGATAGGCGATACCTACATCATTGCTTCAAAGTAATAATTAAAGATTAATGGCCTAACATCTCAAGAACATAATTTCTCAACAGCTAATGTTCCAGCTATACAAATGACAATCGTTTTCAAAGCATTTTGAATGATTTGCAATGACTTTCAACAGGAGTAACATAAGGTCTTCTATAGCTTATAATCAGTCCCACAAATTTCTGACTTTCCCAATATCGTTATCGCTGACAAATGACACTTTGTGGTCTACTATATGAAGCGACATGAACTCAACGGAATGCAGTCGATATGACTCAAACCTAACCATTATTTAGGAAAAACTGAAGAGTAAACGATGACCCTGTGAAGGTCGCAGGAATCCGCTGGTTGCGGGAAGCACAGAACCGGTCGAAATGTCGGCGCTTGGCGGAGGCGTCTTTCGTCTGAAATAAGATAATGAAAGTATATAATCGTAAGAAAATCCCCCAAAGCCAAGGCCTCCATTACGAACGTAATGATATAAGATTGAAACTCCTCTGTATGCAAGAACTTCTAAAAGAAGGAACCTGCTTAGGTAACCATACTTGCTCATTACGTGTTAACAACATAAAATAAGTATCATCAAAAGAACTTTAAAATATATATTTCATATTTATGATATCATGTAAAAGATCAAATAAATTCAAACCATCTTCAAGTATGAGTACTTCCGATTTGAGAATGGCAATTACTTATTCATATTACCTACGTGACAAAATATAATAAAGCTTACAAAGGATTTAGAGTTTTTTTTTTTTTTAACAAATAAAGAAGAAAGAAAGGAGAAATGAAGATATTATGATTTTGATTACAGAAATGATGATGAGTTTTTTGTCGGTAGCTTGTATGCCGGTTTCATTTGTTTTAATATTTAAAGTATCTTAAATAGACCACATGGCACCACAACTTAACAGAATATTCAAAATGGGAATGCTTTAATATGTTAGCAACGTATCTTCATTTCAGTTTTTTCAGTAGTCCGTTTTTAATTCACTTCTCTTGTCGGGTTACTTCTCACAATTTGCACCTAATAAGCAACTCCACAATGTTTTAATTACAAATAAAACGTAAACCAATACATTGTTTAATAACAATAATATTGCGTTTCCTCCACCATTCGTGATGTTGTTCTGATTAGTTTAAGTTTTTATTGGTCGGCCGCGAGAGGGCGCCCTGGTCACGTTCTGTTGGTTTAATGTGTGGTGGGGATTGTTTAAGCGTTTTGTGTACACATACGTGCTAACTGTAATAGCGGAAACTGGTCATAAGCTGCCTTGTATAGGCAGACAATTAACCTGAAAGTTTGCCGGCTACGGAAATTTTAGGAGTTCAAATCCCTTACGTACATATATGTGGGTTTTCCTTTGTATTGTCGTTTATGATTTAAAAAATAATCTTATCGCTATTCGATCTGTAGGACATAGGGGGAACAGTTATAAAGTAATGTTATTATTTTTTGCTTCAAAACAGGAATCGCCGGTGTGGGCAACAAGCCTCCTAGGTTGAAGCGGGATTATAATATATTATGTAGGATGCTTCGGGACGGATGGGCCAGAGGCGATGCGCAGAGGGAGTCAGAAGACGGGCGTCGTCGCCGAAGGAGGCCGAGGAAACGCTGGCGTAAGGCGTCACGCCAGCGTTTCCGTGTAGAGGCGTTTAAGGGAGATTGGCCGGAGAAGGCAACACACAAAAAGGAAGAATAGAAAGCTGTGTGGGAGATTTTTGCTCAGCAATGAGCCAGGTACAGGTTGGAAAAATATAAACAAAACTACTTTCATTCCGGAAAATAAAAATAATTCACAATATTATTTGGCAATGTGGACAATAATTTATCCTCTACGTAGCTAGGAAACACCCTAGCTACGTAGAGGATAAATTATTGTCCGTGTTTGCCTATTCCTTTAAAATTTCCTCTACCTCTAAAAGGTAGTTACATAATATATATCTTATTTCTTAATACGTTTCAGTTCTGCTCCCCATGCTTTGATTAGATAGTGTCGAAAGTCCAGTATTCAGGGGAATCCCTGCATTTCCAGTATGTATCACATGATTTATTTAGCCTTATCAATAAAGTATTTAAAAAAGATTGACAACATCATTACGTATTTTTGCATGCAAAAAAGAAGGAAGAGGATTTACATAAATAATGATTACAATTATACAGTCGTACATTCACCTTGTACTAAACACGTCATCAACATAGCATTGTGCGTCATTGTAACTACACTGGAGATCAGTGGTGGTGGTAACTGAGACTCAATCAAAAATCTATTTATTAAAACAAAAATCCAATCGTGTTTTATTATAGCCGATTAATGAGTGTGAGCAAGTTTTATACATTTTTATACATTTTATCAAAAGGTAGATACCAGAAATTCTGTTTTTCTATAAACACTTGGTCGCTTGGACACTTGAAGCCAAAAATTAAGATGAATCTTATTATTTTTATACAATTGGTGCCCACGGCAATGTCAACCCATTTTCGTGTAATTATATTATGTAGAAGAACACCATAATTATATTATGATGACTTTTTTCTTTTCGTCCTCACATATTGGCATCTCAAATCGCTACAGCAATTGTAGACTCAGCCTTAGGCTCCAGCATGTGAACTCTAATCTACATTATCTTGAAATTGCACGACTAAAAATATTTGATTAATTTATTTAAAGCAATCATGCTGCACATTGATATTAATCAATGACGCTCGTATTGTTATCTACTACTGTTAACACCGAAAACGTTTACTCATATCATTATACCTAATAAAATATTAGGTAAATACTTCAGATATTTTTAGACGCCAACAATTCATTTTATTATAATAATTATCATCACGGCTACTTGTATTAACTAGGTACTGAAATCTGAAGTGGCTGTGTTAGTACACAAAAAAGTACCAAATAATTTCTAAAAATATTTTAATATTATGAAATTTATACTGTAATTATGTAATTAAGTAAATCGGTGATATTGTGTGCCTCCACGTCATCCAGTAATAGATTGATTGTGAGTCATTATTACATGATGGGTTATGAAAAGACGGTAGCTGTAAGTAGCAGATTTTTGATTATTTAACTAACCTGAATTAGCTGGCCAGCGATCGAGAAAGCTACGCACTATCTTCTCGTATCACATACCGCAGTGTCTCAAGACGAAAGTCTTTGACCACTGCATGTTGCCAGTGATGACCTATGGCACTGAAACGTGGTCTCTCACAATGGGCCTTATTAGAAGGCTTAAAGTCACCCAAAGGGCTATGCCTGGAGTTTCCCTACGATCGAATCAGAAATGAAGAGATCCGCAGGAGAACCAATGTAACCGACATAGCCCAACGAATTGCCAAACTAAAGTAGCAGTAGGCAGGGCACAGAACAGATGGCCAATGGGGCCAAAAGGTTTTGGAGTGGCAACCACATACCGGAAGACGTAGCATTGGAACGCCTCCCGCAAGGTAGACCGATGACCTTGTGAAGACCACAGAAATCCGCTGGATGCGGGAAACACAGAATCGGTCGTGGCGGAAGTGGCGGTGCTTGGAGGAAGCCTACGTCCAGCGGTGGACATTTTTCGGCTGACATGATGATGATGACGAACCTGAATTTGTTTTTAATTTGTGGAACTGCTGCATTATAAGCAGTTATTAAAACGGGTTTTAGTTTACACATCGACAAATACACATTTTATTTGTTCAACATAGAAAAAACTTTCCGGTGGCGTCTAAGTTGACTAGGCAATTGTATGTCATAAACCACCGCATTGTAATAGTAGGTAATGTGAAGGATAGGGCAAGGTCTCCTGACTGGTAAAATCTGACATGTCTTACCTGTGTAGTCTGACCTGGGAAGGTACCTATTATTCCAAACACGCACAACCCATCGCACTTTCATCCTTATATAAGCGCTACAAAGTTATTTTGGCGCATAGCCGAAATTGGAACGAAAGCCGCCATCTTGTTTTTTGAAAATTACACAAATGTTTACCAATAAAGGGACCTCAAAACCAAAAAAATCAAGCTAAGCGCACGGTTCCAATTGGTCGTTTCTTATGGAGAAGAGACGGCAAGAAACTCCACGGTTGCTCTTTTAAAAATAATTGGCTTTTACAATATTTTATATAACAGTGTTAATAGATAATGGGAACTGTACAGTGTACGCCTTTCAACAAGAAGTACCAGGGACTTAACAATATAGAAACCCTATCACCATCATTCGATCCTTGTAGCTTGTAACAGTGTAACAGCAGTGTCAGTTGCTTTCCAATAGAGAATAGAATTCGATTGAGAGTTCTATCAGGAACTCGAGTTCATAAACCAACTTTTTTATTTACAGATCACCATCCTTGTAATCACCAGAAAGTGAATCTTCGAAGGATGGATGGATGAAGCTCCTTGCAACATGTGTTATTGTGATTCTTCTGAGGACCAATCTAAAGGACATTGTAGTGTCCGCTCATGACAAGATTTCTTCGTCATCAACGAAAAATTTCTCACCTGGGGTGCGACCCAAGAACTCATACTTGAAGTCCCACTCACCACAACTATATCAAGAAGAAGTCTAATTAACTTATTACCATACTTATTATGAATTTTTGAAAATAAATTATACAACACTGTCTTTGTTTCATTTCCAGCCCGCTGCTCACCATTATCATCATTCCCCTTGACTTGTGGACCTATCAGTACCAAGGAATATGACGTGATGGGCAGGTCAAAGTGACCGTTTAAGACGGTCTGATCTGACAGAGACCGCGCTGACTAGTTTTTTGAATCCATGGGAAAGATAAAAAGCTGTTATAAGATTCTGAAGAAAAAAAATCTTATTTAAGGATCTGACGGACATGCAATCACTTTTAATAGCACGATTACATTAACTTTGCTGGATAGAAAAAAAATCCCAAAGTTACCCCTTTTCGTAATGTTTAATCAATCGCATAGCTATAAAAAGTACGTTTTTATTTTTTTCTTATTTTTTTATGACAATGAAAAGGTAGTAAGATTGTTAGGCATAATTCGCTGAGTTTGTCTTGATAAAATAATTACTATGTTTAAATACCTACCAAATGCGCGAGGCAACCTCGCGACTTTGCGAGCCTACTTCAGTCGGCTCGATCATAGCGCCTTAACATAAAACGTTATCCATTTCTACGATGAAGTTGCTAGTCTCTGAAAGACCATAACGAGTGTCCGATGTTTGCTTGACAGTTATTTTTTAAATACCTATATTTATACATATATCTACAGTTCTTAGGATTTCAAAGCATCTGTTTCATAAAAAATCCGGTTTCCGACAAAAGATTCCAATTTTTTAATGAAAAAAAAAATACATCTTACTTCCAATATACTTATTGGTACATTAAACTCAAAAGTCTCCCTGAAGGCTGCGCTCGCGCGGTTGGCGAGGGGAAACGTTCAAAAATAGAATCCTCATGGATTCCTATGCTTGCATATTGCCATGGTGCTTAAGCACGCGCCTAAGCTAAAGCGTTATTTAACTTTAATTAAGTACGAGTATAACTGCATTTTTTTTACCAGATACTTTGTAGCATATGGTCTTGAAAATGCTTGTCAAATTTATTTTTATTGGCCAGATACAAGATGAAAATATATGATATTACAACTGCATTTTTATGAAATGTCCTTGAAATGTGTTGTACCTATAATAATTATAATTTATTCCTACGTACAAAAAATAATAATGTTTCGTTGCACATCATTTATTAAAAAAATGTAAAATATGTTTTGTTAATTTCTCCGTTCTATATAGTAATAATTACCTATGTTTTTTATACATGTGGATGGTCTCATAAATAAGAGAATCTCCTTTTAAGTAGGAATAGTATCTACCGAATACTGGCCAAGTGCGTATCGGACTACGCACAATGAAGGGTTCCGTAGTTGGTATAAATTTATCCCAAGAACTAACTTAACATGTAGTTGAAAAACATGTTCTTCCATACGGAACGTATCGGAGAACAGGTTTTTAACTGTAAATATAAGTTGGTCGACTATTACTTGGTAACTTGTGAAGTCTACTTAGCTGTCATAGTTTTCCTTTTAACTTCGTTATTAGATACGCAAACAGATCCTTGAATCGAAAAATGGTTTTCGCAAACCCAAAAAAAAAATACCACTTTGTCGGCGTGATTAATACGTATACTCATATCAAATTACGGCTTTCTAGCACTAAGTGCCGTATTACAGAACGTCACTCAAAACTCAAGCATTACTTAAAACTAGTTTCAACCAATCAAATGGATTGAATCTAGTTTTAAGTAATACTTGAGTATTGAGTGACGTTCTGTAATACGGGCCTAAGTCTCTGAGCTAAGCCGCGGACATACAGACAGACAGACAGTCGGACAAGGTGAAACTATAAAGGTTCCTTGTTTACTACCGGAACCCTAAAAAAAGTATCAATCTGAGGGGCAAAGCGTTTAACTCCTGACAGATTTATAGTCCAGGGCTGTGAGATGCTGCAGATAGTAAATTATATATCCTTATTACTACGGTTGATCAAATAGAGAGAGAGGGACTCATTATCATTTTTTTACTCTTACTCTTTGATCAAATGTTGTGTTTTCAAACAATGTTATTTGCTAAGTATCGCCTACAACAGGGGAAGTGCACTGATGTCTGAAATACAGATATTTAATATCCCAGTTCAAACACAGATGTTCAAAATCTACTCACAGAAACAAGAGTCCACCATACTGCGATCGCCAACCCGTCTCCCAAGCGTGGCGATTATGGCAACCCCCCCCCCCCTCCCCGCCGGGGGAGGCTTACGTCCAGTAGTGGACGTCTTTCGGCTGAAATGATGAATGCTGATTGTTGATGTTTGAAAAATTTGTCTGCTCAACTACGTAAATAACGCATTGAATGTTATTGAACATTCAAAATGAAAGCCATATTGCTGCTGTAAGTGTGTTAGACAATTACCCCGCAGGTCTTTACTTAAGACGCAAATATATGCCAGTGACCTTGAGTGGTTAGCTTGCGTGTTCTGTACTGAGCTCACGCAACGCTTTGTATGTACACACGGCCACAAATCAAGCTATAAATTTCCAGTTTAGGCTGATCTCGCATTGTATAGGATTTCCGTACAATGAGAGGTCAGCTTATACTGGAAATGATAGTTTGATTTGTGGCCGTGTGTACAGCCAGTAACAGGACTCGCCCATCCAGGACCGCTGTCCCAAATAAGACGCATTATTAATTTATTATACATAAAATAAAGGTATTTTAATGAAACACGTATACTTAAAGATAAACAATTAAAGATTCTTTAAAATTGTGAAGGTTTCAGAAAAATACGCTTGATAGATTTTGCGTGATTCTCAGTTTTTTATCCGCGTTAGACATAAGCTTACAAATTAATTTCACTATGTAATATAAACATAATCTAAAATATTTATATATTAAGTTATTAACAAAATGCTCTAATTTAGAACATATTTTTTCCAAATCATTAACAGTACTCGTTTCGACGGGATATTCAGTATAAAAATCATTAAAAGTCGGTTATCGTAGCCTTAAGACTGAATAAAATTATACGAGTATCCGCTAGCTGTGACCGAAACAATCCGCAACTTTAATGGCGAAGAAAGTTAGTTCAAGAACTTGTGACAATACTCCCACAATTACAAGTAAGTTAATAAATTCGAACTATACCGTTGTGTTGAATTACTTTCCGATACCGAAGGTTTCAGGAGCTATTAAGCAATCCATACAAAAAAAAATGTGTTTCATAAATGTGAAAGTAACTCTGTTTATATGTTACGTTTTCACGCCTAAACCGCTGAACCGATCGTCATGAAATTTGGTAGAAATATAGCCTGGGATATGAAGAAGGACATAGGCTACTTTTTTACGCGATAACCGACATCCACGCGGGCGGAGCCTCGGGTAAAAGCTAGTTACTTTATATTTTGATTATGCTTCGTTGGTCTAAAGTGGCCGCCACATAAATCTGGAATAAAGTTCATTGACCCGCATACATTTATTCAAATACCTACGTAATTCCGAAAACAGAAATAATGACATAAACTTGTCCCGAAACGACCTTTAAGGCTCGTACAGACTCACGCGATATCGCGGGCGCGACAGGCACCGACAAAGAAATTGTGCTTCAAGTATCGCGTCGCGCCCGCGATATCGCACTAGTCTGTATAAGCCTTTATCGTGATCCTTGACTTTTTCTAGTAATAAAAAACGATTCATAATGTATTGTCGGATTACCTACGCAGAGAAATTAAGGAAAGAGCAATGAACTTTATCCCAAATTTATGTGGTGGCCACCATAGTGGTTGCAAGCGCTAATGCTAAGCACGAGGTCCGGTTCAATTCCCAGATCAGGCGGTGTTATTGTGTTTTATCACAAGGAATTTCTCAGTAGCAGCCCGGAGTCTGGATTTGTGCTCAGTTGATAGCAATTGACTCGCCCCTTATTACATGGGACTTCAACATAACTGGCGAAATATGGGTGTACTATAGGTATACATCTACCTAACCCTTCGGGGATTGCAAGCGTGATGTTGTATGTATAATAATTGCCCTGATTTTGTAATTTTATAGACTTTTATACGGCGAGTAATTATCACGAACAGTTTCTGAACGCCGACTAAAATTGTGAATAATTATGTCCCTATCTATATTCAACTTAAGAACGCATACATCGGTCCACTAGCGCCACTGTCAAAAAAATATTATCTCGTGACTGAGAAGGAATTATGAAAAACGGCTTAACAGCGACCTCAGTAATTGTGTGTCTAGAATGTTCTAATACCTTTTATAAAGTTTCTTATTGAGACACGAAGCAAAAAAATACCATCTAAATAAAAACGGCCACATTCGTCTAGATCGAACTTTGTTGCTTCGTGTCTCAATATGAAACTTTAAAAAAGGTATTAGAAAATTCTAGACACACTTACCGAGACAGTTGATTGAGCCGTTTTTCATAATTCCTTCTCAGTCACGAGATAATATGTTTTTAAAGGAGTGGCGCTAGCGGACCGGTGACAACGCTCTTAATTTTTTTTTTATTTTTTTCAGAATATTATAACATCTTTTTATCTTTCCCATGGATTTAAAAAACTAATCAGCACGGTCTCTGTCGGATCAGACCCCCTTAAACGGTCACTTTGACCTGCCCATCACGTCTTATGCCCTGTTCCTTGGTACTGATAGGTCCACAAGTCATGGGGAATGATGATAATAGTGAGCAGCGGGCTGGAAATGAAACAAAGACAGTGTATAAGTTAAGATATTTTTTTATTTGTCCAAAACATGAGTATACACACACATAGCATGCAAGATGTTACATCCATATCCATACTAATATTATAAATGTGAAAGTAACTCTGTCTGTCTGTCTATCTGTCTGTCTGTCTGTCTGTCTGTATGTTACGTTTTCACGCCTAAACCGCTAAACCGATCATCATGAAATTTGGCAGAGATACAGCCTGGGATATGAATATTAATATGAATTTTTTAAGCGATATAACCGACATCCACGCGGGCGGAGCCGCGGGCAAAAGCTAGTCAAATTATAATTATGACAGTCATGTTTCATTCATAATTCCTTCTCAGTCACGCGATAATATTTTTCTAAAGGAGTGGTGCTAGTGGACCGATGTATGCGCTCTTAAGGGGGAAACGTCAGGGTAGCCCGCGAAATTCAAATTTTCTTACGTTTTTTCCAATTTGCAGGGCAATATCAGGTTTTATGTTGATCTAAATATGATACGCGACAGTAACAAATATGTATTTACATAATTATAATCATTAGAAACAGTAATACAACTCCTTAAGTTCGAATAATTTCATGAAATCATGACTTTTAGGATTATACCAACTTAAGGGAGTTGTTTTACCAATTCTAATGATTATAATTATGTAAATACATATTTGTTATGGTCGCAAATCATACTTTAATCAACGTATGTACACCCAGACAGAGCAGTAGGTTAGCAATTTTACTCAAATCAGCAAAATAAAACTGTTCATTTCCTTTGACAATCTTGTAATTAAGACGCAGATATATGCCAGTGACCTTGAGTGGTTAGCTTGCGTATTGTGTACTGAGCTCACGCAATGCATCGTACATCCAGCTAGTAATAGGACTCGCCCATCCAAGAGCGCTGTCCCAAATAAGATGCATTATTAATTTATTATACATAAAACTAAATGTATTTTAATAAAACACGTATACTAAAAGATCAGTGATTAAATTATCTTCAAAAAGGTGAAGGTTTGAAGTATAAGACGCTTGATAGATTTTGCGTGATTCTCAGTTTTTTATCCGCGTTAGACATAATTTTACAAATGTCACTATGTAATATAAACATTATCTAAAATATTTATACATTAAGTTACTAAGAAAATGCTCTAATGTAACATATATTTTTTCCAAATCATTAAAACCACTCGTTTAGACGTGATCTTCAGTATAAAATAATTAAAAGACGGTTATCGTCGCCTTAATAGAACGATTTATGATCACACATTTCACTCTTATTTTCACAAGAAACCAACAATAAATCACATTTATTCATAACAATAGTTCCATTTTCCTTTACTTTATGGAACAAAGTCATTGTGTTGGATTATCATTCATAATTTCACACCATAGACAGTCTCGTGGCTCTTTCCCATCGATTATTTTAATGTATGTTCCTTCGGTTTGTTTGCACTTCTTGGTATCATTTCTGTGTGTGTAATTAAAGCGGAATTAAGCGCGTTTCCTGCCTTATCTACATAATTATTTTTAGCGCCAATAGTTCAATAGTTAAAACATGGACTGGCATGAGAGGTTGTGAGTTCGAATGCCAACCAATGCATTATGTGAAGCCAAAACTGAAGTGTAAGTATCTAAGTATTTATCTTTTGAAAATAACAAAAAACTATAGATACTCCTTAAAATAAATACTGGGCACAACAATCTTTAGTTAAGAAAAAAAAAACACAATTTTATTTAGTAAGAAATAATATTTATATATTAATATAAGTAATATTAATATAATCAATAAATGTATTAAATTAAATAGGTACAGACATTTAAAAAAAAATATTTATCAGCACTGGAATCCTTATTCCTTTAACTAACATTTTTTCTACTTAAATCTCCGATACAATTTCCTGTAATATAATTACAGAAAGCCATTACAAAACCTATCTTATGTGGTACTCTATAAAACTCAATTTGAATTTTCGCCAAAATTTATACGTACCTAGTGCAAAGAAAGAAAGAACTTGTATGAGCCAAAATTGAACTTTTATGAGGAAATGTTAAGGTTGATTTTGCATTGTAGGTTTGGTGGTTGTTATGAACCAACGTGGGTGTTTAATGGCGAGGAGTGAGGCTTGGAGACAGCTGTCGTTCCCTCGGGCACCACTAAGGGTTTTGTTTACAGCACACTCTAATGACAAAGATCTCCGCCGTACCTACTGAATTGCTTTACTCTGAATATTTACTCACACCGGATTTGTAATGGGTACTTTTGGTGTTGTGTTCAAGAAAGTTGTGAGTAAAAATTTTCTAATGCTTATACTAAGGGGTGGGTCATTATTATTTTTTTCCTCAGTTAGTTTTCATCATGGTCTTGCATTTTGAGTAATTTATGTGGCCTACCCAAATGTCCTCTCTGTGGTATTGTTTGTCGAATCGTTGATCACCTTAAGTTCTGAGTTGAGCCGCACAATTACTGACGAATGCGTGCACTGACTGGACAGGTCCACTTAATCTGTATGGTTCTTTCCTCAAAAGACCATTTCAGACACCAATCTATATGGTCTTCACATGATCTGACCAAGATTATGTCTGGACTTTAAAAGAGACTGTGATCTCTGAGTTTGTTTCGGCCTTTCTTCTCAGAGTAGACAAATAGGAAACGGAAAAGTCATCAAATTAAAAAAATATGGGTACAAACCTACTTATGGATAAAATCATTTATTATTTAAGCAACATGTTAGATTCTGCAGTGAATTATTTGTGAAGACACTATAGGACTGATGACCAATTAAGCATCAGTAGACTTGATTCGAAGATGTTATTAAGTAGTTACTTACGTAAGCAAGAAGAAAATCCAGAGAAGACCTGAGGGTCTAGACAAAGTGACATTCTATCATCAATATCGATGATGGAAAAATGGATTGAAATGACATAAGCTACCGGAAATGTTAGTTTTAGAAATAAGAAACGCTTTTTGACGTGAATACTTCTTTAACTTTGCATCCATAGTGTGAGGCAATTCAGAAAACTGATGATTATAAAAGTTAAATTAAAAATTTATAAAACCCCCGACACATACAAAAACCTCTAAAAAGTAAGAAAATAATATGTATTGACCCTTTAAATTTAATACAAGTTGTATGTAGTATTTCGGTCCAAGCGTCGTCGCTTAGGAGGACTGCTTATAAAAATAAAAATTTTACAGCAGCTATCCTTTCTACGATAGTATACATTCATTACTGCTAGGGATAAGCTTTGTCTGGTTGGCGATTACATTAGCTACAAGTGGTTACAATACCAACTGTTTACTGCAGGTGCGACTTTTAACATGCCACCAACGCAATATACATAAGTCAAAATTCCATTCAATCAATTTTGACTTGTATTGCGTTAAAAAGATAGATAGATAGATAGAATACTCTTTATTATGTACACCATAAAAATTACAGATATAAATGTAGAACTGTTACATAGGGTGTCACAATGGGCGGTCTTATCGCTAAAAGCGATCTTTTACAGACAACCTTTGGATGGATCAAAAAGTAGAAGGAGAGACAATACTTTAAAAAAGATTTATTTAAATGTCTAATATTATTTCAAATGGCGCGTAGTTGTTAAATAATGATTTTGACGGGCGTTATATTTAACAGCCCCTTCAAAAAATCGACATTACAATTATGTACCATACTGACACATTCGTCAATATTTCATATCGACCTTGGCCCTATGCCCGTCATTTACTATGGTCAAGGTTTCATGAATATCAATCGAACAAATTGCTTGAACTAACATTTTTAGTGTTCTGTATCCAAAGGGTGCCAACGTAACCTGGTTACTAAAGCTCCACTGTCCGTCCGTTCGTCCGTCCATCTGTCACAGGGCTGTACCTTTTGAACCGTAAAGTTTGTTCATTAAGGTCTTTTTAAAATATAATAATCTAACCTAAATAAAACTATTAATAAAATAAACTAAAATATGGCGTCGAAAAATTCCTCCGCATCGCTATCAACTGGTAATGTACCAAAGTAATTGGTATCATTGCCAGGTTATATGGCAATGCTTAGCCTCTGGCCAATGTAAAAGCCAGCCCTTGGGTCACGGAAAGTGTCAACCAGCCTTTTGAACCGTAATAGCTAGACACTTGACATTATCATAGAGTGTGTACATGTTCACTATAACAAAAATTATTTTATAAAAAAAAATATAGGAACCCTTACACCCGTAAGGGTTCGTCAGAAGCCCGAAAGTCTGATCCAAATCAAAAGTAATTTATACAAATTAGGATGAGAATCAGCACTTTTCGAACGTCAAAATTACATAAGACAGTCCTCCAAAATGCCCGCTACACCACTACCTAGTGCTATAGCTGGGAAGACACTGGGGACACTTTGCCTGCTGACATCAGACAAGAAGATAATAAAGTAAAATTCGCACGTAATCTTAAAAAATATTTATTAGATTCTATGTAAGTGTAGATATTAAGTACCTGAAAATATGTTTATTGTAAGAGAGACTCAACGATCTCACAGTTAAACTGCTTAAGCAGTTTTGTGGGGCAATGTACCTAGCGTTAAGAAATCTATGTGAATAAATCATTAATTCATTCATTCATCCATAAGAAGTGGCGCAACAAACTCCCCAGCAGCACATCTTTCTGATAACCCATTAACTGGGTTATGGTGGTCAGATATGCAGTCGCTCCATGTAAAATACTGGTATTCAGCTGCATCCGGTAAGACTGGAAGCTGACCCCGATATGTTATGAAAAGGCTAGGCAGATGATGGTACGAAACCCTTCGTTTGCGTTTCCAACTCGCACTTGGCCGCTTTTTCTAAAATAATATTTGTAAAGTAATTCAACTTCCTAGAAATTACCAATCTTTTGTACCAATACAAATTCCAGTAGTATTTGACGGTATATTGTTACGACGTCACCCCCAATTTAGGGTGAAACACGTAACAGTATGGTTTTGAAGGGCAAACTCCTTTGAACAGCTGATTGAGTTTAGTTAGTTTATGTAGAGATTTAATACCGCAAACCTTTGACAAATCTGTATGGTACGAGTATAGGTATCGCTGGATGGAAGAGGGATTTACAAAGTTACTAAATAAGTACACAACACAAAACAAATCAACTTAATAATTTAAGGAAGGAATGTGTCTTTAAGGAAGTTAGAAACAGAACCCCAAAACCCCTTTAGTCAGACAACATAGTAAGGCCATCTCAATAGTAAATTAAAACAAGCGAGTCCTATACTTGCCACTGCCTTGTTAATCCACCCAGATATAGGCAGGTTTGACGATTCACCATTCCATTATGACTGAAAGCATTGCTTTTTAAAAGTACGCCAGCTTCAAAGTCTAGGAATACAGAAGTAAATACTATTGCACGTAACGAGAGACCTAAATAATCTTTAAAAGAGAAGAATATTCTAGTTTCTATGGTCTTTTTCATTGACGTAAATAAATCTATCTAAATAATTAAAATAAGTAAAAAATACATATGTTGTCTAAAGGTTTTGCATTTCCTACTAATATGTTTTAATGCATGCCGTGGCAGCCTTTAATTAAGGCTACACTATAAAATGTAAAATAATATGGGTATTTTAACATGTATTTTTGGTGTATGCTTTGTTGGTTGTCCTTAAATAAATAAAATAAAAGAAAGAAGATTAAAAATGTCTTACCCCAATATAAATAAACACGGAATAAAGTTATGCTAGGTATAAACGTCAAAAAATTTATGGTTATACCGAAGTTATTCCTAGGATAACTTTATTCCGTGTTTATTTGTAAGGCCATTATTGGTTAAGACTGCATCGAGCGCACAGTGGCGCCCTCATCGTAATTTCGGTGATTTCTTTTATTTTAGAATGAAAATGCAGAAAATAAGCTCGTCAAGTTGTGCTTCACAAGACTATACGTTATTATGACTACAAACAGTAGTTTTAAATTGTTATGTTTTATTGTAATCATTAAAACGGAAAATAGTGGCCACTAAGCTCCGTTTTAATGATTATAATAAAACATAACAATTTTTCATAACGTATAGTCTTGTGAAGCACAATTTGACGAGCTTATTTTCTTCATTTTCATTCTACAATAAAAGAAATCACCGAAATAACGATGAGGGCGCCACTGTGCCTCTTAAAACCACAACATTGGAAAATAACACAAAATTCGCAAATTGAACGGAAGATTGTTAAATTAGCAATAGCAGATGGGAACTCGTTCAGTATTGAGGAAAATACAGAAAGTTCAGAAGCAGCTTTGGAAAAAAATATAAGCTGAAAATTGCAAACCCATCGCATGTCATCATAAAAGGGAAAAAAAGTAAACACTTAATTTTATTCCGGTAAAGAGCTCTTCTTTTCTAGTAATCTATTAATATTCATCATAATATTTAGGCGCAAGCGCCAGGATAGCCCGCTGAATTCAAATTTTCTTATGTATTTTGCAATCTGGGTCAGTATCAGGTTGTAGGTATGTTTAACACACATCTGACTTTTTATACAATTACTAGCTTTTCTGCCCGCAAATTCGTCTCCGTAAAATTTCTTGTTCCTCCGTTCCCCAAATCCTTTCTCGAGATATCATCAAAAAATCCATTCTGTACAAAATGTATGAGAAAGTGAATTTTTCGCATGTTTTAATAGTTATACTGCTATTCTGGGCGGAGACAAAACCAACAAATCCAAGATCATAAGAATTGGTCCAGCGGTTCTAAAGTTATATATGGTGTAAATAACCCGACTTGGTTTTATATATTAAGATTAAAATAATCATTAAAATTATCAACAAAACTCTAATTTTATAATATAGCCCTATTGAACGACTATTTCGTGAAATCTTGACATTTGATTATTATAATTATGTAAATACATATTTGTTATGGTCATCCATACTAATATTATAAATGTGAAAGTAACTCTGTCTTTCTGTCTGTCTGTCTGTCTGTCTGTATGTTACGTTTTCACGCCTAAACCGCTGAACCGATCGTCATGAAATTTGGCAGAGATATAGCCTGGGATAAGGAGAAGGACATAGGCTACTTTTTTTACGCGATAACCGACATCCACGCGGGCGGAGCCGCGAGCAAAATCTAGTAAATCATACTTTAATAAACAAAAACCCAGACAATGAGCTGCAAATTGCAATGGTAAGAAAATTTGAATTTCGCTTGCCCCTAAGGTAGATTATCCAAACCTTGTACGATTCAATTACCTGACTATTTAGATTTTACAAAGTCAATTTATATTCAACTGTTCGAAATGTAATCACTAATTCATTACATCATTAATGGCTGCTACCCACACTTACTAAAACTTCAGAGCTCGTCACATAAAATAAACAGTTCTACATAAAACAAATCCCTAAGCTAAATAATTTGTTAATACCAACTTTCCCACATTCAAAAATTTGTACTAAACTAAATTCATTCAACATTACATAGGCTTGTATTTACAAAGTTCAGATTCTTGTTCAACAAATTGTTTGTTAGTTTAGCAAATATAAATATTTCGCTTGTTATGAGATACTGAAACTTTCATTTGTCTAACTAAACTTGGTAATTTGAGCTCTAAACAAAAACAACCAGGTAAACACGGCAGGCGAGTCCAACAAAATAATAAGCCCCTTCATTTTCTACTTTCTCTCTAAAGAATTGAGTATCTATTACTCAAACGACATGTTACCAGGGTTGATTTACTAATCATTTTTATATTTATTTCACGCTTATATATGTAAACCTTTTTCAATATTTACTCAATACCAGATCTAATTTGAATAATCGTTTCAGCTCCTCTAACGTTTTCATTAACGGAAAGGTTGCGACTATAAATTATTATTATTATTCTGATCAGTTGAGGATACCAAATGAATTATAATAATACATAATTCATTATGCCGTGATTTTTTCCGTGCTGGCCGCCCGCAAAAGCACACGCCCTAGCTGAAGAAAGCTCTGTAGGGCGGGCGACTTCCTCGATCGCAGCGCCTCTACCGGCAGGCGGCGGGAACTAAAGAGCGAGCGGCGATTGGCCACTTTGCGTGACGTCACGCCGTTTCCAACCAATGGGGGGAAACGCGCTCTTGCTCGGCCGCAGTCCTCGTCGCCGCGCCTTCGTATGAGCCGTGTGTCGCTGCCGGTTTCCCCCCGCACCCCGCGACGAGCCGTCTCACCCGCATTCTAGTTGTGGGTGTCGCGCCGTGCAGTCCTCGCGTGTGCCGCTCAACTTAGTGCGCCGTTTGTGAGTGCTTTATTTCCCGCACGAGTGTCAGTGTGACGGAGGATCCCGTGCCACCCCGCGGAGGATGTTAACAGCGCACGGTGAGTGATGTCGGCGAGTCGACGGTCGCTTATCTCGCTGCGGCGCCACGTGAACGCGCTCTATTTATAAAATGTAAACACGCAGCTAATTTGATTTGAGACTATATTGCGGTATTGCTACTTAAAAGCGAGAGTACGCGTCCGGAGCGCGCTCTACTAGCGTTCGCAAATTAACAATAAAGACTCGGCGCGCGACGGTCGAGATTGCCGAGTTCCTGTAAGACGGACGTGCGAGTGACGTGTTGATGTCGATGATTTTTAAAATTGAGAGTCTAGACCCCGACGTGAACATTCAAAAAGTGAATATTCGTCTGTTAACCTTGGATTGGTTCAGGGCTGGCGATAGCACGATAACGTGACCTTGGAGCGGAGTCTCGAGAACGCCGGCCGGCGCTGGAAGCGCGCGAGCTCACGGAAAATGTCCAGACAAACAACGATAATGGTGTCGCAAACAATGATAATTCTGTTAATGTGAGAGATTCGTGCAGGAAACACAATGAGAAAATATCTTTAATATGCACTGTCAACTGGAACATTAAGGCTAAATTTAAATACGTTGATCTCATTGTAAAGACAAATAAGCAAGCAATGAACAAGCAAAACAACAAATTAACAAATGACATTGATTGCCGTTGCCGTCATCGAGACTGATAAAGCAAAGGAGATCAAGCTAGTAATTTGGATGCGTTTCAATTAACAACGTGCAAGACTGTTTAAGTGACAAATGAAACGGTCCAATGATTAATTCAAATTAACATGAATCTGCTTAAGTTAAGTGGAGGTACCCATGAAATTGTCGTAAAGTATTTAATTATCTGCCTCAACAAACAACTTGCTACAAGTGTTCCCTTTTCTAAATGGCTGTAATTTCTACAACACGGTTTTCCCTTATAGCTGTTGCAATTTTTTTTATAATGCCAATCGAGTCGAGTCTGTCCGGTTGAGATACCTCGATACGGTCAGGTTCGAGGCGTTGGTCCCACGCCTCGTTCCACATACTCAATTCTTTCGATTTGCAATCGTATGGTCAGTGGGCCTGACACCGATCAAGTAATTTACGTCTGCACTAAGACGATCAAGTTCAACAACCGAAAAGTCAACTTCTATTATTGTTTGAGAACTTCTAATAGGAAACGTATATGAATCGGATGGTAAATAATTAAATATGCAAGATTTATTTAAAACAAAACTTGTCCAAATGTTTACTTAAACCTCATCGTGCTACTACACCAAGGTCATAACACGTTTAATCGAAAAAAAAACTGGTAGCAAAAACGAAACTTAACAAAAATTAAGAAGATTTGGGATTCTCATTCGCACTTACGCACATTTGAATGTCGAAAGAGCAGTTGCCATATGTACTATATGTTCGTGTTCTGTCTAGCGTATAAGAACTGCGTACATGTGCGAGTAGGACGAAGATAATTCGCATCGAGTGAGCGAACCGGCCATGCGAGATGCTCAGCCGTATCATAAATATTAATCAGGCGCTGGTGTCAACAGCCACCGCGTAACGTGACACCGCCACGATCCGCTGCTAGCCTGGTACTTGAAGTAGTGGCCAGACACTGTACTCCAGACAAATATGACAATTGAACGTAGGACTTATGACAAGGCTACTCATAGAATGCCAACAGTAAGGACGAAAAAATATATATGCAAATATTATAGCACAGATCAAATATTTGTTTTCTCTTAACTGGCTCTTTCTGCTGCAAACAGACTTGTGGAATAGTGATAATGTTATCGTTTGCACATCCGTTTGTGCTTACGCATTCAGCCATGACCTGCCCTACAACTACAACTCTCAGACCCAACTGGTGAATGCACTACAGTTTTATGTTAATTTTCTCTAAGAATTTGAACAGTTGTTTATTTAATAAGCAACTCTACTGTCTTAAAATGTATGTTTTAATTACTTCAATAATTGATAAATGGGTCTGATTGAAGTTAAAAACCCTATTTGAGACTCTAGACTCTTGCTATCGTTCGATAGTTTACTTGGATGATATTTTGGTTTTCTGTTATCTGATGATTAGTTAACAGCGAAAATATTTTTTATTGCTGCTTTGATCTCTGACCTTTTAGAATATTTCACCATCAGTTCTTTTAAGAGTGAGTTCTCCTCTGATAAAATCAACGTTACAATGTATCGGAAGTCTTGGGTACCGTCGTCGGTTCTTCGCACTATCGACCTTCATGTTTGACATTTTACATAAATCCACAAACAGGTTTCACTTATGTATGTGCGTAGAAATTAAAACACGTATTAGACACTAATTTGTGTGTTTTCAAATGAACAATGAACACAATGGGTGTTCACTTAATAGTTCTAATTTAAAAAGATAATGAAACTATACTCCATTTGTAATAACATTAGACATTTAAATAAAACTTTTTTTTACAGTTCGTTTAACCGATTTTGACTTCTATTGCATTAGTGGCATGAAAAATGGTAGCTGCAGTAAACAGTTGGTAATGTACGAGTAACCAGTTTTTTGCCTTTAATGCCATCCTTATGCCTACGGAATAGAAGTTAAAATCGGTTGAACGGACCGCAAAAAAGGTTTTTTAAAATGTCTAATCTTATTTCAGATGGAGTATAGTTATTTAATAAAATATGATATGATGATGAGAGTTGCTGCTTCGTTAAAGAAAATATTGCTTATTTAACAGCTTTATTTTGTTTTAAATGATTGCAATTCAAACTCTGACTTAAAAAAACACTCTTGACACTTATACTAAGCGTCTACTTTGGACACAAACTACATTGAAAATACATTGTTCACTTTTACACTTACGATTAAAATAGTATCAGCAGCATTAATAACTTACTTACTTACCTATCACTTACTCTACATGTTTATTATTATGATGATCAAGTACACCAAGTACTGACGTTCAAATAATGGACGACGATGTCGAGTTATGTCTCGAGAGTTGTTTTATATAAGTAGATGTGTACTTAAAATGTAATTAAAAACGAGTTACCACTACGACAGCTCGGCTTAGGGATAATAAAGATTTAATTGCACAGGTGCTGAATAGAATAAAATAAGTGAAATCATTCAAAATAAAACAGAAAGAGAGTCTTCCACTGGCGGGAGATCGCAGCCAAGATGATTATCTTTGCAGACATTTCACACGAATGAAAACTTTATCGGAAGACGGATTACAAAAGTTTGAGCGGTGATCGAATCATTTTTACCTAATTAAATCTGAAATCTTCGTTCAAAATTGCCTTTTTTAAAGAAAGAAATATGCTCCAAAATAGGAGCTCCAAATAAATATAAATAAGTTTGTTCGTAGAGGTGGAAACATGTAAAATATTAAGAAAAGCGGCTTTAAAAGGACTAAATTCCAAAGAATTTATATCACGCAAAAGTATGAGAAGTGAGGAGATACAAGCAAACGGGTGGAGCAACTCCGACGCGAGATCAAGACGCGCCCGTCGCTTTTTGCTCGACAACGATGCGTGTGAGCACATCTGCAAAGTTTTTGCTCCTGTATGTGTGTGTACGAACACGTTTTTTGTTAATGTGCGGGTATGCGCCAGCGGTCCCCGCTTGTGGGTTCCCGACGTGCGTGTTCAACTGTCTTTTTTGTTTTTTCTTCATTAATATTGTTCATTTTATTACCGAACTCTACTACTGAGTAAATAAGAAAATGTTTATTTTATTCTTTGTTTTTAACATTATCAATATCGTCAGCGTTAACAACAGCATTGTCTGTTCGTATTACCTTCATAATACTATCACCTGCCACTGTTGAAAAGAAACTATTTTCTGAAAACCATACCTGCATATATATTATAAAATTGTTATACGAATGTCACCTTACTTATAAAGAAAATTTAAAATGACAGAAGAATGTTTAACCGATTAAACATGATTGCTTTAATGACATGTAAGTACCAAAGCCTCATATTTATGTATCAAATTAAGTTGACATGACTTTGTATGTAATAGTTAATCAAAAGGATCAATGAAACGTTAAGGCTCGAATAAAATGATAATTTGAGACCAGACTAGGAAAAAGCATGTTAGTATTCGCCCGGCGAGGAAACAGCAGAGTGCTGTTTCTCTACATGTGACTTTATTGATAAACGTGGTAGGTTCACTTTTGTTTGATGAATTCAAATAGACGTATGTAACGTTTATTGATTGTGACACTCGTAATAAGAGTCACGAGTTGTTACGTAATGCGAACAATCTCGTCCACTTCATGTAGAATACTAAAGGCTCCTACAAACAGGCGCGACACGCGACGCGACACAAAGAGACCGATCGTCGCGCGGCACGCGGTGTTTTTGTTTCGCGTCGCGTGTCGGGTCTGTTTGTAGGAGCCTTTAAGCGGATTTCTTCTATTTGTTTTAGTACTGTTGATATTCCTTAATTTTTTTTTCTGTAAAATAGTGGTTACTATTGTGAACCTTAAAATAACTGCAGTTATTCTTGACATTGAAATAATTTCATTCAAGTGCAATGCCTCTAAATGATGAAATAAATAATTAATTAATAAAAACATAACAGGCATTATTCAAGTGTCAGTCTTTTCATCATCGCTAATGTTCACGACACTCATGTCTACTTCACGACACTAGAAGGTTTTCAATTTAACGTCAAAACCAGGTATAATATTAAATGTTACAATTTCAGTATCCCAGTCCTCATTAAGTTTGTTTTCCGTCAAAGAAGAAAGTGGGCGTTCACTCGGAGTACACCAAAGATTCTCAGATTGCAATTAGTTAGGTGAAACTCGGAGAAAATTCCATGTAAGTATAATTCAAGTCCATTTTTGTTGAATTAAAATGTTCACTCAATATCGAAGAATATTAAATCAAATACATAATTTAAAAACAGATTTTATTCTTAACTTATTTTTGATAATGTTTTATTCGGCGTTTAGTTTACAAATATCAGGTTTTTGTATAATATCATACATAACCAAAGTCATAATAACAATTTACCTTTCCGCAAAAATAAGTTCGGTTTTCCCAATGACAGCCGGTCATTACATCTTATCAAACAAGCCATCAATAAATCTTCCAACATCATCTTCCCAGACGTCGTTGAATATACATATTAACAAAATATATTCATTTTTTACTCTATTGCTAAGAAATGTTATGTCACTGGTGATAGATGCTGTAGTTCGAAACTTAAAATCTTCCACGTACAGCGTCACCCTAGAGCATTCGTTGACAGACGCGCGTCGAGTGATGGATGTGCTCTTATCACGTTTGATAACCTTCCGACGTCTTCCCCCGGTACCCCACCACGGAGACGCGATGTTTTAGCGAAAGTGCGCCTATAAATATCAAGAAACTACATTTTGAGACGCATTTTTTATATTTACGACTCTGTTATTGAACTCTGGGTACATAGCAATAATCATACTCCTTGCCAATTCTGAAACCTTTAAAAATATTAATAATACTATTCTGACGTAACTTGCATTGAACATATAACATGTAGTTCAAGCTAGCTATTACAAAGTTCAATGAATGAATGCAATAAATAGAATCTAAACAGTGTTTTGGATAATTACTGCTTTAGATACACGTATTACCGAAAGCCAAACAAGAAGTTCGAATTAAAGACCAAAATAAGTAGTCAAAGCATGAAGGTAATAGAGACACTATGTTTAACTTCAATCAGCAAAGCAACATTTCCAAACTGTTGATTTGTGGGTGTGATAAATGTTATCTCAAAAAGAAAGAATAAGATGCAAATAGATATAGATACTTTGATTTTACCACTTCCAACAACAATATTGTGATGACACAGATAATCTTCATATGCCTAGTAACGCTTACTAATTTTCTTTGATCTTTGACATTTTAATCTTCACTGTTGATCTCGAAAACAACAGATGCATCTTTGTTTCAATTGTCAGACTAGTAACAAGCCGTTATCGCGGAAGTGTTTGTAGGTAAATTTACTCTGTCAGTAGCATGATCTACTGCAGACAAAGGTCAAACGTTTAGATAACCTCGTGACTTTTCGTACGTTGCGAGTTTTTAACATCTCCGTTCACGTGAATATTCCCTTTAATTTTTATTACTGTTTCTGTTAGAAATGCTTCTGGCATTGATTCTTGTGTTTTTTTTAGCATATTACTTTGAACTTCTCATGCGATGTATGTTTTTTTTAAATTACATTACCATCGTCCTGCTCTTGTGCCAATTTAATTGGGATTGAAGCAGTACGTCTTTCTCTTCCATCCATCTCTATTATCTATCTGGGCACTTCCTTGTTCATCTGTACTTCTTTAACCATAGAATTGTTTCTACATTTGTTTTCTCAGACGTATCTTCGATATATCATTTTATTGAGCTTTGGAACATTTTATTGTATCTTGCTTTCTTCAACAACTTATATCCTTAAGTTTTTGCTCCAATTCACTTTGTAATCGGTATCAATGAACAATCCAATACTGGAAAAGGGACTTTCGAATGACCTCGCTCTGACATTATCACAGCCCATAATTATACAAAAAAGGCGATCGGCAGAAGTGAGAGGGTATTTTTGTTTTTCATTTGAGCACCCTATATAAATCACAAATAATCTGACGTTTTACAAGATGTGTGTCTTTAAAAATGCAAGGTGGTATATATTATACTAATAATACAGTTAGAATCAGTAACTAATGGTTACTCTACCTTTGATATAGATTGACATATTTTATGTATCCATTTTAAAGCTACGACTTTATACTCGTAAGTGGTTACGTTTTTCTGAAATTGTTAGTAGGACGCTGCTCCTCTAGTATAATATAATCTCATTGCCAAAACTAGACAGCCGAATCCAATGTAAAAATAAAAATAATAATAATACATGTCGTAATCCGTAGAACATTAAACGTTAGCATTAACAAAACAATTTTATTCGCGAAACATGTTCTGTTCAAGCGGCGACAGTATCTTTGTCCCGTTTTCATTAGTGAACTTGTCGCGTTATCGCACGCCGTGGCTAATGGTTCCATATCAAATATTGACTGTTTTGCTATCATATTACGTCATCCATCCAGTAGTTCTACACCACTTGAGTATTGGTGTCTGTCGATTTGAATAATCATAAGTGCCAATACTAAAAGGCCGCGGTCTTTGATGTTTGTTAGTTCGAATAGTTCATCTGTTATTCGAGATTTTTCTTTTATGAGTACTAGTTGATCGCAGATGCTTCACTTCAGCGTTCATTGATGAATTACTATTGTTAGGGTTTTCGTTTTAAGTATTTATCCAACGGTATCGCGGAAGACCCAGACTTAGATGGCGGGCCGAACTTGCGCTTATAGGAGGGATTGGTCCATATTGGCTCAGAATCAAGTTGAGTGGAAAAGGAAAGAGAGGCGTTTGCCCTGCAGTGGGACAATACAGGCTGATCTTTATTATTTGTTTACGTCTTTGACGTCTCGGGACCCTGGGGACCCGGATCTTTGGTCTATTGCTGGATTTTTGACCGTCAGTCTGACAGTCGGGCCACTGATCATTATTATTTTTTATGTATCTCGGGACCCTGGGGTCCCGGAGCTTTGGAACGCGTACGAGGGCCCAAAGCCATCTCGCAGAGGCCCGTTCGACGTTTTTAATGAGATGATCCAACCGACGATTATCCCTGTATGCACTGTGCAAGTGCACCCAAGGACAACCCCCGGTTGGTGTAGGACTATTGCATGATAATATGGAAACAAAAATAATTATTGGACTATGGGTGTGGGTGGCTAGAATGGACTGGTTATCTAGAACTATGGAAGAAATATGGCCCCTGCCTGACCAATGTTTTATATACAATACACAGATAATATAGCAGGGGGTGACTTGACCACTCAATAATGTGCCCCCGTAAAACGTTCGCTAGCACATAGTGTCGTAGCGACACGGGGGCGAACATGTCCTAAGGTGCTTATGAGGAGTGGAGATGTATTCCACGGCTATCAGGACAATCCCGGTAGTACAGTCCAGCATCTTACTGGAACACTTCCTTCCTCCGAACACATTTGCTCTTGCGAATCTCCACTCAAACCGGCCAATAACGGAAAGAAAGAAGAGGGAACTCTGTTTTTCATCAGTGTTTACTCCAGCCGACAAATTAATTCAAGCCAGAGGTGAGGAACAAGACTTCTCCCGGGAGATAGCTTCCGTGGGGTGGCTACTGCCCAACAGCTCGCCACATGCTGCCCTGCTTATTATTATTATTTTATGGAGACCATCGGATGGGGAAGTGTTTGCAGGGGGTTTCATATTTCGATCTGTTATTTCTTTAGTCTCTTTCTCATCATCTACCTATATATTCTAGTCCTTTCCATTGATAATTATATCTCTAAAGATGATCTTATCACTTGAAAGAATCTTACCGTTTATCTATATATTTTCCATGAGGATACAATAAAAGATGTAAATTGCCTCCGTATTTTTTGTTTTTCTTCTTCACCAACCTGTTTATAGGTTCACGTTTTCAAATGACCAAGAGATTCAAGATTGAAATACGATTTGATTCGTTTTTTTACCGTCAAGTTTTTTTACTGATCCTAAAAACTAGTTAGCCGACTTTTGGGTTCTAGTTTTGATGCACCGTTTTGTGTTTGTTTGACCAATAGGTACACATTCGCACCAAAAGCAGGTTTCTATCTACCTACAGCCAATTCAGTCCTTCGTGGTAGACTGTAAACACCTAGGATTGGCTGGAGCGATGTGTCTCATTTCACTTATTGTCTCCTACAGTAAAGTAATATTTGATAAGAGTATAGGTATTATTATATCAGCTATATGAACGGTAGGTACATTATAATTAGGGTTGGAATTATTTATAGTTGCTGTGATAACAATTTTATCATTCATAAGATTTTCTTAACTTTTTATTTACCTTATGTTCTTTTTGTTCTGCATCAGATGTTCACATCTTATCTTCCTTTATGTAATGTATGTTGATAGTAAAAATTATTATATACAACTATACAGTAGATACCAATAGGATGTGGAAAAAACCGGGAAATGGGACAGAAACATTAAAAAATAAAAATCTTTATTCATAAAACAAGCGAAATGCATATATATTTAATTTAATACAAGATCATATCATCTTTATTGCCTTATTACATTCAAATTTAATTTAATTATGTATTAATTTAGAGACATTGAATTAAAAAAAAATCTACGACATCTCAAGATTACTGACGTCTGAAACTAATGTTGATGACGTCAAGTTTTAATTACCCTTGATCAGCTGGTAATAAAATTATTTTGGCGCATAATATTTATAAAAAATATTTTAAATTTTAGAAGGTAGGTAAGTAATATAATAATTAAACCTATGTACGCAAATCAGTTGCAAAGTTTCGAATTTTAATACATTCCTATTTGAACTACACGACAGATCAAATTATCCATTCAAACTTTCGTTTTTGGGGACTGCTACTGCATATGTTCTATGACTAGGTGACTAATAAATTAATAATAATAATTAATATTCATATTGAATTCAATCCACACAATTAAGAAAATTAATCACTACGGAAGATACAAAACCAGTTTTCTTTTCCAAAAAATTCCACGGTTTGAACCTTGAGATGTATTTAATTATATAATATCGACACAAGTAATGTCATCTAATAGCGAATGATGTATTAAAGTGATAAATTTTCTTAAGGTCATGCAAATATTGATATGGAGTGATAAGACGACCCTGCATTGTCTTTCGCAGGTTGCTTCAATACATCTTCCGCGGTTTTCAAAGATGTTTACCAAACGACTAGAAATACCCTTGGTGCATCGGAAGAACATGTCTTAAGTGTAAACCACACACAAGATTATTATGTCACAATAACAGAAGAATTGAAGATACTTTCGCCAAATCTTCTATTTATGAATAAAAATAACATATTAAGATTTACCTTGGATCATGTTGTTAGATAATCAAAAACTTAAACTACAAAATGATTACATTCTTTGGAAAGTAATAATTTAACTAAATGAAAACAAAGATGACGGAGCAAAATGCGATAATGAATATGAAGTGCACTCACCGTTCAGCTCTGAAGTGTTTTCCAAACAAACAAGTCCAGTTTTTAAACCCAGAGTACGTATACGCTCTCAAAAGTAATCTGAAAAAGTAAAGAGTAAGAGGAAAACATAACACTATCACATTCCGAAAATCCGAATATAAACTTTAAAAAAATACTTATTATTGAATGTAGCAAAAAAAATGACTTGAGAATAGTGTGAGATGAGTTTGAATGAGGTGTCCAGTAATATGTTTTGTTTCCACCAAGGTATATTAACTCTCTTTTTACTGCACAATCTATGAATGAACCTGTTAGGATCGCTTAATTATTATTTTTTAACAATAAGCAAAAGTCTTGGTTGCATTCAATACTATTAAGTATATTATTAGCTCATGTATATGTGCTCTGAGATCTCTACTAAGTATTGGTGCTGTATTAGATTATGAAATCCCAATGTTAATTCTGTGTAAAATTGTTGTTTTCCATCATCCCCCAAAATCAATCACGCACGTAAAAGGATTCTTTTCCACTTAGGAACCTACCTACCTTTCTGTAGATTTTCTATTTCTTCATCATTCATCCTTTCAAAATCAGTGACGTCAGTTGATCTATCATTTAATATGTTTAAATTATTTTCTTCATGGTCCTCAACAACAATTATGTCAAGAAACTTTTTGGGAATTGTAAACTTGACAAGGCTATCAGCTATCCCTTTTGCCTGCCCATTTAAAGTAGTATCTTAAACACCATTGGCCATGATGGTTGACTTGATTATTTTGTTTATTGATCAAAGAGAAAGGAAAAATATCTAAAGAATTTTGAGACAGTTATGCATGGACAATTTAGTTTAAAATTAAGACAAGCTAATTTGATATCCCTATAATTTGCTTCAATATAATTCTACACGAACCCATAGAAGAACATGATACCTATCAATCTATGTACATTTCTCAGCATTAGGCTCATTTCTTCTTTTTGATATACCGTTTCAGAGCAGAAGTTTATGAGGGACTTTATATTAGAAAAAACTATTTTCCAAAAAAAAACGACTTCCAAAAAGAGCTAAAAAGTGAAAAATAACTTTATAGTCGGTATCTTTAGATCTGTCTTTTAGTTATTTATTTTTCACTTTTTAGTGATGGTATAACATCATCAAGATACACAAAGTGAATTAAATACGTATTATCGAAGCTTACTCAAAAAATATCATTGCAAAGTTAATAAAAATTTGATGGGATACAACTGAAACCAAAACCAAACAAACAAACCAAACAACAAAAACCAACCAAAAAAACCAAATGAAAAAAAAATTTTCAAAATACGTACATATTTGACAGAGAAATTGGTGAAATTCCTATAAAAAATTCATCCGATTCTGACTTGGTGACAATGGGACCACCTCGAAAGTGAGCTCATAAAAAAAAAAAATATTTTCAAAATCAGTTCACAATTGACGGAGAAACTGGTGGACATACTTAAAAAAAAAAACAAACCTACATACAGTTGAACATAGAACCTCCTCCTATTTCGAAGTCGGTTAAAAATACTTTTCCAATATCATTATTCTTATCTAAAATTAATATTGGTGCAAAAGTTAAAATGAAATCAAAACCATGTTTATCATGAAGCCTGCGAAAATTCTAAACAGAAAAAGGACACTTCGTTTTCGCATGCCTATCTCAAACATTCAGAAACCGTGCGACATTAAGTATACATCATTAAAACTGGAAGCAGAAGGTTTCCACCGTGGAAACTCAAATCCGCCCAGCCAACACTTACGTGGGCGTTAGGCTCAGAATGAATGAACGCTTCGGCTCTTTTCGGAAACGCTCGACCATCTCCGCCACCCAAGGTCACAGGCTAAGGGAGGCCGACCCATTTCCACGGGGATCGATGGGAGCGAGAACCACCACCCCAAAATTTCGGTGTTTAGGGCTTTCGGCATTTTCAATGTCAAGTGATTCATGTCGGCTGTGGTTATGAATTTTACGTGTATATTACTGTATATCGTGACTTCTGACTGTTAGGTCCCTGGCTGTTTTGATTTGCACCCACAGGCTTTAGTTTTTTCCCACTGGCCCGGGCACGACGCCCTGGGGTAACGTTCGAAAATTCGTCTCGATGGACGTCAACTTTGTTTTTCTTTTGTCGTTACAGAGGCCCTAGTGTGAGTTTCTTTTAACCATCTCGATTTTACGCATCGAGCGCGTTCGGCGTTCTGATTGGCCTCCGATTCGCCCTTCACCAATCAGAGTGCTGAACGCGCTCGATGCGTAAATTCTAGATGGTTAAAATAAACTCACACTAGGGCCTCTGGATCCCTCAGGAGTTTTTAACTGCTTGTGAATTCACAATAATGTTTTATTTCAAATTTAACAATTTTCATACGTATAAACATAAAATTGTTTTGTTATGTGTCGTTTGATACGCATTTCGTTTTGATTTAATTTACTACCATATTAAGCGACTACAATTTTAAAGCAATAAAGTTTATATGATATACTTCATTTAAGATTCAATGTTGATTTTATAGCTGAATAACTGAGTCTTATTACAACTAAATATTGTAAGTATAATATAATAATGCCAAAGAGTCATTAAATTTATGCTATTTAATTCTTCTACTAACTCCCTCAGATACCTACTGTAGCATTGGAAATTGTATAAAGAAATAAATTGGTCTTAAACCCAATTTTCCCTGAAACTTCTGCATTGCAACAAAATCAGGGAAGCGTATAAGCATGCCAGGGCTGCCAACGATGACAAATCGCACAAAGGTGCGAAATATGTTTCTACATTAAATCCGGAAATACTGAAAATCTAAACCTCTTCATTATCATATCCTCGTAAATCAGTGCAAAGTTGCAAGAAAATAATTTTAAGTAAAAACTGTTGTGCTTTCTCCCACGAGGGGTGCGTTTAAGCAAATTGCACGCTTATATTAAATATCCATGTCCAATGTCCATGTCTTTATTTTAAATGGTTATCAGGTAATTTTCTTTACTTTTCTAGAATATTTTTTTACTATTTAATCAATTGAAAGCAAGATTTTAATGGAATGATGAGGTTCATAAAGCCGCGAAAAACGGTTTTATATTTAATGAATATTTCATCTAGTTCCTTAGCAATAGTTATGTTACTTGTTCTATTATTTGGAACACCACTCTTTAGTCCCCACAGACAATGGCCCACCTTCCATCATACACCGCATATTACTTACCTGTGCACTTGATAACTGTGTCAGTGAATGCAGTTTGCGAAACTAAATTTTGCGCCAAAAATAATATTATAATGTATGTACACACGGCTACACATCAAGCTATATTTATTTCCAGTATAAGCTGATCTCTCATTGTACGGGAATCCTATACAATACGAGACCAGCGTAAACTGGATTTGTATAGCTTGATATGTACCCGTGTGTACTTTTTGCCATCGATACGCTAAGAAGAAAAGTAATTAGTAATGCTTTATTCAAACTCAACCAAATTTACATTACCATAGTTTACAAACTCAAACAAAAACATGAACCATTTTTCTGAAGAAATGGCACCTTTACTTCGTAGCAGTCATGCTCATGCAATAAGGCCCATGTAATATGGCCCTTTTATACAAATAAATAAAATAGAAGTGTCTGTTTGTAATGTCAAAATAACAGCTGTTTACAAAATGCTTAAGGAAAATATATACAGTACTTAAAAAAAATTGTCTGTCTGTTTGTTCCGGTTAATCTCCAAAACGACTGGACCGATTTTGACGGGACCTTCACTGACAGCAGATGTTATGAGGCGTAACTGAAGCTACTTTTATTTTAGAAAAATCCACGCAGGCGAAGCTCCTAGCAGCAACTAAATATTAAATAATAAATTTTGGATTCACGCTTAATACAATTTGTCAGTTTATCACATACACATGCTATCAATTTTCCACGTTCCTTTTGAATATAGGAACGTGGAAACTTGATATCTAAACAAAAATATTATCATTGTTATCATTACACTACGTTCAATAATCTCGTCTTATCAATTCTTCAATAACTAATAATCATTATTTATCGGAAGATTATTCGCTATCTGTCTTAAGGGATACTTAATTGATATTTCTGCGTAAATCGTACGAAGTTTACCGTAAAATAGTAATGGGAAATATAAAAATAGCTAATCATTTTCCGTGTGGCGCCGGACGTAAAGAATAGCACCATCCCATTTCCTCCTGTGGGTGTCGTAAAAGTCAACTAAGGGACTTGCTAGAGAATGGGCAGCAGCGTTCTCCATGCATTTTTAACACCATACTGCGATCGCCAACCCGCCTGCCAAGCGTAGCGATTATGGCAAACCCTCCTAATTGGGGGAGGCCTAGGTCCAGCAGTGAACGTCTTTCGGCTGAAATGATGATGATGAATCATTTTCCTGGTGGTTTGTATTTAGACAAATTGCCACTTCCTTTTGTTGAAATTTTCTTTTTAGCATAATTTGCCTATAATGTTCACACTGCTGAGACACAGGCCTTCTCTCGGTGAGAGGGAGAGGACCACGCCGGCCCAGTGCGGGTTGGTGGATGTCACATGTTTTCGAATTTTCGGTTCCAGGGGCCCAAGTCTGCTATTTTTATAAATTCGTCACTCCAACACGATCCCATTGTCATTTTGCTAAAAGTTCGTAATCTGCTAAATTCATAATGGTCGATCATTGGTCGGTCAATGGTCTCGTAATAGAATTGTATTACAATGGCATTTTGAACATTTATTCATGCCAGATTTCATTTATATATATTTTTACATATTATTATTTATTAGTGTTATAAGCAATCTGAAGTAGTCTGTAGTATCTGAACAATTTTTTTTTTTTTTGTGTTGTGTTCTTTTTTTGCGTCATGTTTACCGCAAATAAACGTTTTTTCTTTCTTCTTTCTTTCTTTAGTAGGAAGTTGGAAGTTTAGTAGGAAGTTTCATTTGTCATTATGTACGAGATTACCAATTCTTCAAATAGAGTGTCAGTGGCTGACCATTGGAAAGTCATAATGACGCCATTATATTAGTAGATTACCGAACTTGTCAAAATCAACAATTATGAAATCAATGATAGACCATTCTGACACTATTGTAATAGCAGACTTGAGGCCCTGGACTGCCGGTTTCCTCATGATGTTTTCCTTCACGGTTTTGAGAGTAGTAATGATGGAACAATTTACACAAAGTCAAGCGCCTGTCTGGGTTCGAACCTATGACCTTACAACTCGTAATTCGCAGCCGTTATCACTGGGCTAACTCTGCCCAATTTACATTTTACTTCCTCTGAAATATCTTCCTCAAACCATACAAAACCCCTTTTCTTTGGACACCAACGACGCCAAAGAGTGAAACGAATATAAAATGTACAAAAACAAAAAAAAAAGAAACTGATGAAACATCTTCCCTTTATTTCCTATCTGAAGATTCCATCTACAGTGCAACAGATAGGACCATCGATACTGTGAACATCCTTTAGAATGACATAAAACTATGTATATTTGCAGTTATGCCCCTATGAAACTTGATCTTCGCAGTAACCGCCTTGAAAAAGCTGGTCTCCGAGAATGTCATTACGTGCAGTATTAGAAAGTAAATTATTGTTTGAATGCACAATAAACTTCTGCATTTAATGCACTTGACACAGGCAAAGTCAGAAGACAAAGTCCAAACCAACGACAAGAGATAGGCGTTACATTACATAACACATAATAAAAAAATCTATGCAATAAATAAAGTCATCTTTCACAATTCAGTATAAAGATGAAGTAAAAAATAATTGTATTGATAAATAGGACTCCTGTTACCTTTATCTCGGCATAGTTGGCCGATTGTCGTGATAACCAAAGACTTCCTACTCCGGACCGCTGTCTGCGCTTGAGTTGCGAAATAGCTCCGTACATTGTCTATTCACTTCCTCACTTATGATGACCTTAGGTGACGCACTATATCGAATATCGGGTCTACAGTAAAATCAGTTGGTATTACCTGTACAATGTGTAACGGTATATTTAAAAGAAGAGCTGATAGAATTGCCTTGTTCGCCAATAGGATACTGAAAGTCTCGGGATGAAAATGGCTGCTATATGTCTAAGTCAAAATCATAATATTTTATTTTACATGGGTAGTTATGAAACGTCAGAAGCTACCTAGCTTCTGACGTTTCATAAGTACCCATGTACCCATTGGAACCGTAGCCCAGCCACCTGGCTGGGCTACGGTTCCAATTGGTCGTTTCCTATGGAGAAGAACCGGCAAGAAACTCCACGGTTACTCTTTAAAAAAAAATATTGTTAACAATATTTTCAAATAACAGTGTTAATAGGTATGGGAAGAAGGTGTAGGCCTTTCAACAATTATCAGGTACTTAACAAAATAGAAAATTGTCAATAAATCTACAGTCTACTAGACCTTCAACGATCTCACATTCACAAAATGGGAAATAATCTTTAGAAAGATAAAAAAATGTAATTAAACCAAATGACATGGTTGCTATAACTACAGTAATAAATCCGAATCCGTGTCTATTAAGCAGGATCATCTTTCATCATCTGTTTTACCAAGTCTGGTTATGATGGTTGTTTTACAATCGCTTGTATGGACTATTTGCAAATCACCACTTTTTATTACTGTTACCTCTAGACTCTATTTGATGGACCATCTTCTGGGCAGTTTTAACAGCAGTCTATTACAAAACCCATCTCTAGAAGACCATATAATCAAGGCTGATTAATTATGAGTGCTTTAACAGTAGTCTCGTAGAAAGAAGCAATTACTGTCTTTTGTTTTGTTCGTCTATGGGAACCTAAGCATACCGTATTATACCGTGAAACATTTTAACAATATAATCGTTTATTTTAACGATTCAGCTGAATTTGAATACCAATGTTAAATGGCTAGGTTTAACAGAAATATCTAGATATTGCGGCCGATATCGGGCTCGTTGTAAATTTACTTCGTAGATTATTCAATGGGTTGAAAGATGTTTTAATCTAAATGAATAGAGTTAAATGATGGAGCTATATAGAGACTATAATGCGGTGTCACTTGAATTGTGGTGAGCGTAATTATGGGGAAGATAAAGAATAGAAATACACTGAATAAAAGAGAGAATGCTTATGCTCTCATTGGTTTGAAAAGGCTGCAGTATTTTTTTACTTGTGCATACAGTTTTAATAAATAAATAAATAAATAATGATGAATGAATATTCACTATGGATATGGTTGTGGCTCAACTGGAAAGAAGAATAGTCTAACAGTGCAGACAGCAATACATTTATTAAATAATATGGTAATCTGGAAAACAAGTTAGACATTATGCCATTATTAAAGGTTCTGTAATAAAGAAACATAGCCGAATGCCAGAATTAATGGAATTGTACTGACTGATAATTTTAAAATCTAAAACAACAATGGATATGCAGACTATATTCAACAATTCAACATCAAATCTTTTGAGGAACAAACACAATGTAATAAATACAGTTTAAATTCACGATACATAGCGTAAAAGAACAAAACACGTTCAGTCTCATACAAATTAATTCGAAATAATGAATAATCAGCCAGTCAAGGTCGCGTAGCCACATACTATGAAGAGTGAAATAAAAATACACATCTGTGCAAAGTACTAAGGAGTATGAAAAAGTATTAACTACATCCGAATAATGTAGATGAAGTTTAGTCTTCTTTTGATAATAATTAATATTAATTTTAAACTTTTTAGATCTGGCTTAGTATAATACTATATAATGCGTCATTTTGATTCTAATCGCATTTGGTCAGACGTAAATTGACGTAACTGTAATTGATAACTCCATCTAGCTTTACAGTCTGCCTGCTAGGTTATCAGTTATCTTATAAGTTTATAACCCAATTTTAAACTGTGTTGACTGTCTTAAACTAACTTGCATACTGAACTTGTTGTTCTATTTACCACATAAGGATTTCCATTCGCGCTAAACCCCATTCACATACGCCTATGTTCTGCGCAAAATAAATCAGAGTTTTCCGTTGTACGTATGTACAAGTAGTCGTACCACCACCAAACAATCGTCTTAGCGTGGGTGGCGCTATGCAGCGTGAATATTAAGCGATAACAACCACTTAATCCTCCTCCACAATAGAAAAAGGACGCATGTCCTCATGATGCATTGGCGCCAACTAGCGGAGATTAATATAATTTTTGTTAATTGAAACGGACTTGGAACATGTCTTCACCAATTGGCCAACCAATTTTGGATTCTGGAGCGTCTAAATATAACATTTTCAGATGTCACAAGACGCAGAAATTTGGTTGTAACTAGTTGTTTAATGTTCGCAATTTGGGTCATAAGTATAAAAATGATGGGTGCTGAAACTCCCGGGGTTACTCAGCCTTCGCAGAACTTGACTCACTGTTGTGTCTATTTTTCTGACCTTTGTACTTTCATTTTAAAGGACAATCACTTCGCTAGTTTTCAATAATACCTATTTCATTTCTTGTACATTATAAAGACCCTTCATATTCTATGGAAATTGGCTCTATGCTTCTATCTTTAAGCTACCGTTTTCATCGTCAATTGTTGAGTTCCGTTTTGATTAGGGATTGCACGTGCACTCGACGACCGCCTTGCTCATATTTGATATGGTTACGACTATCACTATCAGCGGGGTACTTACGTAACACACTTACAGTAGAAATAGGTTTCATTTTAGCAGTTCAACAACATTCACTGCGTTATTTGCGTTGTTGTGCAGACAAATTTTTCGAACATATGAAGCAATAGATTAGCAATATTCTTCAAAAACGTTCAGATTGTAATTGATAGTGTGTTAGGGTGCTGGTGATATAGAACGATACACATTCCATCTGACATCAATTTATTTTTTACCCTAAAATAACTGCTGATTCAGTGAATTTTATTGCTACAAATTTTATACATTCACTTGGCTTTCGTTTACATAAAATTTTAATTAACGTTGCTTATTCTATACTAATATTATAAAGAGGTATTTGTTTAAAGTTTGTATGTAGGGGTTAATCTCTGGAACTACCAGTCGGATATAAAGAAATCTTTTTACATTTGATAGCCCAATTCTTGAGGAAGGTTATAGGTTTTTTAACATCACGCTACTGAGCCAAATTAAATGGAAAAAGTCAGAAAAACGATAAGTGAAAACAAAATAATATCGCGGGCGGGCTATGGGTCGGAGGAACAAGAAATTTCACGCGGACGAAGTCGCGGGCAAAAGCTAGTCTAAAATAAAAGTAGCTACAGTTACTCCTTACAACATCAGCTATCTGCCAGTAAAGTTTCCGTCAAAATTGGTCCAGCCCTTTCGGAGATTACCCGAAACAAACAGATAGACACTAAAGACAAAATTTAAAAAAAAATGTTGTATGTGCCGTATATACTTTTATATGAATTTAGTAAAAAGCAGTTATTTTGAAATTACAAACAGACACTTCAATTTTATTTATTTGTATAGATGAGTAATTATTATGTCGATTTACCGACTCTTTTTATTCTCTTTCCTTATTTGAAGTATGAGGTTGAAATTCTCGTAAAAGTATTTTTCCTATCATATGAATAGCTCATTATTTATTATTTTCATTGGATTTATGTATCTCCGTACGTTGTGTCCTTAAAATTCTTTGCTAATTTATGTGGGTAGCTATCATATTGACTATGTAAAGTGATAAGATTATTTGTACCTACATACCAGGTAATTAAATTACAAACCGCGGTTTTAACTAACACACATTTTCATCAGGAAATTTATGGAATTAGAAACAATAGACAAAATAAATATTTACTCTAAAAATTTATAATGAATAATACCAATTAATGATAATGAATTTTTATCTCTAAAAAATGGTTGTCTGTAAAGTTGGTTTACGGATGATAGTTTAACGTGACAACGTCATAACAAAACATTGATGGGACAATAAGCGTAACAGGACAATGCGCGTAACGGGACAATGAGTCATCTTTTTTCGTGCAAGCAGTTCATCGATTTATTAGACGTTGTCACGTCAAAACAGTTTCGAATAATATAGTTTTTTTTTTTTTTTTGTTTTCCCTAAAAATATACCTATTTTATTCGAAACTGTTATTAAAGATTCGAATTTCTATTTATTAAAATAGTCTCTAATATTTATCTACATAGTTGCCATTATTTTAATGAAGTGACGACCTCATCTGGAGAACACATGTGGAATAAATTATATGAATTACTTTTCGGAAGAAAACTCAGTTCAGCAACTAAACCCTTGCTAACCTCAAAACACTATAATGAAGCCCTGAACACAGTTCTCTACCCAAAACCCACGCAGATTCGATTAAACTTAATTAATGAATGTAAACACTTTTCAATACACTTAATGAAATAACCGACAAAACAACGACAAAACAAAATATATTTAAATACAACGTACTTATGATACATTTTATTCAACAATTACTGCGTATGTTTACAAAAGTACAAGAAAAGTGACGTATAGTTGACCTCCACGTTTTTCAACAAGTCTGTACTTTTCAACTTGGTTCAGAGCGCTCGATTTGCGGAAACATAATAAGTTTTTTTGTGAGTTGATGTCGTAACTTCACGGTCAATGTCGAGAAGTCGGCCTTGCGACTCACTCGAGCACGTCTCACGCTCGATATCGTCCGAATAGTGGACATCTAGTTACGTAAGCCAACTATTAATTTGCTAATGTACCCTCGCGTAGTGAATTTAAATCGAGCGCTAATCGAATCAAATCGTGTTAGTTGGCGTCGCTCATTGGTCACAAGTTTGATTAGCAAAACTTAAATCGAGCCATGTATACTAATGTATGTTTATTTTGATGATTTTTATTCGCATGTTTAATTCAGAGACAAATATATCTTTGTTTCGTTGTGTACAAGGGTTTACAGGTACTGTCTTGTGGTCACAAAATCACTATTTTATGTATGATGGTAGTAAGTCTTTAAATTCAATTCGAAATATAACAAACTATAACTGTAACTTATAATAAAAATATATCTACGGACTGGTATGCTCCCAAGTGCACTTTCTCCATTATAATGACCTGTCTAATAGTCCATGATTGGTGATAATGATAACCTCAGTTACGACGTTCTACGTCAATCGTGAACAATATAACCAATAAATTGCACCAAGTCATTGACACTGTTACATTACATGAACGTAACATTAGTATTATCAAGTGTAAGCGTCATTGCTCGCCTCTACGGTCGCCGTATTTTTAGCCTAGGCCGCACTAAAAATAGTACAACAGTTATTACTGAATTAATATTTCTAAAAACGGATCGTCTACGCGCGGTGATAACGCGGCCGAGACCGATAGTACGAGTGACGTTTCGACGCCATATTGGATTGTTTGTTTTCGTTTGTTGTTGATGGATTTTTTGTTATGCCAGTGATTTTTTTTTATGATAAAAGGTTTTTGCTTGAAAATTGGACGTGTAGGTATAGTGATTTATAAAATTTTATTATTGATTTACTCGTTTTTGCTGCTGTTTATGCTGCTGGTAGATATTTACTCAGTTATAATACCTACGTTGTTGGTGCTTGAACCATGAAGTATAAAAATTATAATTAATTAGATAGTGATACAGTCTCAGAATAAATAGGTATAGGTTTTTTAGCTTTACACGTGTTGTTAAGTTTATCAAAACGTTTAAATAATTTGGTACTATCTAGTGCACTAACTATATAATTAAAATATTTTCTCAGTGTAAAATAATACAGGCTAAAAACCATCACATATGTTTGCAAACGCAACAATAAACTATGTAGTTACCTACCTACATTGTTTTGTGTACCTTTCTCTTATTTAATTACTTAGTGAAAGGCGTACCTACGTAGGTAGGTATATCTAATTACATCGGTTACCATTTTTTTTTTAAATCAATACAAGCATACATTTTATACATATCATATCAATACCACAAGAAGTTTTTTTTATGTCTTTTATAAGTACAATAATTAAACTGCAGGTGTTAATCCTGAAAGGAAAATACTAAGTAGGTACTATCGTGGACATCCGAACTGGCATACTTTCAAAACAACATCCCGTGCTCACATCTGTTCACCGCCCCTTTTTGCGAAAATCAATAAAAAAATTGTTTAAATAAATTTCTAAGGATCTGTTACAATGATCACAGATGTCTGACCACCTCGGCTGGTTTTCAACGGTTTTTATTTTTTATTTTTTTTATTTAGGTACAAAAATGATCTGATCTGATGCTGCGATGCTATTGGTTGATAAGCGTAGGTAAGCGTTACTATAGTGGCCGCAAGCAAGAATAGTCCTTATAGTGGTCCGACTCGGAATTCCGTGATAGTACCTGGTGATTTCAATAAAATATATAAAAGAAAACTGCTTTTTATCAATAGGTACCTATAACACATCAAAACTTAACGTTCTTAATTTTAAATACAAAATTAGTTTTATAGTTTACAATCAGCCTGACACAAGAAATAAGAAAGAGCTCAGGAAAATGGAGTCATAAAAAATTATTGATCACGTTCTGTTTCCAAGATTTGGAATGTTCCCGTCTATACGAATACCTATCGATTATCTGCAGTAGGTACCTAATCTGCCGAATTATAAATGTAAACATGACCCCTCAGATGTCAGACGCCATGACTTGTTCCACAGAGTATCTAGATAAGGCAGTATTGTTGTTGAGTATAATGATAACAATTTTATTACTCATCATATTTTTTCCAAGATGGCTGAAAGTCTCTTCTCTAGTTTTTAATTAATTCAAGAAAATCATGGCTAGTATCAGTATGTAAAGTGACACTTTTTGACGACTAAAAATATTTTTATGTTAAACTTTAAAATGTTGGTAATTAAGTTCAAAATCGAACCAACAACCAGGTTCAACCAGGTTTCAGACTGGCTAAAATAGACTCATCTTTCATGGGGTACTGTTTAAAATGTTACAATAAAATTCCTCCCCACATATTTCAACCGAATGAGACTAAATTTAAATCTTGTATAAAACGCACACTATGCAGGCAGGCATATTATAAGTTGGGGGATTACATCGCCGATAAAAATGCTTGGCCGAATGCTGGTCCTGCTCCACAACCACAACTAATTGATTAACATTTGACAATAATGTTGGAGCTGGCACTGAATAGTGTAAGACTATATTTGCATTGTATAAACTCAATCTTCTTTGTATTATATAATTGCATAGCACAGGTGTGAGTCCTATGTACTATAGAGCTAACATTGACCGGGTAATATGTCTTTCATTGACTTGAATGTGCCCTGGCGCCTGAGAGTATGTCATGCTCACTCAGATGTCTTGCTGATGGTGGCGTGTGTGTTGGATCATTTAGCTCCCTTCAAAATGGTTGAGCTGAATGGTGCTAATCCATGCGTCATGTTCGTGAACGGGCGCCGTAAGTTAACTTGGTGCGCTGGCCACCGTACTTTTATGATAATAAATAAAATCAATTTATATCTACCTACCTCTCTCGACATGCATATTATCAAACATCCAAGTTTACTCCACAATAAGATGCAATATCAAATAATAATTGTTATTTCATAAAATTCATCACTTACACTTCAAAGTCAACAAACTACCTGCCATTATGAGCCATGTCGAAATATTAAATCGTACATTATACGAGTAAATGCTAAAATATTAACCGGTTAGTGTGAACGCTGCCATGACATGATGACAGTTTATCCGAAACTACCTTTTAACACGCCAGTCTGACGAGTATACCAAAAGGTATTGAATGTCTAAAATGTAAACCTTTTTTTTTTAGGATGGGAAATCATCAAATGACCCCTCCCGCTCTGGGTGGAGCGGAAGGGAGTATCAGACTCTTACTGACTAAAACCCACCCGTGTTCCTTCCTTGGCCCTTTATGTTCCGGGGCAGCGGTACCCCTTTCGGAAAATCCCGAACCTGGTGCTCGATAATCGATCCAATGGCATTGATTTATTTCAACATTGGTCTTCTAATCTTAAAAAAAACCTGTATACTTACTTAACTCATTTAAAATGCCCTGAAAGTCTGAAACGGATATTACATATACAATTTCTGAAAAAAAAAATCTCTAGGCAAATAATTCGTAATAGAGTTCAGCTTGTCACTAATCATAATCACAGATAAAATAAAACTTACAGGTAGAGTTTAAGACAGAACTTTTCTAATCTCTACCTAGTTTTGGCTCTACCTGCGTCAATCTAGCTTTCCACCTAACCTATTTACTAGGTCGCTCGCTAGTTTAGGAAACGAGCTCTGAACACGCATATAGTCTCTCATGCCACTTCGTTAGTTTGGGTCACAGTATCTTGCGACAAAACTAAATAGATAAAGCTAAAATATTATAACTAAATCATTTGTAGTGCTGAATACGACAAGTGATTAATGATGGAAAGAACAATAGTTGAAATGACGTGTTTCTTTATTATAATTGTTTGTTTTTTAATCTGGTGGACATTTAGATTGATCTCTTAATTGGATAAGTAATTTAAATCAATAACAAACTATTTCTAAATCCTATATGGATTTAGATAGTATAATTTAAGGTTGTTTGTGACGTAAGAAGGATACATTTTTATTCGACACTCTTTTAAATATAGCTTAGTGAAATGTATAGGTATATATCGTGTTTGCGTGTGTATTGAAATGAAATGCATTAATTTGCATTCTTCAGCCTGGACCAAATTTGGCCCAAAACGTGAAGTTGTATGTTAATTTAATAGTACAATTTTAATACGACATAAAAGTAATTTATTAATCATTATAATTATCTTGTTTCAGGTATGTTCTGGTCCAGTTCTCGGTGTCGATTCGAATGAGTTCAAGACACGGTCGTCTGGTGGGGCATAATATCAAATCGGTTGTATGCACAGCTTGACCTCCGCGGTGGGTGTTCAACAGTATTCGACGATTTTGGCCGCGCAAGCTTACGTCACAGCATTTACGTGAGTATGTTTTGGAACAATGCCCTCTGTTCAAAACGCGATAGATTTTTTGTTTTTAACTTTTGGTTTATGGACTTGGGTTAGAGCTTATGATAACAAAATACATAGACACGCTCTGTTGAGATATATGAACTTAAAATTAGAAGTAGCAGTAATATAGAGAATGCATAAGAGCGGAAAATTTATGAAAAAGATTACATTTAAGTACTTAAATGCTTTCAATCTACGAATAATAAACAACTATATATTTTAAACTTGGATAATAATCATTTAATTGTGCTTATCAATCCAAGACAGGCGACCCATATTCTGTTGTCAAAACAATATCTTACGAGTTTGATAATTATAAAAAGATAGGCCAAATAAATAAGTACACGTTCCCTGTCTTTAGACTTCAAATGATACCTTATCGTTAAGTTTTCGCATAATATCTAGCGTAAACAAATCATGTAAGTTTATCTGTATGGAAAAGATTAAGATTGATCGGTTGACATAAAGATAGAAAGACCAAAGTTATGTCATGGAAAGAAAATGACAGTAAATGTTCTGTACTTTGAAGGTTCTTTTAGTAGTTATTTTAATATGAGTTTCAACGTACCTATCTACAGTCACTTACATTCAAAGAGAAGCAAAGTAAATGACAAAGCTTTCAATGATTGTAACTACATAATTATTAGTTAAACATGACACAATCTACAGCGATGTAGCTACCGGTGCATAAAATTCGATTAAACGTAATTGTGGTTCTAATATCGTATATTCATCTTGATTAATTAGTACTCTTATTAACAATACCGCATTTCAACAATATTTATTAAACCAAGTTATTTATTTATTTTCCGAAAAAAAATCGAAGTGATGTCAAAATGTCTGCAGAGCCCCAGCGTATGACATCATTGACGACGCCTCCTGACTTTAATGACAAGCTTTACTTATGATTACGACATCGCGTTAATATTTACGACTTTAGAATAACATCGAATTCAAAACAATTTTATCTTTGACAACGATATTGTTTTTACGTCCCGATATCATAGTATATATATATTCATATATATTCCGTATAATTATGAAAAATCTATACTAATATTACAGTACAGACAGTATTACAGTTTTCTTCACTAAGATTTAAAAATAAAGATCTAATTAATCATGGTTATTTGTTGTTCCGATTAAAGTCCAGGTTAAAGTTACTGAAAAAACAGTATGTTCATTGTTCATTGCTTCTGCTTTTCTCATATACATGCACTTCCCGATTTTGACGTTCCATTGTAACCATATCACCGATAGCCAAAATAAGCTACACATACGAGTAGTAGGTATGGGAACAATAAATTAAGAACGAGTTATTTTCGATGACGTGAATTTTAATGAGAAGGGATACGTATGTTTTGTTTATAATTAATTTTATCTATTGATACACCTACAGGCTATGTTAGGGTTTTATTGAAATGTGTGTGCAATTCTAAGATCGACCACTCATTTAAAAGAAATTAATTTCTCCAAACGATTTTAAACTTTAAAATGACGTTGATTAAGTTCAAAATCGAACGAGAAAATTTGACAGTTTGTTGTACCTTGATGTGCTGGCCACCGTACATATACTGACCTAATGTCATTCTATACTGTAGTTAGTTAATTGAGTGAAAAGTTGTTTCTACTTAATTCTACAGTGAAATGTTCTAATATAAAACAACTTAGTTCCATTTTAGTGTGCTCGTTTGTCCCCTGACTGATTTTAGTGTGCTCGATGGTATAAAAAAGACCAAGCGCCTCGATGACTTCTTAAACTCAATAATCACAATGTCTGCCATCTCATATCAAAAAGCAGAGTTATTTACTGACCTTTTAGATCCTAACCTAACCTAACTATAGAGTACAACAATTACAAAAATAAAACAAAATTTTCTGCATATTGATTTTCACACCTAAGCAGGCGCCCTGGTCATGTCCTTTGTGAGTTTGTATGTAGGGTGTAATCTTCGGAACTACTGATCCGATTTCGAAAATTATTTCACTAATGTGAAGCTATATTATTGACAAGTGTCATAGGATATATTTAATGTTAAAACATGAAATCTCTCCGACGTCGCGAGCAGAAGCTTATAAAATACATTAAAATCAAATGAATATAAAAGGTCGTAAATTTTAAATTCCATCGTATTAATCCCTGCCCTTAGGTATGCACTCTACCATTACTTTTATTAACTATTCATAGTATAAGGACTTTAATTTTCTAACTACCCTACGATGATTATTAAATCTAATGTAGATAAAGTAGCTTCAGCCGGTCAGTACAGGACGGGTATCTTAGTGGAACGGCCGGATTTTTCTGTAGACACCTGTACTACTAGGGCTGTCGATTCATACACCTATTTTAAATTGCACTACACTCAGAAAAGTAATCTGAAAACTATACTTAGATTTCATAAAGATTTTGTACTGACGATAACCGACTTTTAATGATTTTATACTAAAGATCACGTGTAAACGAGTCTAATGTTTTGGAAATGTATGTTAAATTAGAGCATTTTCTTAATAACTTAATATATGAATATTTTAGATTATGTTTTTATTACATAGTGAAATTATTTGTAAAGTTATGTCTAACACGGATAAAAAACTGAGAATCACGCGAAATCTTTCAAACATATTTTTCTGAAACCTTCACCTTTTAAAGTTAATTTAATTATTGATCTTTTAGTATACGTGTTTTAGTAAAATACCTTTTGTTTTATGTATAATAAATTAATAATGCGTCTTTTTTGGGACAGAGCCCTTGGATGGGCGAGTCCTATTACTGTTTGGACGTACGACGCGTTGCGTGAGCTCAGTACAGAACACGCAAGCTAACCGTTCAAGGTCACTGGCATATATCTGGGCCTTAATATTCTGTTTTGGTCTTTCGACGGCTAGTGTTGATTAGTCGTTTAGAGTAGTATTTTTTTTTTTTCCAAGAATGCTTCTCCGCCAATCTCGTTTTCTGTCAGACAACAACATTTTCCTCGTTTGAGAACACCACAGTTGTAAAGGAGTTACACCGCACCAAAACTAGTTTTTTAATCTCAGATATTAGGTATGAGGTACAAAAATTTGAAGATACTTTAAATTCATTATATTCTAGAACCTTCAGTATCGTAATTAAACTTGCCAACTGTTATTAAAATACGTATTAAAATTAAACTACATATAGTGGTAGTTCATGAATATCAGCATCTAACATTCCCCTTAATATGGTCCCCATAACCACGAAATGGTCTTATTGAACCATTTTCTTCTTTTATTTGAAACAAAATGTACACCTGCAAATTACACAGTATAAATGCTGAAGCTTTTTTTTTTTTTTTCATTAGCCCCTTTGCCAACCCTAGACCGCAGCAGACTAGGGCACCAATCAGGCGCGCCACTGCGAGCGTGAACTGCGCGGACGCATCGCTTCGCAGATAGTAATTTAGTGTCGTTGCTACTTGCTACCGAGCTAGCCTCAACCGGTCCTCTAGCAATTAAGTGACACAGTAAAAGTATTAAAAATAATAACTTTTAACGCACACGTTTTACATCGCATCGTTAAAAGGGTATTACTTATCAGCAAACATAAATAATAGTCTTTTTTTGTCGTAAGTCTGAGATTGGGCTGAGAGAATTCAAATTTTCTTAAATAGAAAAAAAAATATTATTGACAGTAGGTTCAGAAAAAAAAATCGGGTGTAGTGTTTAGATTTCACCCGTGTTGGGATAAAGTCCACCTTCTGGTTTTAAGATTAATCAAGCGGACTTAATAAGACTTCATGAAACTAATTGCCAAACGTCAGAGTTGAATATGAAATTCTAGGAATTGAATTGATAACTCACTTTGCAATTATAATTGTTGTAATCATAGCTATCACAATAAATGTTTACAAACATGATATAACGTAGGTGTTTTAATTCTTTCCAGAAAAATTATATATACAAAATGTAAGCTCAGTACTAGTAGGTACTTACAAAAAATATCGTTTGTTTCACGAAGGTCACCAGTAATTTACCCAGTAAACAAACCAATTAATGTTTTTTCTTTTAACAAAATTTGGAATTGATTTAGGTTTTAGGACTGATAAAATCTTCATAGTGATTTTGGAAAAAACCTTTACGTGAACGTTTATCAAAATTAAAAACCAGTGAGCGTGCTAACGCTTAGTAAGATAATAAACACAGCAGTCATAAATCCATTATTACTCAATTCATATAAAATGTTTATTAAAAACATTATTCCATAGCGACAATTGTAAACGCCAGAGGTATATATTTTTTTTTTTTGAAGTTATAACTTCTTTATGGTCGTTGAACACTCTTTGGGTGAACAAAAATCATTGTTAATGAAAGCTTTCCATGAGTACTGTGTAGGTATATGTGTGTACTTTTTTTTTGTAATTTTCTTTAACTCTTCAAATGTCGCATGATACACCATGTTGTACAACACCATTGTTGTAAAATAACCATTTGTCGTATCTTTCGAAAGATAGGTAGGTACATCAGCTATGGATATGACGCATTATTCATTTTAATCAAGACATAAAATTTATTACAACGTTGCATAAATGTCATACATTCTTTTTGTTTGTAGGTTAACTTTTTAATCATTGTGATTTAAAACCTAATTCCTACAACCTGTCTAGTGCTAGGAGCCTAGTGACAGGTGCAACGCCGTTTATGGGCCTTCCCACTTTTTTCAGCGACATAGGTACAGAAAATATATAAAATGCGCCTTATTTCGTTGACATAAAGTCCAGTACGACTGAATAAAAAAAATGTAGAGCCGATGCGCTTACAACGTTCCCATGCGATCTTCACGTACAGAACTTTTTTTTTCTTATCTGAAACGGGTCTACAATGAGAAGATTCTGGTTTTGCAAGGCAACTTGCAATGTCGATACTCGATATTATCGACTGGATAGGTATTTTGGTTTTGTTTTAAATAAACTACACCTAATTTTGTACTGATATCATGTTGTAAAAGTATTTTTATGTTTGATTTTAAAAATTGGCAACATTATGTAACACAGTGTGTTGGTCTACAGTGTAGTCATCTTGAATTCTTGACATTTGTAGACACACTATGCAATACGTAACAATTTGGTTAGAGCTATGAATTTGTTTTGCACATATTAGATCTAGTAGTGGTCGGGCCCTATCAGAATACCAGCGCAGCGTTATTTTTTTTTTTAAATATCGCAGCATTATGCTGAGATAGTGGCCTGTTAGGCCTCGCACAGGTTTACAATGTAAATTTTGTTAGTTTTAAATGCTCACTTTTATTTTTTACTGTTTGTATTTCTTGTGCGTGTCCCAAATAAAATATTTTCTTTCTTTCTTTTTCTTTCTTTCTATCTTTCTTTCTTTATTTCTAGTGTATATATTGCAAAAAATTGTGGTTTTAAAATATTATCAATATCCATTCATTCATACTCACTTATATACTTAACCAACAGACGAAAATTCACAAAGCGATTGAAAATATTCTATACCGCGCAATAAAACCAGTTTGATGTAATTTCCACAAAAAAACGTTTCGTACTAAAAAAAAATATATACATAATTTTAAAAATAAAAATCAACTGAAACCATTTACAAACTAGAGCAATCTAGACTAGAACAATTACTAAAACTCATTTGTATTAAACTGAAAATAATTTTCAATTCATCAATAAGACTTTATATCACGCTTCTGCAAGTTGTAATTTTGCATCATCCGAGCTTAATTCGCTGTGGAAGACCACATTATAACCTGCATTACCTGTCTTATGTCTTTGGCGTCATAAAATGCATATGAGAATTTGTTTTTTGTATTTTTGACGCATGCATAATCAATATTTGTGTTATATATATATAATCGACGTGGCTGAGCCGAAATTGAAGTAGAATAAATATAAATTAATGTAAATAATATCATAATTATTATTAAATGCAACATTGCAGGCCCTGTATAAAAAAATGTAAATGCCCTCCGTGACTAGGACAGCTTCTTGTGACCTTGACGGCGGCCATTACTTTTTTTCGCGCGCTCAATGTTGCCAACACGACGCCGCGCGGTGCGTTCGCTATTTCGTTTTTATTTTTCTTGTAAGGAAACTCGTTATGCAACTTCTTTTTGTTTAAACTAGGTATTACAGCAATTAATGGCGTTAATTTCTTTAATTATATAATATTATTTTAAATTTGATAAACCATAATTACGTAAGGCTTAAATAGCTAACATTGCAATCTAATGTAATCTTTCTCCGCCTACAAGTAAACGATAAGCGTTTTATACAAGAATCACTCTAGATAATGTTATTTATCAACTTATCATAATACATCATCCAACAGAATGTGAGATTATTTTATGAATTTGACGTAGCCCTTCATAACATTTTAAACAAAACCAAATTAAAGACTATTTCTTTAATTTGGTTGCTAATGATAAATTGATAAAAAACAGTAGTCTTGTAACCTCATTAATGTGCCAATTTGTCTAAATCTATTAGATTTTTGTTTATTTTTATCATTTATGACATAAGCACGTCATCTGGTAGTATTTTTAAATTGACCGTTACCAGCAACTTTGATTTGTTTATTTATATTTATTTAAAAATAGTTTTAGTGATTCATCGGTGTTCTAAATTTAGGCGCTTGGAGCATCGACAAATTGTCTATTCATTCATTTTTATTTCATACGCTGAGAAAGATGCCTCAAGCTCTTATCATTATTTATTTTTTATTATTTTCATTTATTTTTTTGTTTTTTTATGGAAGCATAATAAGCATCATATTTTAAACTAGCTGATGCCCGCGCCATCGCCCGCGTGGCTTTTTCTAAAATAAAAGTTAAGCTAAGTTACTCCTTTATAGCTAGATCAGCTATCTGCCAATGAAAGTCTTGTCAAATTCGTTTCGGAGATTAGCTGGAACAAAAACAACATAAATAAAAAATTATAAGTACAGTGCGTCATAAAAGAGTACTACGTAACTATCACATTTTTGACGTAAAATGCTTAAACATGGCAACAATTTAGTATGGAAATTTTTAGTTCCATTTAAATATATTTAATTTCTACTCTTTTATGACGCACTGTACTTACCGCCTATATTTTCATACCGTCAATTTTTTTGTAACATGTCGGACGTAAAGAATAGCACCACCCCATTTCTTCCCGTGAGTGTCGTAAAAGGCGACCAAGGGACTTACTAGAGATTAGGCAGCAGCGTTCTCTATGCATTTTTGACACCATACTGCGATCGCCAACCCGCCTGCCAAGCGTGGCTTATGCGGGAGACTTATATCCAGCAGTGGACGTCTTTCGGCTAAAATGATGATGATGATGATATTTTCATATGCATTCAGTAAAGAGCTGTTATTTTGACATTACAAACAGACATTTCATTTATTTGTATAGATGTTCCTGCGAATTATAACCACATTCCAATACCTGTGTCCCTGTCATTGTCAAATAAACTAAATTACGTTGACACTGCAATAATCTTATCGTGTTATTTGGCAAATATCGCGTGGAAGTAAATAAATATCGATTGCGATAGGCGTTTGGCAAGGAGCATGTGATGTTGTTATCTATTACGCTTGACAGAGCTCTGTAATCCGCTTCCTAGAGGAGATAGCACGTTTGCCGGATTTGCTGACGAATTTTGCTAATCGGGCGTTAAGATTAGTCTAACGGTTTTAGTTTATTAGAAACTTGGGTTTACTTTGGCCTAAGATGTTTACTTTACCTGGAGATGTTGTGTTTCTTAGAGGATTCAACTTGTTGTGAGAAAACAGAAGTAATTTGGAGGATTTAGGTTATGTGGTGGTAATATTTACTTTGCACGAAAACAAGATTGATGTTTGGTGTCTCTAGTTTTTAGAGGACTCTTAATGATTTTTTCGTATCATTAACAAAACATTTATCTAAAATCTTTTTGCATTTTAATGAACGTTTGAAGGCGTGTAATTTATGATTATTGAAGAGTCCTCAATCAGTTGCAAATTGTCTACATTAATTATGACGTCACCCAATCCATAAGCGCATTAATTCTAACACATACAGATGTCGATGTACACACAGATAATCTTCTAAAAGCGAAACGTAAAACTGGTTCTAAAAGTTACATTACGTAACTTAAATTGAAAGAAACAGATACAAAAAGTAACTAGGCTGATGACCGAAGTAAAAATCACAAACGTAATGCACAAAATAGTTGAAACTCGCACTCGTCCCAATCTTTCCACTTTCTTCCACACGTCGTTAGCACCATATTCAAGGACAGAGACGATACACACCTACAAGGGCGTAGTCAAGTTCCCCATGATGCGTGACACAACTAATTTCAACTCTACTAACAAAGTGAATAAATGCTAGTTTTGCTTGAAAAGTTTCTTAAGACTCTCGGCCCGCAGATTGAATAAACTGCTTGACACAGATTCGCGTTTTGGGTCAGACGGGTGCGAGAGTGCTGTAAACAAAATGCTGTGCCCGTTACGACATCTCACTATTGGGGAGACAAAATTCGGTAGAACTGATGCTAGTGCGATATCGCTAAGAGAGTTTTGTTTTACTATTAGCAACTTTCGGTTTTGATAGAGAACTATTTGCAGACTCTAACGATACCTCCATATCAATGAGTACAGAAATCTGATATTACAAAGGTAGTTGACGTCAATTCGAATACTTCGGCTAATCAAGTACCTGTAGTGCTAAAATTCGATTTTGATACGGAAACAATGCCTTAAATTAAACTGAAAACGTAGTAGGTATCACAACTAAAATTATCACCTATTAAGTAATGTTAGTCGATTATTTCGCAATGTGTTTTGACAATACTGATAAGATAGTAGTCCTGTGAAAGCGACAATTAACCGGATTATATACACCTACTCATTTCCCACACATGAAGATATTACTGCTAATAAATGTATATGTAGGTGTATATAATTATGTACATTGAGTGATATTAGGCAAAGATTTTTAGCAGTTATGACAAAAAAAATTATATTTTATTTCATGTGTGTAAATAATGTTGTCATTGGCTCAAAGTTATTAATTAACGATCGATAAAATAAATTAAATTAATAACTCGCACATATTACACCAGAAACATACATACATAATATACATATTCATAATATACTAGAAACTAACAACAATTTTTTTGTTTCTATGGACCAACATTTGTTTTAGATCTGAGAATTTTTGCTCTACATAATTATGTCTGCAGTTCATACATACGAACACTGAGGCATTTCTTTTGCAACTATTAGATTTATCATTGTATAAATCAGCACACAGTTGGTCACCCTTTCGTCATATCCAGTGTCAGTGGCGATACCATCGCTCCTGGCGCCATTTTCCCCACACATTAGCATCTGAAGAGAACACCACTTAATACAATTTGACATTGTAATCTCCAACAACAAAGGAATGACCTGACATCACCTTATCAGAAACTTGCTCAACCATTTTATCATATCCACCTCGACAACAACGAACTCTTTATACTTTGCTAGAGATGTGACATATTCAACAGAAAATATAATTTTGTAATGAGTATCAGGCTACATCTTTTCAAAAGGAAGGAACGAAAAGATCTCTTTGAGTGCAACAACTTCCTTAAAGGAAGTTTATAATACAATTTAGTCGCTGATCTGACAATGGAGAAGTTCACAAGAATGTAAACAATCCGAGTAAATCGAACTCCACAGCTTCATTTAGCTCTCCGTTGACGAGAATTCCCAAATCGTCAAGCAACAGGTTGATCGGATTCACGAGTACCATACATCTATTATGCGCATTTTGATTCGAGCTTGAATGCCGTCCAATAGATTGTTCTGTATTTTTTCTAGCAATGCCCAGATATGTGCCAGTGAACTTGAGTGGTTAGCTTGCATGTTCTGTACTGAGCTTACACAACGCGTCGTACTTCCAGCCAGTAATAGGACTCGCCTATCCAGGAGCGATGTCCCAAATAAGACGCATTATTAATTTATTATACATAAAACAAAATATATTTTAATAAAACACGTATACTAAAAGATCAATGATTAAATTATCTTTAAAAAGGTGAAGGTTTCAGAAAAATACGCTTGATAGATTTTGCGTGATTCTCAGTTTTTTATCCGCGTTACACATAACTTTACAAATTAAGTTCACTATGTAATAAAAACATAATCTAAAATGTTTATATATTACGTTATTAAGAAAATGCTCTAATTTAACATATATTTTTTTCCAAATCATTAACACTATATCATTAAAAGTTGGTTATCGTCGCCTTCACACTTTACGGGACACTAAACGGCCTCAGCCGTAATAAAAATAAAACTTCAATTGTGTCTTGTTCAGTGCGAAGTATTAAGGAACAAAAATCTTATATTAGGATTTAATCAATAATATATTTACCGTGGAATCCAATATAATGAAAAGAAAAAATTCCAGCCCATCCATAGAAATACAGGATTAATAAAAAAAGCTATAAAACGAATTCATTAGATGCAAACAGAAAGATAAGAGAGTTAAAGTTGGCTTAGCAGCTTTAACTGCTGTTAGTATTCAATTATAACTAGATTTGCTTCTGAGATTTCACTAATCCTTAGCAGTTACTAAGGATAATATTATATTAAAAGATGGTAAACAAGCTCAAGTATAAAATGATCTTAAACTTTATAAATTGATTAGTGAAAGCCATTGGAGTATTTGGGATGGCAAAATGAATCCAATGAAAAAAATTTCAGGGAACTAAATGTCGAGACTGGAAATGATGAAGAGGCAACAATACTTTTATCAATATTCCAGAAGAATAAAATTAAATCAATATTTATAGCACGCAAAGTATTTATACGTGCATATGAAACGACACAGTTCTCAGTTCCGTAGTTTATTACACTTCTAATAGGTACTAACGTCCTTATAGTTGGAAAAGCACGATCAGGCGCAGCATTTGAAGTATGCATCATTCACACTGTGTCGCGCTAAGCAGTTGCATATTTCATGTGTAGTCACACGTCTTCCGTACAATGGCTTACTACTGGCATAAGATTAAGTGTATTGTCGATGTCACCTTCACGTTTAGTTCAAATTGAATGTGGATAGTAATTAATGGCGTTAAAGAGCCCGTCGTCTTTATGAAGCCTATACAAAATTCTTCACTTGGGAACCCCAAGTGAGGAATTTTGTATGGCGTTTGGCTACAATTTAAATGGTTACCAGAAGATACCAACCCAAATAATATAATTATGCTCACCTAAAAAATAGGTTAGGTTATATTTTATTTTGCTGAGAATTTGATCCTTTTCGATGATCAGAATCTTCTGTTTTACCTGTTGCTGTTGGACTTTCCTTCATGTTAAATATGGTAATAGAGAGGACCTAGACCCATATCACTAGAGATTGTAGGTATATGTTTCATATCACTAGAAGTGTTAGTTTTTTGGTATAAGCTTCATTGTTTTTATAGTAAGTACACTTTTGGGTCCAGGAATTTTCATCCAGGATCGCACTATGACGTATTCAGAGTTTAAAAATAGAACTGCAACTCACACCGACCATAAAATTCAAATACATTTTATTTCAATTACGCAGAATATGAAAATTATATATAAATAATGTTGATTCTTCATCTATTTTAACAAAATCTACTTTAGACAGATCTCGACTTATCTGATACCCGTCCATATCAATTTGTCAGCCACCGGATTGAATTACACTTTGCCGGTTTTCGCAAGTCACAATAATGGCATCAGTTTGCCCGGATTTAATTCCAAGTTCAGCTTTTGTTCAGGAAAACTTTCCACTTAGATATCTGATAATCCAATAAAGATTTCTGCCACTCTTCCGATATCCTCTATCACAAGGAAAGTTCATAAAGTTAATACAACTTTCGGATAATGTAACAAATTCTGACGTTTTACCTTTTAGGTACCTATTTATTGTCGTCCGGTCAAATAATAGTTTCGAATCGATAATGTTTGAATAGTACGCCCAATTCACGTTAGTTGATCGTTTCATGGCGTTTGATCGATGAACTTTCACGACAAATTTTTCAAGGTATGTATGCATGCGTCAGACTGCGATAATGGGCAAATGAAAGCAATGAGTAACACTGTGGTCCTGGGGAAAATTGAGAGAATCAGAGAGTACCTAAAGGTTTTTACGTTGTACTTATGCATAGGTCTAGAAAGTATTACTTACGTGTAAATAATTATAGGTATCGAAGATTGATTTATCCTTGACTTTCATAATCTACCAGTTACGAGGTTTTACCATGGTAATATTTGGAATTTTAAACTAAATAGTAATCCACTCAATGGCTCGCATACTCTGGTTTTCCAATGAAATGAAATTTTACCAGAATCCATCATCATTATTAATTACATAAAACTATTAACTTCAATGCAGCATACATTAACCAATTCACAGATTGTTGAAACCGACCTTGTCAGACAGAACCAACAATGTGAGTTTGTGACAAACGTTTGACATACCACTATGAACCTATAGTAATTACAATCGTACCCATCACGACGGTAAACGCAACTGAATGTAATCTCCAACACCCACACATGTTTGTACACACACAACCACTGCCAAACATTTGTGGTTTTCTTTATCAATACGTACGTGGCTTGTGTGGTTGTGTTAGTGGGGTGACGTCATGCAATTGTCATCGCTGTCACGGCTAACAAGCGGCACTCGGTCACTGTTCTTGGTTCTGTTCTGCGTGAAAAATTTTATTTGTTTATTGTAACAAATGTTTGTGATAAATGGGTATGTTATTGCTAGATTCTTTCATTGTTCTGTTACAAGGTGTTAAGATTATAAAAAAAACTTTTTATTAATTAATGATTCTATCTCTATATTTTCGTCAGCAATGTTTTCGTTGTCAGTATTCAGTTTCTCTGTCAATGTCGAAATATTTTGGAATGAACTCAATCTACCTAGTCTGAACAGGTTTAAACCACATTTTGCTGCGCTGACAAACAAGGACAATAATTTATTATATTACGGGTACAACTCAATTCCAACCTTGTTTTGGTCGTAGGTACCATATTACTCTGATGTTACATTGTATCCTGAGCGAGGAGCATCATTTACGTTTCCATCGCGCGATTGATACGTGTCTTTAATTTGAGCATTCCTTGTAAACTCACAATGTATACTTCGCTTATTAACACAATTATTTTTCATTGGGGTCGTTCATAAAAAGTTAATATTCCTAACCGTTTAATTTGCAAGCAGTCCTTAATAATATGAATCATTGTGTTTGTTTCATTTAAATGGATCAACTGTAATACGTATGCTGTGCAGTACTGTAGGATAATAATAATTAAAGTTAGTGTGTGAATCTGCAAATCAATTAAAATATCCTAATTTATTTATAATTATAATATTTTTTGCAAAATGTCTCATAAGTTCATGATCATAACTGAACGAACGAATGGCAAATTTTCTGCTGACATTGAGATTGTTGATACAATTTCTGTTTTGACAGGTGCTTAACGGTTTCTCGTGAGCACACACGTGTTTGAACGATTGGACTTTTGAAAAAAGAACGAATCACTTTCTTTTTCACTGAACTTGACATGGGTCGAACAGTTAGGTGACACAGCTAAACAAAGCGCTTAGCTGATGTCATAGCCACGCGACTTTGTTACTCGTAAACATACCTACGTAGTTAATGAACTGTATTGAACACTGTTTTAATCGTATTATGTTTGCCAGAAATGCTGAAAAAAATATCGAAATTTTTAATCATCTTTTTTTTTACAATACTGTAAATTGTTGTTATTGTTTCATGTAAATACATATATTCTAAAAAGCTTCATTCTGTACCTAGGTTTAAATAATTTTCCGTACCAGGATCCTCATTATTATAAACTTGGTCTTATACTTTTGCCTTCCGCCAAATTCAAGGACAACCCTTGATTCGGGTTCTCTCGAGTCTCTTTTTCACTGGGAAGTGACACGGTCGTCGGTCGACAGTGAGACCTTGCCCCCTCCTCCCCCTCCCGCCGCTTGCCGCCACCGTCCGCTGACGTCATCCGCGCCATCTTGCGACAGTGACGCGTTGCTTGGCAACCGAACACACGCGACGCACTTAGACAGGTTATATCGCGATTTTATCATGCAAATTGATTTTATTATGGTTACTCCAAAGATTCTTTAGCATTTTCCGTACGAAATTGCATATCATAAAATTATATCTAATGGACGCCTATTTTCCATTTTCCTTTCTGTAGTTTTCATTTAGGTTTTACATTTTTATACTGAAATGACCGTCCTCTCCTGACGTCATCATTCCTGATTTATTACATCCTGTGCACATCTATAACTTTTGACTAATGGTATTTTTCACATCTCCTTGGAATAATATTTTCAGCAACTTTTGAAAATTGCTATAACACTTAAACCAATTATGTAGACTCTTTGACACATGGGATGCCTTAATCACTTTTAACTGTCAATAAAAATTGATTCTAAACAACCTTTAAATAATTGTGTAATTAGGGCCTTCGTTAATTGCAATCTCGTTGGAAACATAAAACTTGTGCAAGCTTTTTTGTAAAGCTAACAATGTTAGGATAATCTCCACTACGGAGGTATATAATTTGAAATCAAATTAAAATACGATCATCTAAATTGCAACAATGACCTACAAAGATACACGTGGACATTTACAATGTGTTTTTATGAATATTAACAAAAACGCCTTGTATATTTGTATAATTATGTTTTATCTCGACAGATAGTTTTGATGTTCCTTCGATGTCACATATTTGTGCTGCAACTTGTTTATGCCTTCCACAATCAAGAAATCAAATATTATTGCCGATTTTTTTTTTTATAATTGCTTCTCGCAGTTTGTCGCCACCTAGCAGGTTGTCGTCTGCTTAACCGGACTTTCCTGTGGGTGCCTTATTAAATTAAGGCCTCCAACCAGGGCATAAAACTAAAAAACTAAGCGACTACACGCTAAGGGCACCCCACTGCGGGACCGGACCTGACCGGACTTCGGCTTAGGACTTCGCTGGGGAGGCCAGCAAGGTACGGGCCGGATCAGATTGTGATTATTTGGGGACAAATTTAAAGCTACAGGCTCAGCGGCGCGGGCTGGCTCGAGCAAGGGTCTGGGCGCGGATGGACTCGGAGGTCGCAGCGGGCCTCGTCGGCGAGGACGGAAGGACGAATGACGGGAGATGTACTTTCTAACGGTGCTAGTGGAGGGACTACTCTCCTCTCCTATGCCTCCGCCGGCGAATCCTACTGATGCGAGAGGGAGTGTAGCGGGCGGCAGCCGCAATCAGGGGATTTATGGCAGAGTCAAAGAAGCGCGTGGAGAGGCGTTTCATGAACTGCTGAATGGTGGGCATTTTGAGATCTATGTGTAGATCCAAATTGCTTACGTAGAAGGCACCTGTAACCTTTCTAAGAAATCGGTTCTGGAGAGTCTGCATCCTGTGACGGGGCTTAGTGTGTGCGAAGACGATGCAAGCGTATCATGATGGGACGGATAACCGCGGTGTAGGTGCGCAATTTGCACTTAAGGGACAATCAAGTAATATTGTCGATCTGTCTACAGTGAAAACAGGATAAGTAAATAAAATTTTTTTGGTGCTTCAGTATCAGTAATAGAACACATTTCCATTATTTGTTCGAAACATTTTTTTTTTGGTCCACTTGAACTCAGCAAAATATGGATACAATCTATTCGTAATAATATCAATGGGCGAGCGCACAGCTGATTAGTTACCTACTACTGCGTTCCGCTTCACTGACCGCGGCGCCGCCGCCGGCTCGTTGCGCGACGAGTATCCATTATACCAGTTTCAAAATAAACATCTTTCGTTAACAATAACTTAATTTTTTTGTACTAAGACATATCAAAATAAGAAATAGGTGTATAATAAAACACGTTTAATTTTAATTTGTCAAAATTTGCGCACTGATTAAAAACTTTTCCTGTATTATACATACATTTTTTTTAAGCTAACAATAATTTCAAATGTAAAAGTGAGGTTATTCACGACAAGCCATTTAAGAGCCTCCACAGTTCGCAATAGAGTTTTGTTTTACGAGTTTTTAAATTGATTAATTGTTCCGTAAGCATAACACTAACTAATTCACCATTCTCCTGCCATTATCCCAATTTATTTGTGGTGGGCGTAACATATATTTTTCTTCCATACTTCTCTATTAGTCATTATCTCGGTAGTCACTCCCTTTCTAATAAATTATAACATTAAATTAACTATTAAGGTGACGATAACCGACTTTTAACGATTCTATACTGAAGATCTCGTCTAAACGAGTAGGTAGTGTTAATGATTTGGAAAAAAAATATGTTAAATTAGAGCATTTTCTTAAAACTTAATATATGAATATTTCAAATTATGTTTATAATACATAGTGAAATTAATTTGAAAACTTATGTCTCACGTGGATAAAAAACTGAGAATTACACAATATCTATCAAGCGTATTTTTCTGAAACCTTCACCTTTTTAAAGATAATTTAATTATTGATCTTTTAGTATACGTTTTTTATTAAAATACCTTCTGTTTTATGTATAATAAATTAATAATGCGTCTTATTTGGGACAGCGCTCCAGGATGGGCGAGTCCTGTTACTGGCTGGACATACGACACGTTGCGTGAGCTCAGTTCAGAATACACAAGCTAACCTCTCAAGGTCACTGGCATATATCTGCGCCTTAAATTAAGTAGGTTTATAGGCAGACATGCATGCTATTAGAATGCATCAGAAACAATATAGTGTTAAGATAAAACAGTACTAATGGACAGTAAGCTGTTTGCAAATAAACGCGCGCTTCCTCGTGACTTTTACCTCCAACATTTGTTGGAGGTACAGTCACGAGCAAGCGCGCGAACTAGTATTTACTAGTATCAATTGTAAATTATAATCTTAGTTTCGAATATCTTATTAAATACGTATCAAGTCATGTGTTGAATCTCAATCAATCAGCCTATCCTTTAGGTAGATTTCGTCAGAAAAAATCTTGTCAAAAAATAGTCTTGCACCTAAAGTCGAGTTTTCCGAAATTTTCACCATAGTTGGTCTAATTATGACCCCTAGAACCGAAATCAACCGCCGGTTAAAAAGTTTATATATATACATGTATACGTATGTATGTATATTATGTTGGTTGGTGGGGCGATAAGCAAAATTTAACCACACTCAAATTATGCAGCGATTGCTTTCAAACTTGGCCCAAAAATTGAAAGGGTCAAGTTCGTGAATGGGCGGAATTCGTCCATGGAGGGCGGCAGGGGGGTGGTTTTTTTCCAACTATGTTGGACTCGGCTTCCAGTCTAACCTGAGTACTGGTAATTAGCTGCATCCGATACCCCTTGGTAAGACTGGTTGTCAGACTTTCGGGCTTCTACCGACCCCTAAACGAATGACAGCCGGGACCAACGGCTTAACGTGTTTTCCGAGGCACGGAGGAGTCTCGGTATGTAAAGATGGTCACCCATCCACGAGACAACCTTGGCAAGCGTAGCTTAACTTGATGGATCGACCCGTGGGGCTGTTATAACTTAGCCACGAGCTCCTCGTTGTTGAAAAAGAGTTAAGATAATATATTTTACTCGTGTTGGATACCTACAATATTATAAAAAAATGTAAATACTTCCAAGTCAAGTTTGAGTATTACGTCGTAACAAAATATTTGTGCTCGCGGCTGGAATAATACTTATTGTTGTTATTACGCAGTTTAGATCTCAAACTATGTAGTCATCCAAATGTCTTTCTAATATAACTGGAATGTGCGTTTCTGTGGAACTATGTGGTAGATAGCCTTGTTTCGTAGAATCTTAATAAGAGTTGCATTTGAAACCTAACATCTGAAGTGAAATCTTCTAGTTTTCTTTGAAACAATTTACAAAGAAAATGTACTTCCTTTGCAGTAATTATAAACTCTTCTTCGAATGAAATGGCGATAGGTACATATTTATTTTAATTGTTATCCTATTGGAATTCCACTTAACATTAAAAAAAACTGAAATCCCATGAAATATGTTACTGAAAAAACCTCGTAGCATAAAATATTATCAATCAAATGCTTACGTCAATTGTTTTGGCATTCTTCGAGTATATTTGGGGATGTGTGGCCCTTTTATTCAGAATTTGTCAAAAATGTATAACACGGTAGGTATTGTACATTTATGTACTACGTGACACAGTTTGCGTCAATTTTTCCGCTACAATACGTCATTCAATTGTTTTATATTAAATCGCTTTTAAGTGCGAATATTAACCGCCTTACTAAACGCGGAATAAACTAGGTATAAACGTCAAATATGTATGATTATACCGAAGTTATTCATAGTATAACTTTATTCCGTGTTTATAAGTAAGGCGGTAAAAGTAAAAATAACATAGTGCGTTAAATTGCATTGCAAAAAACAATGCAATTCTATTTTCAGTTAAAATAAAACATAAAACCTGAGATTCCCTGAAACACATAAGTAGGTAATTTGTTGCGAAATCTACATATTTTAGGAGCTGTTTAGATTATCAGAAAAATATTTTAAACATCCTGCGGAATAACTTAAGATAATTATGAAGATTGTAACAGACGATGACGTAGCAGGAATTAAGAGGGCACCGAGCGCACAGTGGCGCCTTCATCTTTTGTGATTTCTTTTATTTTACTGTCCTCCCATACCTATTATCACTGTTATTTAATAATATGGTAAAGCCAATTATTTTTAAAAGAGTAACCGTGGAGTTTCTTGCCGGCTCTTCTCCATAGGAAACGACTAATTGGAACCGTGCACCTAGCGTCTGACGTTTCATAAGTGCCCATGTAGGTTTATGTGAAATTAAATATTTTGATTTTGATTTTTTTGAATTAGAGACTTCATAACAGAAAACTATCGTACAAAGCAGATTAATTGAGTAGTTGATTATTTTTATGCTTGATTTTTATTATTTTAAAATTAAAAAAATCTGTCGTGTCAGGCATAAATTAAAAAAAAAAACTTTTTTTTTTTTTTCATTTCAAATGTATTTATTTTGAAATATTCATTGAGTCTCAAAAAATTGCAAAGAATGTGCGCAATATGGATGGAGTTTTAGTTATGCAATTAATATGTAAGATATTTAAGGATTCACTTTATAAATCGTACACTTTTGAAACACGATTACTTATAGTTTCCTCTATAGAAAAAAAAAATCTCTAAAAAACAAAATAAACCCTTAGTACGGCGTAAATACTTCACGGAAGGCCATCAGTTTTTTTACAATAACAAAACTACATGATTTCCATAACGTATACATTTTACATTTTCAAAATGTGTATTTGTTTTAATAATACGAAGGAAATACCTGAATAAGCCAGAACCACCACGCTTCCCTTTCCTTCAATTAGCGCCAGAAGCTCGGAGCGCCCTTAAGACTTAGCTAAGAATCACGTGGGAACAATTATAATTAATTTAAATCCCCACCTTAAGTACCAATTAAGAACGCATTTTGTACATTTACAACTTTATCAGTCAAGCCGGTGCGTGAGTTCAACTGGTACAGAACACATAAGCAGAAATCAATTAACGAAAGGATACATAAATAACAACCTTGCTCTTATTCTATAGTATGAAAATATTATCTACTAGTCGTAGCTCACCCTGCCGTTTCAACCGCGTAAGTTTCGATTCCGTGGTTTATAGGAAAAATTTTGCTACTTTGGGTTACATTATTGCAATTTGCTCTACCTCAATATTTTTTTTTTTATCAATTATGACTCGTGCTACTTCCTGATAATTTAGCTTTCTATTGGTGAAAAAATGGTTAAAATAGGTCCAGTAGTTTCGAAGCTTATTCGATACAAACAAACAAAAAATCTTTCCTCGATATATCGATATATAGATTTTTGTTTGTTTGTAGACAGCCAGTATATCTATACTAATGTTATAATATTAGTATAGATATACTGGCTGTCTCGTTGGTCTTACAGCCGAAAGAGCAAGTTTTGATCTGGGGTCCTGGGTGCGGTTTTCAGGTTGGGACAAAAGTTAAAAGTCAAATCATTTATTTCAAATAGGACGTAAAAGCACTTTTGAACGTCAAAAATTACAAAAATAGTTAATTGATTGGAGAAGAATGGGTAAGAAACATCAAAAGTAAGAAAAGTGTTATTAGGTTTTATTGTCAGAAATTTCTCAGTAGCGGCCTGGCGTTCAGATTTTTGCCCGAAGTCTCGCCCTTGTTTACATGAAAATAGCACTTAAACAAAACCGGGCCAAATGTGGATGTAGTACACTGTCCTCCCATACCTATTATCACTTATTTGAAAAAATTGTAAAATATTTTTTTTTTAAGTTTCCATGGAATTTTTTGCCGGTTCTTCTACATAAGAAACGACCGATTGGAACCGTGCACCTAGCTTCTGACATTTCATAAGTGCCTGTATTGTCAAAATACCAGCTTTTTACTAAATACATAAGAAAGTATAAAAAATACTATTTTAAACATTTTTGTTTGTCTGTCGGTCTGTCTGTCTGTTTGTTCCGGCTTATCTCAAAAACGGGACTTTCACTGACAGATAGCTTGTGTTAATAGAAGTAACTTAGGCTTTTATTTTTAGAAAAGCCACGCGGTCGAAGCCGCGTCTGAATTTGAATCGGATTACCCATTCAGGGTATACAGGCATGATGTTATATTACTGGCATTGCCAATAATAATAACGGTACATAAAGCAATAATGTGGAAGAACAAAGCTTAACTGTCGCATAATAAGATGGGTCAATTCATGATGTAATTAGTGCATCAGTTTACGATCGTAAATTAAAACAGTGTACTGTCGATGTAATAGTCTTTTGTAAGCAAGATCTAGTCGTTTCGATTATAGGTAACGAAGTTAATGTCAATAATCTTGACACACACAAACAGCCAAAGATCAAATAATAATTTTCTAGAGCACTGTTTAGTTTTATGATCTTCACTTGCTTGTGACTACTATAGTCGTTACGTTAGTCAGAAGCCCAAAAGTCTGACTACCAGTCTTACCAAGAGGTATCGTGTTACCCAGTAACTGGGTTGTGGAAGGCAGATAGGCAGACGCTCCATGAAAAAAAACTGGACTTCAGCTGAATCCAGGGAGACTGGAAGCCAACCTCAACGTAGTTGGGAACAAACTAGACAGATTGACTTGTTTGTCACTACTTATTGTAGAGATATGAAAATTCACCACTTTGACATATACAGGGTTATTTGTAAAACACCAACAACCTCGCAGGAGTAGATTACTAACATCATAAACAACAACATTTGTTCTACGACTTTTCCGAAAACAGACAAAAAAATTCAACTCTCCATACATACGTCCGAACAGCTGATCGAGTTTTGTATGAAAAGTAGTTTTTTTTTTTGCCTGTTTTCAAAAAAGTCGTAGAACAAATGTTTTTGTTTATGATGTTAGTAATCTGCTCCTGCGAGGTTGTTGGTGTTTTACAAATAACCCTGTAAAATAATTTAATGTCTTAAAAAAAACCTTATGTTAAAAATAGCCATCAGTCTGGTATAATGATCCTGTTAATCGGTGATGGATCGAATGATAAATGATGAGGATGAATGATGATCAATGATGATGGTAGAAAATTATGACATTTTATTTGTATTTTTTTGTTTAAATTCCGTTTTCTTTTTGTACACCACTTTTACCATTTCATAATTTTTGTCATTAGAGAACGGGATCTCCTAGCACAGGGTATATCTTTTATTACTTAACGCATTTGCTGCCCAGTTCAAAAATATTTTTTTCTTGTAAGCCATAAATTGTTTGGCAAATTTACATACTTAGATTTGGTGTCGCTAGTCGGGTCCTGGGCATGAACAGAAGTCATCTATAGCGGCTGCTCGAATACGGGTTGTAGGCACACGAACGAATTATTTTTTGACATATATGCTGGGTGCTGGGTAGCGAATGGGTTAAAAGGAGGTCCCTGTGGCGGTATCAACTACGCCACATGTGAACTACGCATCAAAGACCTGACGTCACAAATCCTGCATCGCGCTATCAGAGTTTACCGCGCGACTAGCATATATAAAACATCTCGACATCATCACAATATTTACTGTAAAAGTTGTACAAGTTTCTGCAATAAAACTTTTTTTTTTATGCGCGCCTATTTTCATCAAGTTCTAATAGATCGGGTAGTGGACTCGGTGGGGATTTCGATTTTTCAAAGCTTGAAGTCAAAATCGGTTGAACGGACCGTACAAAAAGGTTTACTTAAATGCAATGCAATGTTATTTCAAATGGATTTTAATATAGTCGTAGTCAGATTTTGATCTCGTTTTTAACCATCCATTCCACCTAGGAAGGCCATTCATACGAGTCAACAATCTTTGTCTGAGGATGTCCAAAATTTGGCACGAGTACTACTCGATCTGGCTCGTCGCATGATAACGCTAGCCAAATATGATTAGTAAACAATACGGTTTACATTATGTCAATAATGACATAAATATCATAATAATTCTGTTTCATGAAAAGCGGTTAGTATCTATTTCACAATTGGTTGAAATAATAAGTCTATGAAACAGATTTATAACGACTTTCAATCAATTTCAGTGCGTAATTGTTGTCATAAAAAAAAACATTTCCTGACTGACTTATAGACTTCTTCTTTCCCTTTCATTGTTTCCACACATTTTTCACTAAACAATTGTTAAAAATAAAAAATACATAAATAGCTACACCAATACATAAATAAATACAATTCCCTACACTTCATTTATTTCGAATCCCACAATTAATTGTATATTTATCCTGTATAGACATAGGATAAAATGCAATAATAAATAATCCTAGAAATTCCCCAATGCGTCATCTTGTAAAGGTAGGTACATGTACATTAGGTACATTGGACTAATTATTAGTTTCGATAAATAAAAGGTGCGTCAATTATTACCTACTATGTCTTCTCCAATATTGGCGGCAAGGTTTGACCAATACTTTTCTCATCTAAACTAGCCAACTTTGGCCCTAAGAATAATCACAAAAATTGGTAAGGAAAATTTGTTGCGTAGATGGTATTCCTAGAAGCGAGAAAGAAAGCTCCAATAAACAAGATCGTTTGAAACTTAATTTAATGTTTTGTACCTACTACAAAACATGTTTCTGCATAAATTTATAAAACTACAAGTTCTTATCGCAGCTTAGTGCTCATAATTCGATGGCAAATTGTTTACCAGACAGAGTGGAATAAAGAAATAACTTAGTTACGTTAGGAAAAACAAAACCTTCAGTAATCCTAAGTTCAGTAAGTCAACCTGACAAAAACTTTCTATCCTGTCATTGCAGATTAGGTACCAAACATTGTTTCCAAATAAAACGACATGAATGTTACTCTACTATAAGGCCGAATTTCACCAATGAAACTGAACGCGATTGACACATCAAAACCGCGTTCAAGAACTGTCAGTGTTAATATTCCACAACAATGATGACACTGACAGTACTGTAGGGGCTCGTGGCTAAATAATAACAACCCCACGGGTCGATAGAAGATAAAGCTACGCTTGCCAAAGTCGCTCCGTGAATGGGTGAGCATCCATTACGTATCGAGACCCCTCTGTACCTCGGAAAGCACGTTAAGCCGTTGGTCCCAGCTGACATTTGTAGATATTTGACAGTCGCTACGGATCGTCAGAAGCCCGAAAGTCTGACTACCATTTTTAGCAAGGGGTATCATGTTACCCAGTAACTGAGTTGTGGAGGTCAGATAGGCAGTCACTCTATGTAAAATACTGGTATTCAGCTACATCCGGTTAGACTGGAAGCTGACCCGAAAATGGTTGGGATAAGGGTAGGCAGATAGATAAATAATGATGACACTGACAGCTCTTGAACGCGGTTTAGATGTGCTGATCGCGTTTAGTCTTTATATAAAAAAAATGGTTTATTGGTAAAACAAGTGTAGGTCTACACAATTTTTGTTATTGGATCCTCCTTTTAGGCAGATAGTGCTTGTATTTAGAGAGTCCGCTCTTCCATAGCAAGACGTGTTATTCATAAAGCAAAGGGTACAATTTGTATGCTAAAACTACATAAATTAAATTAACATAAATTAACATTATCTTAAATTAAATCAAATGTGAGTATGAGTGGGTGTAAGTATGTGTGTGAGTATTATACGTGAGTGAAAGTGTAGACTATAGGTGTGACTGAGAGTACATGAGTGAGGGTGCGTATGTGTCAAGGTTACTGAAATGTTTCGGTATCATTATAGGTAAGCGTTTGTATTTTTCTATCATAGTAGTTTTTTGAATAAATGTAGATGTGTTTATTAATTTTATTATATAGCACAGCAGATTGTTTACTAAATTGCATACTGGCAAGCAAAGTCTTTGTCCTAGGGATATATAATATTACTAGCTTTTGCCCGCGGCTCCGCCCGCGTGGATGCCGGTTATCGCTTAAAAAAGTAGCCTATGTCCGTCTCCATATCCCAGGCTATATCTCTGCCAAATTTCATGAGGATCGGTTCAGCGGTTTAGGCGTGAAAACGTAACATACAGACAGACAGACAGACAGAATTACTTTCAAATTTATCATATTAGTATGGATATATTGGTGAAATTCGCCCTAAGCCCTTAAATGGCTTAGGGCGAATTTCACCAATCGTAACTGAATGGAAATTAATATAGAGCATCATACGCACCGTTTATTGTTTAATTTGTTCTTCCAACGTTAAGATCGACCACTGGCCTCATAACATCTTGTGACACGTCACCGCATTCTCACGGATAGACCCCGTTGTAGACATTAATGTCATCCTTTTCCTTGTAAGCACGGAGTTATACTGTAATGTATGTTTCACAAACCAAGTTTATTGGACGTGTCAAAAGATTGAGGTTAATTTATTTTATTCCAATTATAATTCGTGTGAAAGTTTTTATAAAGGCATGAAATTATGAAGTTTCAACAAATATTTTTGTGCTTATACATATTTTTTATTACATAGATAATTTATTAATTTTACTAACAGATACCTGACGCCGCCGGCGTGTGCTACTACGCAAAGATTTTCAGAATCCGTTTTCTTTCTGACTCTTTTTTTTTTTTTGTCCGTCTCCTAAGGGTTGTAGCGTGATATTAAATAGCCTATAACCTTCCTCAAGAATTAGGCTAACAAATTCAAAAATAATTTTCAGAATACGTTTAGTAGTTTCAAAGTCTACAAGGGAAATAGGTAAATACACACTTTGTGCCTAACAAATAAACAGGGAATAAAGTTATGCTAGGAATAACTTCGATATACCATATATTTTTGACGGCTATACCTAGCATAACTTTATTCCGTCTTTATTTGTAAGGCCCTTAGGCCTGTGTTCACCAACGTTCAAACCACCGGTTAGGTATTTAAACAGTTGGTTTATGTCAAATTTCCTATGAAATTTTGAGTAAACAACTGATTAAATATCTAAACAGTTGATTTAAATGTTGGTGAACACAGGCCTTAGCGTCTTAATATAAACGCGGAATAAAGTTATACTAGGAATAACTTCGATATAACCATACCTACATTTTTGACGGCTATACGGTTAGTATTTTATATATATAGATTAATAGCCACCAGATATTGCCCATGGATGCACTATGACCAGCAAAACATTGGTATTATAATAATTACCAAAACAAAGTGAACTTTAATAACGAGTACGTATTTATTAATAACTTCAAGTTCTAATATCAAACATAAACTGCATTCGCCTATATTAAAATGAAATTTACAAAAAAAACTTGCCCATACTTACACAAAGTGTCACGACCCTACACCAATATTAGCTACAGGTCTGCAAATAGTAACTAATTTCTAGCTATCAGGCGCGCCTCATATTTATCAAATAAAACATTCAATTTTTAACCGCAATGGTGTGGCGGTAAATGCAAGTCACACTTGCAAATAGCCCAGTAACACGGGCTAAATGGCTAATTATTTGTTAATTTATTTACATTTCTGACACCCAGCTTTCTATTTTCTCACACATTTCCTTAGCATTGGAAAAAAATTCCAGTCTCGACTTGTGTTCGGCTTTATTACATTGGATTACTTTGCGAAAAATTTCTGGAAAATATGCGTGTCTCTCAAAAGTGGAAGTTATTATTGGAAGTCCCTTTGTACTCCGGAATTTTGCATTTTTTTTTTAAATTGGTTTCTTGCAGTTCAACCTTGGAGGTTGTCTACTGCTTAACCGGACTTTCTTGTGGGTGCTTTAATAAATGAAGGCCTTCAGCTAGGGCATAAAACTTAAAAACTAAGCGACGACGCTAAGGGCACTCCCCTGCGGGGCCCTAAGCCGAGGTCCGTACGACCTCGGCTTAGGGCGTCGCTGGGGAAGGACAGCAAGGGACGGGCTGGATAGGATTTTGATTATTTATGGACGTATTTAAAGCTACAGGCTCAGCGGCACGGGCTGGCTCGAGCAAGGGTCAGGGCGCTAATTTTACTTATTATTTTATATGAAACCAAAATTCAGATACCTGCATACTTAGGTTCATCTTTCAACATACAATAAACATCTTTTTCCTCTGAGTGTAGATATAAACTAAATAATCCCACATGCTACGATCCTTACATCTTTTTCGATACAGTATACTACAGATTCAATAAAAACACCGCCATAAAAAAGATAGCCATTAAAAAATAAATTCTCCGAAGCAGCGGAAAACTCCCGGGGTCGCAAGTAATCGCATTTTCATTTAATATCATGATCGGATTTCCGCAGGCAACAATTAAATCTGCAGGACTTACACGTGCCGACACATACGCACGTGTATTCCCTAGTATGCACGTGTATTTATGTGTGTGTGTGTGCGTGGGATATGCAAAGTGCCACCCTTTCAGTGCAACCCACCTGTGCGGTTATGGCCGAGTTGGGAATTCAATCAAATTGAATGGATACTTCAATGAAATACTTGGAAATTAAAAGCTGATTTTAATTTTGTCTTAGTTTAATTAAGTAGAATATAAGTAAACGAATATTTTGGTGTTTATTTATCAAAATGCAATATAAATTAAAAAGGATTACTAGAGCTTTTTTCTTCCAATCACTAAACTTTTTCTTCAAAATTCTAATCAAATTATTCGAACGAAACCCACGCTTTTTATTTGTCCTTTCCCAATACAAAATTACTGTCATAACAAACCGATACTGATTGAGTCTGAACTCCATCGTGATATCACATTATGTACCATTAGGATTCTGGACATAATAAACGCGTGGGTGTACCCCCCAGTCGCCCTACCTCCCCCCAGCAGCCACAAGGTCGAACCGCACCGTTCCGACTAGTTGCGCGGCAGGGTGGGCAAAACAGGTGTTTGAGTTATGTCGAAATTGCAGGGATTCTGTAGTCTGTATATTCGCGATTTATTCTAGAGCGACAATCCCTTTATTTTGTGTGTTGTTTTTGCTTAGGTGTTAGGTTTGAAGTGGAAATCTTAATTGTTAAGTGCACCTTGAATGCGGAAAATATGTCTAATGTAGGTAGATTAAAATCAGGCGTTGTTAATAACTGGTCCAGCCGATCTATTCTGTAAAAATCTCACCGTGAAAGCTCAGGTGAATTGAGCATCAATACACAGTGTCCTCCTACTTCCTACCTATACTACCTATCCTACGTCACCTATGTTTATACGGTGAGTTTTTAACAAAATCGACCGGCCGTTCGCCTTACAATCATGTGGTGAGTAAAATACCAGTAGTTACTGGTATTATAGGCTTAAAATTAAGTGAACATATTTTATTTTAAATACAAAATGTTATTAGTATATTTATTAAATACAAAAACGACATAAAGTATGTTCATTGCTGTAAGTAATACAGCCCTCTAGTTTCCCCTATACATCATACAGCTCCACCCAACTAACAGCAATATAATTGATTTAATTACCTTACCGCGCTAGGGCTCTTGGCCGAGAAAAGCTCTACAATATTGTGAGGTACATCCCTATCTTTTTCTAAGAGGCGTTTCCATAGTAACCAGATTGTGCCGGCTACCGCCATCCGAGATTTCCACAAAGTGAAATCAATTTAACGGACATACGCATGCAAAGGCATGTTGGAAATTGATTTTGGTTAGCAGTTAATGAAATATTTGCTACTGTTTTATTATAATTACTTGCCTTTTGCCACATCCACCATTTAGTGGATGTGGATGAACAGGTTCAATTTTGTTTCTACGTTGATTTATCTCATTAAAATTTATATAACACGTTGTCAATCTGCCTAGCCTTTTCCCAACTATGTTGGGGTCGGCTTCCAGTCTAACCGGATGCAGTATTTTACATGGAGCGACTGCCTATCTGACCTCCACAACCCAATATCTGGGTATCACGATACCCCTTGGTAAGACTGGCTGTCAGACTTTTTGGGCTTCTGACGACCCGTAACGACTGTCAAAGATCCACGAATGACAGCCGGGACCAACGGCTTAACTGCTTTCCGAGGCACGGAGGAGTCTCGGTATGTAAAGATGGTCACCCATCCACGGACCAACCCCGGCAAGCGTAGCTTAACCTGACGGATCGACCCGTGCGGCTGTTATTACTTACCCATGAGCCACACACACGTACACGTAACACGTTGTGCTGTATGAAAATACTACATAAGAATATGTATTATAAAAAAAATACGACACCATGTACTTTTACCACCAATTACACGTTATTCATCTTTTTTAAAATATTGGCAAAAAAATCGAAGTCATTGTGTTCACAAATTCCTTTGTATAGAGTAGTATCGAAGCTTTAAAGCTCTATCCAAACATCAAAATAAATAATGAAAACCCAAATTGTTTGCATCGAACCAAACGATTCAATTTATTCGAATAAGGTAAGGTAGTCAAAAATATTTACATGATAGAAAATAACATATTTAAAAAAAAAAACTCGAGAAAAATAAACTGGAACTGTCAAAGCTTAAGTTTTTTTTTAATTAATTTTTTTCAACAAACGCGCTTTGTGGAGTGTACTTAAGGGGATTTTGACTTGGATACAGAGTAAAAACATACATAGATATGTTTTTCAAGTTTTGCCAGTACATCTGATAGATATTGTAGTCTGTGGCTTAATATAGTTATCACTAATCTGTTGGTATGGCTGTCCAGTAACCAATATTGTAGCTATTGTGATGATAATTAATTTACAGTGGACATAATACTTAGCGTATGAGTTTATGTTTTGTATCTATTTTGATTGTTAATATTTTCCCTGCCTGTTAAATAATTCTTTTCAGTCATTACAAATACCTTGATTATTATGTTATTTAAATGATAACAAAATAATATTGAAGTATTAGAAGAAATTCTCGTATTATCGTATTAAAATCGATAAAGCTACTTTTTAAAACCAGTATATTCGAGCTTAGCACAGTTTATCGTGAATATTCGTAGCATTCCGTTATGATTTCGTACGATTTCTGTTACGTTTGTCTGTAACACTTGGCAAATTCCCATATTGACCTACAAACAAAAGATAAGCGGAGTGAATCAGCTTCTTAATATTCCCCACATGTTTTAGGTGGGAAGTGGGGAAAACATTACTTACCTACTACCTACAGCAAAATCTAGATAATACATCAAAGATTTTAGAAAAGAGAAAAATTTACCAACCCCAATCTTCTGCAACTATTGAGGTGATTTAAAACGTGCTTAGTTGTAATAATCAGTCATAAAGATTCCTTTATGAGTTTATGTTGAAACGATTGGTAGAAACGCTTCTTTGTGTAATGGTTTTCTTTCGTCACCTTCCATTTCGAAGTCTTCTCAAAGAAATATACCGACCACATCACACTCGCTGTGTACATATATGTATAATATAATAATCCTTCTCAGAATTTTCACCTTGAGAGTAAAATCAAAGGCGTGCAAATCCGATAAAGATATTAAATCTACAGACTGAAACCCCTGGAATATCTACAAAGCTTTGTATCTAGAATTCAAGACGTATAGAAACGTATATACATATATGACGTGTATATAAGTCGAGCTACCGTAGGCGCGGTGCCTGGAAACCGCTCGCCCACCCACTCTGATCCTCGACTACCGATTTTTTTTTACCACCCAAGTGAGTGTCATTATAAAAAATTTGATCTGTGTCACAATCAAATTTAAATATATTTGTCTCGGCTTTATACGTTGTAAACAGAATTTCTAGTTTACCCAGAGGGACTTGTATCTTGAAGCTTCAGTATATCATTCAAAATGTAGGTGTTTTCATCATTGATGTTTTCTTGTTTATTTTCTCCTCCGATGTTTATTTTAATGGGCAATTTATTGATTGCTCCATATTTGGAATCTTTGAAAGTATCCCAGCGCAATATTTAAACAGCATGATATATCGGTATACCCAATAAGGACTCTAAATGTGGTGATATTTTATATTTGCTTACGGATTCCATAATCTGAAATTTAATGCAGTTAATTAATGTGACCGTGTTTGGCATTTGGCATAATTTGTTTTGCAATGTAAATTATTTCTCTATTACTTATTATGTTGCAAATAACTTCAATTTAATTTATACTATTTTAACTGTCTCAATATAAACTTAAAAAGGGACTTTCAAATGTCAAAATTTGAATATAGTCATCCGCAAAAAATATAAATTCTCTGATTGCTCATCACTGGACAGAAGGTTCTTTTAACCATATTTTTGTCTTTCAATATTAAACGTAGGTTTATTTGCTATTAAACAGCAGTATATCTATTTTGTCATTGCACTTCCCACTCCAAGGTTCCAGTGAAACATTCCTGTTGAAAGCTCTCTACAGAGTAAATATAGCTAGAGAGTTATTGGATTCAGGGAATCGTTGAAGCGTGCCACGTGTAAAATTTTCTCTTTAAAAGTGTTCACTCGTAACATATGGAATTGAGGTCGGCACTTCGGTAGTCACCATTCATGGATTTACGATAATTTTGATAAGACTTAGGATGAGTTTATATATATTGTGATTGACATTATTATCTTTTTCTAGCCCAGCATCTAGAAAATTATTATTTTTCTCATCTTTTTCTTATTAACATAGACTGGCTTGTAAAGATCTAGATCATGGCTACGATCTTGAGAAGGCAGAATCATCTGTGCATACACGCTTCATTTAACACTTATTTTGTTCTCATATTTCTTTCTAAAGCCACGTCATAATGTCCTAAAGGTATTCATTGATCATATTAGCTCCAGACAGAATCTTAAATACATTTCGGGGAAATTGCGCCAGAATTCTCGCTCACATTTCTACGTCTATACGGGGTGAGGGTATAAATAATTTTACCTGTTAATGGTATATCCCAATTTGATTATAAAGAGCGATGAAGCCGCCAAATCCTACTTCCTTACTACCACAATTAGAGGACTTTGAACTCCATGTTTCAAAGAAAAAAAGCGCTGTTAATTTGCGTTGTTTTTTCTATTTTATTTTTCACTTTTCGGGTTAATTCCTCCCGTTATTATACTGTCCAGGCTTTCATTTTTGAGTGTTGCGTTAACGATATTCTCAGTTATTTACCTCTGAGCGTGCCCAGTTCACGGCTTTACGCTTATGTTAACCTTTTAAGAAAAAAACTTAATGAGCCATGAGAAAAAAGGGAAAGACTGCGTCGTCGTTAATGCTTAAGCTTCACTTAAATTTGCATACACTCTCTTCCAGTTCATTTAATTAAAGTAAATAAGGCTGAGGTCAGTTTGAAAAAAAAAAGTATATAGATTTTTTTTAGGAACTCATTCCAGGAGCTCTAGGAATAATAATTTATATTATGTAGTTATACGGGAAAAATATAAATGGCAACCTGAAAACAACGCATTGATTAGGCAATACCAGGTCTTTTGATTAAACCAAAATGTTATCCTGTTCATAGTCGGGACCTGTAATTCAGTGGTAGATAACATTTTGAGGTAAAACCCAGTTTACCTCAATTAAATAACTTTTGCAACAGGATTATTAAATCGAGGTAATATCACCTATATTAGACCACACGATAATCACCCGCAGAGGGAACGTGATAATGCATGATTAGACGCAAGTGCTGCGTAACAAGCCACCTATAAACACAGTGACCTGACACCCCCCTGCCCCGCGCCACCCTGCACCCCCTACAAACACCCTTTGACCTACACACGGGCAGTACCAGTTAAATGCACACAAACGCACACATGCTCAACTAAACACACACCGACAAGCTTTCATGCGTAGGCCAACGCACACTTGCAGCGAAATGGGGGAAACTGGGCAAACATGACACCGTGAACTATATTTCATGCACACATAGGAACGTTCATGCACCAACTCACACTCTAACAGAATCGGAATTTTGCGGTAGCGCGAATAATAAAATCTTTCTGTTGCCAACTGAAAAATGGCGGAATTAAATGTTGACACTTTAATTTAGACTGTTCAAGTCCTAATCGCGAGGCGTCAAAATGAAAACATTTTTCGTTTTCACTTTTAATTGCTTCCAAAGAAAATATTCCATGCAATAAATTTCAGTTTTACGAGCTTAACTAGACGTCATTTATTTTTAAACAAAGTACCTATTTGAGAGTTATTTTTAACATCAAACAGATCTATAGTACAGTATTAGTAGTATTATTATATAGTACCTAGAATATTATAATATCTGAAATTCAGTATATTTGCATATTTGATAATATCAATACGGAGTGTATTGATATTATCAAACATGCCTAACCTAACTTAAAATAAATTTGAAATTGTCATATTAAAGAAATAACCAATCTTATAACAAATTTAAAAGCAACTCAGTAGAAAAAATAAGCACATATATATTATATGCTGCAATTTTCTTGTAACATGATGAATTATGAAATTAGGTCACATAAAAAGCAACCTAGAACTTAATCACGTCAACAGTGCCTCACATCACGCACTCAAAGAAACTAAGGGGACTAGGGTCAGTATAACTGAAACTATTTATTTCTAAGAAACTTTAAAAACATAATATGTGAACTTTGAAGAAGATAGTGTTGAAGTTAGTTATTTAATGTTTGTGTTCATGTAATTCCGAAAAGTACGCAGTTAAATCAAACAATTTTTGATCTTAGAATATGCGAAAATGCTGAAAATAATGAAGCAGATGATACAACAAAAGACAATACAATACATTGTTTGTTTATTAGTGATAATAAACAAGTTTTGAGAAAACAAATATCATAGGTTTTAACAAAATCAAGGATGAAATACCAAATACTGTTTTACCTGCTATTTGAAACGAACAACAATAATGATAACATTGTTTTCATATACCTTCATATTTTCCCTTTGCATTTTAATGCACGTCATAGTCCCGGTGAGATGTTGCTTACCGATAATGTGATTAACACAACTACAGCAGAATTATTGCCGTAAGCTTAGTACTAAGGTGTGTATCATGAAACCTTGCAAGAAACATACGCCCTTTGCGACCACTGACGTGTAGCACCCTCGCGTGTTTGCCGTGGACCAGCGATAAATTACTTATGTATCGCTATGTTCTTTTCGCTTATAAAGTGTATAGAATCGAAATATTGTGCTAATTGAAAATAAAAATCATAGCAAAGCTTATTAGAAAGTAAATGAGCCAAGGGATGATAAACTAAATATTATAGAGCTGGTGGAAGTAGAAACAGTTATGAAAAGCTCTAAAAAGAATCAAAAAATCAATAATTTAATATCATCCTCAAAAGAGAATACTCTACTCTCTTCTATCCCTTTAGCAAGCAACTCCCGTTTGTATTCTACAGAATTCCAGTGGGAATTTCTGAAGACTTGTAACTGAAACCAAATAAGATTAATACAGGAACAGACTTGTCGTCAACTCTATGAAATTGGTAGAACTAGAATAATAATTACAGTGTAATTCCTTATCAACTAGAGTTCGAATATTAGGTTAATTAAGTTATTCCTGGAAGTTGTATATAGTATGAAAGTGAAACTTATTTACGAAGTTTTAGGTCTTCCTCAACGTTTCAAAATTCAATTCGATTTGATAATTTTAATTCATTCAAATCAGATTAGAGACAGGAAGTCATTAAGTGATTATCTTCAAAATAATCCATAATTTTCCTATTGATATCGGCTAATCGCTCACCAGATTCGCCTATATTGTGTTTTATAACAGGAGCAATCAATGATCAATGGCGTAACCTCCGGTTTTTTTTTTTACATCTTCATTGTGTCCATTAACCGTTGTTTAATTATCGTCCACGTATGCGTAGACACAATACTTAGATTCAGGGATCATTACTATTATATTTATAGCAAAAGCGCACAAAAGTTTATGTGTTTCTATGAATATTGGTACTATTGTTATGGCGTCGTTGGTCCTCACCACCCACGGTACTGTAACAGATACATTTATAGCAGTATTCGTTTTCGTAGTTTTAGTTATAATTGGTCTTTCTTTTCATGTGTAGTTATTGTTAGTGAAATTAATCTCTTTTTATTCATTACCAAAATCAACCAGTATCAATTTAATTAGAAGTTGTTTAAAGTATGTTAGATTTTAATCACAAAAGTTACAAAACCTCTCAATCTAACATAAATATACGCCTAGCTACTAAAACGTAATATAAATTTCTCTACTTCTCCATTTCAAATATTGCTTTCCTTACACCCACGCAAGTACGCAAATAATAAACTCTATTAAATATTCCGATATCGTTTCACGGAAAATTAATTTCGATGTCAATGGTATCAACAAGTTTTAATTTATAAATAACAGTATCCTCGTCTTATGTGACACAAAGCATAAAGAAAAAAAAAACTTAAAATTAGATCTTGGAAAAAAAAAACAATATGCATAATCTAGATGAAGATGATCGATGCAGGAATGGCTTGAAAGTTTAAAATCAGATTAATTTAGTTGTACTACTACTACAATAACCACTTTTCTATAATTAACGATGCTAAAAATACAAAACCAGCTAAAAAGCAAACGAAGATAATAACACTACAACGCTTACTACAAAAACGAATCGATAAATACAACATTTGTCAAAATCAGTCCATTTACATGCTACGAGGGAACATCCGTCATCCGTCCGCACTCACTGCTAAAGTAGTCACCGTACAGAATATTATACAAAATAGTTGAAATAGCATAGCTGTAGGATAATCCTAACAAAGTGAAACATTAAATTCACCATAAAGCGCGTACAAGACAACAGGTCACACAGATTTGCATAATGACCCTACTATCAGCCCACATGACCCCGTTTTTTGCCTAACTGTGTTGTTAACATTGGTAATCAACGTTTTCCTGTTACGAGCACTGTGTCTGAACTATCTCATTTTACAAACACAACTTTCTCGAGTGTCAAAATTTTTAATTTAGAAACCCACTATCTTTTAAAATTTTGAGCCCTCCACCTTTTAGTTTATACCTACATTCTTTGGATTATCCGTTTTTGCGATTCTCATTTCTTCCATTTGTTCCTTATAAACTTGATCCACAAGAAAATAAACTTCACATTTGGGGTTGTGCCAAATTGTTTTTGTAATGTTTAAACGTAAAACACCTACTTTGTTTTGTCGTTATTGTTTATTAAAGGCGGCCCATGAATTATGTATGTCGATAGTAGGTACGATATCTATGCCGTCAATGACAGCGTTAAGTCGCAGAGATTTGCAAATAGTCATATTGTGAATATTTTTTATTTGTAAAATAAAACATATCTCATCATCCTTCTGTTTTTACTTTATATTATCTTCAAGAGAGAAGTCTATTAATATAATGTTCTCCCTTTGGCGCCAGTACTTAGTACTTTTTCAGATGTTTAAGTCTTGAATATAATTAAATTGATAATCATCAGTTTAATAAATATTGATAATTATAATCATATTGATAATTATTTTTATATAAAGCACTTTACATATAAAGTTCTTTATATAAAAAATCTACTTCTATTAAACTCTATCTTATGCTGATATAATCATACTTCTTATGCTCTCTAGCTTTGCATAAGAAGTATCATTATTTTATTACGTTTTTGTCATACTCATAGATTAACGAGAGTCTATATCGGACCCCAATAGTTCAATAAAGCTGGTCCCACCACTGATTACGTAATCGTTGTAAACATTATCACTTAACTGTTAGGCACGTAGTAAGAATGTGTGATGTCCGGTCGGTTTGTCTCTGACCTTGCTTTGGAACTTATATTATTATGAGTTTATATCTATAAAGTTCGTTATTACTGTCATTTACATGTGTGCTTTTTGTTTGATGTTTTTTTTTTTACTTTGATCTTAAAACAGTCTTAATATGATTAAGCTCGGTTTCAACTGGAGGTCGTACATTTTTTATAGTATCACAATAATTTTAAACAAATTTATACATTATTGAATATTACAATACACATAATTATTTATTATAAATGAAACCCATTTATCACCAGTCACAAACAATCATGAGGAAACATACGTTCAAAACAATCACTTACCGCTATAATGCTTTGAGAACAGTGACAGATAACACTATCTGTCATGATGGACATCAGCTACCGGATTATGGATAAATCGAAAAAGAAACGTCTATCACTTAAGCTAACGATACCAAACTAAGACATAAGCAAAACTATTTAACCATAAGGAGCATTACCTGTACGATTACCAAAATACTATTCTGTTTACGTAATTATCTTTGCATTTTTGTTACGTCACCCTATTCTATAATATCTGTCATTGGCCTTGTTTCGCTATGGTCACAATCACGACCATGGCTTCATGGCACAAGCGCGATGACGAGAGCTTTTGGCCTTAATAAATCGTCATTTACTACGACTTTATGACAATAACAATAAGGGACACAATTAAGAATGGATTCATGTTATGATTTATCACTATCGTTTACTTGGAAATGTGTTTTATTGGAAGTGTTTATGAATTAAGCTTTGTGATTTTAGTATTAATTTTTGTTTCTGTTTGCCTGCAGGTAGCAGCTGTTGACGTCCGCAGTAGCAGCCAGCCCGAAGGCAACTCTTTTTCTCGCCCCCGCTCCCCGCATCCCCTTCCAAGATTGCTGCCACCATGGGTCGGAAGAAAATACAAATATCCCGGATTACGGACGAACGGAATCGACAGGTTGGCACTTTTTAACAATCCTACTTCTTTTTGTTCTAAGAATTACAGCAGTAATAAAGTCAGAATAACAGTCTTACAGTTGCACGCAGAGTTACCTACGTCGGCAAGTTTTGACAATCTTCATCAAACGTACTGCTAAGTAATGATAAGTATAGTAACAAAATTATTACAAAAAAATAAACGTAACCGAACCGACATTTAGAAGAATGATGAATTGTATAATTACTTTTTAACATTGCCCATGGCGATGTTTGAGCTAATGAAACTGTAACCGAAACCAAAAGTGATACGTGCAACGTGCAATACGAAGTTCATACATAATATTGGAGGAGAGTGAAATGACCTTACCATGAGGCATGACCTAACAGATGCGGCCTATCAACACTCCCACTGCAAAACATTATCGCGGCGGGACAACGACCGCTCCCGCTTGTAATTTATTAATTATACGATTACACTGTATACCAGCCTTGTCCAGTTTATTATGACCCTACAAAGCGCTCCTCATCTGCTCCTCTCAAAGCACATTTTTAATTACAAGAGGGCAGAGAAGCTCTTTGAATGTGGTCTAGTAATACCAACAGCAGACATGGAAAATTAAAATTGCGAAGGTCAATTTGCTTTCGGCGGTCGAACTTCCTTTGTTCTTTATGGTATTTAAAATAAAATATGATCACTCTGCAATCAGAGGACACATTCGGTACCTATAAATAACAGGAAACCTATATAGTATTTACTAATAGTGAGTTGTTCCTAAACAAATGAGTTTACCAGAACACCTATCGATTTTTTTTTTAGTGTATTAAGGAAAAATACAAATTAACTGCAGATGATGTGTATGTAGGTACGAACAATGGTTCATTATTTAATAGCTTGAAATAATGGTATTTAAAACGTACTGAATGACAAATAACTTTGATGAGTTTCAGTAATAATTATTTGATTTCGTCCGTGACCCAATAAATTGCTTTTGTTTTCATTTTATCAATATCGAAATTACAATATGAAGAGTCCGTGTAGTGTAATGATATAGTTTATGTAGTCAAGCTTGAAAATTAAAGTAGTAGTAGTAATTAAAAACTCCGTAATTACTTTATGAACTTTGTGGTTTGACCCTGGGAAAATATTAGGAATATTTCAATGAATTCCTGAACTTTAAAAAAATACTTCCCTATAATCTTCGTTACCTTCTCAAAACCACCTACAATAGTTTGATATTCCTTCATTTCCCTCAAATTAGTCATCTGAATGTTTCAGGTGACCTTCAACAAGCGTAAATTTGGTGTGATGAAGAAAGCCTACGAGCTTAGCGTACTATGTGACTGTGAGATTGCTCTCATCATCTTCAGCTCCAACAACAAACTCTACCAATATGCCAGCACCGATATGGACAAGGTTAGTCAATTTGTCTTTTAATTCCTCGAATATATCAAATATTTTCATCTCATTCATCTTTACAGCATCTACTATGATTTGACCTGATTATGATTCTTTTCACTATTCCCTTTAGCTTAGTATAATCGCTTTAATTACCAAGCAATTTGTTTTAGTTTTCTACACGCTTACTCTATTCATTTCGGGTTGAATTATAATGATGTGTCAATTTGATTTCTTTAAGTCATCTTTATTGAATTTCTGGATTTGTAATAAGTATCAACGTATCTAAAGTATTGTACAAATTATGCAAATTCATCATTTCTTTACGTAGGTCTTATTTATTAATTACGTATGTTAATTCTGTTTTACTAGCTTCTTGTTCTCTATAGTTTTTATCATATCTCATTATGTTGAAAGATGAATGCTTAGCATTTTGTTCGATATGGTTTTCTTTTAGAGCCGTATTTGTAACTTGACGTAAGTTATATATGAGTTTGATGGGAAAATTATTTCATTCCAACAGTAATGGAATTAATTTCTTCTAACGTGGTTCGTAGTAATTTATCGTTACACGGCTAGCAAGCACGCCCTACTTATAATACTAAGCTTTTATATTTTAATGAAACTCTTGGTAATACCAACTAGACTCAGGTTATTTGCATAAACATTTTTTATCGTTATACCGCCAACATTGACTAAAAAAACCGCCCATAAAGATCATAGTTTAGTCAAATGATCACTATTTGTAATTTTGTATTTAATTATGCATTTCGTATGTAATGATGTAAGGTGAAGGTTACGTTAAACTTGTATGAGTAAACAACACTGTTACTATCAAGATAATGCAAATGCTAAATTGTAGGTTTGACATATGTTCGTTATGTGCGCAATTTACAAGATGGATAGGTAAATATAAAAAGAAAATAAATGAAAATGTGAGTGCAGTAAAGGAAAACCAAGATAAATTTAAAATATTCACAATCAATTAATCAATAAAGATGATTTGTAGAGATATCTCACACGAGACGGCTTGTTTGTGAAAGATAGGGAAGATAGATTTCTAAACAAACGAAACAGATTTAAAATAAAAAGTACGTTTATTTATTTGCAGGTTCTTTTGAAATACACGGAATACAACGAGCCGCATGAGTCTCTGACCAACCGCAACATCATCGAGGTACATTAAGTACGGCGTCATCTGTGTGCCCGTGATCGCAATGCAATGTCCATGCAAAATTGACTTATCCCATTAACCGCGTGCTTTGTACTTACACACAATACCCTAATGCATACATTTGATACTAAAACAATCCCTGTTATAAACAAGCAAATGTTGTTCGAACCTCACTAGATTATAGATGTAGATCTCGTACCCAAAGACCTTGTGTAAACGATATCACATCAATATACACAGAATCGACAAACACGAGCAATAAAGCAACAGCATGTTTATTTCCTGTTAGAAAAAAGGATGAAGTACAAAACACCAGACACCCCGTTTTATTATACTAACAGTTTATGACTAGATACCCCAAATATTTATGTTATTTTTTCCTATACCAGCATGGGTTTTGTAAATATATTTTGTGTTTATTTGAATTAACCGCGCCTACCTGACTCCGATTTTGTGATACAAGGGTATAGTCAGTGTTGCATCATTGCGTTCGACACCCACACAAATGTACGCTAAAAAATTTTGACACGTACAATTTTACGTAGTTACACAGTAGTTTTATTGAGAGCACTGTTTTATTTTGAACCCTCCACTACATACTGACGTGATAAAATCTAAACAAACGAAACAGTAGCAATTACGTTTAACGCGATTGAAGCTGATAACGCTAATGGTGTGTATAGAGGGTGTAATCTAATAATTTAACTGGATTTTAATGCATGCCAGATTAATACAGTACGAGTAGAGTATTTATAAGTTTGGCTCGTCAAGCCACCTGAGCTGTGTTCGCTGACACTTACAGGCACTAACGAAGAAAGAGCATAAGAACGGAGTGATGTCCCCGGACAGTCCTGAGGCTGAGCCCGAGTACAATCTGACACCAAGGACCGAGGCAAAGTATTCCAAGATTGATGAGGAATTCCAAATGATGATGCAGAGGAACCAGTTGAACGGGAGCCGAGTGGGTGTGGGCGTGGCAGGAAGCAACTACAACCTGCCTGTTAGCGTCCCGGTTGGCAACTACGATCAATCACTACTGCAAGCTAGTCCACAGATGCATACTTCTATCAGTCCACGGCCATCGTCTTCGGAAACCGATTCAGGTAGATCAATATCTAATTTCCATCTATACTATTTCTCCTTAAGTATCAAGTGCTCCTTCAGTGATTTAGTATCATTGATTTTGGACACAGTAATTATCATTAGTTATTTCAAATCAGTTTTCTAAACTAGCTTTGGATGCCTTCCATGCATTTTGTCAATCTGAAAATATTCTTCAACCAACCTAACTTTACTAAAGCTAAACTTTTTCTCTATTCCAGTATATCCAAGCGGCGGAATGCTAGAGATGTCAAACGGCTACCCAGGTTCAGGATCTCCACTAGACGCCGGATGCACCCCGTCGCCGTCGCCCGGGCCGGCGCCGTCGCCGCACCGGCACGGACACAAGTCACACGGTCACGCCCCACCACCGCATCATTCGCCACGGCACAATAACTTGCGCGTTGTCATACCCAACTCTATGCCGCCACCGCAGGACGACATCTCTTATGCTGGAGAGGTGATTGTGAGGCACTTTTTTAATTATTTTATGTTTGTTTAACCCTATCTTAATACGCTGAAGGTCCCACTTCATATGAGTCCAAAAAAATCTCTCCGTTCTCATAGTCCATCCATAGATTGTCTGTAAGAAACCGCCTTGTGCGAACGCCTATTGTAATGTTATGGTTCGCGGCTATTGCTTGATTCTCTGGATTCGAGTTTGATATGCAGACGTGTCAATGTATTACATTAACTATCAAATCTAATTCAGGCAGACTTCTAATTAGAATCACAGAAGATTAATAAAATACTAGCTGCTGCCCGCGTGGATTTTTCTAATATAAAAGTTACTGCTTATAACATCAGCTCTCTGGCAGCGAAAGTCCCGTCAAAATCAATCCAGCCGTTTCGGAGATTAGTCGGATCAAACAAACAGACAGACAAAATTGTTTTTTTTTTTTTTAAGTAACGTATGTACTTATTTAGTATAGTATTTATTTAGTAAAACCCTGTAATTTTGACATTACAAACATACACTTTAATTTTATTTATTTATATAGATAATGTAGCATTCAAAAGTTGAACCTTCGTTTAGATGAGTTTGAATTTTTCTCTGTTTTTCATTTTGTTCGTCTTGTTCTTTAATTATATCTAAAACTTCAATAGTATCATCATATTAGGGTAAACACCAATGAAACTGAACGTGATCAGCACATCTAAACCGCGTTCTAGAGCTGTCAGTGTCAATAACAGGTCAAGTGTGTGTCGGACCACGCATAATAAAGGTTCTGTAGTTGGGATGAATTTATTCCAAGAACAAACTTAACATTGTAGCTGAAAAACATGTTCTCCCATACATTCAAACTGCAAATGTAAGTTTGTACGCACACTATTGAGAGATTTAACATGTTATATTAAGACCATAGGCCCTGTAATCTATATGTAGAACTACTTTCTGTATTTTTTATTAGATTTATTTATTTCAGTAGTTTCGGAAATGAGGGAATTTGTAAATTTTCATCTATTTTCATAAATTAAATAATTTATATATATTTATTTTAAAATTATTAAAAAAATATACTTAAGACCATCACAGTAAGTGATAATTATGTCACACAATACAATGTGCAATTTTTTATTTTTATTTCCCATTTTCATATATAAAATTCATTGATTTACTTAACATAGTGTGTTTCAACTTGATCGGTCCATAAGATTTTAATTAAATTGGCTGTGACAGACGGACAGACAGACACACATACACACGAATGATCCTATAGGAGTTCCGTTTTTTCATTAAGACATACGAAACCCTAAAAATTATGTCACTAACAACTCTTGAACGTGGTTTAGATGTGCTGATCACATTCAGTTTCATTGGCGAAATTAGCCCTCAGTTTCAAAGTGTTCACTGGAGTGACCCTATCTCTATCCTCTTTCAGACACCTCTCGGCTACTCAGGACTCGGCAACTTCGGACCACAAGACTTCAGCATCAACTCGGACATGGGCATCGGACTGACGTGGGGGGCGCATCAGCTGCAGACGCTACAACACAACAGGTACATGTCTGTGATCACTTTCATATCACTTCTTATATGTGTCGCTTATAACCCTTTTGATGCGATCAGGCTGTGGGCTATTGTAGGGTTGTATGTGATGGCGAATGTATGGATAAATAGATTGAATTGTGTCGGTATGGCTACAAAAGCACTAATACTTATCCTTACACTTTGTCAACGTGGGCCCATCGATGGTAAAGCGGCCTGATCGTGTTAACTGGGACTGAATAAATCGTCTTGAACTGTGTCCTGATTTAAAAACAATCGCAATAACAAATAAACTCTTAACTCTATGGAAGTATTCACTTTAACATTCAGAATTAAGATCTTATAAAGCATCAATGTATCGAAGATACAAAGGACTCGGTTGATGACGATTCGCGTGATTGTTGCCCTCTAATTTGAGCTTTTAGTTAAGACTAACAAACGAAAGGTTTTGAGAAACAAAATAATATGAATATTATAATGGCAGTAACTCATCAACTGTGTAGAACATTGGTTCTGCATAGCTACATAAACAAACCAAAAAAAAAAAAAGAGTTCGCCGTGACAGTGATATCACTGCCGTGACCAGGATTCGAACCTGGGTTACTACGGCCACAACGTAGGGTCCTAACCACTAGACGATCACGGCTGTCGGAACCACTGGTAACACTGCCGAAAACAACAATCACTTTAAAACAGTTACATCACATTTCATGAACATTCACGGTTGCGTGCGCCAGAGTGAGCAAATAAGCGTAAAAATGGCAAATTAACTCATGTTCAGTACAAAAAGTATTAATCAATAATTTATCATCACGCTTGTCTGTGTTTAAAGAAGGTGTATTTTCAGTAGTTACATCTATTGTGTTGGCATTACTCACTAAATTATCTAATTTGCATTGCCTAGATGAAAAAAGATTTTCCAAATTTAAATTACAACCGAAGTAATTTAAGTGAAAAAAAAAACCAACTAAACGAATATAAATTGCTGGTTACCATGTGAGGCATTCGAACCAAACAAAGAAAAAAACAAAAACACATTGAGAGACACGTGTAAGAACAAAAAAACGAAAAATTACATGTTACTGGTACACATTCGACTAGCGTTAGAAGTAAATTGCTTTTGAAAACTTGGGATTGTAAATTAAGTAATGATAATGAAGTAGAAACATTTAATTAATAAATAAATAATTAGGCTGATATAAAACAAGAAATGCGAATCAATTGTTAGTTATTTCAAGATGAAAATATTAATAAGCCAGAATTAAAATTGAGCCTACTCACCTACCTGAAAAGTTTTATCCACGTATAATAAAAAGTATGGCTAATATGAAGAGTAAAATTAATATACAGAGTAAAATCAGTGAAGTTTCTAAAAGACTAGGGGGAGGCTGGCAAAACATACAAGGACATTTTTCCAAGGACACAAAGCGAGATAAAATCTGGCATCAGATTGTCTTCCGGGAGGCGTAGCGTGTCAAATGAATGGCCGTCACGCATGAACAGATTCAGATTGGATTCGTATTAAACCAGCGAAAAAAGAAAGAAAAAACTTAAATTAATTTGTAAGAGTTTTTGTGCCAAGCAAGTGAATTGTTGAATCTGATAAGAAATTCGATAAGAGACTCTTAAAATGTTCTTTTGAATTATTTTGATGGAGATACAAATTAAGATCATTTTCAGAATGGGGACAAAGAATCGCCCAAAAGATACGAATTATTCATTTGAATACCATGATAATGATAATAATGGCATACTTATGAACTTCTGTTTAGAAACTAGGCCAAACAACAAAAACCACGAGAATCCACTACTTAAGTTTCCTATTATTTATAGCCATTTTTGGCATCCATCCATATACCACAAGACAAATCTACATATAAAAACCTCGACAGTAATATTTTCTATCTTAGCTAATGAACCTTTAACATCTGTAATATTCCAGTTAGAAAAAAAAAAAACAAAAGATGATATATCCTCCACCATGACAGTGTAATCACTGCCGTGACCAGGATTCGAACCTGGGTTACTACGGCCACAACGTAGGGTCCTAACCACTAGACGATCACGGCTATTGGAGGCTGTGTCTGTATCAATAAAATTAATGCTCACTTTGCATTGTGAAAGTCGTTTACCAGTTTTCTTTGCAACTGTTCGACTTTAGTGCCCTTGCTCTTGTTATTCAGATCACTGCGAAGTACTTATAGATCATAAAAGATGGCGTTTAAAGGAAATAATATTTTTAGCAGCAGATTTTTCTGTTTCTTTAATTCATTGACAGACAACGCACAGCCTTAATCACTGGATCTAAAAGCATGAAATTTTGCACTTGAGTTCCTTATATTGAATGTATTACAAAGGTTAGCATTAGCTCCAAGGGAGACTTTTTGAAAATCCATCCCCAAAGGGTTTAAATACGAGATGAAAATTTGTATATAAGTGCGTCTTTTTTTAAAGTTACAGATGTAAAATTTGATACATACTTCAATTTCTGTTTATAAGTAAAAGTCATCGATTTTTGGAAACGGGATGAGTTTCCAAAAAACGATGATGCAACTAAATTTTACTAAGGCTCTTAAGAAGTTACCGATGGAAAAATCCCGACGAGCATTTAGCATGTTCTATCACATATATCATTAGATTGCTTAAATAACCAAGTTGCACTATCACCATAAAACTATTGGGTCCTAAACAATATCAATAAATAATAGATCAATAACATACTGCACATTATGATTTGATTACGAATCAATAGATTAATGACTTCCTCTCTCAGTAAATAAGTTTGGCTATGGAAAGAGGAAACACTGCCAGCTTCATATGCAGTCAATCATCTAACAGATAAATGGAATTATTTGAAATATTGTTATTGGATGATTATTTATTACAATATTGTGAAGAAACTTTACGAGTATTAAATAGCTGTCAAATATTTGTATTTAAACAAGGTGGCAATTTTCAAATATCAGGTTCATTATTCAATACTGTCATATTGTAATTCAGATTCGGGCATAATGAACATTAGCATGATAGCCTTCTAAACATTCTGAAAAACTTTTACAAAAACCTATAAGAATTTAGGTTTCCTGGTAGTAACATGCAATTTTACTTTTTCTCCAAAATATTTGCTCCGCCGCGACAGTGTCTTCACTGCCGTGACCAGGATTCGAACCTGGGTTACTACGGCCACAACGTAGGGTCCTAACCACTAGACGATCACGGCTACCGGAGCTGGTGACAGAATCAGTGAAATAAGTGACCACTGTACGAATATGGTTGTTATGAAAGGCACAAATATTATTTCCTTTCACTACTGTTCCAATTACTGCCCTTGATTTTCGGCTTCCAAGAAATTCGTATACAGTTCCAAAGATGGCGTGGTTTGCATCAGCAATAAAAGCAAACAATTTATTTTTGCCCTCTGTGGTGAGCCATCAAAATAAGAATTATCAAAATAAATCTTTTATGCTCTGTTTTATTTCAACCCTAAATTCTCTGGTGATTCCCTTCCGTTTTAAAACGTTTGTTACTTACTCTGGCCACCCCGCTTGTGCTGCAGCTCTTGCAATTTTTTTTTTGTCAAAAATAATCTCCGCCGCGACAGTATTATCACTGCCGTGACCAGGATTCGAACCTGGGTTACTACGGCCACAACGTAGGGTCCTAACCACTAGACGATCACGGCTATTGGAGCTGGTATTTATTACACCAAAAACTGCAAGTCTATCATTCACAGACTTGAGAAAACACCAAACGTATCGACAAACTACCCTGTCCCCCGCACCTGTTCCGAAACAGGACGATAGAGGGGGGTTCCTACAGTTAAACGAAGTACTACTTTCACTTGGTCGCTACGCATGGCGGCGCCAATCGAGCACAGATAATTACAACATAAATTAACTTTATCGGTTGCTACGGGCTCTTTAAGTTCTTTGCATGTTTCTAATTGGCTGTTATGAATTAAACATAATGCTAATACAGGCTTATCAGGTACTGCCGTTATGACAGGTACTCGTGTGCTGGCGCTTGATGAAGTGCTACATTTTTCATTTGGTATGCGTAGGTTCAATGAGAGAGCTGGAAAAAATTCCGTCTATAAATTATAAAATTCTGCAATTTATTGCAAATAAGTATGTTTTTTTATAAGAAATAATATGCAACAAATCTATGAAAGCAACTTAACATTTTTTTATTAAACCTAGGCGCTGCCATGTATAAAAGTTATGCCCTAATTGAAATAATTCTTTGACCCCCTTTTACTTCATGAAGTAAATGTAATAACAAGATCGTCCATGTTCAAGTTTCATTGATCTTCCCTCCTCTGCCTTGTTCCATTTTCCCCCATAGCTAATCTTGTCAATAATTCAACAGTAGCAGCTTGCCAGTTCTGGGCGGCGGCGGGACGCCCCCCCCGGCAGCGTCGCCCAGCAACGTGAAGATCAAAGCCGAGCCCGTGTCCCCCCCGCGCGCGCCTGACCACATGCATCGCGCGCCGCCGCCTGCGCCCGCGCCACAGCCCGCCCATCTCTCTGGAGTCATTGATGGTGTGTATTTGTTTTATTGAAGTCTTGCTAACAGCTTGCGTTTGAATTTATTAGTCTGTGGCAATCCACTAATGGCTAAGGGTGCTTGTATAAAGAAGCGAGTTCCCGGTAAAGACAAGTCGATATCGATCGGTGCAGGTGAAATAGTTCCGTGTTCTTTATGCGCTCGCACATAAAGAAACAGCTGAAACATGTATTCGTTTCTTTCCGAAGACGACCTGCAGCGATATGTACCGGGAATCGGGCCCGAAAATCCGCTTCTTTATGCAAGCACCCTAAGGCCAGTTTGAAGTTTTGATGCAAGGCATTATTCTCGGCCCTCAGTTGTTTTTGCATTTGAGCTGGAATTTGATTGAACATTATAAGTTAATGGGGATAGATGACCAACAAATAATTTCGCCTTTGCCAGCAATGGATTTAAACTTTACATTTTTGATACGTATGGAATATAGCTAAAGAGGAGCTCGTGGCTAAGTAATAACAGCCGCACGGGTCGATCCGTCAGGTTAAGCTACGCTTGCCGGGGTTGGTCCGTGGATGGGTGACCATCTTTACACACCGAGACTCCTCCGTGCCTCGGAAAGCACGTTAAGCCGTTGGTCCCGGCTGTCATTCGTGGATCTTTGACAGTCGTTACGGGTCGTCAGAAGCCCAAAAGTCTGACAGCCAGTCTTACCAAGGGGTATCGTGTTACCCAGTTACTGGGATGTGGAGGACAGATAGACAGTCGCTCCATGTAAAATACTGGTATTCAGCTGCATCCGGTTAGACTGGAAGCCGACCCCAACATAGTTGGGAAAAGGCTAGGCAGATTGATATATGTAATATAGCTAAAATAAAAATGAACACGATTGCTTAATCGCATGAAATATTTAGTAGTTGATAATTTGAGTAACTAAAATATATTTGAAACCTATTAACCAGTACTAACCTTACCAATTACAGTGTATCGGCACGTTGCAGGTTCAGTATCGTCAAGCAACATGGGCTCTCCAGCTGGCCAGGATATGCGGCACTCCAGTGCAGGCCCTCTGGACTATGAGCAGCCGCACACGAAGCGGCCGCGAATCGAGGGTTGGGCCACATAGCTAGGCTATGAGGCCTTTGGCTCGTACCCGAGGCCCCTGCACCCGCACTGCTAAACCCCGCGCGGCCCCGAGGCCCCGCACGCACGCCACGCGGCCCCTTCTCTCTACCGAGCTTCGGTGACCGTCCTCCAACCCGACATGCTCTATCTGGACTGAACAGACTACCCTCGCGGCACAGTGCTAATCTTATCACTCCAAAAGTCTGATAAGGAAAGGTGCATCCAAATTAAACGGTGCTTAAATTTTTGATGGCACGGTCGACTAACTTTCTCCTACGAGAATCAAGCCCCACTCTCTGGGCAAATTAGTTCGTTACATATTCGTAGATCTCTAATGAGATCCTATATAATTGAATGTTCAACTTTACACTACCCTCTATTAATACGTAATTAATTATTGTAATGCACACGAGTACACTAAAGATTAAGATTAAATGTTAAAATTAAGTACAATAGCAACCCTTCAGAACAATTTGAACGTTAAGTACATATAGATAGATATCGAATTCCCCTGTAAATAGATGACATTATATGTGCAATCCGTGCCATTGTCTGTTTAGCTTAAAGTTAGTCAATTTAATGATTAGTGACTGTAACATGTACGAGTGCACTTAATGTTGAAGTTCGTGCGTTCAAGAAGCGGCTGGACGGAGTTGTGTAGTGCATGGACACGGAGCACAACATGTGAAGTGCGAGGAAAACTATATTATAAACAAACGACTGTTGACTTTTGTGTTAGTGTTTTAAAAAGTTTTTTGTGCCATTTTAAAAATTATAATAATAGTGTGACATCCGAACTTGAATCTGTAAATTTGTAGTCGTAGTGTCATCACAGAAGATAATAAATTATATGTATTGTAAAATCTACTTTATCTATTGACATATTTATACATGAGAATCATAATGATATTTACATAATATGTATACACGTCCCGTTAGGAACGAATGTTATGTAAGTAAGTAGGTAATGTTAGCTAGAGATGAGTATATAAAGGTACCACACGAAGCTTTAAAATTTCTTATGATAACACTTGCACTCTAAGCAGATTTTGTAAGTAAACACAGTTTATATCGTAAAATTTAGAATTCTTGACATTTCGACACTTGAGTACATAGTTGAGTTTGAAAGACAGAAGAACCAGAGTCAAAATATATTGCATCTTTTTCTAGACTTTGCTTTGAGCTATTACGAAAACAATAGCATTGCAGATCGTTCATTATTCGGAAAAAGAACACTGCACATATACTTTAATTCTGACTTATATCTGTCTACGCTTCGATCATACCTTATTCTATAAATCCCGTTCATAATATTATGTGTATGTATGGTCGTATCTCGTTGCAGACCAAAATATTATCGAGTCAATTTTGAATATCATATTTATGTAATTACTTGTTAAGTATGTGTAGGTTTATTTAGTGGCTATAATGGGTTACAAAAATGAATGGAACAACTTTGTTGATAGTACATTTACTTTTTATTTTGTTAATGTGATCTGAAGTCATTTTTATTTCTACTTAAATAAAGTTAATACTAGAAGCTATTGTAACAGTGAACAATATAACTACGAGTCAGCTTTAAGCACATACAAAATTATATTTTACATTAAAATATTTACACTAAAATATGCACTATATCACGATCCGCCCTATTTTTAGATGATATTGTCTGAAAGAAATTGTACATTGTGTCGTCCATAGTTCATAATGTCCTTCATCTCCCGGCTTTCCTTAGATTTTGTTTTCCTTACTTCCTTATATATGTAGCACATATCCTAACACCACAATTCTTTGTATTACGGCCTGCATGAGTCCCAAAAAAACCACTTATCCCCTTCTCCCCTCCCCATATCGTCTCACTGTAGTTGCCTTACTCACAGTGCCTAAAAGTACCATTTTGTACCAAAATTTGTATGTTATAGCATTTTTGCTTTAATATTCACATCCTGGTAATATTAAGTCATTTGATGATGTCAATTGTTCTGGTCGTAGATCGCAAGTAAATGTATGGATACAGTCAGAGACAGAAGTAAGAAGAGTAATAAATATTAGTTATATGTTGGATGTCCTGATAAATATAAATGTTTCCTGCTTTTTAGAGTGTGACATCTGACCTCGCAGTTTTAACTCTTTTTATTTTTGCACTCGACTGTACGCGTATACTACGGTCAGAACGATACCTATAATATATTTCTGTACCACATTTGTCAGTCAAACTGTATAAATGTGATTATAACTGTAAAAATATAATTAAGTGTAATGAACAAGTTTGCATCATAGAATATCATTAGTATAAACCTTCAAATCACAGTAACAAAATGTTAAATGTACATTTGTTAAATTTGTACAGGGAGTTATCCGTTTTTGAAGTTCAAAAGTCTGAACGCATAAGAATATATAAAAAATGAAATGTATTTTCGCATTGTAAAATAAGTACACGGTTAGGTTTAACGAATTAATATTTTATTACCGGAACATAATGGATGTTGTCCCGTTTATAGGGAACTATTATAAAGATCATGTAAGTACACCTTGAATGTTAGACTAAATTGTTAATGTGATATAATTACCTACACTGTTACAGCCCTGGGCCCGCTCATTGTTACACCACCCTTAGGTTCGCCACACACTTTTGTATTGATCGTTTGTGCAAGGGGATCCCTTTGCTTGTTGGTGCGTGGCGATCTTTGTAAATTTCTCCTCTGGGCCCCTTACTTTGAGATTCTACAATTGCGTTATCTGCTGTTTTCGGTCGTTCGTTCCTAAAAGTTCCTTTTTCTGGAATGGTCGATGTGTTTTGTATTAAAATTTGCTCAATATGTTCGGCGATGATGCGAAATCCTTGTTTCTTGTTAGATTTCATTTCTACTTGTCTGTTGTAGAACATGGTATGATATAAATTAAATGTTGCATTGTACGATATCAAACATGTTTACTGTTACCTATATACCTATCACAGTACAGTTGCACTGGTATGAGGTCATAGTCAAATCAATGAACGCAATTTTGCACAAAAACACATTGTTATCGGATGAAAATGTTTACAATAAGTAAAGTTTCCTTTGTACTCGCGCAGAGTGATAAAGTAACGGACGTTATGTATTTATCGCTTGCACAGACTATTGTATCGACTATATTGTATAATATTACGACACTTAAGCTGGTATTGGGAGCATAATTTCCGAGGTTGTGAGCTTTGCTATCGGGAATGAGTTTCAAGTTTAATTAATAAATAAATATATGAATATAATTATTCATTTGGACGCACAACCGTGTTGTGTGTTATTGTAAAAAGCGTTTGTTTGTTCTTTATATGTACCTACTTTCGTAATATATGTGTTTACCTGTATTTTATCTCGCTGTGTGACAATAGCAAAGGGCTTGTTCAGTTAACTTATAATCTAGTTCATTGCATTTAAAAAGATACGTAGTCATAAGATAACAGAAAATTTTGCTGAACTTCTTCACAGTAGATGTCGATGTGTTTACGTTTCCCCGTCTCGTTGCTATTGCACCACAGGTATCGTGAACAATCCAAATAGAATATAGGAATATAAATACATATCCTTATTGAATACTCAAAACGATTTCACATTAATTTCTCTTGTAACAACAGTTGTGCAATACATATATAACAAAATGCTTAGGTAGGTATTAGGTATATTTTCGTTTGAATTTTACAAAGAATGCAAAATCTGTTGTATTTTATCGATATTTTTACTGATAATGAGAGGGAACGCCGACGGTTTTCCGGAGGTGCGTCTCAGGAATATTAAGTCATAATTGTGTAATTATTTTTTAAGATAAGGCCGGGCCAAATATTGCATTAATGTAGGTCATACGGCGCTGTATCTCTGTGTTGAGGCAGCCATTTCTGCCCTGTGTATTATAATTGTATGATGAATGAAACATCTCAGTGGCTGAATGAAATATTAATGTTTATCGACAGTGTTAGAAAATTGTTATAAATTATTTTGATGACTGTTCGAAGGATAATAAAGAGTTGGATGTCAGGTTTCGTTCTTTATTTTGTAGCTACACCTTACCCATATAATTTATTAACGATACTTTTATTAAGAAATTCATTATAACACATTTCGCATAGTTATAATATGAAGCGTTCTCTACTTATGTTTGATGATTCTGTCATTCAGTGGATTTTTATTAAAACTTGCACTAACGTCTTGGTATACAGAGTGGCGATGAGGTTATCACATTAAATGAAACCACGTATCCGACATGAAGTTCTTTGAACATACACAATTAAAAAAAAACACAATACATTCCATATTGTAATATCCATTTTTCTTACATATCGTGTTTTATAGGATCACCGAAGGCAGCAGAAGCAACTGTGCTTCCATTTTCATCTAAAGACTCCATATCATGAGAAACAAATCTATGTCTCTTCGAATCTTTCTCGAATATCTCCCGAACTTCTCTATCCAGATCTAATGAGCTTGATCTTCTAGAATCAAATCTACCAATATTGAAAGTGTTATGTACATCTATATTGTCTTCGGTAACATTTATTACTTGACCATCTAAAGTATCAGTAGACACGGCAGTAGACGGTCTACTATCAAAGTTCAGTTTACTCTCAGTGTCTCCTATAATCTTTATTTCACTATCAATATCAGTTTTCGGGGTAGGGATTAAGTGTTCTCCAGAATTTGCACTGGTTGGTATATCAGCTTTTCTCGTAAATTTACATCTTCTTGTGAAGCCTCCCATCCATTCTGAGACTAGTGCTGTACCAGCTATGATGAAACCAGCTGCTAAGAGTAGGAACATGCCTTGTGTATCTTCTAGAGTGAGACCTTTTTCTTCTGCTGATGGTATTTTTATTGTTCCACTGCCAGCCTGCAATTGTTATTAACTTAAATGTGAATTTCGTCGCCTTAGAGTGAAAACCTCTTATATGCGAAAAAAGCAACTTTACAGGAAGAAGACAAAACTGCGCCCTGTGAAATATAATTATGTGTTATAGAGTGTGCAATATTCAAACTCGTCATAGATGGCGTTACAGGTTGCAAAACTTTTTTTGTATGAAACTAGGACGTGCGTTGTGAGGTTTACTTTCTAAAAATTTAATTAAATAAATATGACTAAAATTTAATTCCCGAGGTCTTCACTCTAAGGCAACGATTTGTGGATGGATATATTTATATCTGAGATGATTTATTTTCATCTCAGATTTAAATGTAATTATCTTCTTCTAAACAGTAAGGTGGTCTTTAATTCATATTGGTCACTAATTAACAGAATCATCAATTTTTTATACCATGAGCGATTATTATTTTAAGTAAGTAGGTACATAGGAGAAGGTTTACTCCATCATTTATTAGTGACTAGCTGATCTGACAGACAAGGCTATGGTCATACAAAATTCCCATGGAAAAATCACTTTCAGTTTTTCGTTTTCCGATTTTTCCTTTTTTTCCTAGAAAGTTTTCAAATTTTTCTTTCCATAAAAACCCAATTCAGACTATTAAGAACATTTCAAATAATAAAATAGCCAAATTGGTCGAGCCCCTCTCAAGTGGTGCCCTTACCAACGAAAAGCATTCCATTTTTATTATATAGATTCTTGTCTCAGTATTTAATGACTAATACTTACGGCGAGTAACTTTCCAGTAAGACTTCTTTGCATTTCGAAGCGCACTTCATCTGTAATCTTATCAATAAGTCCACTTTGGATCATCCTACCGATATCAAAGTTCATTTTCGCTGAGTACACTGAATTGTTGGGAAATCCCATCGTTATTCCGAATGGAACGAAGCATTCGTTGGAAATGTGGAGGACTGCTCGCTTTGACCTGAAATTCATCGATAATCACACTCATGACTCATGTTCTTAAGATGATTCAACCTTTTACAGAATTTGAGATGAATAAGTATTTTAATAAGAGTGCTGTACTTATATGACATCATGGAATTACATAGATTCAGAGATAATTTTAACCTAATTTTTGGATCTTACTTAGTCGCAGTAAAGTTAGCTTGCACAACATATTCAAGTTCAGCTTTGGATCCCAAAAATGCATATGGCCAGAAGAAAGCCTTAGTTGTATTACTTATTCCGGCTGCTAAATCCGGCACCAATTCCAGTTTTTTCAACAATTTGACGGTATCAGGATCAGATGAATTTAAGAACCATTTTTCCCATCCACCTCGATCTGCGTAAAGGCCAATTAAGGATATTAAAACTATAAGTAAGTCATTTAAGATAAAAACACATAAAACAATATAACATAATCAGTTGTTTTACCTAAAGTGCCAACTCTGTAAAATCCCGCCAATAACTGTTTTATTGTATCCACAGTTTCAGGAAATACTGGCAATGTTACAAATGCTATAATCGAACCAGTGTAGCAACTCGTAATTATTATTGTGAAGATCCAATACCAACCTGAACAAAAAAATATTATAGAAGAGGTTAATACCTACTCAATCTGAAGGAGATTATCATCTCAATGAAACTAATTAATACTCACCAATCAACAACCGCGTGGTAATCTTATTCGTCTTGCTCCAAGAATTTTTACCGAGAAACGTAAAGCAATTTGTAAAAGTTCCGAAGACATACCAGAACATATTTTCTATTTCCCCACTATTATGCAACAAATGTTTTAAAGTATGTTTGTCGGAGAAAGCTAATGGAAACATTCCGAAAAGATAGGTGAACGTTAAAGCAACCCAAACATGCCAATGGAAAGGACCAAGGATTGCTCGATAGCTGAAAAAATATAAATATATAACATAACATCACGCCTGTATTCACTAAAGGGTTAAACAGAGGTAAACTTATAGTACACCCACATAACGCCAGCTATGTTTAAGTCCCATGTAATAGGGGGCAAGCCTATTGCCATCAGATGGAAAAACCCGGACCAGTGATCCAGAAATTGAACCCAGGACCTGATGCTCAGCAGTAGCGCTTGCGACCAGTAGACCAACAAGTCAGTTAAAAAGCAAGTATAAATATAAAATATATTATTAAAATTCAACTTAGGTATTGGTGCAGGAAAGTTGCAATGGTTGTCGTCATAAGTTACCGAGGTAAAGCTGTCGACATTAGTGTTATAAAAACCGCACAATCTTGAGAATGTGGCAACGACACATCCATGTCTCTAGCTCTTTCGCTTGTCAGGTACATTCCGGCTATTCCTATATCTGCTCGTCCCATTGTTACTTCTTTAGCTACTGAATCTCCAGCCCTATGAAATAATTATCTTTCATTAGGAATATTAAATACAAATTTAAACGGATTATTAAAATTGGTGTCATTTTTTCACCCCAAATTAGGCTCTTGAGGTTCGATGATTTCAATCGAAAAGTTGTTTCTTTCAGCCAACAATTTGATTAGCCGTAGTTCAACGCCATCCCATATAACTCGAGGATTTCCACCATCAAGATCTGCTTTTATCCTAAACAACAGAAATTAAGAAATCTAAATTAAATAGAAATCAGATTGAGTTTCAGACATTGATTTTTAATATTTCTTTCCCTACATGTACCCTACCAATTATCTTTTAGGGACGTCGAGCTTTAACTCATTGGAGGTGATAAAGACCTTGATCAGCTCACGGTAGCCTGTAAGACCTTACGGGGACAAATCGACTGCTAAGAGCTCCATTGCCTTTTCTGCCGATTATTTGCCCGACAAATACATCGGACACCGTCAGAGAAAAGATAAGTGCAATCTGTTTGCACAATTGCCATCCAAAACTGTAGCCAGAGCCGAATCCCCAGTCTGTCGTACTCTAATGATACTAAATGCCCTTTTTACTGCCAACCCTGAATGCGATGTGTTTGCGGATGAATGTAGTAAAATTATGCGTATAGGTCTGGTGTTCTATGAGAGAAACTAAGTGAGTCCACCGTTCCATATTAGTTTTAAATGACACAACATAATTATTGTCAACGTAATAATTGTTTCTATGTCAATATTCAGTGCCATATGTCATCACAGGCCCAGGCGAGTCGGATTCGACGATTGACCTCTTTCTCAAAGTTGGACTTACCTAACTGGACAGTTTATCCTAGGTAAACATACTCGTCCACAACTTCGAGTGTAGCGTCTCCGATATTCATGAGAGTGGTTGTTACATGGGCATTTGACATGACCTTTGTCTTGACCATGTTCATCCTAAGACCCACTCTTTCGGAAGCTCTACTGAGGTCATCGAGCATTGTACTGAGGTCTTCCATAGTCTCAGCCATGACAACTATATCGTCGGCAAACTGAAGGTGAGTGATGTACTCGCCATTGATGTTGATGCCAACCCCTGTCCAGTCCAAAACCTTGAAGACATCCTCCAGTGCAGCGTTCGTGGTCGCTCACAATGGGCCTTATCAGAAGGCTAAAAGTCACCCAAAGGGCAATGGAGAGGGCTATGCTTGGAGTTTCCCTACGTGATCGAATCAGAAATGAAGAGATCCGCAGGAGAACCAATGTAACCGACATAGCTCGAAGAAGTCCCAAACTTAAGTGGCAATGGGCAGGGCACATTGCGCGCAGAACAGATGGCCGTTGGGGCCGAAAGGTTCTGGAGTGGTGACCGCGTACCGGAAGACGAAGCGTTGGAAGACCTCCCACAAGGTGGACCGATGACCTTATGAAAGCCGCAGGAATACGCTGGATGCGGGAGGCACAGAACTGGTCGAAGTGGCGGTGCTTGGGGGAGGCCTATGTCCAGCAGTGGACGTCTTTCGGCTGAAATGATGATGATGATGTCAATATTAATGTAACTGGCGTAGTACCGTTTTAATTAACTATAAATAAATAAATAAATAATCATTACCTTCTAAATACGTAAGGAGGCTGATTAGCAGCAGCAACAACAAATCTATGACCAGCGTATCCTTCAGTCATTTTTTGAGGAAATAAGTTAACATTTCTTGAAAATTTTCCGTGTGTCCAGGAATTTAACACTACTGGCTGACTAGCACCCAATCCATCTGTATACAGTTTATGCGTATACAGAATGTATGGTGATTCCTAGATAGACAGATTAATATTGTCATTAAAATGTTCACTATTAAAAGTTTTGAATCTTTGTTGCCTACCTACTTACCAAAGTCGCATCGTCTCCTTCTTTGAAACTCTGTCCAATTACAAGTAGATTAACAAACATTCTTGAATTAACACTCGACAGAAACTCTTGCACAGCCCATTGAGAGGACCTTGCAATTATTATAACCTTGTTCTCTGGTTGCTTGCCCAATATTTTTGCACTGATCTTTATGTCCGACAAGAAGAGGATGAAATGTTGACAATCTGAGTTAGCGTGTAAAAGTTTAGGCTGTACTAATTCACCGTTGTCTTTGATATAGCCATGAACAAAAGTCATTGGAAATCCCTTTAGAAGATTTTGCATCAAGTAACTTTCCTTGGATTTTACTTGACTATCATAAAGTATAACCGGTGTGCAGTCCTTCAAGTAAGTCAATGAGATGTTATGTATCAAATTTGCAAGCGATGGTGTCTGATCAAACGACGAAGTTTCGTTTAAAAAGCGCTCACTCCATAGTTCTTCTCTAGTTTTTGGATGCCCGTGAAACACTGGATCAAGCGCTCTTTTTTTAATTCCTCCATCATCAATTTCTTCCTGATTGAATTGCCTAGTATTATTTGTATATACATTATTAGGCGTATCATTACTTTTTATTTCCCTTTTTCTATAAACTTTGTACCGCGCGTCTCTGTCTAAAACAGACTGAGAGGGATAATATTCAACCACTACTTCTGCACCAATAACATTATAGGCAAGAATAACCACACAAAACCAAGAGACTGCCATATTATCAGAATTTTGTTTGAGTCGTTTGCTCACGTGTGAGGGTTTTTATACGCTTTCATTGACCTTGGTCTACGAAAACATCACAACACAGGTGTTATGATTGAAATTAAATTTTTGATGATGACTGCGGATTCTTTATGGTCACGGTCGTAACCATGACTTTTAGATTTATTTCGTCAAGTTAATTCTTTCTTCGTTCTTAGTATTTTTTTATAAAGGGCAGAAACAATTTTCTTTCAGGGTTTTTGGTTAAAGAATCCTGCTCCTAAGAGACAATTGTTTTGTAATAAACAGATCTGTTTTCATATTATAGGGGAAATCAAAATAAAACTGAGACGTATTTATAGCATTTTATTATTCAGCACTGGTCACAAAATTGTTACAGTTCTTGTACAATAATATAAATAATGATGCCAATACAAAATACACATTCAACTTGTTCTAAAGTTTTGCACTAAAGGACCGCAGTGCAATCATGTCCGAGATACATTGTTCTAGCCGAGACGATAATAAAAAAGTGAAACTACCAATTTTAAATACTAATCCTATATTTACAGTAGGGCTTATTAAATAATGAAAAACTTTTTAAATAAGATTCGTAGCAAGCGCTTCCAATAACTTTAGTTGCAATAGCAGACCAAAGCTTTAATTCTAATAGAGTAAGAATCGAATTTTCCGTTGGAGTCATAGTACAGTAATGTAGAAAGTTAAGCTAGATAAATGAAGCAAAAGTAAAAAAGGAAGCTTATGACTCTAACAGGAATTCTCCTATCAATATTGATGTATTGTAATACGTCCTCGAATGAATGAACAGTTGTATAGACATGTGCAACATCACAGATGAACATAAATGCGATGTGGACAGACATCTACACAATGCTACACACCACAAACTTTATTGTCCAAACCAAAACTTTACTTGTGTATTTGAATTCAATTGAAAAATCATAATAGGGACTTTGACGGAGGTTTTTGATTTAAACACAGCTAAGAACGTACATAATACAACACCTAGCTATACATTACACACTAACAACTATATCTATATTTACAAATTATAAAAAGGCAGTGTCAACCGCGAAGCTGGCAAGATTAGAAAAACATATTTTCTAAATTTTAATATGGCTTTCGTTTAAAATTATTCGGAAAATGGTAATCATTTTTAGGATGTATGCGATAAATACTGGAGACTGTAACTTTATTATCACGATATGATAAATTTAAAAGTCTAATTAAACATCTGCATTAATTTAAAGAGTAATACACACTAAAACGAACACAAAATAGGAAATATTATTATTGCAAAAAACATTGCACGAGTATTGTTACATGTAGATCATGCAATTAAATCTAATGAAATCGACGCTATCTTCACACTAGAGTCTAGACGATTGAAAACACTTAATATCACAGTTTCCAATACATTTAGGACGTATTTTAGAGAATTATAATGAACACCTTTCGTTACTATGAAATTGTCAAAGTTTGCTTTGTGACCATCAAAATCTAAATGGCACTCTTCAGTTGGTGACAAAACAATTTCTACTGATGAGTCTGTGAGTTACACAAACGAAACTTTTCATGCCTCGTTGGCCCATTGATACATTTGATGTATCAACAATCAACATGTATATCGAGGGTGGTTGTATTATTATGCTATAGTAACTATTCCGCTTATTCTCCGATATCGTTGTCTATGCGTGAAGATCTGATGCCAGATTTGCCAGTCCAGGGGTACACTTCGGGACAGGGTTGGCATGTCCTCATGTATCTGACTCCGGATTTGTGCCAAAGGTTGCACACTTTAGGGTTGTTGCATTTCTTCGGCCGATCCTGGAATTAAAAAAATTAGGCGTTAATTAACTGACTTAATTATTAATTAACTTACAAACACCTACATTTTGATTTTAACAATAGATAACTAGCCAGTTTGAGTCATATTTATAATAATTATGGTTTAGATTATACCTTGTAGAAACAATATTTATTTAAAAGGGATTTTATCACTTAGTGATAATGTCACCTCCGTAACAGAAAACATTTATCAACTTAAAACTAAACAATGGATAGAAACATAGAGTTCGATCCTTGTGTAATTAAAGATAATTTTATGCTTCCTTCCAAACCCCCACTTATGTTGATGTAATGCCGATGAGCAGCCATAAGTCGACATTCGAGTTTTTCGAATACCGACCGGGAAGTCGGCAGTTGCACAATTTTATGTTTGTAAAATTAAACACTACAATTTACTTAAAAAGCACACTTTGTAGGCAAGCATATTACGAGTACAAATTAGAGGATTATATCCAAGATAAGAATGCTTGGAAACATGCTGGTCCTGTTCCATAGTCTTGACAAAAGAAAACTGGTTGATAATTTAATTGTATAATTTATAATTTTTTATTATATTAATTTTATTTTCGGTGATTAATATACTTTAACTCTGTTGTTATATGTGTTATATGTGAAAATTTTAGGAAAATCATCTACTCTACAATGTTTGTAAATATGTGAGCACCCATGATCTATCACATAATATTAATTTGTCTGTCATTACTTAATTTTTCATTATTTTTACCTCATGTGGTATAGTAATTTAATTCTAGATACATCGACTTCACATATAATTATTAATTAATGTATACAAAATATTGTTAACATTTTAAATGAGTAAGTATGGAGTTTCCTGCCCATTCTTCTCCATACGTAACTTCCTTTTCTTTTTTTTTTTTGACGCTGAGAAATGCATTACGCATGCCCGTCGGGGGACGAGACGGGGTATGTGGGACTTCCTGCCAAAATGGCAGTATACTAAAACTCAGCGGAGTTCCCTCATCGCCTTGATGGGAGGGTCATGGGAAACCGGCTCAGCCTTTACATCCACAACCCTCCCGGCGCATGTCCCGGAGGGATACGGGAATGGCCGGGAAACCCTGGCCATTCCCGTCCGACACTGGTGGAGGCCTGTGCAATACAGGCAAGGGTGCCCCCGCACCCGTTGCCTGCTGGCCTCCACCTGGGACCCCGCGCCAGACGACACCGCGTCCAGGCGCCCCTGGTCCCCCCGCGATGGGTCAGCTCAGTAGCCCCGCCGCCTACCACTTTTCGGCCGCAGAGGATAGGGAGAGCGGCCAACGCAATACCGACTCTCCTCTTCCTCTGCGGCCCCACCGCGTCCGCCATCCAACGGTGGCGACCCCGTCAAGGCCGCGGAAGGTAGGGAGAACGGCTCACCGCAATACCGGCACTCCTCTCCCGCCGCGTCCTCCCACCCTCAGCCGCGATGTCGCCCATTCCACATCGCGGCCCGCCTCAGTTGCGATGTCGCCGAAGCGGCACCGCAACCTACGGCCGCTACGTCGTCGGCTTACCCGCAAAAGCCCTGACGAGCGGCCCCCTCCTTGGGTTCCTCTTAGCTTCACCGTGGCCGTCCAAGCCACGGCTACTGAGCTCCCCCGCCTCGACAATGCGGGAACCCACCGGGGGGATACGTAACTTCCTTACCCAACTTAATCCAACCTTTTGGAAGGGGCAACTAGAATCAATTAATTAATTATTTTTGTAATTTTGACGTTCAAAAGTACCTTTTATGTTCCTATTTGAAATAAATGATTTGACTTTTATTTTGAGTGATGGCCCCCTGCTCTTAATCCTTCTACTCCTTTAGGGAATTTATTTTCAAAAAATCCTTACTTAGTGCCTAATTTAGGAATTCTAGGAACTCTTGTGAGAAATTTCATGCTTCGGTTTAGGCTGTGCGTGCTTTTTATACTAACTTCTGCCCGCGACTTTCCCTGAAATTTCCTTTTTCCCGCCCCACCCCGTCGCATCACATCGCCTGCCCGCTCTATTATTTCGCTTTCACTTAGCGTTATTTCTGTCTTTATTTCATTTTACTCGGTTCTTAAGAGTCCTGCGCGATGTTAAATAGCCTTCCTCAATAATTGGGCTATCAAATGCCGAAACATTTTTTAAACCGACTTGTAGTACCAGATATTAGCGTGTTCTAACAAAAAAAAAAAAAACTCTTCAGCGTTATCATTATCTGTACATACTACGCTAGACCCTTATACGTGTGCGACTGTATGCGTTTAATGTGACCACAATTTTCTCCCACACTCAGTGTAACTAATTTAATAAATAGACAATTTTTTATACATAACAGTAAAAAAATCGGTGTAGGTATTATGATTATAACATAATATTCTTATTGCTGATCTATTTACACATAGAACCACAACCTAAAACAGAATAAGACGTACTTCGACAAGGAAATCAAGGGTAAGTAGAAGATCATACACACCTGGTAATTGCACTGGAAGGGCTGGAAGTTATTAAGCCTGTTGATGGGTGTGGGGTCTCTGACCCATTGCAGCGCTTGCCAGTTAGTGACGATCCAAACGTCCTGCATCTGGTTGATAAAGTCCAGAAACATGAGGAAGCCCGCTTTGTGGTGGGGCTGAGTGAACCACGCTGCGTGGTAGTAGAGACCGAAGGGTGCCCTGGAATTGTTGGAACCATTCTTAGTTGTGATATTTAATTTCTTTGAAGTGAAAACTTCTTTATTTGCGTTGAGCACTTTTTGGGTAAACAAAAATCAAGGAACTCGCGTCATAGTCACCGAACGCTTTCCATGAGCTATATGTATACTGTGTATGTATGTGTACTTTTTGGGTGAACCAAAATCATGGAACTCGCGTCATCGTCACCGAACGCTTTCCATGAGCTATATGTATAAAACAAAGACATTAAATTATACTTTGGTATAAAAGAACAGTTATTTCAAAGTTTTGTGTTTCCACTTCTGTCGGCAGTCCTTATGACTGCCATTTTTTTTAAGGTATCCATCCCACGGTATCCATCTTTACATACTGAGACCCCTCCGTGCCTCGGAAAGCACGTTAAGTCGTTGGTCCCGGCTGTCATTCATGGATCTTTGACAGTCGTTACGGGTCGTCAGAAGCCCGAAAGTCTGACAACCAGTCTTATCAAGGGGTATCGTATTATCCAGTGACTGGATTGTGTAGGTCAGATAGGCAGTCGCTCCATGTAAAATATTGGCATTCAGCTGCGTCCGGTTAGACTGGAAGCTGATATAGTTGGGAAGGCATCAAGATATTTATGATAACGTACCTATTGGTAGTATAATGTCTGTCGAAGTTTTTCAATATCATCTTGTATACATTCTCGGCTTCGGGAGGATTGGCGCAGGCGTCACCCATAGAACAACGGCCTCCGTTCAGGTCCTGCCACATCACCATAGGAACCTCCCATACACCTGTAAATGTAGGTTATTTTGACATTAGTAACAGTTAATACCTATACGTTACTATCAACATCGAAATATGTAACTTAACTTCAATTCTGAACCTCAGATAATGTAGGAAGTTTATGAACAACTAATTCATTGTACTCATATATAACAAAGTTCAAATTCCATTGCAACCATTCATTTACGAACTTAAATTTTTACCCGCATGCGGGGTGCGGCCAGTGGGTGTTTTAAATTACGCGATATCCTTAGTGGTCATTGCGAAGACGGAATATTGCACACTAAAATCAACCCAGACTGCATAACGCTATAGTTGATATTGACTATACTCCATTTACTATAGCATTAGACAAATAACGACAGTTATTGTGTAATATTGTTGAAATTACACTTTATAGTTATTTTTTTAATGTGAATGGTAAATAGAATACAGTGCTATGTATTTATCGTAAAATAACGGAGTTTATTAAACGTTTACATCGAAATAACGAAAGGATGAGAACAGTTATTTGTCTAATGTCATAATAAATGGAGTATAAGTGGCAATGAATGTATGTCATCGGAGATTCTAAATTCAAGAATAATCAAGCATTTTTTTTATATTACCTGGATAAGATTTCGTTGGGCAAGGCGGTATCATGCAATCGTGGAACAGCTTGTAGTCAAGAGTGTAGGGCCAGCTAGGAGGTCTGTTCTCATAAACGGGCAGTGACGAATCGTACGTGAAGTTAGCATCGTACAACATTTTGAACATCTTGTTGCCTCCAACGGAGAGGAAAGGCGCTCTCATGCCTCTCACATCTTCAAGCTTAACTCCACCGTATGCTGCCAAGATTTCTCGCTGTCCACCCACTTCTCTGTACCACTTCTTTTGGGAGAACTGTTCTCCAAAACTATGTCTAAAATCATTATTAAGTTTCGTTAGTTGGTTACCCTACCATAGATTGAGTAAAAATTAAGAAAGACAGTAGAAACTGCAGTAGAATTTAAAGAAAAAAACTAAGACACAAAGAATATTTTAAAAGACATGCAAATAAAAAACTCCACAAAATTAATTTAAAGCCAGAAATCAGAGTATCAGAAAATTCAGAATAGCAGTAGTAAAATTGAGTCTTAAATTGAAAATGTACATGTCGTTGATGCAAAGTTTGTCAAATGTGCTGTATTGTCCATGAACTTACGAAATCGTGTGTGATGCCATCTCGTGTCCAGCGGAGTAAAGGTTCTGTACTTGACTGTAATCGGTCCATTCGTGGGACACGTAAAATGTTGCGGAGATCGGACAACCGTTGGGGTTGACGCGGCCCTTCTCAAACAGATCAGCGTACAGACCCTTGTTCAAGTCGTTTACAGAGTCGTCGAAGGTCAGAAGAACAATCTGAGGCACTTGTTCCACCGGCATGTCGGCTGTGTCGGGATGTTGTATGTGCGTGTGGGTGTGTGAGTTGTGCCAGGAAGAGGAAGATAGAGAAACAGGTTTCAAGAAGGATGGAAGAGTTGAGGAAGAGAAAAAAATTTAAAACAATTAGTGTCAACATAATATATGATAAGATAGTTTTTAATACATATATTATAGAGATGGCCGTAAATACCCTGTTAGTGGCGAACCTGTAGTCTACCAAAGATGCCGATAGGTTCAGAGAAAATTCTATGGTCATTGACTTACGATACTGTATGAGAGCCAAATTCGTGGCCATCGGTGTAAAGATTCTGAACTTGACTATAGTCCGTCCACTCGTGGGAGACGTAAAAAGTAGCGGTAATCGGGCAGCCATTAGGATTCTTTCGCCCTCTCTCAAAAAGTTCTTCGTAGTACATTTTATTCAAATCATTCACAGCATCGTCGAATGTTATCAATACCATTTGTGGAACTTCGTTGACGGGCAAATTTCCTATGTCACAAATACCATTTACAACAAACATTTAAATATTTTCAGTCGATAATAAGATATTGTCGACAAAGTAAAATTCCTCTCACATAGTCCTGTGACCAAGCATGGGGAATGTTATAAGGTTGTGTATGTTATAATAACTTTATTAGAATAAATTAATAATTAAATGCATTTTTCTAAGATAATTATGAAGCCTTGACGTACCAGGTATTTCCTTGCCACCGCAGTAGCAGTCAGGTAGTAGGCAGACATCCTTTCTGCACTTAGCTGCTGTCTTGTCAGGAGTAGGCTGTGGGTACACAGGGTCAGGCCTGCTCGGTGGGTGCGCGTAGACGTCAACGAACTCAGTCGTTTTGGAGACAATAGCCGTCGACGGTTTCAACGTGGGTCGGCTGCGACTGCTCAGAACAAAAACAGTTTAAGGTGCTGCAAGGAGGCATGCTCTTGTGCGTATAGAGATGAAATGAATTGCAGAGGTGCAGAGTTACAATAATGAATTATAGATACTTAATTAAATACCAACTTTGTCCTCTAAGTTAATCTACATAATATAGTGAACATGGATATGAACAAAATTGCTACTTTCAAAATTCTGGGCCAAGATTCGAGATTATGATTTCACCCAATAATAATTTTAAAGTAAAAAGCAAGATAATCGTGTAAAATAAAGAAGTGAAAATGGAATGGATGACTGAGTTTGTATTCAATTCTAACGTTGGTGGTGTTCCTCTGTTCGGGGGTGGCTGTGGCGGCTGCGCATCGCTCGCGGTGGAGTAGTGCGCGGAACCACGGCCTCGAGTGCTGGTGGGCCTGAAAATTGTACATTACCAATTGAACAACACGTTCGCTCATATAACCCTCAGTTAGTATGCGTGAACTTAAAGACGAAGCATTTTCAAAATTAAATTCAAATAATGATTCAAGTAAATTTTAATTATCATCATGATATAATGTTTTATTCCAAGTATGAATGATCTAAACATTTAATAACCAGACGTGGCTCCATGATTTTCTGTATTATGATACCACATAATATGTTAATAACAGTGTTACACAACATGCAGTAGCGTACCAAACACGAATACATTTCGATACACTAATAATTCTGGTGCACTTAAACTAATGATGAGTTTGCAATGTGGTGCAATACGATTACGTGAAGCTACATTGAGGAACTTGCTACCCAAATAGCTAATTATCTTAACTACAAACATTCCACAAACTACACAAAATACCAATAGTGTGCAGGAAATGGAAAGGTCGCGTCAGGAGTTAACAATTCAGAAATTCAACTCAACCGACATGAAGTCCCCCAATGAGAACAGTATGTTAAGCGAAAGAGTTTAGATGTAGGTGCTATTAAACGATTGTCCGATAAGATGTTTGACTTCATGCTAGTTACTCGCGAGGCGGAAAATAAGGATGTTTTTAATAAACGAAGCCTCCACCCTCAATAAGTAATGTGAGATAACTTCAGGCTGCTTAGACTACTAGCCGGCGAGTTTTGTACCTCTGGTATTTGATTTCGTTGCATTTTGGATTCGCTTGCAGACTGTTGTCTGATGAGCATTTGGACGACGATTGGTAACTCCTGCGCCCACCTCCTGGGTTTGTCGCAGCTAACTTTATGGCGGGATTGACTCGTGAGGCTCGCGGTGGAAAGGATATGCTTTTAGTCGTCGATGTCGTCGGTTCGAACTTCACAGTCGTAGTCGATTTCGTAGTACTTGTCGTAGATGCAATTTCACTTTCGACTTTACTATGTCGCCCTTCAGTCTCAGTCGTAGCTCTATCCTCCACAAAAGATTGAGTTGACTTTACTACTTCATCGTTAATATAAACATCCCGTATATTACTTTCTGTAGACGGAATATCGTTAATAATGTTTTGAAACTTGTGCGAGCCTTCATTTTCTGGTGTTTTTGTTATAAGACTACTGAATTTAGATTGATACGAGTCCCTACTTGGTATGCTTCTATAATCACTTGTTGAACTTTGTATCGGCATTGGAGATGTTGGTAAGTTGGCATATGTGAAGGGAGTGCTACTCATGGTGGCCATAGTTGTAGTCGTTGATGAAAAATCTTTTATGTCGCTTTCCGCTTCAGTGAAGCTAACAGATTCAGCACTCGGGGCAACATACATACTAACAGGAGTTTCCGTTATAATTTGAAGACGCTTCACATTGCTGCGCAAAGGTTTTTCATCCACATACTTCAACAGCTTCTTCTGGTATCCTATATTAACTACTTTCTCTTCATAACTTTGTGTGGTTGTAGTAGGCTTAGGTGTAGTTGAAGTTGTCGTTGTTGTAGTTGGAAACTCTTCGACAAATTGTGGTGCAGGAGAACTTCCGAAATTGTTCAAGAATGCTTGGATGACCGTTTTAACTTTACCATTAAATATTTCCGTTGTTTGGTCTGGGACAGCTTCATCTTCTAATTGGTAACTATAGTATGAAGGCTTACGCGAATGTTTTTGTTTCTTAGTATTACGGTGTCGAGATGACCTGCGTGTAGTTGTTGTAGCAACAGTTGTGGATGTGGTAGAGGTAGTATAGTCACGTGTATCAGCGTTTCTGTATGTATTGCGTAAGTTATCCAATGTTTTGAAAGGTGAAATGGAAGGCTCGCTCCAAGTGTATTGAGATTTATCGTATTCTCTTGTCGGCGGTTCCTCATTTAGTGTATTATTTAGAGCTGCGGTCGATATCTCGCTAACACGAGCATTTTGCAAATCGGTCTCAATCAATGCTTCGGTATTAATAGCATTCTCTGTGGAATCAACAACTTCTTGATTGTTTGCAGAAAATGGAGTCGGTCGTGTTTTGATATAATATTTCATCGATGTAGTGGAGGGTAAGGTGGTGCTCCTAATTCTAGACTTTATGGGAACTGTTCTGCTCGTTGGTCTTACATAAACAGGAATATCGTAGTCGTCTTCGCTGTTGTCAAGACCAAAATCATTTCTACGCTTCGAGCTCTCCGAAGATATTTCGTATTTACTCGGTACCTCGGTTTCAACTACTGGTTCAACAGACGCTGGTTCTATGGACGCCTCTTTACTATTACTATCATAATAATACCTATCAGATTGTCTTTGCCTACTACTACTACTGCTACCACCTCGACTACTTGGTTTACGAGCCTTATCAAAATCTTCTAATGGTCTTGTTAGAACAGTCAACGTATAGGGATTATTGGTATTATTAGGATTACGCCTGATTGAAAAACCTGATGTTAGTGACACTTTTTTATTGTTCCTGGACTTGGATCTTACCACTTCCACGTTATTATTATTGTTAGTCACTTCAGAAGAACGTCTTGACGCGGTTGCAAGCGTTTCAGTCGTTGGTAATGTCTCTTTTAATCTATATAAATTGTCAGTCGCTTCAAAAGGTTTGGCAAGGGAGGAAAAGTTTAATGTGGGTGGTTGCGTGGTAGGGATCGATGATGAGATCTCGTCAGAAGGTTCTGAAGAGGATTCAGGAATTGGATTCTCATCTGTGGATGATCTGTTGAATACAAAGCAAAAAAAATCTTTCTAATTGAAGCTCTAAAACAATACTACTTATATAAATATATTTTTTTAACAGGCGGAAAACTGTCTCGTTTGTACAGATAAATTAGTTTAGTTAGTGAATACGGAAACAAGTTATAATATGTTTAGTGTTCACTACTGAGACAGATGAAGATACCACAAAAGCTACAAAATTACATCAATATAATATTAAAAGAGAGAAAAGAAATAGAACTGATAAAACTAGATACTGAAATAAAATTTTGAACAACCTTAAGACCGATACAAAAGAAGGACAGAAATTAGTAAAAAGTTAGAAGTTTGAATCAGTTGAAAGGTTGCAAATGAGAGGTGAAACTTAGATGAAAACGTAAGATGATAGAATGATGTTAATGAAATTTTGAGACAATGATTTAAGCCGGGATGATTTTACGTTTGAAGATTGTTCTTTTGTAGTACCTTGGGGTAAATCGAGACGGGGTCATTGCTTCAGTGTATGGTGCTGTAGTAGGGCGTTGTGTTGTTGTGCTTGTGCTGGTTGTGGAAGGAGTAGTGCTAAAAGTGGTAGCTTCATACACAGTCGTCCTCCCGCTGCTTGGGTTATGATCGTATCCCAATTCATTACCTTCGCCCCTGGATCGTAGGCAATATTTCCATGTTAATTGTTTTGCACATTTTACATTTAGCTCTATTAGATTTTATTATATTATTAAGATCTAGTAATAATTTCACTTAAAACTTACCTAGTCGAATGGCGAATTGGTGCTTGGTATTGATTCTGGTTGTTGTTTATCTGAAATTTTATTTGGCTTGTTATTATTAAGTACTTTAACTAATTATATCACAGAGATTGTCATTGTTCTGTTATTCTTTGTAACAATTTCTTTGAGATTGATAATATAATTATTAGAACATTGACCAAGCTTTTGACAATATTTTCAGTTACTTTCTCTTGGGCTTTTGCACTCTTATTCACATAGATTACTAGATGATAGTAAAGCAAACTAATCAAAAGTTACCTGTGGTCGTATAAGTTCATCATCGTAGTCAACCGGTGCTGGCCTCGGTGTGTAGGTCTCAACGGGTCGTCGAGCTGGCGCGGGGGGAGGCGTACCTCGGTACGTCTGCTGCACAGCTGGGCGGAGCGAGGCCGTGTTATATTGCTGAACGTAGTCTGCCGATACCAGTTAGTGGGTTACGTGCATGAAGTTGTAAGGTTATATAGGTGTTGTAGTATTAAGAAATTGGTAGGATTATGGTTCATCGTTTTTAGTGGATAGGATTGAAGAGAGATTGTTTTATCAGTGATGAAAATATCCGTCAACCCAACGTATTAAATTATATTTATGTCAATACTAGAATAAAGAGCTTCGGTGTTAATATAATACGGGATTGCACCTTATAATGTCTTAAACAATTAAACAGTCTTATTTACATTTTTTATAAATTATGGGTAAATATTAGGTAAATGTTGTTAAAATTGTATATATACTACCACTTTCATCATATTAGTTTTCAGTTGACCTCTTATTTGAAATAAGTAATAAGGAAAAAGTCCCATTACACATAATCCATTCATAAAAAGTCATGCTAATATAAAGTAGTTAGACTGTTACAAATAATTTATTAGGTTTTCTACTAAAATCATATAACAAACTTAGAACTTAATGAAATACTTTTTAAACAACGAGATCATCATGCGAAAAACTCTATTTGAAAATGAAATTCATCCGATAAATGTATTCACAGATTTCAAACATGGAATTAAAAATATCCATATCCTGTACGGTTGTTATTATAATGTTACCTGTATCTTTGTACAATTCACCATCTTCATCATAAACAGCATAGAAGGGGTCGTATTGATCGGGACTGTAGTTCTGAGATCCATTGTACAACATCTTCGGACGGGGACTTGCTGAATAGGAGACTGGAGCTACGCTTTCTGTCGGTTCCAAGCTAAAAACACCATTGGTTCTGTTGAAATCTCAATAAACATCATAATTTTTTACATATTTAAAGTTGTATGTACAGTTGATTTCGCAATATACAAAGCAACTTGGACAGTCTTTTCTACGGTCAAAGTCACTATATAGTCAATGTTAGTTTAGTCAAAATACGTTTAGTGCGATAGATATCAAAATACCGAAGAATTATGTACAGAAAGTGTAAATTAGTTGTGCCAAGAGTCATTTCCAGTATATCTCATAGTTAGTATTTATATAGTTTTGTGCTCTTCTAATTACCTGTTTGTTTTATCGTCATGTTTAGTCTTTGTAAATCTAGTCTCTTGGTTGTGGCTGTCACGAGGAGTCGTCAATTTCATTTGTGCAACAATATTTGGATGTCTTATTCTTCCTCTCATCTGCTTTTCTTCATTTTGGGAAGTTTCTTTAAGAGTTGTCGGCTTAGCTAACCTATGCCTAACAGTATAGGGACGCAAAGTCGTTTGGTTCAAATATTTGGGAGGCCTAATAGTGTTAGGTCCGTTTTCAGTAACTGGTCTTCTTATATGCATAATAGTTCTGTTTCGAGGCATATGATGTATGATTTGGTAATTAGATACTTCAGGACGAATCAGAGTATTTGGAGTAGGGGTACCGTAGTCTACTAACACAGGGATCGGAATTTTTCCATTAATGTTTTTGTTAAAATCTTTAACTGGAGATTTTGTCACAATAGATACATCGTTATGATTCTTAGTGGCACTCTCTGGTTTGTGGTTATTGTATTTCATTGGTACTCTTGTAGGCTTTGGCTTAATATTGGCTGGTGAAGAGTTCTTTTCATAACTATCATCATATTCCTTGTAATTTTGAGCCAAGGGTGGTCTCTGAGGTTTCACTTCAGTACTTGGCATGTATTTTGGTTTAACTGCAGGCTCGTAGTAATATTGTTCATCTTCGTCTTCATAATAATAATCATTCATTTCTGGAGAAGGCTTTGGTATCGGTCTACGTTTAGGTGGTGATCTAGTCGTGGTAGTGATAGGGCTGCTAATGAATTGTTGTTGGTGGTTGTACGAATTAACTGCATTTTGGTGATGGCTATAATTTTTTACCGGAGATTGAGTAGATTTTATGGCTTGCGAAAACAAATCTTCTAGATTTTGAATATTTTTTGGAGTACTTGGTTTGAATGAAACAGCACGGAAAGGAGATTCAGTGGATGGATTATTCCAATACTGTTGTAAAGCTGAAAGTTGTTGATTCGCCAACGTCGTCAGAGGTTTAGGCGTGGAATGTTTTAATGCAATATAGGCATTATGGGGTTTGATAGAGGACACTAGATACGGTTTGGAGGTAGCAACTATATGTGGATGAAGTGATATAATCTTTTCAGGCTTTACTATGTACTGATGTTTCGGTGTTGACACAATGATTGGCGAGGCTGTCCCAGAGATTAACAAGTATGGTTTAGGACTAGCAGAGAATGTATGAGTCTGTCCTTTCAATTTATTATCTTGATTTGGTTTAGGAGTGCTGTTTAATGCTCTGCTGAAGCTATAACTAATTGGTAACTGGCGGTCGTCATTAAAATTTGGTGGTTTTAACTTTGGTCTATTAGCATCTAAAGGAGTACCAGCAGTTTGTCGATTTATATATGTGTGTTGATTTTGAGGTTGTTGCTGTTGTTGTTGTTGCTGCTGTTGCTGCTGCTGTTGTTGTGGCAGCTGTTGTTGCTGCTGTTGCTGTTGTTGTTGTTGGGATTGTCTGGTCGATTCTGGTCTTTGAATTCCCTGGTCGTATGAGTGCGTTGGTTTTATTGGCGCTAAAGATGGTCTTAAACTACTAACAAATGTAGCTGCTGAGTTACCAGGTCCGGAAGGTACAGTGAAAGGTTTAGGTGTACTCATTCCTTTATAGCTTAATGTCGAACTGTGTTCTCGAGAACCAAGTTGTGATGCTGTTGTTACTTCAATTGTGGGATTAACATTAGGTGCTGCTCTTAGATTATTATTTGTATTTCCAACTGTATACTGACCATTGCTTAATTTTGTCAAATATGCGTCAAAATCGAAGTTAGGACTAGCAAACGGATTTTCTATATCTTTATACCTATTACTCGGGTGTGTGAATTCATAGGGTGGTGCTGGAAAACCGTCTTTGTGACGGTCATCATCTTCATCATCTTCTTCTGAATTCTCATCCTCTTCTTCACTAGAATTCTCTCCATCGTCATAATCTTTATCATCTGTTGGTCTTTTCTCAGCATGTTGTTGTAATATTTTTACGTTTCTAATTGGTTGTTGATTATTGTTAATTAGATGTTGGTTCTGTTGCTGGTATTTATTTCTGTCTTGTTCTTGAGTTCTGTAGTTTTCTTGGGGCCGCGGTGATGTTGGCACTGGGATAGGTTTACCCGTAACAATAGTACTAGGAACATGCGATGAATCGGGAAATGAGATCGGATTGTTTTGATAATTTAAATTTGATGGCGTCGAAGAAAAAAATTGATTTCTGAACTGAACGTTACCTTGCTTGGGAGCATTATTGTAAAAACCACCAGCTAATGAAGTAAATGGCTCACTATTAAGCGATGATATAGGTGGACTTTTGGTTATTATTTGAGTTGCAGCATTCAAAGGATTATGTGCTAATGGCTGACTAGATGGGTCTGGTAAACTAGGTTTAAAAAGTCCTTGCGATTGCAAATTGCCTGCTTGATAAGATAAAAAAGGATTAGCTGTAGAATATAAGTTATTATTGTAGGATTGTGGATGGCGAGTATCATAATAATTGTCATTATTTGGGTTATTATAATACGTTGGCTGGTATCTAGAATTTTGAACATTAGTATTGTATTGTGGGAATTGAATTATTTTATATGGCTTTACTAGGGCCAGATTCTTCCCAGGAGACTTGAAGCCATTTTTAACATAATATCTGGCTTGTCTCTTTCCTCGTTCGGTATCATCTAATGGTGTACCATCTTCATCATCTTCAGTATCTATTTCGACATACTCCATTTCTTCGCCACTGTCACTTCTTTCAGACATTTTTTCTGGTTCTGTTGTAGTAGTACTAGTTTCATTAACAACTAAGTCTTTTCCTACCACTTCCCTTTTCTTTCTCAAGACTGGTTTTTCATTCGGGTCATTAGTAATTATTTCATTTGTCTCAACGTCTAATTGTCTGTCATTAGAAGAGTCAGTCACGCTGTCACTTTTATCTTCACTGCAAATAATGACACTGTCTATTAATTCTTTATTGATAGTCAATACATCGTCTTGTGTTACACTCTTGTTGGAACTTACCTGTAAGATTGGGGCGCGGGAGTAACAGTAGCAGTTCGTCGTTCATCGACTTGGGAGCCAAATGAGAAGGAGCCTATTTTACCACTGTTTTGAGGAATAGACGCAGGAATAATGTTAGAGTTAAAGTTTCTTCCGGAGTTGGTTTGTTGAGCTCCGTAACCATCTCTGTCCTTTTGAACTTGTCCTATGGTAGGAGGTTGTCCTCGGTAAACGCGTTGTTGTCTGTCACTTTCAATTTCCTCGACTGGTGGTAAGTCATCTACTTCCTCGTACAGTTGTTGTTGCTATAATGAAAGCGAAAAATTAATAATATTCCACTCAGTAAAGGAGTCATAAGGACGCTGCATTGTCTCTTATACTCTACATTTTCTACATACCTTTTCGTATTCTTGTCGGCTGAATTTAGGCTGTCCTCTTGAGGTGATGACAGGGTTGGGCTGAGCACGCGGCGGCGGTGGCGGGGGTGTGCGGCGTGGCGGCGGGCGAGGGGGTGGGTCACGTTCGTTGATCCGCTCTAGCTCCTCACCGCCGACCGCGCTGGTGCCGTCACAGCCTACGTTGCGCGGCCAATCACACGTTTGGAGCTCGTGGCTAGAAAACATTAAAAGGATATTTAGAACAAATATACGATCGAAAGCCAGATTATCAGAAGTATAGTATACATATATACCTATACCTTCTGTTCTGTCTACTTTACTATATTTGCATAGCAAGAATGTACACGAGAAGGAGACAGGCTTGATTCATATCTATCATACCATTTTCTGTTCATGACACGACTTGATTCCAACAAATTAACGTCGACTCTAGTAACGTTGGTTTGTTGGAATCAAATCAAAGCATAAAATCATTGAGGTATTTAGGTCATTGGTCTTCTTTTAAGTTTCCAACAACCTCAAAGTCAAGCTACACCACGATTTCAATATTGTTAGCACTATACTCATTATCTTCGTTAAAAATAAACTTTTTTGATGTGAATTTCTCACGCTTAACAAGATGTTCCCATATAATCCGACGGCGTATCTCTTTATATGAATAATGTTATTATTGTCACATGTTTGTTATTTTAATCGCATTTTCTCATTAGAATCTGGTTTCATGTTAGATCTAGCATCTTGTAAAGAAAACTTCAAGCTATTTATAACATGAAATGTAGTTCTACTAAAAATGGAAATGATTGATAGAAATGGAACGCACTCTTATTAGTTTAAGTTTTATCCGCTTACTTGTGTGGCGCTAGGTGTGTTATAAAACTATCATTACGTGTTGTTAGAGTCAGTTTAATTAAATAAAACATACTTAATAATAAATTACCAATTTATTATTTGCTAAAAACCTTCATGACTCGGTATATTGGACATGCTGTATTGAATGTGATTAACAAATGAATTGAGGATCATGTCGATGTGGAAAATAAGCAAAGACTAAACTACTACGAACACTTGTGTGTGTGTGTGTGTTAATAGTGCAACTGAACTTGACTATACCATCTACTCGGGTCTGGACAGAAACATCTTCCTGACTGACTAACAACAATATACCACAATCATCTATCCGTAAGGTTGGACGTTCTCAGGCTAGGTGGAGCGACGATCTTCGCAGGATGGCTGGTAGCAGCTGGATGAGAGTCGCCGAGAATTGAGCTGAATGGCGTGCAATTGGAGAGGCCTATGTCCAGCAGTGGACTGCTATAGGCTGATGATGATGATGTTGATCTGTCCGTCTGCTTAGCGTTATGAATATGGCAACAAAACTGACTATTGGGAAGCCCGTACAGATAATAGTTTATTTGCTGCTGATATTTATAATGATTCCTCACCTGTACATAAGGCCACCAGTGCAAGACTCGAGTAGAGCGCCGCCAAACACGCAGACGTAGTACAATGTGCAGTCGGTGGGGTGGGGATAATAACCGAACTCTTCGGGACAGTCGAAGTCGATTTCACGCTTGATGTCAGCTGCTACGGGCACGCTTCGGACCGAGCCGGATCGGGACCGCGACCGGTCGGATTGAGCGCCAAAGCATTCTGAAATTAGAAAATGGAATTTAGTAGTGGAATTCGGAAATGAAAAATAATAGGATACAAGTAAATTTTTAGTTCAAAGTACAAAACCTATCTTTTTGAGCTTGTCGAGTTACATTAAAAAAATGTAGTTTTGCATCTGCATGTATTTTAGATCAATTAAATAATATTTACAAACATAGTAGAATATTTAAAAACACTAAATAACCTAACCTAACTGATAAATTTATTATTATACCTAATCGAACACAATGATCACAAATTGGACCAAACTATAGCATAAACGACCACAATTGATTATCGATCGAAATAATAATATATCGCAAGGTATTATCGAATGCATCACGCATATCACATCGCATTGTGTTCGAAACGCTTCGAAAGTGATATGAAACAATTGTCGCAAGCGGCTGCAATAACACGAACAACGAAACCGTCGCCGATACACTTTAAGATAACTGCATACTAATCGGAATAATAAGCAGAAACCACCGACGCAAGCCTTAATGGCCGTACTTAGCACTATAGTAGGGATTCGAAGAAGGTATCGATGTCTGTATTGTCCATATCGATATTTCTATTATTTTTCGTCTACTTAAGAGCTACGCTCTTGTCAGTGCTTAACTGCATTCTTTATTTAGGACCAGCTTCATGACCTGATACGAAATACTTTTCAAGCGATCAAGTATTATCGATACCGTTGCAATTATGATTTACTAATAATTTTCCTATGACGTCAGAGCTGTCACTCGGCTATTTCTTCTTTGCTAGTCAACAAAATATATAAATTTGTGGAACAGATTAGTGTGAATTATACACTTAAGACAATTTTTGACGTGACAACGTCTAATAAATCGATGAACGCCGGCTGCATGCACGAAAAAGAATGACTCATTGTCCCGTAACGCTCATTGTCCTGTTATGGTCATTGTCTCGTTACGCTCATTGTACGCTTGCGCCGCATCAATGTTTTGTTATGACGTTGTCACGTTAAACTATCGTCCGTAAACCAACTTTACAGACAACCACTTTTTTTTAATAGTCAACTTACAGCTTAACTAGAACTCTCCTAAATATTTTTGTTACAAAACTACTAGTGAGTACGTTATCGATACCACACAGATCTCTGCACTGAACTATGCAGTTGCCTCACTGTCCTTGCAAACTCATGCACCGTATACCTGCAACCGAATTCCTTATCCCGCTATCTTCACACAGTGATCCGTTTATCAGATCTACGCCATCCGTAGTACCTAATTGATTTCGCAAATGTGCAAAACTCTGAATCGTCAGCTATAGTTATAGCATATTCAATTGTGTAATATGAAATTACCGTAACAATAGGGATTGTTATTTTTTTCCACATTCTTACAGTGTATAATGGTGGAAAACATATTGGCAATTGATGCTGTGTAACATTTGAAATTAGCGGGGCTAACATAACAACGTTACATAGTCTTACATCAGTTGGTAATTTGTTGGTAATTAGCGAAACTTTGCTCAGCACATTGAACACTGTTTTTTACAGTGTTCCGACTACTTGGCAAATGGAAATGAATGCATACAATTTTACTGAAGGTTTACAGATTCAATTTTACTTGCAGCGCTTGTTGAGCAAGCATTTCAATCAATGTGAATTAATCAAAAAATTTTGAAGGATAATTTTACCAACCTCTTTTGATTATTCAAAAGAGGTATAATTTACCTTCAAAAAAATTTAATTTAAAAAATAGTGTTTAGGAAATGCGTTAATATTGTTATTAACGCATTTCCTAAACACTATTTTTACTTGAACAGTATTAAGACTTTCTGACGAGGTGATGGGTTTGCAACAAGAGAGAAAAACTTATAGAATGACTCTTGGAGTGATGGATGTTATTCGATAGGTAGATATCACAAAGTTCCTTTTATTTATTTATTTCCTTCTTGGATCGCTAACAGAGGCTACATAATTACATGCATGTTAACATAAAAAACCGGCCAAGTGCGATTTGGACTCGCGCACGAAGGGTTCCGTACCATTATCTATAAAAACGGCAAAAAAATCATGTCTGTTGAATGGGAGCCCCCCTTAGATATTTGTTTTATTTTAATTTAACTATTTATTTTTAAATTGAATATATAATTAAATATTCTGTGAATATTTCAAGCGTCTACCTGTTGCCGTTATCAATATTTAGCAAAAAAAACACGTTTGTTGTATGGGAGCCCCCTTAAATTTTTATTTTATTCTGTTTTTTAGTATTTTTTGTTATAGCGGCATCAGAAATACAACATCTGTGAAAATTTCAACTGTCTAACTATCACGGCTCATGAGATACAGCCTGGTGACAGACGGACAGACAGACAGACAGACAGACAGACGGACAGCGGAGTCTTAGTAATAGGGTCCCGTTTTACCCTTTGGGTACGGAGCCTTAAAAATGACAAACGTGCTTCCAATTATACAAGACCACATCATTCACTTACTATCTAGTTAGGTACAACAACATTGACAAGGACGAAAACATTAAAATAAATCAAAATACAATATACGAAATCATTAAAAATAATGCAAATTATTTTAAACAAATTAAACAATTGAAATAATGAAAAAATTACCATAGATGTCAAAGGAAAAACAATAACAAAATATGATTCCTTAATAATAATGATAATCATCATTTATTCAAGCAACAAGACTCAAAGTGTTAGTAATAATATACTTACAAAAACATTAACAGACACAATTTGTGACATCACTGCTGCAAGGTAACAGGCCCAGTTGATACCCTGCAGCAGTGGTTCACAAACGCACAATCCAGCCTACTTGCTACCATAGACAGGATGCTATTGGTACCGCCCCGCATCCTACTAACCAGAGATGCGCACCGCTTCCGCATTACAGTGTAGAAGCAGTCAACGCAAGCATCCCAGATGCGCTGCAATATCGGGGCAACCCCAACAGCACCCTGAATGCGTTATTGTACTGAACGCGAAGGGCGCTGTATGATTTCTGAGTATAATGAGCCCACAGACTGCAAGAGTAAATGAGTCATCGAATTATTTTCAGAGTGGTAGCACCAGTACACCAGTACCTCGTATATTTTCGTAACTTATACCTGTTTAAATTCACATGGCGATGTTATCATCAGCGTTGTAAAAAGGAGCCGAGAGTTAAGAGCTTTTATCTAAATCGCAGTCAATTTTGTCACGTTTACAATGTATCACGAATTACGTGGGATTTAGGACAGACAGCGAATCTTGCGCATGGGTTTAAGTTATCATTTCATTAAATTAGTAAAGAGCTATTTTTTCTTTCTTGGTCCGTTTGTCTGCTATTGACCAATTTTGTGCTTCATTATTTAAATTATAATGCGAGTCTTTGGGAAAGCAAATAGTCCTTGTCCATAATGAAATACAAATACAGATAATTTTACTAGTAGATACATTTTATTTTAATATAAATGAGCTTGTGCTAATCTTATTTCACACGCCATAAAAATGTAAGTACAAATAGTTCTCATTCTTGGTTGTTTTAATGAAAATGTGATTAGGATTACCTATTAATATAAATGCGTCCTAAATGTATATAAGTTGTTTCTAGTAATAGTCTAATAGGATCTGTCCATAAATAATACTTCTAATTATTATTCTTTTAATTATTATATTATTATTTATTGAAATAAAGCAATAAGAATTGAATTAACCTTAACTAAATATCAAATCAAAAAAAAAAAAACGAGCCAAGACTCATAAAGGGTTAGTAATTGTTACTAACCCTTGTTTTTCTTAAAACTATGTGTTAGTAAACAACACAATACAGTGACACATGTAACTGACAACAGTGAACTATATAAGGACAATCCACTCTGTCCGCTATCATTTTCAGAATCCTGCAGGGTTCTGAAAATGATAGCAGGGCGCTGTTAGGGCTGGCCATGACTCGTGATAACAGGGCCATGTTAGGGCTGGCCATGTCTCGTGCCACCATTGATGCAGCGCGCTTGCGCATTAAAGTATAAAAACAATCCACATCCGCCTCCGCAAACATCCCTGATGCACTGCAACGCCATGGCACACACATTAAGGACAGATCCTATTATGTATGTTAAATCTTTCAATAATACCTACTACCTCTCTCCGCCACAAAACTTTTAGTTTCATCCAGTAACAATTTCAATTTATCGTACAGAGACTTTTAACTCTCAAATAAAACCTCTTCATTCAATAGGTAATACCCATAATTCAAGCTCCACTCCACACACAACTTTTTAAATATCAAAACCATAACCTCCATTACTCACTGATGGTGTGAAGTCACATAAATCTACAGAGCAATAACAGAACATAAAGTATGGTATACTTGCTTTCTTTAATGGCTTCAAGCACATCGCTAAGATCTTGTTATGATCTTATGTCATTTTTTTATGGTGGTGCTCTCGATTCGTACTGTTAATCTTAACCAAGTGTTACGTTTATTATGTAATAATGAGCAGAATACCTACTTACCTAAACTGTGTTAACTTCACAAGAACGGTTCCACAATCTACGCCGATGGAATTTAAATTAAAGATAGGTAAATAAAGGCAAGATGGATGATTCGGAATTGATAAAAACCAATTAAATTGAGGAATGAAGGTTAATTAGAGCTTTCTAACATCGTTAATGATGTCAAAATAACTTAGCTATAAGTCGCTCGTTATTATATCATAATAAATACGGTCTATATTTGTTCAGGCGATTCCCTAGCGTGAGCGTTCGGTCCTTCTTTACGAGTATCCCGTCACAGCGGGGACGCTCTGTCTCGCTCCCTGCGTACGCCGAATTCACATAATTTTTGGAATTATTTTAATAAAAAAAGAAGAGTGATCTTTTGAAATTAAATAACACGTGAATTATTAATATTTTTAAATTATCTATCCATTAGTGTAACTCTCTAATTAATGGAACGTCAACTTTAGCAAAAGATGCATGCAATCAATAATTTTAGTACTTTTTTTACACGGAAATTTCAAATGTAATTTCAAAACATAAAAATAAATAAGAACGTGCAATGTGATGATAGGATATCGTACATTAATAATGTGTTTTTAGATGTAGTTTATTTATCTTAATTAATGAGTTAATAGCCTCTGAAAAACGCGTTTTGCTCGGGGTAGCGCCTTAACCAAGCGCCGGACTTCACTCTCACTCCAATTCAAGTTTGCAACTCAATGGCGCGCCTTCCACCCACAGAACTATTCCATAGACACATTAAATCCAAATCTGCATACAATACCAAAGACACAGGTAGAAATAACCAAACAATATAATAATTATCCTCTAAAGGTAATAATAAGCTTATCTAGATAAGCCACCATCATACCATACGTTTTGCAAGACAGCCTTGTGTTTAAGACGACTACATACAATCTGCGAACAATAGTAATAGTCGAACAAATGCTTGAGTTTCCCACAAGTAGCTAATCTGAAAACTTGTCAAACGAAAATCGTCCATAAAACTATTGCCTGAAGAGTTAAACTATCGTCAGATATTATCCCAGTGTCGACACACGACCGTCAACATTCGGGCCGTGATCTGCGCACGCGCCACCTCAAGTACCCTAAGGCTTAGTGTTCACTCACGTATAATTTTGATGTTTATCAATCGTACATTAGTATTATATCGATAACCATCCAATTTTATGTAGCCTAACAATATGTTCAATATTACATGTTTGCCTCAAGCATATTTAAAATTACTTATGCCTCAATAATTTTTGTATGCAAATTCGAAGTCCGTGTTTGAGATCGACAACGTTCAATACTGGTTACAGGACAGCTTTTTGTCAAATCATTACTTAATGTGACGCAAAAAACATTGTATTTAGATCATACCCAAATAAATCAAACAAAAAACTTCCTTGTATTTTTTTGGTTAGTCAGTCTTGGACTAGCAATCTAATATGTCTGCAATGAAAACAGTAAAGGGTTTAAAACAATCCGTAATTACATTAAACAGTTGCAACGTACAAACGACGGATGCAAAGTAGACACACGCCCACCCTAATGATTAGCCAAACCATGGCAAAATCGTTGGCAAAACGCAACCAACTCTAGAATTAGCAAACGAAATCGACCCAGTTGTCGCAACGACCGGCTATACACTCGTATTAGCTTATTAATCAATCAGCAGATCCCCTGATCGTGGCTCCAAAGTGTTGCAAACTATAATAAATCCATAATTATTCGCCGTGGACGAACCATAGAAGCATGAGATGCATAATAATGCCTAGTTGTGTGGGAAATGCTCGGGCATTAGGCGATTAATCTGCACATTGCAATATGACGTGTTGAAATATTCTCCAACCATTGTGTAGATACATTAGATGCTCTAAATAAACTCGGATCCGACGTTTCAAGATCGTTGACTCCGACATTCTCAAGCGTTTTCTTCCTATCCTACCGCAATTGCGTTTCCATGTTTGTGAAATCAAAAAAGAAACTCCACACTATTAGGCGATAACTACAGGATAAGTGTGGGTGGTAAACCGTCGAATATCGCCAAGTGTTGCGAGCATATTTGCATTCTGCAGCATGTTGAATGCATTTACGTACACCCACTGTGATTACAAATTCTCAGAAACAGATATAAATTGCACTTGGAACAAAACAAAAATCCCTATCTCTTTAATTAGGATAGAAGCAAAAACAAATAAATTCTGCGACACCTACATACAAGTTGTTTCATAGTAAACTCATTATTCCAATGTCTGCTAGTTTCTCGGATATAAATTGCCAAAGAATTGTCAAACAATAGAAAGAATTATCTGCGCTGGAAATTCTCAAGTATGAATGAAATATGTTTTCACAAACAATGCTTGAATTATGTTGGGCTCGCCAAAGTCATACATCAAGTAAAATGAATGTGTGATCACCCCGCCGTCTATGTTAACTGGTTGTATAAGATTTTCTCAGCGGGCAACACCATCAGAACTGTGGGGCCAGAGAAAACATGATGGCAGGATATGTATGTGACCACGTGGGAGGCAAATGGACCAGGATAGTCAATAGGTGGGTGAACCAACTCCTAGGATGAGTAGGCGAGCATGGACAAACGTGATTGTATTGAATGATTTATGATATCTTTAATCTCGTAATGCTAATGTAGTTAATGCAAATAAGATCAAAACGCTGAAGGAAACAGTGTTGGATGTTTCCAGTGCGATTTATGTTCATGTAAATGGTTAACTTGAGAGATAGTACTCGATTTAACAACAAAGACGTGAGTGAAGGTTGTTTATATCAATCGATGTCAATAGTGACACCCAAAACATTTCAAAGGTACGTTTGAGATCAATTCTATAGAATCTTCAGATCTTTTTCGAGCATCTAGTGCTAGATCTAAGTCAGAGGTCAGTGCCTCGTTACTTTAGATATTGCTGCAATTATGATTAGTTTGCTCTAGTATTAAGCAAGAGCAAAAGTTTTATGTTCTATACACATGAACAATACATTAAAATCGTGATTGCGTGCCCTTTGTGGCACGTTGACCTTTAAGCTTTAATTCCTATCTGCAACCTATATCACTTCGCCAAACTGCCCATTCGTGGTTTGCCTGCACAATATAGATAGTGATACGTCAAAATCGGCCTTGGACCTCTCACTAACAATAAATTCATTATTAACATTATCAGTCGTGTGGGCGAGATTTTCGAATGTCTCATGCAATCCAATTTATTTTGACAGTCGATATTTCATATTTTATCAATATTTTCAAAATACGTCAAATGTGTACCTATCTGCTGGTAATCTAATGATACATGATCCAATTAACTTCACCGTAAATCGATTATTCGAATATAAATCGTTGCCCGAGTCAATCGGACACTCAGTTAAAGATTTAAAAAACTGAATGAGATAACTCGATTCTATGATAACATCGATTAGTTAACAATAGTTCTGTCTGATACAACTGTTATTTTGTATCGGTACGACAACAAAAATGATGTTGACTGTGATAACTTAGTATCGCGTGGCAAAATATACAATTCAAATTCGATGCTGGTAACTTGTACGAGTAAAAATTTATCGAATTTTGTGAGCGGAACTAGAAGTGGAGCAATTTTCAACGTTTTTTTTTAATACTAAAACACGAATCGGCAAACGAAAGGTAAGACGCCCTCAAGCTAGATGGAACGACGATCTTCGCACGGAGCCTGATAGCAGCTGGTGCCAAGAACCGGGATAAATTGCGGGATGTGCGATTGAAGAGGTCTCTTTCAAACTGTGAACTGATTTATGTTGATTAAGATACTAAAACGACCATAGTGCCTTGCCCACGAAAGACGAATTGTAATTAAGTATTTCTTTAAGGTCAGCTTAACACTAGAACAAAGCTACGTGCACACTTTATCTTAGTTCTTGTGCATTATAAATACTGAGTACCTAGCCCAGTGCAGGTTTGTAGATAGCTAAGTAAAATTTTTCTTTTGCAGCATTGTGGACGAGTTGCTTAACTTTTTTTTTTTTCTACACGTGGCTGGACCAAAATCATTGTTACTTCTTATATAATTATGAACGATTTATCGCTTATGTTCTCGTTAAGAGTAATTCATGCACGTTCTGTTTATTGCCGTTAATAGTTTTGAACGCAAGTCTTTTATGCGGCAACATTGCCCCAGGCAATATTACTCTAATAATGTTGGAACACGCCCAAAATTTGTTATTAATGTTATTTATCTGATGGAGTAATGGAGTTTGGAATCAATTAGTTCTTTATTTGGCGCCTATATGAAAATGCCTATGATTATTTTTAATGAAAATAAAAGTGAAATCCTTTCGCTCTTCTTCATTATTGGCAATAGAATGCGTGCTTTATCGGTAAAATGTTTATACAGACATTGTTTTTACATTAGTGTATCGGGATAGTAAAAATAAAGTTAACATTTTATTCTTATCTAGGTTTTATCTTAATGTGCCTGCACTTTTAGTTCTTTGTTTTGCAATTTTTATCTTTTACAATATGAGACTACACTATGAGATAGTGACAATATTGATTTTACTCTCCGTGGTTTTGTGTTTATTCTTTCAAATTATTTGCATTATTAGAGCTTTATATACAGGACTTATGGGGCAGTATTGTGCTCATACTTTTAATTAAGTTGACAAAGGCAACATAACAATTTTTCCTTTCTATTTTCCGCCATAAAACTGCTACATTTAAATTAAACACAATTTACTGCCATTCAGTCGAGTTTAGAACATAGAAGTTGTCGTGATTTCTCACACAGAGTATGAAATATAAATTATACATGGCACTCACACAGAACTGCGTGGATTTGGTCGATCATTGCACTTCGTTGCGACATGACGTTACTTTCCGCGTCCGTGTTTTTGAACACTGTGCAAGCTATAAACTTATGGACAAAAGTTAATAAATTTGATGAATGCTTAATTCAGCACTCGTAACACCACGTATTTTTCTTCTTTTCCAGACCTGTGCTTTTCTATTAGTCACCTCCTTTCTAACCATATCATCTTTCACAGAGTCCATCCATTGTTTCTTTGATCTTACCCTACTATATCGTCGGCTTGACTACAAGAACTCATTAAGTGACATAGTCAAAACTTTGAAATAAGCAATAAATTAGTTTTAATTGTATTGATTGCCCTATATCATCTTCATTATGATTATGTATGTTAAAGAAAAATTAAACACAATGAGTTTTTGCATTATATAAAACTAGTCAAGACGAGTTCAAGGCGTTATAAACTTTACATGATGAATTTTTGCCATTAATGAGTTCTTTCAGTAAACCGACAATATATTATCCATATTCATACTCAAAACTTTCTTCAAAACAGTTTCTTCATTCCTCTACATCACATGGAGTACAGACAGCAAAAGTAAAATAAAACCTTTATTGCATTCATTGTAGGTAACAAATCAAGATCCCAAAAGGAAAACGAGAGCGAGGAAGACCATCAAGAAGATGGGTCGATGATATCGCAGGAGATAAATGGCAAATAAAAGTGAGAGGTAGAAAACATTGGAGGAGGCCTTTACCTAACAGAGAGGTGGTTTTCATTCAAATTAAACCAAATCTTATTTATACATAGGTACATAAGTAAACTCACGCCTTCTTACCATGGGGGTAGGCAGAAACCATAGAACGCCACCTGCTACGCTCCTGTCAAATCTTATTAAGGCCTGTGTTCATCAACATTCACAGCACCGGTTAGGTACTCAAACATTTGTTTTTAAATGTCAAATTTCCTAAGGACATTTTAAATATAGAACTGATTAAATATTTAATCAATTGATTTAAATGTTGGTAAACACACGGCTTAATATAATAATAAATTGGAAATTGAATTAATAACGGTTAAAATAATCTTGTTATTTAAAATAAATTATTAGTTATTAATGATTTACACTCAATATCAAATACCATCATAAAATATTGGGATAGATTTCAAGACATAATTATGTAACTAAAATTGAAAAATGTAATAATGTATTAACTTTGTTGCAAGCTAACATGTAAAACTGCATGGAAAAGTGAGAAAAATAAAGGCTTATTTATTTATTATTATTATTATATAAAATCATGTTATATGAAATGCATGATACTTTTTACTTTTAGCACACTTTATGCCATTGGAACGTTTCACTTCACATAAAGAACACAGTGTGCCACTATCAGCACTGTCTGGAAAAAAATAGAGCATTTATTATGGTATCATCGTGAGCTACGATATTATCGCCTGACCCTCTTCGCTTGAGCCTCAACGTTACTTTAGTTGTCACGGTGTACGGCCTCGGTATCGTAATAATAGCCGCCTTTTCACTTTTTTTTTATGCACAACTACTCTAAAATATGCCTCTACGTTGCAACATTCGATACTTGAAAATGTCTCAAGGTCCATACTGTTTATTTTTTCTGAATGAAAGGTTATTCTAAGCAGACGTAATTCTTTTGTTTTGCGTAATAGAATAATGTAGCAGTGTTCTGCACGAGAACTGCTAACAAGGTACTGTTCATTTGACTACGACCATGGGAAGGACGTTGGTAAAATCAGTTGCTAATGATACCTCCCACGCTGTGTCTTTAAATAAGAACAACATTGCAGTAAGAATTGCAATGATAATTTTTGTGAACATAACTCAAGTTCACACATCTACATAAACATTTAGGATATAAAATATGCAGCAGGTACAGTATTTTATCATTGATTTGTCAATGTGGATAAAAAATGGCCGACCCCCCAGAAACATGTTATTTATTTAGGTACCTTTATATATAACACTTATCGCGTGATAAGTTGCCTGCCTTGGCATTTTGTTAAGTTAGATGACATTTTCCATAAAAACTTTTAGCATTAACTGCAAGACAATTGTAGATATCAGTGTAAAATCAAGGCCGCATATCTCCTTGTCTGTTTGTGGTTTAATAATTGATCTAATTTGATTTACAAAAAGTGAATTTATGACCACTTTACGCCTAGCGATTGCTTGTAATAACTTCCTGCTCTATTTAAATCATTACCTTGAACAATTACGTTTATAATGTCATGATCGGAATTCGCATACTGCTAATAAATCAACTACACCCAAACCACTTTTTATTTATTTCCGTCCAGTAGCCAATTGAAACCGTATATTTAAATGATGTATTTTAATTTTTTATACATTAGTCTTAAAATCTAAAAAAATAATTTCAATTTATCCTCAGACAGAACAAAAGGTTTACGCTTTTATTTTTATATATATGTCGAGATACATTTTTAAATCTCAGTGCACTATTAGAAGTGATTATGCCGAGCAGATATTGCCGACATAATATTCAAATTGTTTTTAATAGTGTTTCCTATGAACTCGACAAAATGTCAAGATTCTTAACTGTATTGTGGGTGGCAAATCGTGATGATCAAGATAATACCTACAGCGATGATATAAAACATTTATATATTATGTAAATTTTGATGTTGATACAGTGCTGTGGCAATGTTAAGTTAAAATCGTGGAAGTTATTTAAAAGTGCAACTTTGTTGATGACCAGTTTTATGGTTTGTACTCGATTTTAAGAAAATTTTAATGTAGATACTCAATAAGAGTCTCTTTCGTTAATCAAAAGTCTTTTTTGTGGTTCAGTATCAGAAATAGAACACATTGCCATTATTTAAAAAAAAAATGTGGTCCTACATGAAATCAGCAAAATATGGATACAATCAATTCGTAATAATATCAATGGGCGAGCGCACAACTGATAGGTACCTACTACTGCGTTCCGTTTTACTGACTGCGTCGCTGGCGCGCTGCGCGACGAGTATGCATTATACCAGTTTCAAAATAAACATCTTTCGTTAACGATAACTTAATTTTTTTTGTACTAAGACATATCAAAATAAAAAATAGGTGAATAATAAAACACGTTTAAGTTTAATTTGTCAAAATATGCGCACTGATAAAAAATCTTTTCCTGTATAATATTTACTCAAAAACCGATTAATGTTTCTAGCGTTTAACGCAAGATTCTTAGGAAATACCTTAGGGTTTGATGAATCACTAATGTGTTATTTCTATTAAGGCCTTTTGTTTTGGGTGGGAATTATCAAATAACTTCTCCCGGTCTGGACGGAGCGGGAGGGTGTGTCAGACTTTTACTGACTAAAACCCACCCGTGTTCCTTCAGTTGCCTGTGTGCCAGAGCCACGGTATCCCTTTCGGACAAACCCGCAACCCGAGCAGGCACAAGTCCTGGCGGACCCCGTCAGTGCGTGCTGACATCTCTTTGAGGCGCGCGTGGAACACAACGTCGGCCCGGGCCTGGTCCTTACCGAATGGCGAGCTGCCCATATTCCGCAGTCATAAGGATGGCATTAAAAGCAAAAAAGTGGTTACAATACCAACTGTTTACTGCAGCTTCCATTTGTCATGCCACCAACGCAATAGAAGTCGAAATCGGTTGAGCGGACTGCAAAAAAGGTTTATCTAAATGTCTAATCTTCTTTCAAATGGAGTATAGAATAATATTAAAATCATAATTAAAAAGACATGACTGTCATAAAATAATATGGCTTCGGCAATAAAAAATAGTCATGCAATTAAATCAAAACCCATTTTAAAACGCCATTTATTTTATTGATTAGATCTGTAGGATGTAAAGACTGGTCTTAATTAAAAATATCAAAAATGTTAATAGTTTTAAAACAAACAAAAAATGCAAAGAACTATCAAATCTTATATCTTTATTATCCTCATAACCTATTTATCATCACAAATTATGTTCATAATTTTTGTCCAGCGAATTTGTCATTTGTGACACTGTGTATTTTTTTTTGTTGTTGTTTTTTTTACAATAAAAAGCTCTTATTCCTTGACAGTTCTCTCTTGTGAATGTCATGGCAATATTATCTGTATCCGGGTGTACCTAAATTAAATACTACGACTTGTAAATACGAATACAAGGTAAAGCGCAATAATATGGTAAAAAAAATCTGCCCTTTAGTTTTTAATGTAAGAGTAGGTACCTACAATTTTTGTGATACTCTTTGTTCCTTTAATGTCCACGTTACACGAAACTAGTTTTTGAACCTAGGAGATGGTGCCTGGACTGGCACATTCTAGAGCTATTTACACGACGCTTGAAAATGTCAGCCCAATAGCTTTGCGGTAACTTGTCCGTAGAATAAAATCATCCGATTGGATACTAGCTTCTCCGGCCACACGAGGCTAGTACACAAGCCAGGATAGTAAAGTCAATGGGGAGGGGCGCTACTTGCTGAAAGATAGACCATGCTCATTTTCTTTTATGACCTCATGCATACAGATGCATGAGGTCCTGGCTGGAGGCCTTAATCTATTCACCGATAATCAGTAACCTGCGAGATACCAAACTCAAAATAATATAATATATAATTTTGAGAAACCAATCTCAAAATAATCTATATATGTATATATATACAAATCAATTGCGGTTCGTTAGTCTCGCTAAAACTCGAGAACGGCTGGGCCGATAAAGCTAATTTTGGTTTTGAAATGTTTGTCGTAGTCCAGGGAAGGTTTAAATGGTGAGAAAATACGGAAAAAATAAAACTATTAGTGAACGGCTGGACCGATTTCGCTAATTATTTTTTTTTGTTGTGTTTGTTATTATCAGGAGAAGGTTGGACGGTAGGGTAGGGTAGGTTAGGGTAGGGTAGGGTAGGGTAGGGTAGGTAGGTAGGGTAGGGTAGGGTAGGTAGGTAGGGTTAGGGTAGGTAGGCAGGGTAGAGTAGAGTAGTGAAATTCATACTATATTTCCTTTGCGTGTAGACAAACTGCCACAGTCAAATAGCTTTTGACAGAACGAAGTCTGTCGGGTCAGCTAGTATAATATATCATTTTGAGATTGGTACTCCTTATAAGGAGTATCTATTCATACACGAAATATTTTAAGAGAATTTATAGGTGGTAAAAAAGCCAAAGCAACGAAAAAAATAATTGTTTTTATTTTTACATAATTATTATACCTAATATTAAAATTATAAATTATTTATTATAAATAAATAAATTATAAATTATTTAATTTTTTAAATAATATTCCCAGATAAAAATAAATAAGTAAATAAACATTTAGTATTGAAAATAAATATTTTTATTTTTGTATGAAAATCTGATGAATCTGATGAGTAAATAATAAATAAAAGTCATAGACAAAAAAAAAATGATGTTAGTAATAGTAATACAGTCCTGCAAGGTTAGTATTTTACCAATAACAGTGTATATACAGGGTGGCAGGGACATCGACGCGCAAACTGTAACCATGAATTCAAACCATGATTCTAGACCACTAGAGTAGAATTTCTTCATCGGTTATTAAAAAAAAAATTGCTGTTCCATACATTTTGACCGCGTAGATATTGCACTTTTCAATCAATCAAACCGCCTAGCCTTTTCCAACTATATTGGGGTCGGCTTCCAAACTAACCGGATGCAACTGTATACCAGAATTTTACATGGAGCGACTACCTATCTGACCTCCAAAACCCAGAAACTGGGTAATATGATACCCCTTGGTAAGACTGGTTGTCAGACTTTCGGGCTTCTGGCGACCCGTAATTCAACGCAGAGGGGTCCAGAATTTATGGTAAAAGGTTTCGCCTCGATATCTCTGCCACCCTGTATATCGACGGTTAAAAGGTATAACCGACATTTTTTTTCGAAAATGGGTCATGAATGCCATCCTACTTAATATCTTATTTTAAGTAGGATGTCATTCATGACTTTTCGAAAAAAAAAAGTCGCTTATTACCTTTTAACCATCAATATATTGAAATTGCGCGAGGCTTGAGTTACTAGCTTACTAGCACAGTCTTACTATCCTAACTTGAAAAACTAGCCGCACGTAACCTGGGAATAAGTTTTTCTCGGCTCAATGTTGGCCGGTCAGTGCTCTATAAGATATGGTAATGTTACAAGCGTAGAGTTAAGACAAAAAAGGTTTTATTAGAGCCACACTTTGCAGCCGAGATTATGTTAAGTTTTATTTTAGTTCTGCTATTTTTTGCTGCTTGAGTGTATAGTTTCATATTTATGGTGTGTTTAAGCTAGATATGGTGGAGATATAAAGGAATATGGTCTTCAAGACATCTTATGAGATATGATTACAAGCATTTGTTTTAGCATCAACACGTCAACTGACGTTTTTAAAAATTAACTCAAAGTATTGGACATTATTTTGTTTTTCAAATAAAAGAAAATTTATAACACACATAACAACATCACACCTGCATTTCTCGAAGGGTTACGCAAAGGCGTACCTATAGTAGGTACAACCTAGGGATGATTACAAAAAATGAGAAAAAAACGATTATTATTTAATATAAACCGAGTTGTTTTGAACGATAATTATTTTTTAAATAATCGATTATTTATCAATCAATTTTTTTTAAGGGTCGCCTGTTTTAGATTTTTTTCTACTGGTATTAAAGATAACAATGCAAAACCGCTACCCATTTCGTTCGGACTTTTTTTTTAAAGCGGGAAATGACCTGAGAAAAGGGACAGAAAAACCAGGAACCGCATTAACATGCGGTTCCTGGTTTTTCTGAGGTCAGGTGAGGTGAGGTCCCATTAGGGAAAAGGATACTGAAGCTTTTGTTTGGCTCCAAAGAAATAATTGCTGTAAATGAAGTTGAATTAATTTGTTTCTTAACCAAAAATATCGCTTATTCTAGAAAAATTTAATACCATTTTGTTAAAAATTTATTTTTCTATAATCGGTTTAATAGGAACAAAAAAAAAACTATAATTAATTAATCGATTTTTTTACCGTTAAGGCACATCCCTGGTACACCCACATTTAACATGATGATACATAAAAAAATTATCACTAACAGTTTTGTAAAATATGAACACAAAAATCTTATTAAGTTAAGTATGATAATTTCCAAATTGATGTAGAACTAAGTAATGCGATTACTTAAAATACCTATTGTCTGCAAAGGGCAGCCAATCTCAATTTACATTCACAAATCAGCTGACAGCCAGTCACGATCGATGCTAGAAATTATTAATACTTAGGTATTTTAGACGTATCAACGTTATTACTATAGATTCCATGTAGTACTACAGTTTGTTAAATATATTAAATTTTGTCTGTTAAGAGGATGAATGAAAGGCGACCAACAAAAGTTATTTACAAGGCAGATGTGTTGTGTTTGGTTATTTTTTTTTTTTTTTTATCTAGGGCATCTCAGATTGTAACCACTAAGGTTCCGACTCTTTAACCGACTTTCCTGTGGTTGCCTTAAGCTCCTAACGAAACTTAATGCCTCCAGCCAGGGCGTAAAAAACTACAAACTAAACGACTGCTGCTCGCTAAGGGCACCCCCTGTGGGCTACGAACCTCGGCTTAGGGCAGCTGAGTCGGAGGGAGGGTGGCAAGGGACCGACGGTGGCTGGATAAAATCAGTGTTTTGATTATTATCGTGGGGAGTTTGGATTACATGCTGCTCAGCTAAAACGCGTGCTGGCGCTTCACTTACAGTCAAGGGTCGGGGAGGACTATTCGTTAGTCGGGGATTTCGCGCGGGGCCTCGGCGGCGAGGTCGGAATGACGATCGTGTATTGTGTGCTCTTATTTTGCGAACTGTACTAGTTTCCCTACGACTCTCCTGGAGGAGAGTAGTGGGGTCGTCTGGGTCGGTCAGTGTGTTTGGTTAAAAGTACCGTATACTTTTATATGCATTTACTAAAAAGCTATTATTTTAACATAACAAACAGACACTTCAGTCTTATTTATTTGTAAAGATTAAAAACTATAAGCTGTTATCGTTTTTGAGCATGAACGAAGTAATAGATTGTTTGCCAAGGGAGCAAACAACTATTTTGAAGGCGAGATCGATACGAGATACGTCACTCGAGCTTAAAATAGTGTTGCTCCCGAGGTGGACACTCTACTTTTTTTACCACCCTCTATGAAAAATTAAGTAAGTGCAACTTATGAATAAGAATAGTACGTTTATTTATTTGTATCACATTTTTAGCGCCCGATACAATGTTCTCTGGAGTTAAAATAATACTTCAATTCTCACTACTTGAGGAAGACACACAATTTTTTAATAAAACTAAGTAAAATCCGAATTTGAGTAAACAATTACGAACGAAGGCGGAATTCATTATTTTATTTTTTATTTTATTTTTTTCATTTTGGCTCGCTTGCAGTTTGCTTTATCATACAGCCTATTACTTGTTCATACAATGTTCGGGCTTGATCTCTTTGGTGATTGGAACTTTTACTAATATCCACATTCGAAATTCAAATCACTTTTAGTCCCTAGGGATTAAAGAGCTATTTTAGTCCCTGTAAACAGGGACTAAAATAGCTATTTTTGAGTAGATGTGATATAAAATAATTGAAGATATTCTATACACCTACGAACCATCCAAGTACTTGCTTCATTTTCCCACAATGCTTCAAATTTTTCCGTGACGATACCTATCATTGTAATAGGCCATACTAAATGTCTGTACCGTCAATATTTAGCAATAGACAATAGACCATGGGAATCTTCGCTGTAACCTTAAATGTTAGCCCGTCTTCGATTGATTGCCTTCGAAACATTATAATAATAGGTTCATGTGAAGAAACTTGGGTTTTGGTTGAAAATTACGTAACATCCACTTAGCATAATGCTGTTAATTGTAAGGCTCACACCTTTCGCTTAAGACTCATTAAGTCATAAGTGTGACAAATAGAATAAAGTATTTACGGCAAGTTTATCGAAAATGGTAGAATCTTCCACGCCTATAGACAGACAAAAAAAATGTAATTATTTGTTAAAAGTACCGTATATAATATCATATGCATTTAGTAAAAAAAAATATATATATATATATATATTTTGCTAACTACTGATAATGTTTACTTATCAAAAACTTTTTTTTTTTTTTTAATACATAATAAAAACAAGATGCATGGATTTTGTAAAAGATAACAGAGGCTAGAAAGGAAAGATTGTGCGCAGAACAGATGGCCGTTGGGGGCGAAAGGTTCTGGAGTGGCGACCGCGTACCGGAAGACGTAGCGTTGGAAGGCCTCCCACAAGGTGGACCGATGACCTTATGAAAGCCGCAGGAATCCGCTGGATGCGGGAAGCACAAAACCGGTCGATGTGGCAGTGCTTGGGGGAGGCCTATATCCAGCAGTGGACGTCTTTCGGCTGAAATGATGATGATGTCTTTCACAACGCTCAAAACAAATGAATAGCACATTCTCATTCAGGATTATTTAGCGACTATTGTAATCTCTATTTTAATTAAAATAGAGATTACAATAGTCAATAGTCGAGTAATTACTCGTGATAGGTCAGGCTACCCACTCCGATCATAAACATTACAAGTCTAAAAGTGACTTAATGAGACAGTTCGGTAACTTTATAGACTACGCCTCTATAAAGGAATTTAGGAAAGGTGCTAGTTGTGAAATTGTATCGCCACGATCTGTACTAAAGTGTTTGGTATTTTCGAGAGTTGTGTTACGTGTCACTTGTAAGGTATTTGACTATTTGTCCGAAATAACAGATAGCTTGAGAAGTGTTTTGCAATTGAAACGGTTTAGAAACAGTTTTGATTGTCAGTTGAAATTGAAAATAAATGAACATCAAAATTTTGAGCACACACCATCGAAAGAAATGTATGTGTATGGAAAGTAGATGTACCAAAACCATGTACTAAAATAACACACTATATTCCGTCCACCGAGAGAATGATTTTTTGACACCAGTCAGTTGTACAAGATTTGGAACGAATAATGTTTAAATTCGTTAAACACATATTCGTTTGTATGAAACTGACAGGTATCAAAAAAGCATTCACACGGTGGACGGATTGTAAGTAGTTTGCCAAAATGTACCTACAGATTTGCTCGATTTTTGAGCATCGACACGTGTTTTCTTTAGTACTTCTTCATCATGGGGGGCAGAAGTAGGTGTTAAACAAAACACATATCTATCGTCAAAAATCGAACAAATCTGTAGGCACCTAAAGACAATAACGCTTCAGTAGTTGAATACTGTAAAATTATGTCAAAACAATGACAAAATATGAAGTTGCTTTAAATACCTATAGAAGTAAGAGGAATAAGGTGTAAAGTACACTCATACTCTATGGAAAAAGGAGGATCCTCCGACCAGACGGGTTTAGTTTTTGGTGGGCAACTGCTCGATGGTTGATGTCGGGATGTTGTATACTATATGCTAGTCGCGCGGTAAACTCTGATTGCGCGATGCAGGTTTTATGACGTCAGGTCTTTGATGCGTTGTTCGCATGTGGCTATATAGATGCCGCCACATACCCACTAAGTCAAAACTAACCACAAAAGGCACCCTACAATTTCGCGAGCCAACATTAATCTGTATACAAAATCCCATTGTCCACTCACCATTACCTCATAGCTAGTCGGGCAGTCGGCCGCATTGCCCGCGTTCAATTGGATTCATTTCGACATTTCCTACATTCCCTGTGACAAGTGGGCGCAGGCGCAGCAAGTGCCCGGTCCCGACGACAGACAGCGACACCGCGCGTGACTATCGCAATAATGCCGAATGGCTGCCGGGGTCGGCGAGAGCGATGAGCGGCGAGCGAGTTGAAAAATGTTTTTAGTGTGGTCATTTTATTTAGTTTTAGTCTACAGAAAGGTAGACCTGGTTGAAAATGGTCTACAGATTCGTTAATTAAGTCCTTCTACTACCGCACACTGTGAAAACTGTCGTTGCATGAATTGGCTGTTGTATCAATAATTCTGCAGCATTCACTTTGTAACGGGATCACCAACAACCACGTTTCTCCCCAACATAATCAATTTGACAGTACGAGCGGGATAGAAAAATACGTGGTGCGGGGAAGTGGTATACAGTTTGACTACTGCAGTTTATGCGAATGATTTAAGAAAGAAAGAAAAATAAAAGCGTTTAGTGGCATTACATCAAAAATAGACCATAAACAATACAAAAAACAATGATTATAATGCCAAAAGGTGTGTAGGTGTGTCCGTGGCATTACTGCGGGCCCTATCAGAATACCAGCGCTGCGGTATTTATTTTTTAAATATCGCAGCATTATGCTGAGATAGTGACCTTTTTGGCCTCGCACAGGCTTACAATGTTGTTAGTTATAAATGCTCATGTTTTTTTTTATAGTTTTTACTGTTTGTATTTCTTGTGCGTGTCCCAAATAAAATATTTTTCTTTCTTTTCTTTCTTTCTTTAAAAAAAGCACAATGTCAGATGACAACACAAAGTGTACCACCAAGGTGTATTTACTGACAAATGGAAAGTTATAACCAGTAAAATGAACAAAGATGGAACTCTATCCACTCAAACTATAGGATAGTTTGAGTGACCGCCCAAAGTTGTTTGTTTTAGTTTGATAAATAATAATAATAATAATAAATAAATAATAATAAATCATTTATTTGAACCAAACACTTGTACACTTTTTATAAACCTGCCAAACTGCGTGACAGTTTGTCGGCAGGATTAGCGCTCGTTTTAAAACATTCGGTATACTCGTACTACGTATATTTAATTAAACATCTAAGTAGGTACATACATATAATTTACATGAACGGTAAGAGTATTTTAAACATCTAAATAGGTAGATAGGCACAGATAATTTAAATGAAGGGCAAGAATTAGTATTCTTGCTTGATTTCGTTATTTTTTTATGGATACGAAATATAAATGACCCAGAATAAATTATATAATATCCTGGTTATGGGTTATTATGTCATCAAATTACGCTTTTTCCTTAAAAAGCCTAAAAAGCTTATGCGCCTCTGGCGTAAGTAATAAATGACAAGCGATACTGTGAAGCCAGACAAGGCTGTCGCACTTGATGTTCATCACAATAATTAAGCGATAATTTATCAAGTAGATATAACATTGTGCTGACACCTCTGACACCTTTTATCTTATTGATAAATATTATATAAGTAAATAGTACTTGACAGCATGCAGTGACCGCGGACTAACGTGAATTCGTGACTATACCAATACGAATGTTAGGTATTTTGAGTATTTAAAGGTCAAATGTGAGGCGGAAATGTAGGTGGGTTGTAAGGCTTTACTAGTTGTGATACCTGATTTTAATATCAATAGTTCATAAAAGATCTTTTAAATGTATTAGGAAACTTGATTTATACCTATGGATTAATGGACCAGCATGTCACCATAAGTAAATAATAATTACATTGTGTAAGCAAAAGTTTGCTGTAAAACCGATTCCTGGAAATTAACTCAATAAAAATATGAGTCTAGCGAATTTATGTGGTTCTAACTCTAAGGACCACCATTAAAACACTATTTTGGTGACATTCTGGCTACCCATTGGTGATTTGAATTTGTAAAATGTTACTTTTGAGTAGCGTCGTTAACGTTGAGCCTTATTGTGGCAAATTAACATATTGCATCTTTTCAGTAATCTTTTACATCGTTTTTTGGGGGAAATCGCGCCTCGCTCATGACTTAGCGAATTTCCAAACTAAAAGCGAGTAGTTGTAGCTGTCTAAACATTGTTATTGTTTTATTAGAGCACTATACTTATAGAAAGTTGTATCATTATTCCATTACAATATAAATCGGATTCGTGTGATTGTTTTGTTTTTTTTTTTTTTCTATAAACAATACACAATCATAAATAAAAATAATAAGTTAATATAATACTTATACAGGCTTACTTTTCCTGTTTTTTTGGTTATTATGCAAGCAAATCCGTAGGGAGGTAAATTTTAGTTTATTTTTTAGTGAATGAATCAATCAACTCAGCCTATCGCGTTCCTCCCTTCGCGGGTTCCCCATAGCACAGCATAATGCTGAGTGGAAGCCTTCTTGTCACAGTCATGATGTGGAGCTGCCGACCCTTTCGGTTTTTTGTTCGTTATTATATGGTAGATCTATTTTGATCTATTTTTCTGTGTACCTACCAACTCGAGTTAATTATCTTTTTGTATGCATTTGTTTCTGTGTCAAATAAACCTATTTTACTTTCTTTCTTTCAGTCTAGTGGCTGGACATAGGCCTCTCCGAGGCTGCGCCACAATATTCTGTCCTCCGCCTTCTGCATCCAAAATGAATGCATTCTTCCAATGAATACTTTCATTAAATAGTTGGTTGAAAAACAAATGCAATAAAAAGTATTTATAATAAAAAGTGTGAGTATTTATTTCATAGACCTTTGTGACATTTGCTATAGAACATTGAGCAACCATATCAAAATTTATTTAGTAAGCTATGAGACAGAATGTCACATGAAAGGCATATAAATACCACCGATAAATGACTGACATATCTTTCATCAGACGACATTTCAACCTATCAACACTAAGTAGCTGGTATCGGTATTGGTACCGCACAGACAGCAACCGGTCAGCACCAAATGCTTGATTAACTTTCACACATATCGATACCGGCAACAGATAATCTAATAACAATTATTATTCGGTAACAAAAGTAGTTCCGTCATTCCGCGGCGGAATTGGATCAGCCGGTTGATCACGAATGAATCGTGACATGATAGAACTGTATCGCTTTCAAATTACATAAATTAAGTTAAGAGTTTTATTGTGCAATATAATAATAATAATGATAAAGTATGTAACAGACCTGTTACTTATTTTATCATTATTATTATTATTAAATATTATATTATTATTAAGTGCCTATACTTATTAAATTTAGGTAAAGACACGCCACAACACCCTGTCCTCCGCCTTCCGCATCCAGTCTGTCCCAGCCACCTTTTTGAGGTCGTCCTCGGCGGTCGTCGTTGCCGATACGCGGTCTCCACTCCAGACTCGTCTACTCCACCGGCCATCGGTCCTTCGACAAACATGGCCAGCTCAGCTTGCTTACTCTGCAAGCTATATCGGTAACTCCGGTTTTCTTCCGGATAATTTAATTCGTAAAAGGTGACTAAGGGACTTACTAGAGAATGGGCAGCAGCGTTCTCTATGCACTTTTTTAACACCATACTACGATCGCCAATCCGCCTGCCAAGCGCGGTGATTATGGCAAATCCCCCCAATTGGTGGAGGCTTATGTCCAGCAGTGGACGTCTTTCGGCTGAAATGATGAATGAATGATAATGATGAATTTAATTCCTGATTGTATCCTTCGATACGCCCTGTTCCTCATACCTCTACAAATGTATCATGTTTTGTAAAAAGTCATAGAACAAAAGTTATTGTTTATTATTTTAGTAAATTGAAAAAAAGGTTGTTATTTTTTTACCCTGTATAGAACCTGATTTTAAACCGATTCGCAAAAGTGTACCACATAAACTGTATGCCAAATCGAACGTTATCACAACACTATCGAAATCGCAATTTACATAAGACAAAGTAAAGGTTTAAAATAATATCTAAACATTTGATTACATGTTTTCACAACCCATATTTATGATATTGACAGCTCTATGCTAATATGTGTAATGGCCGTTTTAAGACCGGACTTATTCAAAACGAATCATTACCTATTTAATTTTGAAGTAATAATCATATCTATTTTGTAATGAAGATTTGAAAGTAAGCATATACATGTTCGTGTGAACTTAAAAAGTAATTTAGTATTAAAGTCAACATTGTATCGATTTCGAATACGATTTATTTTGCTTACGAATATTTAAGTTTATTCAGTCATGTCTTAAGTTTTATTGACCTTTTCAAAGATTTTTTTTTTACTATTACCTACATTTTTTGGTATTTTGCCACATGTGCCTGCCACTTCAACAATTTTGGAATGTTCTTGTATTGCACTCGTTATCACGTTCCACCGTTTTGAATTTTGAATGTCAGTTTTACTATTTATTAATATATTTTTTTATTTCATTTTAATCTTCATGTGTTAATCATAATTTTTAATCTAATGATAATTTAGACATTAGGTTTGATGTTTTCTTTATTCTAAATTCGTTTATGATTTTGTTTTTTTACTTAATGTCTTGTTTCATGTTTTGTTCATTGTTTCTAAATAATTTTTCTATCCTCATTACGAGTAAACACTCTTTTAAAAACATATAATATTTAAGAAGCTATTTTTTATGTAGGTACCTAAGTGCTGTGTACGCCTGTAAGTGACTAATTCACCATAACTTATGCTTATGTTATTTTTTATGTTAATGTTTCTAGTGAATAGGTCGTTGGTGTACCTTACAAATAAAATAAAATAAATTAAATTAAATTTGTCAGTCACAGTATGTGCGCCGAACATTATTATTTTCACTTTGGAAGCTCTTTAACCCACAACAAGCTACAAGATAAGAAAAGATAATCATTTATTTGCTCAAACATGAGTACCTACAATACATACAACAAAAATTGTCAGCATGCAAGAGATGTTAAAAGTAGAGGTAAAAACGGATCATCACGTTTGCCTTAAACAATGGTGTGGCGGTATCAACAACGCCACATGCGAACTACGCATACTAACTACTAAAGACCTGACGACACAAATCCTGCATCGCGCTATCAGAGTTTACCGCACGACTAGCATATATACATCATCCCGACATCAACCGTTGGGCAGTTGCCCACCAGACACAATACCCGTCTGGTCGGGAGATCCTCCCTTTACTACAGAGTATGAGTGAACTTTACACCCTGTTCCTCATACCTCTAAAATGGCATGCAAATATTAATAAAACAAAGTACAATGTTACTCCGAGTCTAATTATTTTATTTTTTTAAATGTCATGGTATTATAGATCATTAAAAATAATAAATTTGTAAAACATGATCAAAATCTCTCATTTAAAAACTCATTTAAATCATAATAAGCTTTATCTGCTAGCAAAATAATTTCTTTTTGAACGCTACGTCACTTAACTGCTTCCAGCTTTTAGGTAGTTACTAAAGAAAGTATTATTATCGACTAACTAAAGTTTTACATAACCAGCCAATAATATCTTCTAAGTAGAAGCACCAAAGCAATAAGTAAGACATTGCCCGCAATACTGTTTACTACGACAATAATATTGTCCTTTTCCCATGAAAGTACTGTATAATGGACCACGTAAGTTGGTAACTACTTGTCTTCGCTATCAGATGGCAATTGTAACAGTAGTAACATACCATATACTGCATCAGTTATGAGCAATTTTCTCCTTTTATGGAAAACATTAAAATGGTAAAAACTAATTTAGTTGTCTAAATGTGAAACGGGTACGCTTCTAAATAATTTTTATAATTATATAATTCACACCTCCGTCTTAGTAGATAACATCAGTGACTGACTAATTGGTTTTTATATTATTTATAGAGTTATCAGGGTCATCAACCGTGGAGCAGAGTATTAGCGTAACACACTAACAGTAACAATGGGTATCATTTTGACGGTTCAAAAACATTCCGTTGTTGAGTAGACAAATGTTTCGGACATATGAAGCAATGGATTAGCAATATCCTTCAAAATCATTCAAATTGTAATTGGTCGCAATTAGGGTGCAGGTTTCAATTTGGCGATTTTCGAAGTATTGTATACAATTGCACATCATGCAAAGTGACGATTCGATGAAAGAAAATGATCAAGCCTTTTACAGTCTATGAAACTCTCGGCTGTAAATAAAACAATTATGCTTCAGTATGAAATTTACATACCTACTGGAGGATACAAGCTGAGGTTCTTACTCCAGTATTTATAGTATATGTATATTCTAACTAAGGAAAAAGCTTTCCCTCTTTGTGCTCACTATTAAAACGTGCTCCGAGAAACCTCTGTTTGAATATTTAAAAAATCAGCAATTTGACAACCCTGCAAATCATACCAAGTAAATCCTGTTTTATAATAAAAATTACATAGGTGTTTGATATTATTACCTATATAATATTTTTACGACGGTTATAATTCATATCCTACGCCATATTGACCAAACACACTAAGACTTGCAATAGCATTTAACCGAGTCAAATTTATTCACTTTTATAAAAGTATAGTCAACCTTATCACTTCCACTTTAAGGGTAAATTTGACAGCAAAGCTAAGTTGGTAGTACCTAATAATTTTTCGGTTGATTAGGTGAAGATGAATCATGTTTAACAAATTATTAGAAGTTCAGTACGTTTCTATAAATATCTTGTTAGTACTTTATAGTTATGAAGAACAGGGTGTAAAGTTCACGCATACTCTATTGAAAAGGGAGGATCCTTCGACCAGACGGGTATTGTGTCTGATGGGCAACCGCCCGACGATTGATGTCGGGATGTTGTACATATGTCAGTCGCGCGGTAAACTCTGATTGCGCGATGCAGGATTTGTGACGTCAGGTCTTTGATGCGTAGTTCGCATGTGGCGTGTTGGCCACAGATTTTTGACACTGCCATTGGGAAACAACGAATCGTTTTGTAATCAAGCCGATTTGAATCAAAACCGGAAAGACCAAATAGCATCACGAACATATCTCTATTCCGATAACCTATAAACTTCGAACACAGATTCGCCTGCCAATCATGGCGACCAAGGTATGACAGTTAGCTATATCGGTCAATGGGGTCATTTGACGTCTATGGAAAGTTATATAATTGTTATATCATCATACCATAGGTATTGTCTGTAACTATTGACCCATAATTCAATGGATGAATTTGTAATGAAAGGAAAACTGGTGTCTGTTTAACTGACAATGGGCTGACAGGAAATGTGACCACTGATAAATGGCTATCAATATCAAAATCAAAATATTTTATTTCACTTAAGAAACGTCAGGTCGGAGGATCCTCCCTTATCCATAGAATGTGAGTGAACTTTACACCCAGTTCCTCTAACCTCTACAGATCCTTGTGTTTTCAGTACAATAAACCCAAACTCAAATACAAACCCTCAAACTCGAAGCATTAATTCCAATTAAACCAATTACAGGCATTTTTGAAATGTCAAGGAGTCGGTCAGTCAGAAATATGAAGCTAGCCCATTCTAAAGCGTATTAAGTGAATAATATTTATTATTTATTTATTTTATTTCAAAGAAGGCTTACAGACTAACAAACCAATGATATAAAGAAAGTAATATAAAAAAATTGCTAATAACAAGCCTCCACATATAGAAAGAAAATGTCGATAAAAAAAGTACATGCAAGTTAATATAATTAGTTAATATTAGATAAGTTAATTATCCATGAAAAATAGCTGTGCCAAAAGCCGTCTTAAGATCGCCACACTGGTGCAGAACAAGTCAACATTAAGGTGCATAAGAAGCCTATTTAAACTAAGTGCACTTCTTATTGAGAAAACATTCCGCCTATAATTAGACATTGCAAAAGGTACATTTAATATTGGCCTTTGACGTAATCCCATCAGATTCGTGCGTAATGACAATATTGAAATGAATCATGTTTAATCCAGTACAAATAACGGGTTCACTTCTACTCTTAAAAAATAACTTTTTCTGAGGAAAATGTGTACGTGTAATTAGATATTTTAAAGAAGCATCGTTTGAATCACATTTTTGCTTAATTTTAGTTGTTAAATTAACCTTTGGAGGAGGTCAAGACCATCAAATAAGACACGTTTCATGTCTTGAAAATGTCTATTCTTTCATGATTTATTTGCAAATGTTGACCTAACAACCTCAATCAATATTTCTATTCTATCTACGAATTATGCATGTAGAAAATACTGCTTTTTTTAATTCGTCATTATATTGCAATCTGGAACAAAATGTAATTAATTTCATCTGAACAATGCTAAGTCAAAATAAATTAGCTGTATTCAGTTTTGGTACCCAATATAAACCAATTTTCCGAGTACTGCACAACCAGTCAAATAACAGCAATGAGCTAAAGGAAAATGAAAACATTTAAATACATTGGAAAGGTTCTAGATTTTTACAAATTTTTAGAAACAACCTAACGTCTGTGAAATTGCAGCAAATTAATCTACGCTTTCAGTATTAGAGTGGTCGCTTTATGTAATAAATACTGAATCTTTACGGTTTATTTGGTTTCAGGTAAGAAAACATGATGTCTTCGAGAATATAGCAAAAGAAATTCCCATGATTTCCTTTTTATGTAAGTAGATACGTTTATTTTGTTTAGGTAAGTTTAATTGGAATAGTTTGTTATGTCAACGGAACAATTTTTTCATGGCATTTGAGGTTATATATTTTACTAGCTGACCCGACAGACTTCGTTCTGTCGAAAGCTATAGTATAAACTCCACTACCCTACCCTACCCTACCCTACCCTATCCTATCCTACCCTACCTACCCTACACTATCCTACCTACCTGCCTACCTACCTACCTACCTATCTACCCTACCCTACCCTACCCTACCTACCTACCTAAAACTTAAAAAAAAAATAGATAGTAGCCGATTCACAGACCAACTGAATATGCATAAATTTCATAAAAATCGGTCAAGCCAATTCGGAGGAGTATGGTAACTAACACTGTGACACGAGAATTTTATATGTTAGATTATGTTGAAAAAGACATGTTGCGCCTACCCCAAATAAATTTTGATGAGGGCAATTGAGAATAATGACAATGATAATATTTTATTATGTTTATTTGAATAACTAGAATTACAGAAAAGAATAACATTAGATACATATATTAGGCACCACCTGAAATGGTTTTAAGACTTGCTTCTTTTTTAATCGAAGAATCATAACAACACTCCAAACTTATTTGGTCTTAAGTCGTGAAACCGGTGAATTTAACGACTATCACCAAAAGCATTCATCGTCGCAACCTAAAAATTCTGTTGCTAACAGGCACAATTTTGTTATACTTTTTGGGGCTTCTAGAAAAATCTGCGAAGTGAATTCATCAGGCACGGTTGGCGCAGTGGTTATGCGATTGACTACTGCGCTGTGTGTCGTGGGTTTATATTTTAATTATATTTGTATGACCTACAAGTCGTTGTTCCGGGTCTGGCTGTTTGTATATGTGAGTTTAAATTTTTGTAAACGCACCCACAATACAGGAGATATTCCTAGTTTGGGGAACGTTAAAAAAAAATTGTTCCAACTTGAAACGCACTGACGACGTGATCGATTCAAAAAGTTTATAAAAATCAACCACACATTTACAACAATATAATTATATTCTATTAACTACTAGCCGTCGGGGCCGAAAGATTCTGGATTAGCGACGCGTACCGGAAGACATAGCGTTGGAAGGCCTCCCACAAGGTGGACCGATGACCTTATGAAAGCCGCAGGAATCCGCTGGATGCGGGAAGCACAGAACCGGTCGAAGTGGCGGTGCTTAGGTGAGGCCTATGTCCAGCAGTGGACGTCTTTCGGCTGAAATGATGAACTACTAGCTGCTGCCCATGGCGTCGCCCGCGTGGTTATTTCAACACTAAAAGTAGCCCAAGTTACTGCTTATAACATCAGCTATCTGCCAGTGAAATTCCTGTCAAATCGGTCCAGCCGTTTCGAAGATTAGCCGGAACAGACCGACAGACAAAAAAAAAATTAAATTGTTTTTTTTGTTATGTATAAGTACCTACATTATATGCATTTAGTAAAAAGTTGTTATTTTGACATTACAAACAGACACTTAATTTATTTCTATAGAAAATAAATAACATTTTGTTTATTTTGTGTTTGTTACCTCATAAATAACTACACAACCTACACATTACAATCTACTAATATCCGTTTTTATTACATCCATTACATAGCACATTATATCATTAGACGACCTATATACCTACTTACCCATAACCACATACTTTTCATAGAATTGAACGTTAGCGTATGACCTGTTACAAAATGTCGGTGTCAATCAACGGCACTGCACTATGACCGCTGTGACTGAATATGTTATGTAATGTTATGTAAAGATAGCGGTAGAAGGATGAGCAATAATATGTTTGTTTTGGAAGGAATACAGTTCCTATTTAATAACTAACAAAACTTAGATACAACTGACTGATTCGAGATGTCTTTGAAAGCTAAAATAGTATTTAATTGTAATGTTCCATCATCATTATCAGTCCATAGCAGTCCACTTCTGGACATAAGCGTCTCCAATTGCACGCCATTCAGCTCGATTTCCGACAACTCTCATCCAGCTGCTACCAGCCACCCTGCGAAGTTCGTCGCTCCACCTAGCCTGAGGGCGAACCTCGAACTTCGAACCTCGGGTGAGGGGGGGTGGGTTACCTTAAGTACGTAATGTTATAAAATATGAATCCATTTATTTTAATATTGTAACCATTACAATAATTTGACTATCAAGAAACATGAATTTTCCAATTATGGATCATAAATTCAGAAATTTCCAATTACTTATCATAATTTAACGTGTTTGTACTTTACCGAACAGTAAAATTACTACGGAGAAGAACATCCATCTAAGCACCCATACAAATCAAGCCTCTACATCATTACAAGTAAACATCTCATCTAAAACAGTACTATTTTACGTTACTTTACACAAACGCGGGTGTTACATTACCCTGTCACAATACTTGCAGAGCGGTAACATTAGAATGAAATGTGCAAGCCTGCAAGCATCTGCAAGGGACCGTGCGTAAATTGTGCAAGACACCACCTGCCGTGTATCCGGCACGGCTGAGTTATTCAAGCTGGAAGTGCGGTTGCATTGTGCGATACGATACGGGATTTTATTTGTATGGAGGATAAAATGTATTTGATGGATTTGCTTTAGGTGAAAATGTAGTTGTTGAAACTGTTTTCAACAAGTGAATTTTAAAATAATTTGTGAAAGTAAGAGTGTATGTGAATTTTCGGACGAAACTGGTTCAAGACAGACTGACTGAGGCTGAAATTGGTGCCGATTCCCTTGTTCACAAACTAAACTAAATTTAAGTTCAATGCATCTTTTTCTTTCTATTTCATTAAAAAAAGGACAGAAGATAAATTTTAGTTTAGTCCTGTCAAAATAATCAGCGCCTGTCACTACTCCATACAAGTTTAGACGTGATTAAAAACTTGCCTACTAAAATTACGTTAATTTACGTCAAGCGCTGATTAATTTGACAGGACTAAACTAAATTTTATCTTCTGTCCTTTTCTTAATGAAATAGAAACAAAAAGATGCACTGAATTTAAATTTAGTTTAGTTTGGTTTGTGAACAAGGGAATCGGCACCAATGTCAGCAAATCTACCTATGTAGCAAAATTTGAAAGTCCTACTTATGAAATCATCTGTATGTACCATTTGTTTTAAGTTACAAACAAGCCATGTGCCATGTAGAGAAATTCTGGATTATTATAACAATGTCTCATGTCAGTGGAAAACTGGAAACGATCCATAACAACGAAGTCTACAACACAGTGACAACTTGAGATAAAACACATTACAAACATTCAAAGATTTATGAATAATTCACGTGTACAAATGAGAAGCCATCTTATTAAGTGAAATATTTACTGCAATTTCTGTATAATTGATAGGACATCCTTTCATAAAGTATCTTTTAAAGCAATCAGTTACATTTCTATGCACACCTGGCAGTATTGAATTAAATGAGCAATTTATCAACTATGTGCTCTCTTATATTGCGAGTATACTGTAAAGGTTAATATATACACTGAAAAACCGAATAGTTGATTTTTTGATTGTTGATTTCTTTTTGGTTGAGTTGACATTAAATTGTGTTAAAAAAACTGTTCCACGACGTTTGTTTTGACAATTTTTTTGTTGATTTAACAAATCATGTCGGTAGGTGCTATATTAACCCAAAATATAGGTTAAAAATAACAAGAATGAGATAAAATTAGATACTACACTGAAAAACTTTTTAAATTGATTTAACCTTTTTTAACCTATTGATTTAAACTTTTTAAGTTGATTTGAACTTTTTTAACCTATATTTTGGGTTAATATACCCAAAATATAGGTTAAAAAAGTTCAAATCAACTTAAAAAGTTTTTCAGTGTAGTACTCGTATCTAATTTTATCGCATTCTTGTTATTTTAACAAGAATGCGATTAAATTGTGTTATCATTATCTTGAATGTTATCCCAGCTCATCTAGGAATATCAGCAGACTATATTGACGATGTACATAGGTATATAAACAGCTTAGCGCAGTCGGTAGGGCTAACAATTGACGTATCAGTCTTTACTTCACTTTTAGTACTTATGTACTCGAGCAGCACATTGCCAACGACAGAGGCAACTGCAGCCGCCGACGCGTCCAACTGCAACCGCCGACGCGTTTAATTACAGCCGACGACGCGTCCAACTGCCTCTTGCCTCTGCCGTGGGCAACGTGGCACTCGTGTATGTTATGTTATGTTAGAAGGTTTGGTTTCCGCACTTAGTCCTTCAGACGGACCATTGTGCGTGAGCCATAGTGGCCGTCGGTGGTTATTCCAACCATACCACCTCCTTCCAGAAGTTAATCACGTCTCCCAGTCTGTCCAGAATATCGGTGAAGGATCTGGGTGCCCCGAGGGTTTCTGTTCTAATCTGGGTGACGCCTGTGCATTTGAAGAGCACGTGCGCAACGGTTTCCTTCACCTCCATGCAGGCCCTGCACAGAGGGCTGTCCGTTATCCCTATTGTGTGAAAACTCGTGTATATGTGCACTCACTTAGAATCGAAACTTAGAACGACAATCAAAATGATCCCAGTACTTAAGTAGTTTTAGTTAGGCATTGGTATCAACTTAAAAACCCGAAACGATTCAACATTCGATAGTCGATAGCAATTTCCATCGACTTCTTGTGAATTAGTTAATGATGTCCTTATAAAGTACAGAATTTAGAATCCAAAGGAAGGATATGATAGATTATCGGGTACGGAGACAGATTATTTTACAAGAATTATGTAGTTAATTGGTTTATAGAAAAGTTAGTATTCAACACGCGCCCTTAGCAATCATATTACTTTACTGAATAACTCGACAGTGCAGTAATTCAAGAATGAGTTTATTTTTTTCGATTACTTAATTGCTGGAAACTGCATACCATTATTTTTCAATCAATCAAATCAATCAAAATATATTATTTCACAAGCTATATATTTATTATTTATTAAGCAATATATTAAGCCAACAACTAACGTTTTTCTTATCAATCACAAACATAACATTGACCAACAATATAATTAAGTGTCGTAATTATTCACAAGTGTAGAAAGGGCCTTGAGCAAGTGGTTGTAGATAACTAGAATAATGGCTTTATAGAGCCTTGAGATCAATCTGCAGGTGACAAACTGTAGCTAAGTCAGTTGTCAGATAATTAGGACACTTATAAATTGTGCTCGCATTAAACGAGCTTATGTTACGTTAAGGCTGGGTGGCATTACAGGCAGATAGACTTGGAAAACATTCAGATTGATCTAGAGCACTAGAAACCAACTTTTTTTAAAGGTATTTATGTATTAGGCTCTTTAAAAATGTGTACACTATTACTTTACAATTTGTGCATTGCAAACCACACAGTCGCACACGTATGTATAAGGTTCTATTGTAGTAGGTGCTTCGTCTATGTGAGTTTATTTTGAGTTTATAGTGGAAGTGTGACTGTAATTTATAATAATAATAATAATAATAAAAATCTCTATTGCAGACCACATGGTCCATAAAAAACACAATAAAATAATTTCATATTTTCATATTTCATTTATTTATTGTTTGTCACAAGTGAAAAGATAGTTCTTACAGTATGCATTTTTGTATCACTGTAACATACCCATTGGGTGTACAATATTTATAATGTCTGTCAATATTATTGGCAATGTCAAAAATAATTAATAATAATAATACATTTACACTTTTAATAGTCAATAGTTACATAATACAAAAAAAATGCAATAAAATGACATACAACCATTGATTTTTTATTTTTTGTATTTATGTGGTTTTCATTCATTTTGGGATAAAAATTTACGTACCTACATAAAAATTTAAAGAAATCTATTCAGTAAACGATTCTGAACAAAATACTTTAACAGTGTGTAATTCATTCAGTTACACTTTTTATAAGTATCATCTTTGACGATTTTCTTACGTTTAAGATAGTAGTATTTTCCCAGCTCATTAACCGCAGGACTAATTCCTTCATAAAATATATCGCAAGTTTCTCGTTTTGCGGAACCATTGCGGTCTCACTTTCACAACTTTTACAGACACCGTGTTTCGTAGAAGCATTTTAACTTTTTAATTAGGTTATTTAAATTATTATAAATGACTTGGAACATAAACAAACTTCCATGAAAAACATTGATGCTGATCCATACGTCAGGTTCGTGAATAGGCGCCGTCAGTAGGGACTGCATGGTCATCTCTTAGCTGCCACGGCTTATTTCAATTTTAATTTTAATAATATTTTAATATTCGATTTTTTTTTAATTCTTTTATTATCTATTTATTACGGACGCTTTTAAAGTTTTGCATCGTTCTCACATGTATAATTTCAACATGAATGAAGTAACTAATACTTTGTAAACATACATTGATTTAAAAGAGTGTCCGAATAGTTTCTTGCCCATTCTTCTCCATAGGTACCTACTACGCTTTGGAATGGGCAACTAGCTTAATTTTTCTGACTGACCGACCCTTTACCAATTAAAAAGTGCCTGTAATTGGTCTATTTGAAATAAATGCTTTGAGTTTGAGTTTGACACCACAGAAGGCTGTAACTCATCAGCCGATAAAGAAGCCTATAAGAAAGGGCGACTGAGGGAGTAGATATACGAGTATGTCTGCACTCGTTTAGTTAAAAAAACCTGTATATTCCGTTTTTCTTCTTACTGCTCCTAAACGAATTGTCTTGATTTGAAGCCATTTTTACCTGAAACAATTAGAAATATTTCGTTAATACAACTGAAAGTAAGCAATATAATGAAAATTCAAAGATAAGTAGCAAACACACAACGCAATCAAGCCTGAAGTTATATATAAAATAAAATAATATTAAAATTATGTCGTATCTCTATGTATTTTACAGTGTGTAGTGGCCAGCACATCAAGATACACGAAACTGTCAAATTTCCAAACGATTTTAAACTTTAAAATGTTGAAAATTGAGTTTAAAATCGAACGAGAAAATTTGAAAGTTTGTGGTAACTTGATGTGCTGTCCACCGTACATAAATAATTTAATAAATAAATAATATTAAAAACGCAAAATTTTGTGAGGATGGATGGATGTTTGTTACTCAATCACAAAAAATGGCTGAACGGATTTGGATGAAATTTGGCGCACAGATAGTTTATAATCTGAATTAACACATAGGATACTTTTTATCCCGATATTCTGCCGGAATCGTGACTTATGCGGGTGAAACCGCGGGGCGTAGCTAGTTTTATATATAACATTCAAATTAATTCTCTTCAATAAATTATTTATCGAAGCAAACTTAACAGACTTAGACATTATTATCCTATTTCCTATCCAGCTACATAATACTTAAACACGCAAATAATATAGCTGTCTGTAACATTACACCAAGGCTAGTCGTAGGCGTACATTTTATTGTCCTATCTCAAATATTTAGTAACGCCATGTCCTATAATACAGCTTATATATACCAACAACTTAAACAAGAACATAAGCGGTTTTATATCTAACAAATTACTGGATCACGATTTATGGTCGTAAATAATAATGCGCGCGCGCCGAATCGGGAGTAAAGTGTTATGTATCATTAATCATTGGTTTATGAGCTAGCCGTAAAATGGACAATGGGTTTAGCATGTTATGTAGGTAGTTAGTTTGCAGGTGATTTTGTAGAAAGTTAAATCGAAAGATGTAAGCATACGAGTTTTGAATTTATTTAATGTTTAAGTAAATTTTTGGTTATGGATTGGAAGTATCTTTGAGAATGAGTTGCAATAGAAGTCTAAAAAACTCACTTTAAACAGTAAATGATAAATAATACATGATTTTATTTTTGTAAGTTGGTTTTTACAAACACTTTTACACGTCAATCATATTTTAAAACTAGATGAGGTCGGCGTTTCGTATCTGACTACTCTGAGAAGAAAGGCCGAAACAAACTCAGAGGTCACAGTCTCTTTTAAAGTAATCTTAATAACATAATCTTGGTCAAGTCATATGAAGACCATGTAGATTGGTGTCTGAAATGGTCTTTTGAAGGAAGAACCACACAGATTGAGTGGACCTGTCCATTCAGTGCACGCATTTGTCAGTAATCGTGCAGCTCAACTCAGAACATAAGGAGCTCAACGATTCGACGAACAATACCAAAGAAAGGACATTTGAACAGGCCGCATAAATTACTCAAACTGCCATACCAAAATAAGAAAACAAAAACTGAGAAGAAAAAACTAAATAAAAATAAACAAAGATGCACATAGTCTTCACATTCACAATAATTAAAATAATAACATTATACTTCACAAGTAAATATTCATGTCAATGTGTAAAAAGCAATCACAACAACGTAGGGCAATGTTTAAAAAAAAAAACTAATTGTAAAATTTGGAGCAGCTCAATCCCAAGCCTTTTTGTCCTCAATATAATCTTTAATGGTACTCGTATAAAAGGCTTTCTTCAGTAATCTTGTTATTACTTTCGTAAAAGTTTGACTAGCAACCTCTTTGCTACATGGGCTCATCAATATATCTATTATATTTTTATTATTTTAAATAATGAAAGAAAATACATAGGTATATTTTTCACAGTCTAAAAGGCACACAAAAGGTGTATTCATTTCTATTAGAGATGTTCGCTACCTAAGTAAAAGCGGTACAATCAAACAAGAATCTTACTATAAGTTCTTTAGTATTATAGAGAGTAACTTTTTACAATAAGACTGCGGCAATCTATTGGATTGAAAGACTGTATAAATAGCGTCAATTTCAAGTATATCTCCGACAATTAAAGTAACTGCAGGCAATGCTATAATTTCTTCACAATCGTGAACACAAGAAATTATCAAATAACTTCTCCCGCTCTGGGCGGAGCGGGAGGGCGTGTCAGACTTTTACTAACTAAAACCCACCCGTGTTGCCTCAGTTTCCTGTGTGCCAGGGCCAAGGTATACCTTTCGGACAAACCCGCAAAAGGGATTCATGAGGTATCTTTCGACTTCATTTTGTCTTACATTCCCCAGACAGGATTTTCTTTTCCTTTAAATTGGCACGCAGACACAAAAAGGTTCGCCATCCCTGCTCTAGCGCATTAATCTTATAATTCACTGCACACTGACCAGAACTAACGCATAGAATGAGTGTAACAAAATGCGGCACGGACAGAGTTATGCAATACCGAAGCCGATGGCTATATAGATATACGTTGAATTAATTCGATTCTCATTATGTTGGATCTGATTAATGTTTAGGCTTTAAAGCCGTTAAGTTGGATAAGTGCTGAAATCATAGATAGCAAGTGGGCTTGTTAATCTTTTAAGGCAAACGTCTGTAAATCGTGCAAGAATGCGTGGAAGTAAATGAAAATTTCATTGAAATGAGAACGGTTCTAGAGTCAGCTGGCCTTAGATTCAGCTACAATCTAAATATTTATGTCCCACCCCTAGAGCGCAAATTACGAAAATACATTTCAACTTAAGCATTGCCTAATTTATCAAGATATCGACATTGTTATTGAACACTTAAGGTGCTATTTAAAAAGCTTAGCTATCATGATAGATAGATAGAGAGAATACTCTTTATTATGTACACCATAAAAATTACAGATATAAATGTAGAACTGTTACATACGGTGTCACAATGGGCGGTCTTATCGCTAAAAGCGATATTTTACAGACATCTTCGCCTTCTTCTTCGTCTGTTAACATTTAATTCAAGACACGCATTTTACCAAATATCTTTATTTTTCTGTCGAGGCAGTTTCCACAAACAGTTGTCATAAAAAAACTGTTTATTTCACACTATTTCAGCATGAAGTTAGGCGCCCGCGCACCTCGCCGTCCGTGCGCGAAACATTTAATTGATAGACTTTACTGTTCCGGATTCCATAAAGTGTTCCATAATATTACGCCATTGCAATGTTACGCTTGCATTCGGGCAAATTGATGTAATTGGATTTTGAACAAGTGTTGACGGCTGTACTGCGTACAGGCGCGCACAAAACTAGACCGCGGGAACGTGAATGAATTATGCAGTTTGAACTGTTGTAAATGCATAGAAAGGAGAAAATGTTCAATTGGCTTAAGTTTTTGATAGAGATACTGTCGGACTCTCGTAGTTATGAGGTTTTAGGTACTTATTTATATTTGTAAGGAAGAAAATAGTCTATTTGACGGCCATAATTCCAACCTCGAACTATATATAATAATATTTATATATATATTCTTCTGTGCGTGTGTATGTGACTTAACTGAATTTTGAAGTTTTTTTTTTTTTGTGTGTTGAAGGATTCGAGAATGGTTTAGATTCACAATTGGACCCGGTAGGTGGTGCTGTTCGGGTAGGACTACATTTGTCAGGTCCACTAACTAGTATATATATATTATTTTTACAAGAAAAAAATTATTACACAATTTACACTAACTAACAACTAACTATACAAAGAAATACAAAAAGAAAAGGATACATAGGCGTCGAAATACTCGTCACCATCGCTGTCATCCCGAAACGTGCCCAGAAGGCACTGGCAGCATTGCCACTTTGAATGGCAATGCTAATTCTTCGGTCAAAGAACCAGCCAGTCCTCTGGTCACGTGAAGTTTCGACCAGTCGGCGAGAAATTCGTAGGCTTTAAAGGCTCAGGCACCGCTCGTCGCGCGACACGTGGCGCCTTTGTATCGCGTCGCGTGTTGCGCCTGTTTTTAGGAGCCTTAATTCGAACTACTTTCTGTTCTTTACAAATTATCCAACCTTGAATCCTAAATGCTATCAACAAGTCCGATCATGTTATCTTAGATGTCGTTGAACCATTTGGCAGACGCGTGGGCCATATCAAGTTATCTCATGTTATTTCAAGTCATCTCTTTATGAAAAAGATCATGATGTCGTGATAGTTCCTACGTAAGTCACGACTCAAGTGTGCTAAGTTAAATTATACATAACATAACATGTAGGTAAGAGCTTATATTATTGTATTTTGTTGTATGAAGGTAACTTAAAACATGAGAAAATTTTCATACACGATAATGTTATTAGGTACAATACAATGTATTGAAAAGAAAATTATAAGGATTTTGCTGGCATAAATAGGTATTATATACATGTGTTATACAGGTATTATAGGTATTATATACCCCACACCATGAGATAGATGAGAAAAAAATATCATCACCACTTTACGTTAAGGTGCATAGTTCTGGTAAGATTATTTTTAATGTTAGATAAATTAATTAATAGGTAGTTCTAAGGTACTAACATAGTTTTTAAGCCTTACTAATAATTTTATATGAAATTATGTTCTGAAATAAATTATTATTATTATTGACATGTAAAGGAGGTACCCTAAAAAAAGTTTTACCACTTTCTAGTACTAAGAGTCTCTGAGATAAGCCGTGGACAGACGGATAGACAGACAGACAGACGGACATGGCGAAACTATAAGGGTTCCTTGTTGACTACGGAACCCTACAAAGGATTGCTGCCAGAGCGGACTGCCCCTTTCAGGAACTCTGGGTGGGGACAGTCATAGGTCTGGATAAATAAATAAATTTGTGAAAACTAAGAATACTTATTTACATAAGCACTATTGTTACTAATACCAAAATACTAACAAAATTATGGACAGAATTATAGTCTGAAATAAAGTTTAATTTTCTTTTCTGTGTATTTTATTTTATTTATTTATCTGTATTTCGCAATGTATTTTTATAATTTGTAACTTGTATGGATTAATTTTATATGAAATAAACTAATTAATAATAATTTGATTTATAATCTATAGGGTGAAAGGGCCATCAACGCGAAACCGGTTATCATGGATTCAGTTCATGATTTTCAGAATCATGAACTGAATCCATGATAACCGGTGTTGAAACTGATCGATTATTAAAAAAAAAAATATCTACAAAAGTGCAATATCTGCGCGGTCAAAATGTATGGAACAGCAATTTCTGGGACAGCAATTTTAACGCAGAGGTGTCCATGGTAATAAGCTTCGCGTAGATGTCCCTGCCACCCTGTATAAAACTATTTGCCGACATAGCCACCACCAGCGGATAAATTTCGATTTCCCATTGGGGACACCCTATGTAACAGTTCTACATTTATATCTGTAATTTTTATGGTGTACATAATAAAGAGAATTCTATCTATAAATTTCGATAAGGTGGCAAAATGGTAAAAATTCTGTTTCAATCTTCAATACCTTGTACCTAGGCTTTTTATCTGGACACTAAAAATAGATCTGCAATCTCCTATTTTCTTGCTAACAAGAGCACTTAAGCGCCCAATCTCTATCACAAATAAAATCCCGCCAATAAATCCTTCTTGATCAACAACGAACAAGTTCCTTCGTACTTAAGATACACTGAAACGGGTAGGTCCACTGCGCTCCAGGAATGCATTCCACTGCACTCCAAGTTTTTATTACCTATATTATTTCAAAAATTATAAGTAACAAAATGGGTCTACAGCGCTCCAAAATAAAATATTTTTTATCATATTTAATACTAGCTTTTGCCCGCGGCTACGCCCGCGTGAATGTCGGTTATCGCATAAAAAAGTAGCCTATGTCCTTCTTCGTATCCCACGCTATATCTCTTCCAAATTTCATGACGATCGGTTCAGCAGTTTAGGCGTGAAAACGTATCATACAGACAGACAGACAGAGTTACTTTCACATTTATAATATTAGTATGGATAATTTTTCATGCTAATTTTTATTTTATTTATTGCTAACTCTACCTAAAATTTCTTGGAGCGCGGTGGAACTAAAGTATTGAATAATTTTATTGCAAAAAATTCTTAGAGCGCAGTGGAATCAATGTATGAACATTAAAATTATGAGAACAATGGGTTTTGGTTCGTAGTGGAACTACCCAATGAAATCAATAATGTCTACTATCTACAGCCATTAAACGAAGCAGTACTGTTAGGTGCACGGTACCTTTTCGCTGATAAACGTCGTTTACGTGTTGTTGCGCACGCGCCTCCGTTCTAAAGACGTTGGTGCAAGTTTGATAAAATAGCTGAGGTAACAGTAGGATACATTTAATTTATGTAAGTGTTTTTATCAGGTAGGAAGAGATGTCGCGATTTACTGAGGGTGTGTGAATGTGAATTTGAGTGAATCAGAGTATATCAGTGAGGTTAATAATGGTACAGGCATTAGGTGTTAGGTAATATTTTATTCCAGCAGCGCCTCCGTGTCGTCATAGGTACCTAAGTGGTTTTATCCAATCCCGGTTGGTCGACTCTTCACGAGACCAGCGGGCTGGCCTATTACTTGGCAAAGATTCAGTATTGCCATACAACGTGGCAATGCTGCCAGCCTTTTGGGCACTTTTCCTGTTGACAGCGATGCGGACGAATTTTTTGTATGTCCTTTGATTCTTTCCGCTCCTTTTTTTTAAATATACTTGTATTATATTATTATTACTTTAAAATTAATTAATTATCTATGTAAAATTGCACAAAAAAAATATCCAGATTTATTTTATTTTTATTATAGTCTTATTTCTTATTCTATATGTAAATCTCTTAGTTTAGTCTATTGCATAGCTGAGCTGCTACCTCTGATTGCGCGATTCAGGATTTGTGTGACAGTCTTTGATGCGTTGTTCACATGTGTCGTTATAGATGCCGCCACAAGCTGAGTGTTTTTTTATATTATTTACGGATTGTATAATGATGACGTTTTTGAGCTGTTAAAGCCTAGCTTTAAAGAATACAGGCCTACATAGTGCAAAAGTCTATAATACTGAGTCAGACTCATATAAAATGAAACACCGCGTAAGTTCAATTTATCAACTCATTTATTCATCCTTCCATCCATTTTACAATCCTAAGCGTCCGTCAAGAAAAGCTTGCCCAGTTTTCTTATGAAACAAACGCCAACTGTCAACAACCTGGACCACTTTCCAATACTTTATCGCCATGTCCTTACTCAAGACACACTATCCCACTAACAAGACTGATCTAGTTACATATCCCTTACATAAAAGCCTTCTACTCAATGGAAATAATTTCCTTTATCGGTGGAATTGGTCAGCCATATTTCAATCGCAAGTACTTACCTACTAAAGTACATACTCTTGTGTAAGCTACAGGAATAATTTAGTTGAGGACGTTAAGTAATCATGTTTTTAGGTCATTTCTGATTTGTGGTTTTCTGGTTTAGAATGTGCATAGAAAGCAGGTGGATATTTAGATACTAAAGCTTGTTATAATAATTAATTATGCAAACCAATAACAGGTTTGCATAATTATTTTTTCACTGCAGAGCAAAAACCTCCGATATCCTATCGATCACTATGCTAAGAGATTGCATCTTGGTTAATTTAGTTTTTTTTTTTAATCAATTTTGATTGCAACGATCATACATCATTTTCAGAGATACCAAAACAACGATTCCCCAATAATGCAAAATAACGTAGAAAATTATCTTTCACCAAAAACCTTCAAAAGTTGGACCCGTGGGAATGTTGACCTGGACCTGCCGTTGTTACGTACGTCCATTAGGGAAAATTAGCGTAACTAATTGCTCATACAGTGTTCTGCATGGGCAATTAGTAACGCCAATGTTCCCTTTTAAACCACAACATCGATACACAATCGAAAGGTCTAATCAAAAGAACTATACAGTCGATCGTATCATTGATATTCAAAACGTTGCGTCGATATCAACCTCAACAACATCATTACATGTTGCTGAAATGTCACGTCAATCAAGAACCTTATTCAAATGTTAGAACCGATAAATAAATGGCAATGGACTTCAAAGTTTAAAAGAATAGGGCTGTCAAAGAATTGTAAAAAGCCGAAAAAAAAAAAGGAAAATTATAGTTACTACACATCATAATCTTATGCATTTAGTTTTGCTAGATCAGATTTTTAAATTTTACAGAAGCAGGAGTATACTAATTAGAGATACTTAATTTAAATTCAATAAGTGTTGATATTTGCAATAAAAGTTGATTTTTGAATATTTGGGAATAATTATTTATTAAAAAAATTCTATCCAAATTTTATTTTAACGTTCCCGGAACGTCGAAGCGACGGAACGCACCGTTGCGTGATCCATTACCTCTACGAATTACAGGCTTCGTAGGGAATTACAGACTAAATTCATGTATAGTGCGTGCAAGTAGCAACTTCAATAGCTGTATAAACGGCATGATTTTGATCCTTTCATAACAGAGGCCCTAGTGTGAGTTTCTTTTAAACATCTCGATTTTACGCATCGAGCGCGTTCGGCGTTCTGATTGGCCTCCGATTCGCCCTTCACCAATCAGAGTGCTGAACGCGCTCGATGCGTAAATTCGAGATGGTTAAAATAAACACACTAGGGCCTCAGGTGTGTCCTCGGCCAGAATTTTGTATGTTCAGGTTTTTATTTTTGTATAGAATATGAAATGTGAATTTAATTTAAGCTTGAATGTTATACAGATTTTTTTTTTGTTTCTCCTCAATACTCCTGTTTTTTTTCTTTCTTTTTTTGATACTCGTAAGTGTGTTGTGCTGTTCACTCTTTCTTACACTATTTTTCTCTCATATACTCTCATATACTCTTTTTTATTATGTTTGTTTTAGCTGTAAGTCATCCATAGTTATTAAATTAATTAATTAATATGAAACTGAAGTAGAATTAACGTGAAGTGAAAGCGTCGACCAAAGGGCACCGAAAGACAATCTCGCTCTACCCTGATCAAAGGTTAAGCCTGCTCGCGAACACTAGACTAGACCAACGAAGCATTTATTTAATGTTGCTCTAAATAGCTTATGAATAGAATTTTAATCATTATTCACGGTTAGTAGGTAATGTTTCAAGAGTGTTGACGGATATTTTACGTTAATGCCGTAATAATAAACAGCAAGCAGGGAAGTTTATTGCATTTGAATATGCTCCATTAACTCTGACACATTCGTGTGTTTTGAAATACTCGTACTTTGTGCTGCCGCGTATAAACCCTTGTGGACAATATTCATTCACACAATGCATGATAACAAGAATACAATCAAAATAATAAGTTCATAAATATTACAGATTCGAAAATAAAGTGCCTTAAAGCTGCATAATTTTTATGTTATTCCGAAATTTTTATTTATAACGAATATTATAAGGAGGTAAATACTCCTTTATATATTAAGAAAATACAATGCCTCATTTATACCTAATTAGCAAAAAAATTAAGTAAAAGTTAAAAGCCTTCTTATTTTCTTAAAAAACAATTCTTACTGCGATTATCTGATAACGCTTCACTGCTTACTTAATTATATGATACAACATTATAGCTATCACCAAAATAATCTAGAGCATTTTAATCATTACCATCATAATAAAATGTATGTCAGCCCTATTCATACCTTACGCCTCCGTGACTCAGCGTGAAAATCTCGCGACAGATTTAGTTCAAACGATAGTAAAGTTAAGTAAGATGATAGTAAGCTTAAGTAAGACCATAGTAGACTTAAATAAGACGATACTAAGAAAGTCGCATTTCTGATATTGCGCAAAACAACCAGCTTGTACCTGCTTTAGCTTATGCTAATTTGATCTGACAGTGTTTTCGAATCGTATTGACTAATCAAATGCTTGTGTGAGGAAATTTTATAGATACGGAATTTATCGTGTAACGTACTGTGCTTAAAATAGTGGCATGTGCTTGAGAGTGGATACTACATAGTGCATACTTAATAAGTATGCACTGTGTAGTATCCACTGTCTTAAATTTGTCATTTTGTTTTTTGTCAAAAACAAATTAAAAATAAAAGACAAAATGATAAATTTAAATAGACAAAGCGTACCATAGAATAAATTGTTTCGAATCAAATTCTTCTAACATAACAGACAGCTGTGCTGGAGAGTGTATTGCGCCAATTCTTCTTCGTAGCTAAAGCACTACGAAGTTGTGAAGCGCGTGCGTTTTGGGGGACTGTCTTATGCACTCATAACAAAATTTTGACATTAAAAAATTTGCGGATTCTGAGCCTATTTGAACAATTGACTTTTGATTTTCTATTAAGGCAAACATCTATTTATTAATAAGAGCTTACTTCATCGAAATGGAATTTCAATAAAACAATATCAGAACCAATCCATTTGTTCCAAAATGACTACATTAAATATCTTTTGATTAAAAAAATCTATTAATTTATACATGACAAGCCGATGCATTTGACTACGCACGAAGCAACAAAAAATTAAATGCCAAATCTCATTTAAATACAGATAGGTACAAAAGTGTTTATGAAACTTTTGTGCTTTATATTTCATTTTTTTTTTTTTTTCTAATAATAATTAGAAATAAAATCGGCAATCACCGGACAATTCCAATTTGGCAACGTTGGATTTGGATATAGCAATAAACGTTATTGCTTCATTGAATAAAGGCTACCAAAGAAATGACACTGAAGAAAGAAACCGATGAATTGAAATTATTTTATGCGTAGGCTCAGAACAGAAGTCTCCGATTTCATATCGCAATATTTCGCAGATTTCTTTAGAATTAACCTTCAATCAAAATTTTTATTGTGCTCTCGGTTTGTGGTTACAAAATATTCTGTGGGTTTTTTATAGGACACCTTTTCTTATAATTTAGTTACTAAGAAACTATACAAAAAAGGATTTCAGCAAATCTGACTTCCTTATTAAAATGAAACATAATTTGACCTAGTTGGGCAGGATAAAAATCTATATTGTTTACGGTAGGCAGAAAGTATTACGACACTTGACTATAATGTAACCTCATTTTAAACGAGCGTGGCGATTGTTAGAATCCTTATAGATAACATAACGTAAGTGACATTACGCCTTCCTCATACAAATTATCATCGGTTACCACACAAACGTAATACCACCTTAACAATTTAATAAATATTCCATACTTACAGTAAGTACAGCATTGCTCCACACTTCGATAGCATAAAATGACTTAATAAACAAAAGTGTTTCGTAACGAAACTGTAACATAAATCGTTTCCTGAACGGAAAATTGCTAGGCCGATTAAAGGCTGACGCAGACAGGCGCAACGCTACTCCGGTAGAACAATTTCCGTTTTGAAGTTTTCATAGAATTTGTTTTACCAGAGTAGCGTCGCACCTGTTTGCGTGAGCCTTTACAGCCGATCGGTAGTCAGCCGATTGACGGTACTGTCGACCGATGGATGCCAATTTAAGTTCATGTAAATATGCACGATTCTCCACTGTTGTACAACTTGTAATTACGTTGGGAAATACTTTTACTCTTTAAGACGTAACGAACGTAACAGACAGACGTGGAAACGCCTCTGAGGGATGTTGCGTTGTGAGATAGGGAAGGAAGTATTTAGGTAAACTACTTAATTGTAAGGTATTGAATAGTTAGAGCAAGAAGAGTTATTTTGCATAAAATAACAAATACAGAATAGAAATGCATCTCGTGTTTTCTAGAATAAATATTTCTGATTTAAGCCCACTAGCACCACAAATTGCTAAATAGGTAGACATTATTAGTGCTAAACATTGTTCCATTTGTATCAATCGTTTGAAGTAAAAACGATGTCTTAAATTTATGTTTAGCGTAAAAAAAAAAAAAAAATAATTTATGGTGCCAATCGACTTAAGTCTATCACAGTCATCTTAATCTCTTCGTCTAAGTTAAATTGATGAACTTCAATTAATTTAATATATTTATTTTTTATAATTATAAATATCAAAATAAAGTTGCAAAACTGTAATGTACATCCCCAGCACCGCACATAAACATATCCCTAAATCAAGCACTAGCTAGATACAAACGTAACACACAAAACTCAAATATCTAAAAAATTAAATAAAATCGACCTATAAATTACTATGCATCATACTAAAACGCCCAAAGTGTGCACATCTAATATAATTATCAAAAGATACGCTGTAACTGTGCATGACAGTTACGTCAACAAACCATTAAGAGGACAACATTAACTAACAAACTATTTACTTAAATGTTTAAAAATAAACATTTAAGAGTAAACCAGTCAAACTTGCTTAGCGATCTTCATTACTCCGTTAATTTTAACGCAATTTAATTAAAACATTGACACACTTATGCACTGGACTGTACTTCTAGGGCTGTCTTACGTAAGGCAAGAGAAATTTTTAACCGAAAAATCGCGCGAAATAGGGTAATTAACTACTAACAAAATTATACATGTTTAAAAAGGTTATATTTTTTTTTTTTAAGTCTTTGTTAAAATGGAGAAGTTACACGCTTTTTGAATTATTATTCTATCCTTGTCAGGCAAAACGATCATGGTACTGATGCGAGCGAAGTCAATATGGCGTTCCTGTATTGTGACATCACATCGTAGCAGTACTGCCTCTGTCTAGCATAGGCTTAAAAATGCATACGTGCAACTATGTCAACATACATTTTAATATTATTTTTCTAGGTTTCGAAAAATCGAATCAAATACTCTATTCCGCTGCAAGTAAAAATGTTCCGAAAGTTTCGGGGCGGCAAAACGCCATGTTCAGCGGAATTACGTGCTCGAAATTCTACCACATTTTTCTGCTCATCATTATCCCTTAGGGCTGCCCCACATTACGCCACACGCAATCGTATTTTTACGATTACGAATACAAATGCTTTACCATTACGTCCACGTATAGAGAAAGTAGTTGCGACAAACGGAAGGACCGACAGAATGATCTTGCTATGTTTATGTACGTGATTTGAGATTATTTGAATCCTTGCATAAGCCGTAACTGTAACATGCGTAGATGACATTCGATTATCAACCGTATTGGCTAAGAAATAAGAATTATTATAAGATAGAAAAAAAAAGTAGCAGTAGTTTTAAATGGATATGCGCGAATGCCTGTTATCTTAAGCGTGGACATTCAACCACTGTGGTCTACGTTATGCAAGAAGGAGAAATCTTTTACAATTAATTAGAACACCAGAGCATTATTGCTCTACAAGTAAACGGAACAATAAAGAGCTATAAATGTAATTTATTAGACATCATGGCGGTTGTAAAATACAGATATACGCAGCCACATATCAAGTTATTCATTTCCAGTATAAGCTGATCTCTCATTGTACGGAAATCCTATACAATTCGAGACCAGCGTAAACTGGATTTGTATAGCTTGATATGTAGCCGTGTGTACAGTCGGCAGAGATAATATATAGGTATATATTTGCGTAAAACGTGGTCTATAAAGGCTCGTGCAGACTGGCGCGATAACGCAGGCGCGACAGGCAGCGCGACCCTTGTCGCGCCCGCGATATCTCACCAGTGTGTGGGAGCCTTAAATGTGGTATAATTAGAGATCATGCATGTTTATAATTTATGTTCAAAAAAACTCATTTTTTTTTTTAATATAGAGTTTGCGGCTGACTACTTTCAACCTTATTATTAAAAACCCAGCTTAAGTGGCTTTAGGAAGGGCACATTACTCGCAAAACGGATGGCCAAAGGCTGCAAGATTCTAGAGTGGTAACTGCATACCGGAAGGTGCACCGTAGAAAGGCCTCCCACAAGTTGAACCGATGACCTTGTGAAGGCCGCGGGAAACCGCTGGATGCAAGAAGAACAGGACCTGTCGATGTGGCGACGCTTGGGTTAGGCCTATATCCAGCAGTGGACGTCTTTCGGCTAAAATAATGTCTAAGAGCATACCTAAAGGACAAAAGTGGCCAACCGCCAACTTTGTCGAGCGGTAGATTTTTTTTTTATGGTCTCTCGCTGATCAACCTATTGGTTGCCGTCTGCTTATCCGGAATATCCTGTGGGTGCCTCAATAAATGAAAGCCTCCAGCCAGACCAAAAAACTTATAAACTAAGCGACTACATGCTAAGGGCACCCCCTGTGGGGTACGGACCTCGGCTCAGAGCCTTAACACACTAGCGATTTGCGAGCGTGATTCCAGCGAGGCAAGTGTTCAACGCACTCGCGGCGTGTGCGTCGCAAACACGCCACGTGAATGCAACCTGTTCGCCGCGTTTTCGGAACGAGAGCGATTGACGTGACAGTACAAGAGAGAGTGAGACAAGCGAGTGAATAATTTTGCAAAAACGCGGAGATCACGTCGCATAGTCGCGGCTACCTCGTCTCGCACCCGCGCCGCGAGCCCGCTGCGCTTTCGCCTCGCTTTGAAATCGCTCACAAATCACCAGTGTGATTACGACCTTAGGGCGTCGCTAGGGTAAGACAGCAAGGGACAGCTGGATCAGATTATGAAGTGTACCTACTTACTTTCATGACTTAAATGAGGATACAGCAGCTTTTCAGTTTGACTTTAACAATGCTAAAGGGGAAAAGAACAATGAGCCATTATTTCCCTTTCTTTAAATTATAATTAATTGGATTTTTTCAAGATATGAGAGACTTGAGAGATTTAACAATGGATGAATACACAGAAATACACCTGCTTATATATTTTTTACTCAATCCAAATCTCTTCACTTACGTAACGGCTAAAACCAATAAAGGCTCTTTTTCTGAAACTTTATAAAGCATAACCATTCCATTCACGAAAAAAAAAAACAATGATTATAACAATTAGAAACTTTTTAATCGATAAAACTACTCGATTATGTTTCGATACTACGTTCACCGGTGTCCAATCGGTGTAATCTAATTCATTATATCGATTTGTTTATGTTTTTTTTAAAGTTCTTACCTGTATAGTGTATAATTATATTTTCAATTTTAATATTTAATTTAAAAATAACACTGTATGGATAATTCAGAGACCACCTGTTAAGCGTTTTCCCTATAACCTTTGGAGTCGACTAAGTTCGATTTCTGACAACCCGTAACAACTGTCAAAGATCCACGAATGACAGCCGGGACCAATGAAAAAAGAAGAAAGAAAAATTGGTATATTTGTCACAGAAACATGTGCATACAAAAAGATTAACTCGAGTAAGTAGGTAAATAGAACAAAAAAGATCTACATTATAATCACGAGCACAAAACCGAAATAGTCGGCAGCTGCACGTCATGACTATGACAAGAAGGCTTCAACTCAGCATTATGCTGTGCTATGAGGGACCCACAGCACAGCGCTGATTTTCAGTGGTTATAATGGTTTAACGTGCTTTCCGAGGCACGGAGGAAACTCGGTATGTAACGGTGTCGATCCCGTGGGAATATCGGGATAAAATGTAGCCTATAAAATGTTGTAAAGAGGTAGCAGACACCCTGGATTAACATCCAGGGTGTCAGCTACCACCATACAACATTTTATCAAAATCGGTCCAGCCGTTTGAGCGTGAAGAAGTGACAAACACACACACTCACAAACTTTCGCCTTTATAATATTAGTGAGATAGTGTGATGGTCACCCATACACGGATCGACCGTAGCAAGCTTAGCTTAACCTGTTCGATCGACCCTGCGAATTTTCAGTGCTTAAAAAGATGAGCCTATAACAGTTTTTGCAACTTGCTATCTTTCTGGAGCTTAATAAAGCCCGCCAGTGCTTCCATTAAAAACATAACCCTGTCTTTGTCGCGCAGTCGGGTAAATAGAAAGGGCTAATCCAAACCAGATTAGCCCATTCGTACGATACACTGTATTACCAACAATTCCGCTCTATTTAACATTAGATTCAACCCACAATCGCCGCACAGTTCGGGAATTAATCAACAATGGCCAGTGAAAGTGGTCGCGACTGTACGCTACCCGAATACATACGAGCACAGAAGTGTTACGTTTATCCTGCTTGCTTTTAGTTTAAGTGGTATTATGCAAAAGGTAACAATAGGATACAAAGATAAGTAGAAGGTGGGATATTTAACAGAATTATGTCACCGTACGTATTAATATTTTTGTGTTATGAAAGATATATTAATAATTTTGTTAATTCTGTTTTTTATAGTAAGCCTTCTGTTTTTATAAGCTACGAGCAAACATTTATTACACAATTTAAAAGAAAAAAAGTAGCGAACGGAAATGGTGTTAAAGCAGATCAATATCGATTACCGACATCCGTATTGTACTATTACAGACACTGATAGTTTAAAAATAACAGGACATACATAGGTCAGGTGTAATACTAATATTATACCTTACTATCTTCTGCCCGCGACTTTCTACGCGTGAAATTTCTGGTTTTAACATAAAATATATCCTATGACACTCGGCAATAGGTTCTCTTGCCCCATTAATGAAAGAATTTTCGGTATCGGGTCAGTAGTTTCGAAGATTACCGACTGCTTACACACTCACAAATTTTACCTCTTAGCAGCTAAGCAGGAAGGAAATCAGACCACGATTAAATTATCAATAGAAAATAACATCTATCTATAAAAGTCACATTACATTTTCTCGATTTACGTAAAGAATAGAAAACCGAGCACATCCCTACCAGCATCGAATACTAAAAATCGATTAATCCACAAAGCGATAGTTAGGTCGAATTTCACCAATGCAACTGAACGCGATCAGCACATCTAAACCACGTTCAAGATCTAACAGTGTCAGTATTCCACAACAATGATGAGACTGACAGCTCTGGAACGCGATTCAGATGCGGTGATCGCGTTCAGTTCATTGGTGAAATTCGCCCTTAGAAAGATGACATTCTTAACGCCATTGGCTTAGAAAGATACATTACGTTGAATAAGTGGAAGTTGCGAAACAAGATTGACAATCTCTGGCATTGACCGTTAGCGAAAGCTTGTAATGACCAGTTTTTAATGCCTAGTGTTTTTTACACCTGTACTAGTGATCTCGCGCTGCACTGCGTATTGCTCGGTGCGTTGCGTATAGTTGGGCAATAAATTCTAACCTAATTTACTTTTGCTTGTTATATTATATTAGGACTGTCGAAACTAAGTAGTGTCGTGTTCCTAATAGTCTTTGTAAGGCTGCATAAGTAATTATATTTGTGAGTTGGTACATTTATGTTGTAATGGCAACTAAAGAGCTCTGAGCTCTTACACTACCTACTTGTTTCATGCAAGAATAAATCAATTATTTCTACCCTACTCTAAGTCAACGCCGATAAAATGAAAATGTATAAAAACGCATCGAACGCATAACCATAACGTCTAGACACCACCTAACCCACAAACATAACCTAAATAATTACATTGGTATTACCTGAATAACTACATCCTATAGTGTTACAAAATAAATGAGCTGATAATAAGGCCCTAATGTTAGTGTTGTGTAAGTTGCGCATGCGCGTTAGCGCGGCGGGCGTGACGCCTGCGCTTGCGCCGATGCGCCCGAGATTCACGCACTTCCGACGTAATCATTAGTTACCTTGTAAATAGTGCTGAGAAGTAAATAGAGATTCGTGAATGAAACGAACGCGTACATTATTTCTGCTTAAACAATTACGGGTAAAATAATAATGTAGAGCAATGCCAACATGTATTTTCTTATGTGGGATTACGGCGTTCCACTCAAGACCGAAAATGATTTTTTTTTTTTCGGCTGAAATCAAAACCGTTTACGAAATACTTTTGGACTCTTAGGTTTTAATAAACTTATCATAAAACATCACCTACAATATTCTTATGTAATTTAGTTTTCCACGAAAACTAAACTGACTAAACCAACCAAATCGTATTTAGCATTTTCCAGATTTCATTTGATTTTGCCACAAATCCTTGAATTCGTCGCCTATTTCTCAGAATCTGATCAAATAAAACCCATTACCGACATTTACACAACAAACAATAACCTACAGGCGACCCAATATTTATCTTTACACCATTCCTAAGGCTAGAGACAATGCATAGACAATCGACGCGGGCGCAGACATCACGATTCGACTACTCGTGCGACCGCGGGCACGTTTTCATAACCGCTATACAACAAAATCTAGGTCATTTGCACTACTGATCTCGATTTCATACAATAATATCGTCTAGATTAAAACTTATGGACTATTATGCCGACGTGAGGTTGAATTTGATGGCAAAAAGTTGACCTAAGATGTGGTACGAGGTTGTAGGGAGTTTTTGTGGGTGTTGCATTTTAATTTTGTTTTAACTCTTAGTGCTAATTTCACCAATGAAACTCAACGTGATCAGCACATAAACAACGTTTAAGATCTGTCAGTGTCATTATTTTCTTAGGAATATTGATACTGACAGCTCTTGAACTCGGTTTAGATGTGCTAATCGCGTTCAGTTTGATTGGTGAAATTCGCACTTAATGTATTTGATTTAACTGTAGCGTTCAAGGGTCAGTGTCATCATTGTTGTGGAATATTGATACTGACAGGTGTTGAACGCGGTTAAGTAGTGATAATCGCGTTCAGTTTATTTGGTGAAATTCACCCTTAGTCTAAAGCTTATATCTGAAATAAAATAAATTAGGTATAACTACAACTTGATGATGCAAGAACACCTAATTAAAATCGTTTATAAATAATCGCATAAATTTTTCGTTGAATAATTAATTAACTAATCAGCCTAATTAGCTCTAGCCACAGGAACCATAACAGTTCATAAACCTCATAAACTATAATATTTAACTATATTACGAAATTCGACAGGAACAAGATAGCGGAAAGAATCGAATTCAACGATTAATTCTCACCCATTTTCCGGAATCGATTATTGATTTCGTAAGTGTTAATCTGTTGACGTACGCGTCCGTTTAATCGGTAATCGAGTGCGACCTTGTACAGCGCCACCCTGCGTTGACTATAAGAACTAAATCCGCCATATTGTAAGTTTTCACCTTCGTTAAGCCCCGGAGGTGGAAATGCATGGCCACTGTCGCTTTCTAAGCCTACAATTACCTCGTTGACGAAAGCAATAATAATTATTACACAATAATATAATAACAGTTTTTAACTGCGGCAGTTGCATTGCGAAAAGTCAGTTGTTACAATTTTTCATTTGAACTGTCACAAATCATATTTCTTGGGATATACCGCCCGCTAGGTGCTGATTGAATTTATTGCAGTATTATATTCATATTGAAATATGAAAGCGTGTTAAAATAGATTCAGAACGCAATAATTATTACTTCAGAACCATACACTGGTAGAATCGTAAAAGAATGTGAACACAGTCAATAGGAAATTATAATTTTCCCCAGTTCAATTTCATACTACAACTACTATTTAAAATTCAATTATCAGTGTTTTACCTTTTTGCTTTACTTCATTAAAGTAATTAATTTCATGAAATGCAAATAACAACGGATACTAGGGTTGGCAAACTTCACGCATGATTGGCAGTGCCATGTCGTAAGAAGGAATGCGAAATGAGAGACCGTTGATATTAACGTAACAACAAACATGTATCAAATTAATGCCAGCCCTAGGGCTACAGAGTTTTATGTACCGTAAATTGTTTGTTCTACATTTTATTTTACACCTACACTTTAATATTTTGCATGCCTAAAGGCTCGTACAGACTCACGCGATATCGCGGGCGCGACAGCCACTGACAAAGAAATTGTGCTTCAAGTATCGCGTCGCGCCCGCGATATCGCACTAGTCTGTACGAGCCTTAACGAATGTTACAGCATTGGGAATGGCGCCAAGTAAAAAAATAGTCAAAATGGTCATTGCAAGACATCACCAAGTGACCACGATAAATCTTTTTGACAGATATGCCACACACGTACATACATTTCAATTGTTTACTATATTTATTTATAATTATATTCTTTATCGTACACCACAAAAATACATAACAAAAAATATTTCAAACACTACAAAATATCTCTTCCAGGCAACCTTGTAATGAACAGTGATTTTTCTCGACATAAAATGGGGCTGTTTTTGGTGCAAAGAACAAGTATGCAATATACTAAAATATAAGGAGGATATAAGACTGGAGGAAAACAAAATAGAGTTTAATTTGAATTAAAACGCTTGATACGTTAGTCTACTTCTTGGGACTTTCTACCATCTTGTCATGTAACTATTTTTTTTTTTTTTTTGAGGATGGCGAATCTCCCGCTCTGGGTGGAGCGGAAGGGAGTGTCAGACTCTTCCTGACTAAAATCCACCCGTGTTCTTTCCTTGGCCCTTTATATTCCGGGACAGCGGTACCTCTTTCGGACAATCCCGCTGACATGTACCTACAGGAACAGTCTAGTGTAATGTAGAACTATGCTTGGCTTCTCCAAAAAGTATCAGGCCTTACGTCCACTGAACCTATTTGATAATAATAATTATTCATACATGCACTCCACATATTTCTTGCAACGTTCTTTGTAACCCCGGTGTGCATGGCGCGCCTCCCTTCTTTTAACCGACTTGTGACGGATATTGCTCAAAGTATCTTGTGCCACTAATTAATTCTGACGCAAAGACAGTAATTAAAAAGAAACCGAGGTTTACGGTTAACGTAATTGAGCTTTATGGTTAAAACTGTTGGTTCAACGCCTGTTAACATCTTATCTGGACTATAGATTTAGGTTATTAGGAGTTGTGGTGGCATCAACAACGCCACATGCGAACTACGCATCAAAGACCTGACGTCACACAAATCCTGCATCGCGCAATCAGAGTTTACCGCGCGACTAGCATATACAGGGTGAAATTGAATTAGACCCTAATAACGTGTGCGACTGTGTGCGTGCGTAGATTTGTAATGTGTCCACAATCAGTCACAAGCAGTTTATTTATAACTTATTATATAAATAAACAATGTAAAAAAAAGCAGTAAAAATTCAGTATATGTATAATTGATAACTAGAGATCGGATAATCGGATGCATATTTACCTAAAGTTAATTATTAGCTATGAAAGTATGGAAGCAGCTTCTTAATATATTTTTTTTTGTAAGAAAATATCCCGTTATACCAGGAATACCAGCAATGCGTAACTAATCGGGTGTATAGTATCGAAGCGACTTCTAAAATATTATTTATAAAATTAAAATTAAACTCGGGATTCTTGGATTGCATAACTATTCAGATGCATATTTATTTAAAATTATTTTAACCCCCTATGCAAATATGTGTATGTTGGGTGTAAGAGTAGGGGTGGTGTGTGTTAGTTAAAATTAAAATAAAACACCGGAACCGCGGTCTTTACCTAATATAAATATACTGAATTTATACTATTATGCATAAAACCTACCTATGAAATTGCCGTTTTTTTTCATGAAATAAGTTAACGCCCTTGTTTCTCTATATTTTTTTTATTTTTCAAAGTAAATTACCCATGGAATCAATGCATTTCTGCCGACGTAGTGGTAGCTTATTGATGACCTTTTTGAAAAAGTCTGCTGGACGGGAGGCAACAAATTCTTCAAAGGCATTTTGAACTGCCTCTCGGTTATTGAATTTTTCCCCCGCGTATTTATTTATTATTATGTATTTTTTTTACGTGTATCTACAAAGTAACTACTACCATATTAATTTATAACAAACACTATTTATGTAACTTATTTATTAGACACGTAAAGAAACAAAATATTGATTTATACTGCCGCACCTATACTTAAACTAGTAGCATGTAGGACAGACAATTATCATCATAGTCATAACTGACGGAAGAGTTCTAAAACGAGACTTCCTAGACTGAAGCTTCTACTTTATCATGATTACAACTATCTGTGACATTTTCTACAAGTACCTAACTCAAAAAGTCACTAACTGTTGAAGAACCCAATGGCTTGGATCGCGACGATGGGAAGAGGCCAGACGGAATGACCATAATGCCTTGGAAGTTGGGTAGGCCTTTGGTATGGGATGCAACCTGTGTCGACACCCTCGCCCATCCCATCTTTCTAGCACGGTGGCGGGTTGTGCTGGGGCGGCTGCTGTAGGTGCAGAAAACCTCAAACGGCGCAAATATAACAACCTGATTGGGAGCTATATGTTTTAGCCGTTTGGTGTTGAAACACTACGTCCGAGTGCCCATCGAGTATTTCGGGACAGTGCCAAGCGGATGGTCGACTCTTTACGTGACCAGAAGGCTGGCCTATTTTTAGGCCAAAGAATCAGCTTTGCCAGCTCTTCCCCTTTTTTTTTTCTTCATATCGGTTGAGATCGTCTAATTTTAAATTGCACGCCCCTCCACTAAAATTTATATACAAACATTAGAAATATGTATGCAACAAGCAGTGGAGGGGTGAGCAATATAAATTTTAATTTTTTTAAACTTTGCCCCATTCTAGGAATTTCTCCTGTATTGTACCCGGCGTTTACAAACATTTAATCTCACATACACAAACAGCCAGACCCGGAACAACTAATTGTAGGTCATACAAATATTTGTTCCGTGCGAGAATCGCCACTGCGCCATCCGTGCTGTAATTTTAAAATAGACGATTTCCACTTGTTTTATAATATAAATATTTTAGTGTTAGATTACAAATTGTATTAAAATATTGAAGAAATAAATGCTTAAACTTAACAGAGATAGCAAAACAAGTAAAATCTTCATAGCTACTGAATTAAGGTATATCAATAGCATCCAGCTACCAAGCAAATAACACCATATAGGGATCAGTATTATCATTCGCTTGTCCTTAACCCAATTTATTTGGGGTCGGTGCGCTATGTCTTTTTCTTCCATACTTCTCTATAAGTAATCATCTCGGTAGTCACTACCTTTCTAGCCATATCTTTCATATAGTCCATCCATCGTTTCTTTGATCTTCTCCTACTCTTAAAGCAGTTATCTCAATCCTCCGCATTACATGCAACCGATTTCCACCCAACTTTTCAGTCAACGGTCACAGTAGACGTTCATAAAATAGATCTGTGTTCATATATCCAATTCACATGCTTCCGTAAATCCGTATCCGTAATTCCGTACCCATCACTAATTCGAGAGACAAACATAAAGACAAGGAAACTGCCACACGTAAACAAATACAGGCAAAACAAATGACGATGCCATACATTTGTAATCTAGCATTATACTGGACCATTAGGAACTACGTGTTACGTTTAGGTGTTTTTCTCACACCTCACTTCCCACGGAACACATTAGTTGGTATATTTATGATTTACTTACGCCATTATTCTTTATGGTTGTACTTAAGGGTTGCCTCATATTGTGTGGCTTAAAGGGTGAACGGAAAGCGAGATGAACATTGCGTGTGCGTGCGTGCAATGCAACAAAAAAAAAAGACTTACGTTTGCGTGTGAATTAAAAGAGGCTTGGGTGATTATGATTAAAACAACTAAACTTCAAATAATGAAAGAGAAGAAAAATACAGGTTGTATATATCATGTTTCTACACGATACAAAAATACACTAACTTCGAGATCTATCGAGCAGTTTTCACTAAGACGAATCAAATACAGAATCATTTATACACATATATATTGACAGTACTAGTCATCATCTAAGAAGTAAACGAGACAATCATAAAAGTCTAACTTACATAACAATTAATAAAAAGATGGAAAACCAAATCACTCTTCCGTAATAATTCTAGTCGCTTCTTTTCTCTTCTTGTACCACGCGATAAGGGTCAGTACACACGGTCATCTGATTGCCTGATGCTGTTGATGCAACCGCAAATGCATTTTATTGAGGGCAACGAACCACGACCGGATGATCGACAGATCATTTTGATGCATCTCCGTTGATGCGTATTGCGTACGGATGCATGGAATGGGTGCAATCGACTTGTTTGAAAAGCTTTGGAAATGAGGTGGTGTTCCCATCACTGCGGCTGACTGTGGTAATGAAAGGATGTGTTCCTATAGAAAAGGATATCATTGTGGTTTGTATGTTTTGTTTTTATACACTGTGCAAATCAAAAATGAGATTAGAATGCTAGAAAATAGCTGGCAACATGGCGTACGTCATTCCACTTAGTATGCTTCTAAACAAGAAACTTGTAACGAGATTCTCGCTTCAACAATGTATGTAGGTGACCACAAAAACCTATTAAAGCCACAAACATTACGAGTATGCCACATTTGAAGCCTTTGCATTTGCATTCAGAGCCTTTTTGGCCTCGCACAGGTCTTTTATTTTTTTTACGTTTTTACTTTATTTTTATTCTTGTTTTGAATGTAAATTTTGTTAGTTTGAAATTATATTTTTTTACTGTTTTTATTTCCTGTGCGTGTCCCAAATAAAATATTTTCTTTCTTTCTTTTCTTTTTTTTTTACATCATCAATAATCAAAAACCTAAGGACATTATCCGAGATTGTGTAGGCACTACCAGACAAAAACAAACATCATAACGAGCCAATCATATAATCGTTAACTAGTAAAGTAGTGACACGAGCAATCGATTCGTCAGACTCGGATATAATCGATCATAAACATCGATTGGGTCGACGGACTTTAATAAATGTTTCGCGGTCGACATGTTGCGACATTGCATTAACTTATGAAGCTTGAGATATGTAAAGACATGTCTAAAGGATAAATGGACACGGCAGAAAAAACCGATTACTTTGGTTTTATCGATCGGCTGTGGATGATGTAGATAAGTTGGGAAAAAAAGAAGGAATAAGCCAAGATGACAAGATATTTATTCTTAACGCACTGAAGATTTCAAGTCCATTTATTTCGTTAAGTATCAAGATGAAGAACCTCCATCTCACCTGATATTAAGTGTTGATAAGGCCGAAGGTGGAAGCGAGCTTCACCCGGAACCCTCAACCACAGAGGAACTGGTTATCACTGAACTGCCGAAACACAACAAATGCTGTTAACATTGTTAGTATGGCGACAGACTTAGATAAGATGGTGGTAGCCAGCCAGGCAGACTTAGAACAAGCCCTACCACCAACCAAACCGAGCAGACAATTTTGCCCTCGCTGGGAATCAAACCCGGGACCGGGGTCTGATACAGGTGGTCTTACCACTAGACCACAGAGGTGATTAAAATAATCAAGATTGCAAGTACTATTGTATTATCCATCAAAGATTGTCACTCTTGTATGAACACAGCCTAACACACATGCATTGCAACTTAAAGTACTTTCAGATTTCAACACTGCACACATGGTGGAGTAACCATTGATAATGATACTGAGCCCATATTGTTTTAGTGAAGCGAACTAACAAAAGAAGAAGAAAAAATAATCGATGTTAATCTATCAGACAGTGTTTCACTTGCATTGAGATCGTTTGACCGCGCTCCAAATAAGATCTTCAAAAAACATGTACACAACTATGAGCTTTACTTCGATTTGAAGAGTGATGATAATAGCATGCATGATTCTTAAAATCTTGCTATAGGTTTTGACGACTATCGAACATTTAATGAATACATATTTTGTAATGCTAACCGGATTAAATGGAGTCCATGTTGTAACTTTAGTTACCTACTCTTATATCATAAGTAACCTGTTTTAAGATAGGCATCAAACCTAAGCAGGAAATCGTCGATTTTGAAAATTAATCAAAACTCAATTCTCTATTTATTGAAGCAAAATTTATTGCATCTGTTGATCTGTGTCAAGTACCAACCGAATAATCGATTAAATGTATCTGATGACATTTAATTGATATTGATTGGTCATGCGATTGTCCCGAGATTAGAGGTTGTTGTTAGTCGAGAGACTAGTTATCAACACATTGTTCTATATTGCAAAAGCATTGGTATTTTTAATAGATACGAGTATATCAATCTATCAACTGTTGAGGTCTCGTTTACCATTTACGGCAAGTTTTACAAGCAAGGTCGGATTGCTAAACTTTGTGTCAATGTGACTAACTATTCTTGATGAGAAATTACATTGTTAGTGGATCGAAAGCAATTTGTTCAAAGAATGCTTCTAATTAATCCTATCGTATCTATATAGGCATGTGTATTTCAAATATGATTAATGATTTGATTACGAGTGAAAACGCTTATTTAAATTAAGTTAGATTATGTACTCTGGTTTACCCGACTGTCCAGAAGCATGATAGTGTTTTTAGGACGAAGCATGATAGGGCTTTTCGATAAAAAGGGTTTCGATATCGATAAATACAAAAATTAAAACCACGATTTTACGAAGAACAAATTCAAAGATAAAGCTCCTCATTTTCCAATTAAAGATCGCTACAAAATGCATACCTAGACCTAGACTATTCTACCCAGAAGACCTATAAACCCCACAACCTTGCACTCAGATTCTCAGGTCGAAGATTCCACGTAATCGATTCCCCGCGACATCGACATTAGGTAATAGGGTTGCAGTTCTCGATGTCGCAACTCTAATGACCGACAAGGTCGAGGCTGCGCGTGCGCCGGAGGTCGTGTGCATTAGCGACCTCTTCGACTTGATACAGCTTTCTATTTTCTATGACTGAGTCGCGGATTGATTGTTTTCTTGTTTATACTAATTTCGCTTTCGTTTGTTCGTTTCGTTCTTGTGTGATAGAGAATATGATTCACTGTTCTTAATTATTTTTTGGATTTTGTAACATTACTAGTAACAGTTGCAATCGTTGGTACATTTTTGTTGTTGTTTACTCCTGCCTCATAATTTAAACCATCGTCACTTGTTTTTAGATTTTCATTTTTTTAAATTTAATTATCCATAATATGACGTTAGGAATGATTTTCATTAGCACCTAAATTGCTAACTTTACTACGGAATCTAATACGAACTAAAAGTTATGGTTAAAGATATTTATTTCTCAATAAGAATTTACAAGCATTTCACTTATTTGAGAAGATATTTAGAACTTAAAATATAGTATTATATGTCTGAACTTTACACACATCTTTCATACTTTCACATCGTCAAATTGAATTACAAATTATCAATCCAAACACTGTTGAGGGAATAATGTATAGTACATTAATAATGTAACAACGTTTGTAAATAACCAGTTAACATTTTATCCTCCATCTTGGCATCCATCGATCGAATTACTCAACATATCGAAATTATCTGTCGAATCTTAAAGAAATGGTCTCGGTCGGTCGACCTTTGATTGCGCCGGCGCCGTCCGATGCATCGAATCATCGATCCGAGTGAAAGTGAACGATTACTGCAATCGAGTTATTAGGTGGGCTGATGTAATGATCACTTGTTGCACTTTTTATCGATTGTAACAATTGTTATGCGATTACGATTCAATCATCAGATGTTTGCAGCGCTTCATTGCGTTATGCAGTTATTTGAGGTCTGGCGCAGCGTTGTTGTTGTTTATGGCATTACGAGTAAGATTGACCCCTAACTTTGTGACTTGCTGACGACTCGGACACAATATATTCGGACACTGTGTCCGAATTGACACGTTTTAATTTCAACATTTTTTTCACTGACATTTCGGACACCATCAAATTATTGAAGCCGTTTAGTACAGTCAGATAAAAAAGTAGGTTTGTTATATTATTTATTAAAAACGGCTGCTTTCGTTAAAATCCGGTTAAAAACTGTTTTTTTACAACTACAGGCTGGGCGGAGGACGGATTTCTACAATCGTATCGTTGGAAGTTTTTATCTGACTGTACAAAACAGCTTTTTTTATTGGTGTCCGAATCACCAGTGAAAAAAAGTCGGATTCGGACACTGTGTCCGACTATATTGTGTCCGAGTTATCAGCAAGTCAACGTTGTTGATTTATTTATTTAACAATTTATGTTCACCCATATAAACAGACATCATTACTTATCATTATTTTTTATAATTTATTTATTAGCTTTCATTACTTTTTTTTTTCTACTTAGCTAGAATGATGAGTCTGCCCAAATTATCATAATTATCTCTATCATCTTCCATCTGACTATGCAGCTTGGCTCTCATTTTAATTTGACTCTCTGTAGGCACCTTTGTAAGTATATCTTACGTAGTATACCTATACCTCCTTAAAGATTTGTATATAATGCAATACAGAATGTACAATGTACAGTACATAGTTCTAGGTGATCAAGGTAGTTTTCCTAACAGCCGTTTAATTGCTTCATATTAATTGCACCGGCGCATGAAACACGTTCTTACTTACTTAATAGACTTATGGTATTGATGTAATGGTTTAATTCACGCTGCTTACAAGTTCTAGGGATATTTACCTGAAACAAAATAAGTAAATCATTAGTAAAAAGTAACATAAAGAATATGTTTAATTAAAATAGGACTCCTCTGTTAAATAATTCGCAGTCATTAATAAAACCAATGAACCTTTTATACCTAGGATTCTTTATTTCATTAGCAACCTTCAAACGTAAAAAAACCCTCATCAATAAATTAATAAGTTTACGCAAAATAACATTGAACAGTATGTACATAAAATACATAACCGTCAGAGCTTATTATTATGAAAACGTGTCACTCGGTAATAAATTCAGTCAAAAATGTCGTAATAATGCTTAAATCGAAGAAGAAAAGAATCATACTGAGATCCACGAACATTTATCAGTAAACGAGTACATTAAAAACGACAATCGTGAAATTAAACTTCATTGTAATGCTGTGGTGTCGGTTAAAGTGACAGCGAATGACTTTTGGCAATCTTAATTAATTGGATTGTTTGCCTTAATACTGGTAAAGCCAGTTTCTTCATTCAACAGTTGCTCAACCTAATAAAGATTTTTATTATTTATTACGATAGCCAAAATTTTGAAGCGCCTAACACTAACACTGGGCTTTATCACACTAGCGAGTTGCGAGCTCGCTGCGAATTCGCACCGTGTGCGCGGTGAACACACCGCGAAGACGCCGCGGGTGCGCAGCGAGCTCGCGGCGAACGGCGCTGTCGACGCCATTTTATACATTCGCGTTAATTTTGTTTTCAATCCATTCTGGCACTGAATGTACAAAACGCGGATCGTACACCGCGAACTCACTGCGCACCCGCGGCGTGTTCACCGCGCACACGTTGCAAACCCGCGGCGAGCTCGCTGCGCTCTCGCCCCGCTTTCCACTCGCTCGCAACTCGCTAGTGTGATAGAGCCCTAATTTCTTTTACACCTAGCAAGACTAAAAGTTGGGTAACGGCTAAGATTATGATGTATCTTTGAAGCAACATGCCCTTAATCTACGCACGTATATTAAAGCAATCATAGATCACACGTTCATCGGTCAACTAATGAGTTTAAAGATATAAATCAAAAGTCGTTGGCACAATTTGTAAACTTCAGTTAACTAGCAAAGGATTAGCAGTAAACCGCTATCGGTGAGTTAAATCTAACCGCAGCTAAAGGACTTATTTTCCTTCATCACATTTGGCAGGCCATTGTTTAAAAAGGTCGATTTCGTGGCTTGAATACAAAAGGACATTTTTAGTGTTTAACGGGATTAAAACTGGGCTTAGTGTCAAGTTGAGAGCAGGAAAACAATATTGTACAGTTAGTTATTTAATCTGACCAGAAAGAAATCTAAATATTATTTTTTTTTTTTTTTTTTTTTAAACGTTGCCCCACACTAGGAATTTCTCCTGTATCGTCGGTGCGTTTACAAACATTTAAACTCACATACACAAACAGCCAGACCCGGAACAACTAATTGTAGGTCATACAAATATTTGTTCCGTGCGGGAATCGAACCCGCGACACGCGGCACAGCAGTCAATCGCTTAACCACTGCGCTAACCGTGCCGTCAAAATTGCCTGAAGGCTACAAATCTCCAACCAATTTGAAATGATGATTCTATTTTTAGTAATTGCTGAATAATCTAGTCAAAAACACCGAATCCGATAGATTTCCTAAGACTAATTTAAACAAATCGAAAAGGATGACGAAGCTAGAATTTGGCAAGGACATTTCAAATGCAAATTCTCTTCCGAATCACTGCGAAACTATGTTTGGAGGCGCTGTTCAAGGCTCTATACATTCACGTATTGTTACTGTAGTTACCGCTACAATACTTGAAGTATGCACATTCCTTAACGGTGATCTTAAACAAAAAAAAAAGTAAAACAAATACCAAATGTGGGTTAACATGAATAATTCAACACACACATGATAGCTTCGCAAGATTTGGATCAAGATACTGTTGTAGGATTATTTACAATGATCGATAAATAGAGGATATATTACTTAAATTAATATTCCGGATGCAATTAATGTATCAGTTTCAAGGTAAACCGTTGATTTATATCGAAAACCAGTAAATTGCCGCTACTAAGTGCTGTCAATTTTGTGATGACAATGATGAATGTTTTATTACAATCTGATCTGAAAATAGGCAATGAAAATAGAATAGATTTTATTGGAAACGAATCAGTATTTAAGAGAAAGAAAAAATGGAGGGTAAAAAAACAAGGTTGCATACAATTGTATGTCCCTTTCGAAACATAAAAGCGAATCAATACAAACTCAAAGGGATTAACTTGATTCAATCTCAAGGCGGTCACTCAAATGTCTCTGTCCTTAATACATGCTTGTACCTACAGGCGACATGCTAGACGAATCGCTAAACTCAGATGTCATTGAGATAGAGCTTGCAATTGTTCGCAGAGACGATGCCAACAATGGTTTACACACGCATTGTACTGTCCGCTTGAAGAGTAACGGAGGAAGCTGAGGCCATGTGTCTAAAACCTTGGACGGGTGAATAGCAATGAATGGACTGACCCTATCGACGCTTTACATACAATAGTGAACCCAAAGATGAGGTTTAATTGATGTTGTAAGAATCAGTAGTGTTGGGAACGGAACTAAATTATAATTTCCGCTCTTTTAAGACAATGGATCGTTAAGAGGTGTCGGTTGTATAACACAGGTGCTGCTAAGTTTGGCTCCTGGTTGCCAGTGCTAAACAGATGAAATTGTAATTTACTTTGCAATTTAACACACCGACGGCTGATCATTAGATAATAGTTTGACTTTGTTTCCATTAAGTAGTTTGATCGCTGGACTTAATTTATGAATTTTTTTCTTCTATTTTTGCAAATTAATGAAAAACTAGTCATGTTTATTTCTATAAACTTTTTAATCTCCAAAGCCATTAAGCCAACTAGATGTAATATTTATTCGAGCTCCAATAATCTACATTAAAATACGACATTTTAAATCCATTCTAACAGGTCTTATAGTAACAATATTCTAATATTTGTCAAGGTAAACTATTAATATTTTTGATCTAGTATTCTGACCTTAGCGTTTACTTTCAAGTCTAGTTTAGAAAAATATAAATGTAAAAAGTGCATGTCAAATTACATTACAACAATGAAATGTATACTGAAACTCTAACAGAGTGAAACCAGTGTTAGGTATATAGTATATGTAAAATAAGTAGAACATTTAATTGAAGGTCCTATTACAGAAATGGTTCCACTTTTGTAATTTTGTAAGTCACGTAATTTTGTAAGTTTTTCTGAAGGATAGTGCTCCGATTACATGCAATGATAAATGTTACGATACGTGTATTTTATGTATATTTATGTTAATTGAAACCTTATGTATTGCTTCAGATTTCAGACAGATGTGAAGTGTTGCAACATCTGTAATTCAAAATGGCCTCTTTTCATACAGAATTTAAATTGGGCTTATTATTTTATTGCGTACGTTACCTTTACCATTGGTTCCTTGAAACAAAGCTCTAGTGAAGTTTTATAGTAATAATTCGATTTATGATCGGGACGGATCGGGATCGGGATCGGGGAGTGTTCTCGGGTTTGTATATAATGAAACCGAAGAAGGTTGTATCTTCTCAATGAAAATCAACAATTTAATCATATGCGAAAAACATTACAACTGCAATATCTACCTTTAATAATATCAATAAAAATGCAATATCTGCCTAATATGTTTTACATGGTAGCCCAAAAGTCTGACAGCCAGGCTTACAGTAACTTGGTTGTGGAGGTCAGATAGGCAGTTTCATATCAAATACTGGTATTCAGCTGCATCTAGTTAGACTAGAAGCCTACCCCAACATAATTGAGAAAAGGCAGATTGATGAATTTACCTAAAATCATTAATGTAAAAGAAACCTCGCCATTTACAGTTTATGACGACATTCCTTTACAACCGAAGTACCGAAATCGTTGGGACACGCTTGATTTGTATTTATATCGGCTAGTTTTGGGTTACTTGAATTAACTACACCTTATAAGGATTTACACAAGTTGCCAAATTAAATTCATTCAGGTTTTTTAATGGACTTTATTTGACTACTAGCTGCGCCCCGCGGTGTTACCCGCGAATACATTATTTGGGGATAAAAAGTAGCCTATGTGTAAATCCAGGGTGTCAGCTACGTCCATACCAACTTTTATCTAAATTGGTCCAGCCGTTTGAGCGTGAAGAAGAGACAAACATACACACACACTCACAAACTTTCGCCTTTATATTAATAGTGTGATGTATTTGATTGCGCTGGGAACGATGTCTGAATAAAACACTTGTAGAAAAAGCCAAATATTCTTATGGATACTCAACCTAAGCAGCTCCAACTTCGTTCACGAACAAATTCATTAATTCCTGGTAGGCTTGCCCAAGGGTTATCGTCAAAATTCATTTCAATGGTATAATATGCCATTGAAGAAAACCGTTTCGTTTTAGCAGACGGCGGCTAGTCTTGTACGAAACGGTTTTTTACGTATTTATAGCAGATAATTTCTCGACGGCATGTAAAGCCAAGTCAGAGGCCATAAAATTTCTGACACCAGGTTAGTCACTAATCACACGAATACACGCCTCTGTGATCTCGTGGTAAGACCACCTGTCTCAGACCCAGAGATCCCGAGTTTGATTCCCAGCAGGGGCAAAATTTTCTGCTCGGTTTGGTTGGTGGTAGGACTTGTTCTAAGTCCGCCTGGCTAGCTGTTCTTAGTCTGTCGCCATAGCTACAATGTTAACAGCATTGTTGTGTTTCGGTAGTTAGAGGTAAGATAACCAGTTCCTCTGTGGTTAAGGATTCCGGGCGAAGCTCGCTTTCATCTTCGGCCTTATCATCACTTACCATCATATGAGATTAAGGCTAAGAGCTCCTGTGGATAAAAAAAAGGAGGAGCAGACAATTTTCTTCACACTTCATCCAAAACTTTCATTCTTATCCTGCCCAACTGCATGGGTTTCCATTTATAGCTTCCAAATACCTATTAAGCATCGGTCTCCTGACGTCATCATAACTCCAACATTATACAATATAGCACCAAGTTCAATGCCGCTGGGCAAATGTCTCACAGAAGGTGAAAGTTGGCTACGTCATCGAGGTAACCCGACCAATGTTATAACACCCAAGCAGAGGGCCCGTCCGAGACAATCGCGTGCTTTATGATTTTGTCGTATTATGTGACTTCTGATCATGAACTTTGTGTTACATTTGCCGATAGGTTGCAGTTATGGAAAGTTTATTAGTTTGTTTTATGAGAAGAATCAACGAGATAGAGGCCTTTTAACTGCACTGTTTAACTTTCGTATTTTGAATGATACTGGTAGACTATGAACCAAGAACTTCCAAATAGACTCCATAGGTAAGTGGCACTTTGAAGTACAAGTACCTACTCTAATGAATACCAGAGCTCCCTGGGCAGTAAGCCATACTACGACCGACGGTCCGACCTTTCTGATTGGTTAATACCCTATTTTTATCACGATATGAGCTACCTCTTCTCCTGTAGAAGAAGAAGAACCACGAACAAGATCATAATAAATTAATTCTGGCATTTTTTCCTAAAGTTATTTTTTTATAAGAAATGTCCCAGATAAGCCATGTTATGGCCTCTTGTAAGAATGAAAGGAATTTCTAATAAGTTAGTCACATTAATAAACGCTACATTAAAATGATATTACTTTCCATTTCTCTGACTGTAATTAATATCGATACGATAATCGAAATATCTGTGTGATTAATCTCGAAGCCCTTTCGTATTCATAATTATACTTTCAAGCATTTGAACATTTTAAACTTTCATTTCACTCATGAGAGCTTTGCACGAATAATTAAAGAGATTGAGTGCCTTGCTCTTCTATTGGCTTGATAATCTATTCTTTGGATACTTTATATCCAGAATTGGGCATTTATGGACTGATTCCTTCATGATGCCTTGATCCCTAGCATTGACACGGGCTATAATAAAAACAATATAATAAATACTTTATTTCAAATAACCAAGATCCATTGTGTTAGTAACAATATTCTTAACCTATGTTAGTACTTAACTAAAAACACAGACAGTGTACAGGTGACTAGTGACCTCACCAACGGACTGTCATGCCTCCCGACTATGGCGCTCAGAATGCTGTTCGGGCTGCCACGGAGTCAGGGCCTCAAGTCTGCTATTACAATAGTGTCAGAATGGTCTCGCCATTGTGAGTATTTGACAGTTTTTGTATGGCAAATCTGTCAAAAACTCACAATGAAGAGACCATTCTGACACTATTGTAATAGCAGACTTGAGGCCCTGTTTAGCAGCGAGGCCGCTTTCTTACTCCGTACAGCATTAAAACAGTCGGTACATGCCTCAGCGAACATAGATGATGCGCTACAAAACCGAGGCAGACGCAACAGCACCCTAAATACGTTGTATGTCTATGTCAGAGTTTATAGCGTAAAATTATGCGCTTATATCTGGTGTTCTGTGAGAGAAAGTATGCAAGGGAGTCCACTGATACACTTCCATGTTTGTTTTAAATTCAATTATATACAACATAATTATTCTCGATTAAATAATTGTTTCTATTTTAATTAATGTAATTGATGTTTTATCGTGTTAATAAAAAAAAATATAATAAATAATAATTATTTATAATATAATAGCGTAAGCATAATAATAACATATAATAATTATTACAATAACATTATTACAATAGCATAATAATAATTATTTATAATATAATTATTAATAATATAATTATTTAAATATAATTATTAATAATATAATTATTAATAATAATTAATAATATAATTATAATTATTAATAATAATTATTTATAATATAATATTATAATATAATAGCCTAAGCATAATCAGCCTTTAATGATCCCACTGCTGGGACTCCGGCCTCCACTCAATGCCTCGAACGGCCTGTACCATCTCGCACTGGGCCCGCGTGGTGGAAACCACGCGGGCCCAGTGCGAGATGGTAGGTCACATGTCTTCGAATTTTTTGTTCTAAGACAAGCCGGTTTCCTCACGATGTTTTACTTTCACCATTTTAAGAGCAGTGGTGAGGAAATAATTTACACTAAAAAGCGCCTGTCAGGGTTCGAACCTACGACCCACAAACTCGTAAATCGTGGCTTTTACCACTGGGCCACCTCTGCTCGTCAGAGCTTATGAGCTTATTTATATCTGTAGTGTTTATGGTGTACATAATATTAGTTTATAAGTTTTACGCCCTGGCTGGAGGCTTTAAGTTTAGTTAGGAGCTTCAGGCAACCACAGGAAAGTCCGGTTAAAGAGTCACGATCTCTAATGGTCAACTAAGAGATGCCCTAGATTTAAAAAAAAGTACATAATACAAAAAAGTTGCTTCACTGATGCATCGAACGCGGGTCTGTAACAATAGTATCCTAAAATTAGTGGCAGAGAGTCCTTACTCCCCTGTTCTGAGGCATTTTGGGGCGAGGATGGTCAACTAGGTAGCTGAACTCTTGCTTGATCGTTCTCTGAGCAACCTGCCTCGAACATTTAATCCATCAACAACGTTTGGATTCTTTGGATCAGTTAATAATGTACACCTAGTTCTGGAGTCATTAAGGATAGGTAATTTAGCATTGCAAACATTTCGAAACATAACGCTTGTTAGTCGAATCTGTCATTAACAAAATGAGTTTTTGCCACTGTAGTTATTTGACAAGGTCGTGGATTCAATTTCAAACGTATGTTACAATGTCATGTTAGAATTTGATCTCTTTGTTTTACAAATACAAATACAAAAATTATTTACTGAGATAAATCAAATACACAACGAAGATAAAATTATCTGACTCCTGCAATAGTAATAAATGTGTTGCTTGTTTCATGACAAAATAAAAGTAAAAAAAAAAAACTTACTGTTGGTAAGTATTGAATTAAGGCTCGTACAGACTCGCGCGATATTGCGGGCGCGACAGGCACCAACAAAGAAATTGTGCTACTAGTGTCGCGTCGCGCCCGCGATATCGCACTAGTCTGTACGAGCCTTTAATGAATTTCAACAGATTTCTTTTGCTCAAAATGCGTTTTCCGAGAAGCGTGTGAGGTTCAAAACTGTTTTCTAAAAAAATAACACTTTATTGTTTAAAATTCGATATTTACTGAACGTTTGTAGTTTTAACCGTCCTTAATAACCGTGCCAACTATTATTGTTCTTGACCTCCAATTATCTTCAGACAGCCGTTAACTTTAGTTTCTCACCCAAACAAAAAACAGAGAATAGCACGTTTATTTTAGTACCATTTTTTTAAAACCTGAAACTTGAGATAGATAATTTAAGAAAAGCCCCGAAGGACCACTTTCGTCTTTGATCATCTTTTAAACATAATCTTTCTACTAACAAGACTCTCAGGACCAATTTATCATCCGAAACGAAAATCTCGCATGCATAACAAATGTGCAGAAAATAATAATAAAGCTAAGATTGCGGTCGTCCATCACATCTCTAACAATATAACATATTGTAGTGTGCATTAGGTAATCAAGTTATATCATGCGCACACGCACCACCTACTTACAAAAAATTTAACAATTACAGTTTGTCGGAAGTGTCATAGTACGTCGTATTTATTATGCAAGTCATTTTTGTGTGGTTTTGGACAATCCGCTATAAATTGTATTGTGTACAAATTTCACATGAGTTCGACAGTCAATATATTTGTGGGTGGCGTAAAAGCTAAAAGAGTTATGGGTATAAATGTGAATGGATGGAGTGGAAGGCAAAAAAAAAGATGGATGACTTGTGTGAGGAGTGATATGAAAGAAAAGGGAGAGAATGATAGTGTGAAAATTGACAGGGCAGAATGGAAGAAGAAAAAAATTTGCGAAACCCCAAGTAATATGGGACAAGGTTAGGAAGATGTTGTCAAAATCAAAATATTTTATTTGTTACACATAAACCTACATGGGCTCTTATGAAACGTCAGAAGCTAGGTGCACGGTTCCAACTGGTCGTTTCCTATGGAGAAGAACCGGCCAGAAACTTGCCGGTTACTTTGACTTCTTCATTCACAAGTTTATAATATTATAAAATCGAGTACTTACTTCATACGCTTTCTCCTATGTAGGTTTATGAGAAATAAAATATTTTGATTTGATTTGACTCCAAGCTGCTACTGAGAAATTTCAAATTGAAAAACCCAATAACACTTTGCTCGACCCGGGAATCGAGCCCAGGACCTCATGCTCAGCAGTAGCGCTTGCCACTATTAGACCAACGAGGAATCATACTATTAACATGTTGATTATATCAATAAAGTGTATAGGGAACTTTACGGCACGCATAATTCAGTTTGGTCAACGACATCATAGATGTTTAAAAGGGAGCTCAGATAATCCATTGGTTGTAAGAGGTCCAAGATCCGGAAAAAGGCGTGCAATGTACTTACAAGACTTACACGCAGCAAGATTCGATACGGATTCGTGAAGAGAGAGAGAGAGGAGATCCAAGAGAAGCACAGCCTGGGTCATGGGCGTAATGTTGCTTGCCTGTCGGTCTTCTACAGACTGTACTTCGGAGAATGTGCGCAGGAGCTCCACGAGCTGATCCTACCATAACCTTTTTATTACCGGACTACTAGACGTACCGCGGGGTACCTACCATCCACACTTGGTTGATATCCCATCCAGTCATGCTGAGCGCTTCTCCTCCACATTTATTATGCGCACAGTCAAAGTGTGGAACTCTCTGCCAGCGTCTGTGTTCCCTTCCACATATAACCCGTCTGCCTGCCTTCAAAGCAAGAGTGAACAGGGCATGCTTGTTCCATCATAGACCTCATCTATCGCTTTCCATCAGGCGAAATCGAGGTCAAAAGCGGGGCCAATCAGTAATAAATAAAATAAAAAATAAAATATGAAAGCAAAATAGAAATTCTGTATGGCTGTTCTTAAACCAAATCAATTTAATAAAGGAATTTAATTAATCACCAATCTTTGAAGGTTAATTATAAATGCCAAACGTGGACAATGCCCTTAGATCTATCAGATCTGAACCGCGGCCTTTACAGTCACGATAAACGAGCTACTTGACCTATTAAGTTATACATTAAGTCCTAAGCATTCACTGCATTGACAGACAATAGATTTAGCAGCTTTACTGAACATGATTTGAACCAGATCAATCATTTTGCTGTAATATCCGTTTATTACTTATGAATATATCATAAGCAATGAATCTATATCAGAACTAAGTAATTGAATGTGGCAAATTCAAATGGCTGTACTGGTTCAAATTATGTTGTAGATGCATATTAAGTGGCAGTGCAAGTAATTCTATCTAGCAACACGATGTAGTTTGTAATAATCATTTAAATGCTGTGATAATTACATATAAACACGTTTTTGATGCATACTAGTCCTAAAAAAGTGTATCTTTTAAATAAATCGTTATTCAAAACTTTTCGTAATTTCACCTAATACTGTTTGTCTCTGCTTCACCCAAAGGTAGAAAATGCCTATGGCATTAAGTCTGCTTCTGTACATTTCTGTACTTGAAGTATTAAATAAATAAATACTGATATCATTAAAACATCGAGATCAACACATACCTACCTACATATACCCATTGTCACTATGTGCTTAAGGACCAATATATATGCAGTTATTGGTCCTTACGTACGCAACGCACACATGCATGGGTGCAAGAGAATTTTCCAAACGACGTGTTTTATACGTCTGTGTCATTAAATGTGGGCTAGTCGCAAGTGAGCGGACTAGACGACCTCGAGCCACGCCTTGTAAGGGCTGGTTGCCACGCGGAAACCAAGCTGCCTGGGAAAATGTATGGCCGCAAAATTCCTTCACTTTTTACACAAGAATATGGCTCAAAAGTTAATGACACTGGAGCATTTTGTGGGTTTCGTTAGTTGCCGCAAGGATAAAAGTCAATGTCTGATGCAAAGGATAACGAAATAATTGACTTGCTGACGACTCCGACACAATATATTCGGACAGTGTCTAAATTGACACATTTTAATTTCAATTTTTCACTGGCAATTCGGATCCCGATTTCTCAACAAAAAAAAAATCTGATTCGGACACTGTGTCCGAATTTATTGTGTCCGAGTCGTCAGCAAGTCAAATAATTATGTTGCTGTCCCTTCACTAAGTGCAAAATAATTATAATTTTTCGGCACTCGTTACTATGGCGGGCTGAACGGATGAAGAATCATTGAATAAATAACTTGGTAAAAGGATCACTATCGTAATTTTTTCGAAGGAATCTGCGTTAATGTTGGTTATATTTGAGTTTATTATTATTAAGTACCTACGCTGTTTTAAATGTCCTTCATTAGCATCGTAAAAATAAAGCTCAATATTGTCGCCTTACAGTGAAAACCTCGGGAAAGCAATTTTCGTCATTTTTATTTTATTACATTTTTGGAAAGAAAACATTGCAACGTACGTCTTAATTTCACACAAAAAAGTTTTTCAACCTATAACGCCATCTATGACGACTTTGAATATTGCACACTAAGATACACATATTTGAAGTAGCTGTGGTAATAATATTTTACGTCACACCTGGCCATAATGTGAGTTTTAACGCACGCTACGCGTACAGTAAAACGCGCATTATGGCCAGGTGAAGACGTAAAATTGTGTACTCACCACGGGCAGTAAAAAAGAAAGCCCTCTATCGCATATTTACAACCCTCGCCTGCGGCTCGGGTCACAAATACCTGCGATTTCGGGCTTTCTTTCTTTTACAGCCCTTGGTAAGATGTACTATTACAGGGCTCAGTTCTTTCTTCCTCCTGTAAAGTTGCATTTTTCGCATATACGAGGTTTCACTCTAAGGTTTCACTCCTTATCATTCAGTATATATTAAGCAGCTGCAAGAATAAATAAAGTTATTTCTTCTAAACGCAACATTGTTCTAAATTTGAAAGTGGTACAATTGATTTACTAAACGATTAAATCTGTTTCTGAACACATTGTCGATTTATTTTATCAGATTTCGATCGTTCGACATTAAGATTCAGTTTTTATAGGAGTGCTGGATATAGTCATGTGGCCTCAGGCTTTAGCTATTTCAAGACTAGGTGGGTACCTACTTGTAGATTATATAATAGTCACTTTGTATACCGATAAATAAAGAGTTAAGCAATCACTTAAAGGAATTGTTTAAGTCTCAAATAAACATTTAAGATACATTAAAATCTTCTGACACAGTCCTATTGACACAAATTCAAGTAGGTACACTAGGTACAGTCGTTTGATTATGCAAGGAACTAAGTAAGACTGCCTTGCCTTGGTGTAAATGCCTGTAGCTTGGAATCAAGTGTACACACGGCTACATATCAAGCACGTATCGTAACGTATTTTCAGTATAAGCTGACCTCTCATTGTATAAAAATCCTAGACAATTCAAGATCAGCTTATACTGGAAAATATAGCTTGATAGCAGCCATGTGTACCTCTGTATTAAAGTAATACCTAACGAAGAGGTGACTGTCGTCGGAAACCGTTTTTTGCTGTTGTTTAATTAAAAGTCAAATCTTGTGATTAATTTTTGTCTGATCTACTTCCCGTGATCCGATTTAGTTGTTTTGCCTATTCTTATGCCAACACATCATGGTGCTCATTTTGTAATAGATTTAAAATTTGGTCCTTTGGTACAAGAATTCGTCTTCCATTCGTCTTACCTAGGTACAAAATTTGTTTTCATTTATTTACTTTAGTTGTATTATACAATGTGTAACTGAATTAGTGCACGTTATTATAATATTTTGTTCAGAATCGTTTACTGAATCGATTTCTGTCATTTTTAATACACAAAGGTAATCTTTTATTCCAAAAATAATTAAAACTACGCAAATTACAGTCACACTTCCGCTGTATAATCAAAACAAACCAAAATGGACGAAGTACCTACTACGCTAAACTCATAAACGTGTGCGACTGTGTCACGTAAGTTTGTAGATCTGTAATATGACCAAAATTTTCTCCCACAATCAGTATAAGTAATTTAATAAATAAACAATGTTTTATACATAATATTAAAAATACAGTGTATATAAGATGTATCTATTCATACACGAAATATTTTAAAATAAACATCTATAGAATACCAAAAAGCCATAGCAGCGAACAATTTTTTTTATCTAAGTGTTTTATATTTTTACATAATTATTATAATTTTAAAATTGCTTGAGACATCCTTTATTACTTATTAAATGAACCGCCCGGACGCGGCGACGCGGACGGTGGCGGCACGAGCGCGGTGAATTTTGATAATTAATCATCATATCAAGTAATTTTTAATTATTTATTTTTATAAATCTTGACTCGGAAGCCATAACGCACTTAAGTCAAATCTAAACTTAAAAGACTTAAGTACTTTTGGCCGCCGCGTCTAGAAATCAAAAAAAAATCTTTCCCATTGCTTCTTTACCACTTATAGGTGTATCTCTTAAAATATTTCATGTTTGAATAGATATACCCTCTAAATTATGATTATGTCATAATATTCTAGTTGGGGTGTTTGTTAAGTCCGGGTCATGTTGTACATTGTATACCTATAAACATTTTAATGTATATGAAATATGCTAGGTCCACTGTAAGGACCACTTCTAATTTACTTGAAAGGACCAAAATTCAATTGATCCAATTAACCAAGTCAATTTTACTACTAATAATAATTACTTAGGCACATACAGGTCGTTCGCGCATTAAAGTGGACCTATAAATCGACCTGTATTGCATCAATCAGCCAAGCACCTACCTACCTAGTGAAAGGCTAGGGATGGAACCAGTTTCCGACCTTCGCGTGTCCAAGGCCTTGAACAGACGTCATTAGCAACTGGACTTCCGCATACCAGCATGTCAGTACACGCTTTTAAATTACTGGATCTACACGAATAAATTATACTACAGTAAAAATTTACATTCAAGTACTTGTAAATAGTATTAAGAAATCTGTTTTTTATAAGAAAGTGTGCAGTGATGAATCTTAATTTCGTTCCGGATAATTAGTTTACCTTCTCGCCATTATACTCGTAATTACGGTAATTATATATAACATTAACGCTCTGATCGAATTCGAGATGCAATTCGACTAGATTAGTGTTGACTTACCGCGACCTCGATTATGCTTGAATCGAATGCATGTTTTGTCTTCATTAATCGATGTATATAATTACCTGTAACAGAAAACAAATTGATTAACATTTCATTGACACTTAACAAAGATGTTGACATTTCAGTAAGTAGGACGTACGACTAGGTACTCTTATATTCTGCGCGCACGCCCTTACGACAGCCCGCGCCGGCCTTTCGACGTAACATTGTGGTGGCGACTGCTTGCATACGAATTTGTATGATATAAACAAATCTAATTACTTTGAGTTAATTAAATTTTAAGGCTTCATGTTTTGCAATAATATTTAGAAAGTTTTAGCGTCTGATCTATACTCCATTTATTTTAACATTAGACAAATAACTGTGCTCACCCTTTCGTTATTTCGATGTAAACGTTTAATAAACTCCGTTATTTCACGATAAATACAAAGCACTGGGGCCTTATTATGAACTCTTATTTCCAGGCAGTTTACAGCGTAAACAGAACTGCCTTGCAATTTCGTATTATGAACACGTCAAACAAGCCAGTCAGCGGTCACGTGACACCCTGGCCGACTTCTGCCCGAATATTGCCTGGCAATACCGTATTACGAACGTTCGTTTGACATTTCTTTTCATATAACAACTTGTCAAAAAGTAACCTCACAATCCATTCAGTTTACGCTACTTCAGAGGAGCTTTTATTGAATTGTTTTGGGTTTATTTGCCGAAGTTACTCGAGTAATAAATAAATAACAAAAGAAAATATTATGTGCGACGAATATGAACTGTTTGAGTTCCTGGAAAGTGACTTTTCTGATCAAAATAACGAATCTAGGAACAAAAGGAGACGACTTCGTGATCAAATTAAAGGCTCCTACAAACAGGCGCGACACGCGACGCGAAACTAAGGCACCGTTCGTCGCGCGACACGCGGTTCCTTTGTGTCGCGTCGCGTGTCGCGCCTGAATGAAGAGACTTAATGCGTTCGACATGGATGATGTGCAATTCATTGAACGATATCAACTTAATCAAGCTAGGAGTTGGAGACGACTTCGTGATCAAATTAAAGGCTCCTACAAACAGGCGCGACACGTGACGCGAAACAAAGGCACCGCTCGTCGCGCGACATGCGGTTCTTATGTCTCGCGTCGCGTGTCGCGCCTGTATGTAAGAGCCTTAATGCGTTCGACGTGGATGATGTGCAATTCATTGAATGATATCAACTTAATCAAGTGAGGAGTTGAGACAGGTCAGGGACTGTCATACAAAATTCACGGATTTATCGGATACAACTTTAAAATATCATATTTAAGAACTTTCTTACACTGAATAAGAAAATACTCAAAAACTGAATAGGCCATATTTTTGTTTATACCCCGAAAATTCTTACGAATGGAAGTATTAAACAAACAATAAGATAGTGTTCATATTAGTTTGTGAAACAATGAAACAATACTCTTCCATGTGGTCGAATTCCCCGCTGACCTTTAAGTGGAGTTCGTTCGGAAACTTAATCTCGCGTTATAATTTACAAACTCAGAAAATTATAATATGAATGAATTATATAGGTAGCATAATATACAGTGCGTTCGTATTTTCACCTATTTTTATACTAAAGTAACTAGATTAATATAAATTGCTTATTTTTATCACAAAATATGTGATTAAATAAAACCGTAACTTACCGATAAATATTTAATTGTGTTTCTGAACGTCACGGCAGAGAATTACAAGCCAGCCATAGACAAAATACCCAGCGTGAAGTCGGTAAGAATTAGGAATGTCGTAATACGAAATTTAACCAGCCAGTGAAATGAATTGCCTGGAACTTGCCTGGTTTTTTTAAAGTTCGTAATAGGCCCCCTGTAATCTATTTACCATTTACATAAAAAAATTACTCGAAAGTGCAGTAATTTCAACAATATTACTCAATAACTGTCGTTATTTAGCCATTATTTGTCTAATGCTATGGAGATGGAGATAAAATATGGAGATGGAGTATAAGTGAATTCAAGCCAGCTTTATTATTATGGGTGAAACCGGGATTGGTTACCTCAGTAACGTATGAAATAAAGTAGAAATGTTATCAATATCAAAACAAACACAAGGCAAGTAAGTGGCTTTGATATAAATTCTCAGTGTTGTAATGCGATACTAATTAAATTATAGTGATAGACCACACGATTGCTCATGACGTACAGTGGCCATCACATCAAGCTACACGATACTGTCAAATTTCTCCAAACGATTTTAAACTTTAAAATGTTGACGATTAAGTTCAAAATCGAACGAGATAATTTTACAATTTGTGGTAGCTTGATGTGCTGGCCACCGTACCTACGCCTTTATAAATGTCAAATTAATTTGAACTGATTGAAATGAGAACATATATGAGGTGACACGTGTCAGAGCTGTAATCACGACATCCACGTCGAGGTCTTTAATTACATGATACTCGGCGGCTGACCAAAGCCTTGAGAGCAAGCTGTTGAATGTACGTTCCAAGAAAAAGTTACAGATACTTTTATTTATACATTTGCTGGGTACTGCCCGTGGCTTCGCCCGCGTGGCTTTTCCTAAAATAAAAGTAGCCTAAGTTACTCCTTATCGAAACCTGATCTATATCAGCTATGTGCCATTGAAAGTCCCGTCAAAATCTGTCCATCCTTTTCGGAGATTAGCCGGAACAAACAGACAAACACACAGACTTTTTTTTTTTGTAATTATTATCGTATATACTTTCATATGCATTTAGTAAAAAACTGTTATTTAATTTATTTGTATAGATAAACGTTGATTAATTTAAGAGATGTTTAAATATAAAAAATATGGTTAAACAATCGCTAATCATTACATAACTTTAAACAACGTTTGTAAATACCTTCTGTTATGAAACTTAATAGTTCCTGAATGTGAGGATTGAACGTCAAAGTTTAAACGTAATTACAGGCAAGCTCAATAATTGCAGAGGAGATAATAAAGTCGTACTCAGCATAATAATGATGGGGTTGCGATCTTAACACATAAACACATGTTTAACTGACAGCGCACGTCACTATAACATAATGGCAAATCGATAACGTAATCCAAATCTTTGCATAATACGTTAACTTATAAAAGCTCTACTTTTCAAACCGGTCGCTACGACCTTGTATCTCAGAACTAGGCGTTCGAGACCTGTCAACTGTTATGAAAAGAGAAGTGTTGGTTTAAGAATAAATAAACAAAGACGACGTTGCAAGGTTTGTGCGTCCGCCCTAGCTTCCGGCGGAACAGAATCTTGAAAATCTTGACAGTCAATTGACCATAATACATGGGTATTTGACCTCGTATTGTGGTTTCGGCTACGTTCACATAGGAAGCAATAAAACCGAGAGTACACAGTTATGGAATCGTTTTAATTGCAGCTAATGAGTGTATTCTTTATATTCTTTATACGCAATGGTCATAATCGTGTTGCGAAATATTTGGTTGGCTCCACAGTTTTTATACCTTTGCCACAAACTTACATTGAAACGACAATTGTAATGAGATCCGGTTATTTTTTATCTGTCAGATACTTGTTTAGTCTTCCGGGTATATGACATGGGTAAAATAATATTTATGGATTACATGTTATCTACACGTGTTGAATTGATCAATATTTAATTTATCCTGTATCGAATTTGGAAATCGATTTACGTTGTACAAAATTGATTACTCTGTTGTAATGAAAATATCCGAAGATATAATAGTCCTTTAATTTACTCCACATTTCTAGCTTAATGCTGAATCTACATTTAATTACCGGTCGACTGACGCATGATTGGAATGCAATCTAATTGAACCTAGATATACGGTAAAGGAATCTAATCCTCAGGGCTTTTATAATATGAACCTAAATACCACCGTTCATCGATAATCTATCGCCACAGATAGTGATATTGTAAAAGAATAGTCAAATACATATTGTCAGTGGAAAGGTAAAATACTAAAGCACAAAAATGGTACTTTTGGGAAATAAGGTGTAAAGTTTTCTTGTTTTGTTTTTAATTCATATGTTTTTTTTTAATTTTTTTATTCCGATTTTATTAATCTAAAAATATAAAATTATTAAAAAATCTGTTGTACCTACACGTAAAAAGTATTTATGATATTTATCTCTATTTCGCGAAATAATAGTCGCTTTAGCAAAACTATTTTCAATAATAAAAAATGTTAGTCAGGAAAAAATGCTAATCTACCTTAAATGTATGAATCGAATTCTTCGAAAAATCACTGACTGACCCAGACGACCCCACAACTCTACTCCAGGAGAGCAGTAGGGAAACCAGTACAGCTCGCAAACATAAAACACGACCGTCATTCCGAAATCGTCGCAGTACTCGTATTATGAAAAGTGAAGAAATGGCTCAATATCCTACCAACATTATAAACTCGATTTGTTGTGAGGATTGATGTTTGTTACTCAATCACGATAAAACGGCAAACAGATTTGAATGTTTGGCATACAGATTTATAACCTGGATTATCACATAGGATACTTTTTATCCCGATATTTCCAAGGAATCGAGATTTATACGAGTGAAGTTGACTTGTCCGTTCTTCTCCATAGGAACCCACTACGCTTTGGAATGGGCAACTAGCTTCATCTTTCTGACTGACCGACCCCTTGACAATTCAAAAGTGCCTGTAATTGGTTTATTTGAAATAAATGCTTTGAGTTTGAGTTTGAAACCGTGGGGCGCAGCAAAATTTTTTTTTTTTTTGTTGGTATTTATCACATAAGTTCTCCCGCTCTAGGCGGAGTGGGAGGGCGTGTCAGACTTTTACTGACTAAAACCCACCTGTGTTCCTGCAGTTGCCTGTGTGCCAGGGCCACGGTATCCCTTTCGGACAAACCCGCAACCCTGGCACAGCTAGTCTAACACTAACATAATGTTTTCGACTAAATTAAACGGCAACCATGTCTTACATTAAGTACCTTAATTTTGTAACAACCAATTCAATTCTATGCCTACACTAAGTTTACCACGATCACCTCGATACTAAATACCGGGCTGACTTGTGCAAATAGTCTGTATTTCTGTATCTTACATTAGCTTACACTAAAACAATCCCAATGCTTGTAATAACAGCCGCACGGGTCGATAGATCAGGTTAAGCTACGCTTGCCGCGGTTAGTTCGAGGATATGACCATCTTTACATTTTCCATTTTTGCCTCGAAAAACTCGTTAAGACATTGGGGACGGTGTCATTCGTGGATCTTTGACAGTCGTTACGGGTCTGAAGTCCGAAAGTCTGACAACCAGTCTTACCAAGGGGTATCGTATTACACAGTAACTGGGTTGTGGAGGTCAGATAGGCAGTCGCTCCATGTAAAATACTGGTATTCAGCTGCATCCAGGCCAACGCCATCATAGTTGGAAAAAGGCTAGGCAGATAATGATGAGATTAGTTTACATTAAATTTATAGCACAGCCTTAAGGCTCGTACAGACCCGCGCGATATCGCGGGCGCGACAGGCAGCAACAAAGCAATTGTGCTACTAGTGTCGCGTCGCGCCCGCGATATCGCACTAGTCTGTACGAGCCTTTAATTCATTGCGCGAACTGTAATACTTAATATGATCAACTTAATTGCATGAGCGTTGCATCAAAGCCTCAAAGCATTGCATGCAATATAGGGGTGTCAAGTTAAACTTATCGCGTAAACACATCGGGGATTTCATGTTTTATAAATTGTATGCAATAATTCAGCCTCCCAGGCTTCGGTAACTCGAGCCGAGGTAACCCGAGAGTACCCGAAGGCGATTTCGTAACAGTCGTGTGCGCAGGCCGTCGTTGCCCGGTACACGCTTAGTTTTAATTAAAACAGCATTAAGGTTGCCATAGCGACACTCGAAATGGACGTTTGTAATTGGATACAATTTTCTTTAGATTGGAAATTATGTATTTAGTTATGATTGCTATGCGGTACTTAATTTCCTCATGAATTCCAGTGATTGCGATCCAGAGCTAAGGTGGACTGGTCGTTTGTTTTGTCCACCACGTCCCGCCATCTTCTACGGGAGCTGCTGCGACGCATTCTAGCTGTCTCAGGGTTCCACATAGTGACTACTTTGGCCCATAGCTCATTGGGCACGCGCCAGACATGCCCAGCCCAGTCCCACTTCAATTTTGTGGTTTTTTGAGCAATGTCAGCAATCTGTGTTTTGGAGCGCAGTGTGGTGTTGCGAATATGGTCTGTTAATTTGACTTTGATTTGATTTTAATTTGAATTTACAATTCATCATCATCATCATTTCAGCCGAAAAACGTCCACTGCTGGACATAGGCCTCCCCCAATTGGGGGGGTTTGCCATAATCGCCACGCTTGGCAGGCGGGTTGGCGATCGCAGTATGGTGTTAAAAATGCATGATACCCTGCTGCCCATTCTCTAGTAAGTCCCTTAGTCGCCTTTTACGACACCCACGGGAGGAAAAAGGGTGATGCTATTCTTTACGTCCGGCACCACACGGAATTGCATTTACAATTACATACTTATCTGTTAAAGACACTTTGACAGGTTTCCTAATGAGCAAATTCATTTCTTATTGTAAGCTGATCTCAATGTTCTATAAATGCATGTAAAATAAGTTGTAGGTAAGTGGAACATTAAATTGTCTTGCCTTTCAATTGCAACACAACACTTAAACATACTTGACAACTATAATTAACAAGTACAGCTTTGAAATTAAAATTAATCACCTGCTAATATAAATAACACTAGACCACACACAGCTTAAGGCGACTAAAAGATTAATGCCAACTTGAGAATGGCAACATCACTTGCAAACTAATCATCTTTTTAGTAATTTCTTTCAATTGAGATTTAGCTCATCTTGAGAGACCGTTGAAGTTGCATAAGAGCATTTGTGCTAAATCTCTGCTGAAAGCAAACACATTATTTATTTTTAAACATTTCCTTTTCAAACGTTTTTTATTTGTTAAGTATTATATTAAACTAGCTGCTACCCGCGGCTTCGCCCGCGTGGTCATCTGCCAGTGAAAGTCCCGTCAAAATCGGTCCAGCCGTTTCGGAGATTAGCCAGAACCCATCAGAATACCAACACTGCGGTATTTATTTTTTAAATATCGCAGCATTATGCAGAGATAGGAGCTTTTGGCCTCGCACAGGTCTTTTTTATTTTTATTCTTGTTTTTAATGTAAATTTTAATAGTTTTAAATGCTCCTTTTTTACTGTTTGTAAAAAGCGTACCAGTGCGTGTCCCAAATGAAACATTTTTCTTTCTTTTCTTCTTAATTCTTTAAAAAAAAAAACATGCGAGGCAGTCTTTGGGGACTGCCTATAGAAGTGAAAACTAAGTAACTAAAGCGTTCGGTGACAATGATGCGAGTTCCATGATTTTAATTCACCCAAAAAGTACACATATATACACAGTATATATACATATAGCTCATGGAAAGCGTTCGGTGACGATGACGCGAGTTCCATGATTTTTGTTCACCCAAAAAGTACACATATATACACAGTATATATACATATAGCTCATGGAAAGCGTTTGGTGACGATGACGCGAGTTCCATGATTTTTGTTCACCCAAAAAGTACACATATATACACAGTATACATATAGCTCATGGAAAGCGTTCGGTGACGATGACGCGAGTTCCATGATTTTTGTCCACCCAAAAAGTGTTCAACGCGCCTAAAGAAGTTAGCACTTCAAAAATTTCGTTGCTAATTTGGCTTATTTACCATTTATAGTATGTATCTCTTAAAATATTTCGTGAATGTATAGATAGACCTTATATTGTCGCGAACACGCGGTCACAGTAACTTCCTAAAGCGAATAGAGTAACAACCACACGAGTTAACCACCGTTAAGATCTTACTACGGAAGAGTGATATCGAGATACGGTGGGCAGTGAAAATGCATTCCTTGCTGGATCGATGCGGAAAGCGGAGAGAAGCGCCCGACCGGGGAGCGACGATTAGTCAATGTAGATGTTCTGGATGTGACAGAGATTGTGTGACAGTAAAGACAGAAAGAAAAATAAGTTTATTTGTCACAGAAACACGTGCATACAAAAAGATAATTAACTCGAGTAAAATGTTTAGTGATTAGAAAAATAGCCAGTTGTCATTTTATAATTATGGAGCTCAGACCAAATAAAAAACCAAGACAGAGCGCTGTCAACAGTGACGTGAGGCCGGTTTCGTAAACATGTGTGCACTTAGTGAGGTGTAGTTTGATTATCAATGGTTGTAAATGTGTGCGTGTGAGCATGTACGCACAGCGTGGAGGTGTAGTTTTGACATGCTTCACTGTATTGTTCGCAGCGCTCTGTCTTGTTTTTTTAATTGGTCTGAGATATGGAGTTGTTAATAGATATTCACCGCTGCAGAAACTGAAACATATTATGGCCTGCCATGTAAACACATGGGATGCTGCGCTCACAATGGGCCTCATTAGAAGGCTGAAAGTCACCCAAAGGGCAATGAAGAGAGCTATGCATGGAGTTCCCTACGGGATCGAATAAAAAATGAAGAGATCCATAGAACCAACCAAGGTAACCGACATAGCCCGAAGAATTGCCAAACTTATGTGGCAGTGGGCAAGGCACATTGCTCGCAGAATAGATGGCCGATGGGGCCGAAAGGTTCTGGAGTGGCGAATGCGTATCGGAAGAGGTAGCGTTGGAAGACCACCCACAAGGTGGACCGACGATCTTGTGAAGGCCGCAGGAATCCACCGGATGCGAGAAGGTTAGAATCAAATTAGCGATGCTTGGAGTACGCTATGTCCAGCAGTGGACGTCTTCCGGTTGAAATGATACTCAACTCAACAATCCAATTAGTAACCCACAATAACTACACCCAATTCAAGACAGAAACTACGCGTCATGCGTCAGTGTCATATCTAGTAAATCGCGATCTCTGAATCGTTTTCCTTACTCTACCATTAAACGTGAAGACTGTAGCACGCGTGATAAGCAGACGCGGAACAGTAATCTCAATGAAATAGAAACAAACGACTTTTAAATAAAACATTACATTGTAATTAGTGTGTTCTAGAATCACGCGTCATAAATGTGTTTATTTATGTTTGATACTAGGTATAATAACATAACAGAACATTACATCTCGCTTGTATTCCCCGACGAGGTTAGACAACAAGTTTAAAAAGTTTATTTAAAAGTCAATCTTCCTTAGAGAAATGTGCCTATCATTACTTACATGTTATTTTGGTTAACGTATCAGAAAACATAAAGTAACAATCACAATATTATTTCTCCGAACTCATTATAAAACCAAAAGTCATCAAAGAAATCTCTGCAAACATGGCGTATTTGAATGACAGATTCGATATTGCCCACTCACGCATCCGTCAGAAACCCTTGAATTAACGACTATAAAAAGACTGTATATTAATCTCAATATATTGTTAAGTAAATATATGTTTGAAGATCTTATTGTTATAATAAACAGACATTATCCTTGGTTATTTGTGGTTTGTAGCTTTCGAAACTATACATTAATGCATTTTGTTGTTAACTGAACTTATTTTTGATGATGTAGTTTTTAATAACCTTTGTCTAGTTTCCTTACAAAAGATTGCCTTCAAAGTCCACAAACAGTTCCTTTCACTATGATAAAGGACTTCCCTAGGAATTCATGTCAGAGCAACTTATTATCTTATGACATGATTTTCCAGCCAATATCAGATTTTCTATCAAAGAATTTTCTCTCGAAACCAACCCGTATTTTTTTTTCCGGCCATAGTAAGTTTTGCAGAATGCTCTGATGTTATCGGCGCAGATCAAATTATAGGTGTCGATGTCAGATATCTTAATTTATATACGAATAAGTTATATAAGTTCTGGAGTGGCGACCGCGTACCGGAAGACGTAGCGTAGGAAGGCCTCCCACAAGGTGGACTGATGATCTTGTGAAAGCCGCAGGAATCCGCTGGATGCGCGAAGCACGGACCCTGGCAGGCAACGGCTTAACGACGTGCTTTCCGAGGCACTGCGGAGTCTCGGTATGTAAAAATGGTCACCCATGCACGGACCAATCCCGGCAAGCGTAGCTTAACCTGATGGACCCGTGTTGCTGTTATTACTTAGCCACGAGCTCCTCCGTGGATATCGTACCCGCTCTCTGATAAGTCCGTTACGAGCGTCTATGACGAGATTATGGTGTTCTGTACATACATGTCCTGTTTAACATTCCTTAGCACTAAATAAAAGTACTTCACACGGAACAGCAGCTCAGCGGAAATTTCAACACCTCATACCATTCGTGTATTAGAATTAGCATGCTCAGAACTCGGGTTACGAAAATACCTTAAGGCAGTCGGCTAAAAGTAGCGATCACGACGCTTATTATATTATATAATACATAGGTATAAGGAATTCGTGACAAAACCTAACGTTATATGGACAAACGTGGGTAGTAACGTGCCATACATAGGTAATGTGACAATTTTATTCTGAGGCAAGGCTGCGTTCACACCAAAGCGATTGTTCGCGTGAATACGCGATCTTCGCGCTCATATGTCAGTCATTTGTTCAGAAGATAGAAGGCACTCTCTGTCGGCGCGACCACGCGTTCAGGTTCGCCGAAAAAAATGAACGTGACGGTTTCGTGTTCGCGTGGCGATTGCTTAAGTCAGGACGTGGTCTGAGAATGTATGCAAAAAATTGACAGATTGTTTTTTCATACATTTTGAACTGGACACTCATATTCGACGGCCAACTACATGTTTGGTCTGAACGCGGCCTAATGTCGTAAATGGCTAAGTAGTAGCACGTAGTAGTAGTATTTACGGGTCATTTAAATAATTTTGTTGAAGTAATGTACGATAATGTGTTTCGTGAGAAAGAGCAAAGTAAGCATAGAGTAAGTGAATATGCTTAGAAAGATGACAGATGCTCAAACCATATAGCCTTAATAGTGTCATACGTAGCTGCTGGTTGAGTAAGAACAGTTGAGTCCCCTTGATCTTTCACCAATCAAGCTTCTGAAGACTCTAATGATGGATGACTTATCGTTGATCAGATGCAACGATGTCTATATGAAACAATGTAGGGTAAAGCTAGGCATATAATTGAATATCAAAGGTTTTCCATTCGTCCGGCTCATTGGCCCCGGCCCGGACTTTGCCCGAACTTTTCGACTTAAGACTTCGTAGACCAGTAAAATATCCGGAATGTTTTGCAAATATCCGTCTTTATCCAGGACTTTTGAATTTTCGAAATGATAACCCTACTGACATGCATAGGACTTTCCCCAGATTTGACAAAGGGAAAATATTTTAAACACAACATACCGAAGCATTTTCTTAGGAATAAACCGTAGACAAAGAAGCTAAGTAGTTTTAACCGCAAGATATCACACCCAGCTTGTTAATCCGTGACAAAAGTTTACGTAACCTGGTTGTAAGTAACTACACAAAACACAAATAAAAGACATAATATTTAATAAAAACCTTAACGATTTGAGCAAAGGGGGGTCAGCTAATTACTATAACTGATTGTACGCAGCTACTTCCAGTTCTTTTGTTCAGTTCAGTTTTTTTGACCAACTATTCTCAATTCCATATTTGAATATCGTTGAGAAATTTTTCAAAATATCTATTGCTTCAAGTTAAGCTTTTCATCATTTCTTAATCCAACTAATATTATAAATGCGAAAGTAAGTTTGTTTGTTTGGTTGTTATCTTTCGCGCCTAAACCACTGAACCGATCATCCTGAAATATTGCATATACGTTGTCTAGTGTACAGAAACAGATATAGGGTACCTTTCATCCCGAAAAAAAGTACTGTTCTCGAGGAAAACAACAATAAGGTTCTTATGATAATAGATGGCGCCAAGTGTCTTTCGAATCATGATAGAATTATATTATTAAAAAAACTTTAGTAGTGTGTTAAGAGTTTTTTATTATTTTTATTATTCATAATTAACGCGAGCAAAAGCTAGTTAGTTATATATTCTTATATATTATATTCTTATATGAGGAAGTTTAAAAAAAACAGAAGAATCTTTTCATTGGTCTTTCCCACCAGGAGGATAAAGTGAATTTGTGGTTTGGAAATGATGCCACCACACTTCACCACACTTACCCAATACCGATTAAAAATAAAGTGAATCATAAAATGTGAATCTCGCGAAATGAGGCGTAGCATCTTCTTGATGCCTCATATCATTCAGCATTATGAAATTCTTGAAGAATTCTTACGAATATGGTCTTCGCCCTTCGTACAAGACGTCTTGACGTGTTGCATAAGTTTTTGAATATCACGCTTTTTCCATTTTGTCAAGACTTGTGAAGTATTCATGTATGTATATAGTTGACTCTTTCACGTTTTTTACCTGATTTGGTATACAAACCTGATTTGGTGTCAACGTTAGTGCCCATGAAATTGTAATTCAATATTTGGAACAGCTTGAATGCTTATTGCAATGTTTTGGTTACTAATAAGTTGTATTGATATCGCAGGTAGGCGACCTCCTTGTTCTTCTATGATTTCTTAATCTGATATTTGAGAATGGATTAATTATTTTTAATCTTTTTATTGGACATCTCGTTACTAATATTTAATTATTTTACGACTATCAAATTCAATAAATTATTATGAAAAACTGTATCAATTACACTTGTTAAAATAATTGATCTCAATAATCACTTTGTTGCATCGTTTATTTTTAACTTAAAAGTTCAATTAAACTTGCGTAATACGAACATTTGTAATTACATCGACGGAAAAACGATAAAAGTCATAAAAGTAATCGATCTATATCTAAACGTACATTTCTCTTTGCGATCAAATCGTTCCAAGTCTATCTTTCAATTCTCAATAAATCAACGATCGCACTCCGATATCGATTTAAGAAAATCAATAAATAATATTACATCATCGAAATCAGCTGGATAAAGAAAGATGAAATGGAAAACTTTGGCACAAACGATGTGAAATAATTTATATTAGGTAATAACAATTTTAACTGCATTGAGAGTGCACATAGGTACTTCAATCCATAACCATAATGTTTTTAAAGATATAAAAATCATTGAAGGTAAATTTAAATGATAAGAAAGTATAACAGAATAATTCGTTGCGGATTTCATATCACGATTTCAACAATTACATTTGCTCCAAATATACCCATTTGACCAACAAACCTTCACGAAACTCGAAACGCTCCAAAAACTGCAATAGCATTACATATTCGAAAAGAATACGATCCAGATCATGATACACCTGATACGAATACTGTAATGTCATATGACAATGAAGTAACCATAGCAACTGTTTTAAACGAACCGCCATAAGGTTGTGCTTGAAGCTTTAATATTATTATACAAAACTTCAAAGTAGCAATTATTAATGGCAGAAAGTCGCTATGTGAGCATAGCATATGTTCTGTCCTAAAACAAGCAAGTGTTTGATTGCGCATACACTCACTACAAAACAGTTTCATAGTCAAAGATCTAATGACAAAATTGCTTTAAATTGACACGGCAGACAAAACGGTTCGATCTACGAGCGAGCCCACAACACTGCGTTGCGGCGTCGTATCGCAAAAACGACGCCACACAGCAATACAATGCGATACAATGGCGTCGAAGATTTTTACGATGCGACGACGCAACGCAGTATTGTGGCCTCGCCTTTTGGCAGACAAAACGGTTAGATCTACAGCTGACAAAACGGTTCGATCTGCGGCAGACAAAATGTTTCTGCCTACAGTACACAAAACTGTTTTGTCTCTGCTGTGCGCACTGTCTTAACGATAAGTCCTTAGCAGTTAGGTGGTGTAAGTTCATGAAGCAACTGCTCCAGTTCACAATGTTACATAAACCACCTTATTGGACAAGTTTCTTGTTACTGTGGACATTGTAGGTCGCTTTATGGCAATTTTCATAGTAATAGGGTATGGGGTACAAGAATTGTGGAATGATGCAAGTGATATGAGAGAACTTAATCTTACTAAAGTTACTTCGAAGGATGGTGATGTTATCAAAGACAGTGGAGAAGACTTTATTGCCTGCTGTTAAAGCCTTGGTAAGGCCAAGATTACATTTTTAGAGGGTTTCTTGAATAAGAGATAAAAGTGATGGAACAAATTGTGAAAACAAAAACAAGGCAACGGCAGATCCCAACATTACAGAACTAGACTGTAAAATAATTAATAAATAATTAATAAAACATTACACAGAGGAATTTTAAACTTAACAGAATCAGAGCTTCTTTAACATTGACATTAGCGCAAACCTTTGATAATAACATAGTTCACACAATCATGGTCAACATGTACTTAATGAGTTCACATACGACCTTCTTGTTAACAAACAAGATAGATTGAGACACGACGAACGCGTGGTTGTTGAGAAGGAAACAAATACTAGATGGCAATCGGAACAAGTTTCAATCACATCCGAAGTTACAGAAGATATCCTTGAAATTTTCTTTCTAAACTTCCTATGCGTTTAATTTCATTGGCTTATTCAGGCGAAATCACCATAATAACTCTTTTAAAAGAACAGTAATCGCTTCGATTGAATATTTGTTCACTTAATAAACGGATTATATACCTAAGTATATATTATATATAGTCTTCTTTATCAATTTCGACAACGGCGAAACTAATTCTTAGAAATTAATTCTTTACATGGCTTGCTAGACCGAATTTAGTTTTCAACACCCGGTCGTAACTAGAACAATAAAGTTGAACAATAAATGTAGGAGGGCTTAGGTCTTTCTTTGCGTATTTGGCGCTTCTTGATAATAGCTTCATGTCGCTTTTCGTCGAAAGATTTGCTATTTTTGTGAATAGTAGAGCGCCAAGACGACCTGTGTAACCCAACCTTTAGGCTTAATAGCGCAAGCGTTAAGATGTCTCTGGACCAGATATAGGATTCAGAGCATATTTTGTTGTTTTGAAGAATGTTCATGTAGTTGTAGAAGAAAGGAAAGGAAAAAAGAAAGGAAAGGAAAGGAAAGGAGAAAGAAGGGAAATTTCAATCGATATTTCAGCAAATACAGTGTGAGTCTTTATAATGTGCACATATCGAAATGAGGGAATCTATGCTTAATGTTATCTACGGAAAAAATACAAAAAAAAAAACTGAATTTATTGTGTAATTTATGTTTATTTTTTAAATTTTATTTCAAAATTTCTGAATAAGACGCCCCCTTATTGAGAAAATTTATAATTATTGTAAATAATGATGGAAAAAAAACTGATTTTTGCTAAAAAAAACATGTTTATTTTCAGTTGACGGTAGTTTTTTCCCCAATTTTTATTTTATGAGGACACCTAACTATTTCCAATCATTATGGAGTTTGTTTAATCGTGATAGATCGTTTAGTTTAAAAGTTACACCGTTTTGTTTCCACTGGGAACAATTTTTTTTTTTTTAATTCCTTAAAAAATATAATTAAATATTTAGATTTTTTTAATATTTTTCCCGTAGATAAAATTAAGCATAGATTCCCTCATATCGATATGTGCACATTATAAAGACTCACACTGTATAATCGACCAGGAAGAAATTAAAGTTCAGCATAGAATTAGAAACAGTTGATTCATAGCTAAGGTCCAGTAGACTACTGTGTTATTTAACACAAACTGCTGCAGGTAAAATAGTTCTACTACCGAACAAAATTTGCCCTAGTTCGGACCTTAGTGATGGCGAAAGATAACTATCGATTTAAATGTAACTGACCAGGAAAGGCTGTAGTAACGGGACACGTTTCGTAACCTATTGTCGATATCTGGCTAAGATCTAAGACATAACTGTTGCGGAATTGTCGATATTTTCCTTACGTAAAAGTAGTATCGAGATGTGGATTGATTTGTATCGCAAACATTGAAAAGTGTTCTTCATTAATTATGTAGTAGTCTTCTAATGTACCGGTGTGCCTTATTTGTATTAATGTGCATTTGGCGTTCGTTTTGCTCAGATTATGCGTTTACGCATATAGTTTTCACGCGGAAATATTTACGACAATAGACACTCATCAACATTGGCTTATACAGAAAAGGTATTCAGTGAAAATGAAACGACAAAACCAGCACATTCTGATCGAAAATGTTCTGTTTGAAAGTATTACAGAAATGTACAACCATTCCATTATATTAAGTAATGATTTCCATTACAAATACTCGTACAAATTACCATAACAAACGTAACACCCAATTTCTTATTTCAACAACTAACTTCATAACGGAACCACAAATTGAAACAAAACACAATCACTTTACTACCGATTACCGATAATAACATAATCGATATTTCGCAAACGTTTCTGAATCGAGTCAGGTGACAACCCGATTCGATTAGCACAGGTTAATTAGAACAAGTGCATTTTATGTAATGTCTTGCTGAAACTCTTGTCTGAACGTAGTGTCGTGATAATGTAATTGATTCGGAACTGGTATTTCTAGTTCAGTATGGTACGGATTAAGTGACACTGTACCTGTTACCGTATGTGGCAATTCGTGTCCAAATCAGAGACTAGTAATTTCATATAGCTATTTTGGGTAGTTAGTGTTGACTTCTAATAATAGGGTTGTGCTAACGTTTTGTACCTTTAGAGATGTGTCTAACGATACACAGTGTAACAGTAATGTTTTGATCTTTGCTTATCGTTGAAAGCAGTGAAGAAATTGAGAAGATTAACGTTTCTTATTAAATTTATCGATAATATTTAACATCTAGTATTCATGATAAGTTTTAAACAACTTAACAGTCAAATAACATTCCCGCTGCTTGGACTCAGGCCTCATTTCTACGAGAGATAGTGCCGTAATTAAGTATGGACCTGATATTTAAGTACTTCGTCATTTTCTTGTCTTACCAAAAGCTTCAGTGCTTATGCTAGCTTATTAGTTCGTTTTCGGATAACACTAAGGAAAAATATATAATTTAATAATTTATTGTGCTATAAATAATACCTATATTTATTTCCACCATTTTATGGTCACCAGCTGTTAGCTACACAACATAATATTATTATTTATTGTGTCGTGTCCTTATTGCAAAGTGGGCCAAGTAATTGTTTATAATAAATGCCTAACAGTCACCCGTAGACCTTGAAGTCGTGATAACGGCCATTATCAATACGATCGAGCCGTAGGACATGCTGGACCTTAGGTCTAATAATTGGTGCCTACCTACTTTAACTCCACGGTTTAACTTCATAAATAAAACAAAGGAGTAAATAATAGAAAACTTATCACACATATGCACTTTAGAGTAGTCAAAAGAACTTGTTAATTAAACTAATTTTCCAGAATTACTATTTTGTAAATTACGGACATAATTAAAACGAAAAAAGCTACGAGAAAAAACATTGGTCAATCCTCTGCATGTTTAATTCATTATTTATTTCATATTAACGCCAATTTTTTTTTAACCTGGCAATCAACAATAAACAACCAAAGTATCCGCGCGCGTTCCATTGTTCAAAATTCAAATTGTATAACACTGATTTAAAAAATCATTCACACAGATAATCTAAATCCTAACCTACTTGCTGAATTACGTAACCCATTCAAAGAGGTTCTAATTAATAATGGTTGTCAGTACTGAAAGAGTCGTTACACTAACTTCCTAAGCTCCATATTAGATTAATTTATTATCTAGAATAAAAGAAACTGTTTCTGACAGATTGCTATCAATAGCAATAGCAACTGTTGTTTTCCGTTTACGAAATGTAACAGATGTCTTTTGAGTTTTGACTGTTGCGCAATTCTTTCGCGTGCTGGCTGTCAGTTGTTTTGAATGAACGATGGCCACGATATTTTACAATTTGTAATTGCAAAACATTGCATCTAGTCTAGTTAGCTACATTAAATATCTTAGTAGTTATTTATCTTTGTTTTAAAATGTGGCTAACATTTCTTCTGGCAGAAAAACAATGGATAATATTTTTGTGTTCACCACAAATCTTAAGGTACATCTATGTATGCATTTCAAAATTTTTATTCTTCCCCGAAAAATACTGATCGTGCACCAAATATTAAAGGTTAGGTTAGGTTAGGTTATATTTTGGTGCACATTCAGTATATTTGGTGGAACACAGGCAAAATTAGGTAAATGAAATGGGAGTACTTTTAAATAAAATTGAAGTACTTTTAAATACCATCCAAAAACAATTAGTAAAAAAAAAAGTTTTTGCTCTTGTATGCTTTTTTAATGAAGTGTCAGCCATGTTTTTTGTAAGCTAACAATTATCTAGATATAACACGACTGTTTTTGTTCTCATACAGCAGCCAGACCGTCATTACTCAATGTCACAGAACTCCAACATAGATAGACTAGCTCACTTGAGTCTTACTTATTTAACTTACATTTTAGAGAACATCTGTGTGTACTGATATTGATGATGATTACCTGTAACAAAATTAATAAAAATCGTTAGTTTTGCCGTTTAAAAAACATGTAGCATAATCACTAACACATTATACGATATACTCGTAACTTTTACTTCAATTCCTAACTCACTCATAATTCAGTTTTTTTTTTTTTTCTTATTTACGTTCCTCAAGTGCCTGTCTCACAACCACAAGCGTGTAATACACAGTGCGTGTAATACACAGTGGGTGTAATCAGAACTTTTGCAAACAAGACGTGACAAAAACCATGAAAATAATTTTCCATACAAACCGGGTACAAAAAGTTAACAATTCACCATCGATTTTACCCATAATTGACATAACTATCGATTGGTTACGCTCGTATTACCATGAGTTCTCGATTCTAGTATCGATTATTGACCCCGATAAGGCACTTACATAACACTTTGCACCAGTTTTCGATAATAATTTTGGTGCGACGCGATAAATCGCTGTTACCGATTTCGCAAATCGATTAATTAATAGATTACAAGTTCGTTAATTGAGTGTTTGTTTAGCAGTCATTAATTATTATTGCGATTGTCTTTTGCTGTTTCAATTAGGGGCTTCCTCGGAATGTGTTTATTTGTAATCAATATTTTTTGGATTTAATACGTGTGCTTTGGTAGTAATCGAAAAATGTGTAGCAAGTATTTGGCTAGTGTTTTCTCAACTATGTTAGGGTCTGCTTCCAGTCTAACCGCATGCAGCTGAATACCAGAAGAACAAGCTGAGTCGGCAACACTGTTCCTGAGACAGCCTGCGAGCAGCCTTGCCACTACGCTTTAGGGCACTTGTGCACTACAAGCAGTTTTACTATCCGGCAGTCCGAATTTTTACGGTCCGATGTGGCATGAAAAAAAACGGATGATTGGCTTGTGCACTTGTCCGTCTTTACTCGAATCGGTGTGGCGCAGTTTAGGGTAGCTCTCTTTAAAAGTACACGCACGCCACGCACGCATAATTACGCTAGGAACGATGAGTTTCTTGGAACGTCGGCAATTGCTTGCTTTATTACTCTACGTGCGAAAACGTAGAAGACAAAAAGAATTTTGGGTTCATCCAAAAATTCGACACACGCCCCCCCCTCCCCTGCTCCCGCCCCGCCCGCTCATAATATAATACTGATCGCGGATGCAGTGCACCAGCATAAACACGTTTTTCATTGCTGTCATCTCAGACCGGAAAAAAAGCGGCCCGGAATGGGAAAAAGTAAAATGTCAGACGGTGAAATTACGTATAGTGCACAATCTAGTATATATAAATTTATGGTGTGCTATATCGGACCGTGAAAAATTGGACTGCCGGACGGTAAAATTCCTTATAGTGCACTAGCGCCCGTTGGGACTCGGTGCACATGAAATAGTTTGATGTCTGTAAATTAGATCCTCCATTGTATATTTTATAGTGTATAAGTTTTTCTTTTTTTTTGTAATGTGTAATCTTATGTACAATAAAGTATATATAAATAAATAAATAAATAATCCGCTCAAGATTTTGTTGTTTGTTTTTTTGTTCATAAATATTTTCTTTTGGGATTTTTCTCATTTTCGACAGACTGCGATTTGATACAGATATAAGATTACCTATCAGTGTAGCGTTAAAAATAGCGTTATTGTGTGCTTAACTATAAAATCTAGAAAGTAGATCATCCTAAACAATACAGATGAGGTCAAGGATACATTTTAATAAGACAATGATTTCGAAATGTAAACTCAAATTCAGAATCTATTTAAATGCAGTTGAATAACAGCTGTGTTTGTCTTTTGTTTTAAGTTATGACATTGATGAATGGCTCTTTATCTAGGTTCTAAATACGAAATAATAATAGGCATTAAAAGGCTGAATGTAAATTAATAGATAAGAGAAAGGCTTAACACCACCTGACAGCCACTTAATAATTTGTACTTGCAAAATAACTATCCTAAATGTATGACAAATCGGTCTACATAATTATTCCAATTTAGGTATGTGGCAAATATTATATTCAGGTTAAATTGAAGTTATACTATAAGTGATCGAATCTTGAATATGTGGCTGGTTTTTTCAGACATAGGCAAACTTTCATGCAAAAATAAACTTCTTTATAGACAGTCAGAAATCTTACTGAAATCTGCGTAATGAATGTAATGGTACAAGCAAATACGAGGCACTCACAAACAAAACACGATAGCATAGCTAACCTCAACAACCCAGTAACTGGGTAATACAACACCCCTTGTATTTTTTCAGTTGTTCTTCTCAGTATCATTAATTGATGCATCTTTTTGCATGTCTTTCGGGGCTAAGTACTCGTCCTAATTCGGCTACAGATGCCGATAAATGTTATATACTCGCATGTACTAGCCTTTATGTATATGTAATACATTGTATTATTTTTGGTGAAATAAATTATTATTATTATTATTCTACCGCGCTTTATTTAACCATGTCACAACATCAAGTACTTCGCCTTTGATTCAGTTTTTCAGTTGCCTTCTTTATAATCATTTCAACTAGATAAGCGCATCCCATGCATTCGTGACCCTCATTACTTGACCCTCATTTGTTTATCGTTACGATTGATGTGGTACATAATATTATTATTTGTTTAGCCACTTAGCTAAAACAGTGGGCGGTCCAAGTGATTACATAATAAAAAATAATCTCAACTTCACACTGTAATTTATCTTACGCATCATTGAAGTGGGCTCTGGCTGTATTTAGTTTATGTAACTGGTATTTTCTGCAGTGAAGACCACAGATAAACAGAATGTGGGACATCCCTAGTCATTTGGACAAATTATTTGAAGACGGAAAATGCATGTTGCTAAGTAGGTAGTAATTACTTCTATTTTGAATTTCGAATCTAACAATACGCCATACTATACGATAAAGATCAGACCAAGAAAAAAGTTTGATTTTATAATCATTCTTCGAGTCGGATTTTATTAAGATTTGGGCAAGCTTTTCTGCCTGTGTGTGTGTGTTTTTTTTAAGCTATTGCATAGCTTCTATCGCGGGCCTTGAGCGCGGGGACCGAATCCAGGAATTCCGTAACGAAAAAAAAAAAAAACATTAATATCAAAGAAAAAGAAATACTGCATAAATAAAATAAATAAATAATTATAATTGCATAAGTTGATACAAAATGCTATGCAATAGCTTTACCGCGGCAGTCCCCGAGTGCCACACGTCTTTTTTTTTTTTTAACTGGCTTACGTTGACTGGAGTTTATGTGACTAATATTTTCCGAAATGAAGACTACAGATTGATTAAATCAAATTTGGAACATCACTAGTCATGTGGACAAATGATTTGAAGAAGGAAAATGCGCGATGACAAGTGAGCGACTACTTGTATTTTGAATTTCGAATATGCCATAATAACCAAAAAGATCAGGCCAAAAAAACGATCGTATTGCATCAGCATTTTTGTTGGAGCCGGATTTTTAAGATTAGATTTTAAAATAAAGATATCTGTAATTAATTCTAACATCATGCCAAAGCTCCTTGGCTTACTTAAGAATCCTAGTGCGTAAGCAAAAACTATTGTTGACTTTACGCAAAATAATAATGCAAATGTTAAATACATAAAAATCTTATCTTACATAACAGTTTCGACCACCTTGTCAATATTCAATGTATAAGGATAACCGAAATCTCTTGTTTTTGGCTAATAATGATGTCATTATGGACACATTTACATTTACCTATCAAACTTTGATTTATATGTATGTAAATATATTAACGAATCGCCTTCCATCTTTTACTGCCATTAGGTACTACTTACAATATATTGTTAGACCAACTCATCCATGGGATGAGTCATAAACAAACTGAATATACCTATGTAGGTACGATATTTACATATATACAAATTACCTCTACATAACGAAATGTAAACGTCAATTTATACTCATGTCTATTTTTTACGATGAGTTAGGCAAAAGTGTACATACATATAGCTCAATTTGGTAATGTTTAAAGGTTCCTACAAACAGGCGCGACACGCGATGTGACACAAAGACACCGCTCATCGCGCTACACGCGGTGCCTTTATGTCGCGTCGCGTGTCGCGCCTTGTAGGAGCCTTGAGTCACATGAAAGCGAGCCTACAGCCGGGCACGAATACAGAGTAGGCTCAAGCGTGTCGGACTACGCACAATAAACGTTTCCGTAGTTGGGGCGAATTTATCCCAAAAACAAACTTAATATTGTAGTTAAAATACATGGCCACCCTTACATTCCAACTGCAAATGTAAATTGGTTGACTATTATACGTTATCTTGTTAACTTTACAAGGAAAACTATCTCAAGAAAGTTGGCTTACAATGTAAAGCCTACTTTTTCCATTTAACTTTGTTATAATATATACCGTGATTTTTTTCACATATCCAAATACAACCATTTAGCTGGGTGAGGGGGCTACCAAATATGGAAAATTCTAAGCTATGCTTGCGACCACAAACTAACGAGAAATTAAACGAACGCAATTTAAGCCATGCCTGCCATATCCGTATGATTTAATTGTACTTACGTATAAATATTGAATAGACAGTCTACAAAAAAATATTCAGTAATTTGTTTTTAATATCATAATCTACTAATAATTGTATGTATCAATAACATTCGATCAACACAATTTGGCATTAAAACACGTCCATATTTCACACTTTCCTATAGACAATAATTATTTGTCATAATACTGTAATTAGTCTATAATAATTGCCTTGACAATATTAATCACGCCATTTAACTTGTCACCTCATTAGTTCCTTTTCTTTATTGATAATGGCATCACTTTCTAATCGACAAACGAATTAGTGAAAATTCTACTTTATAACAAAATCAATTGAGTGTATTTTTCTTTGGTACGGTTTGAAATAAAATAATCTGGTTCTATGGATGGTTATAGTGCCTAGGTCACGTTAAGAGATCTGTTTCAAAGGTTTTACAGTTCGTTTTAAACCTCATCAAAATCCGTTGTGCAGTTGAGAAGAACAACTCGATCACACAGCCAGACACAAAAAGCGACTTTATTTTATTTTATCGTAATTATGAATCTATTGGGTTTTTAAAATCTCATTGTTTTACGAACGGAGATCAATTTAAAATATTATTTTAACTGGACAGTTCCTATTCGATGTTCGTAATTAACTTACAGTGTAGACTTTTTTGAAGTGAAAAGTTCTTTAGGCGCGTTGAGTACTTTTTGGGTGAACAAAAATCATGGAACTCGCGTCATCGTCACCGAACGCTTTCCATGAGCTATATAAAAGAACAGTTATTCCAAAGTTTTGTGTTTTCACATCTGTCGGCAGTCCTATCTGCATTTTTTCCCTAATTACTGTAAAGTAATTCAGTTCGTCGTAGGTCTAGTAGTCGCAAACGCTACTGCTGAGCTGCTGGTCCTGGGTTCGATTCCAAGCTCGGAAAAAGTGTTAGTTCGCACGGACGTAAAAATATCGCGATGGAATTTTATCACGATATAGATTTTCAACTCTCTGTGTTGAGCCGAGCGTTGATAATCCATCAGAGTGCATCCCAGTGCGTCAAAAAATACACTGTTGAATTTTCAACTCTCGGCGCTACACAGAGCGTTAAAAATCCAATCAATGTGCGAATAAAAATCGACGTGGGAAAAATCCTAGATCCTAGATTTTTCTATCAGGAATTTCTCAATAGCAGTCAGGAGTTTGAATTCATGCTCGGTTAATGGCAATACATAACTGGCGAAATGCACTAAGGTAACATCTCTGTTAACCGTTCGTGGATTACGGGTGTGATGTTATGTGCGTGTGTGTATGTTATGTATTCAGTTCTATTGACCACTTGGGTGGTTCTTTTTTTTTTGTACGTAGACTCTCATCACAAGAACTAGAAAAGTTGAAGCATAAAACTAACACTTACATAACGTAATTTATTTATTTAAACTTGACATTGATTGATCTAGAGAAATCAAACAAGACAAAAAAAAGTCAAACAGAACTAGAAAAATATTTAATAAAAAAATTGGATAGACTTGCAATAGAGATAATAATAGATATTGCTAATAATCATTGTATAATAAAAACATTATAATTCCATAAAAAGTTTGCGAAAGTCGACATATCCATAAAATTCTATAGGCAACATTAAACAGGTATATATATACCTCTTATACAAACTTGATACATCATAAATACCAATTCTCAAGTGTCTTTAAAAAATACAATATTAGCGGAATTCTGTTGTATAAAATTAGGAAAACAACCATTTTCTGGTTCTAATAAACGCTTTTTAGCTTCATAGTCATATTCTAATGTTCATTCTATGAAATAAAGTTAAATTAAAAAACTAAAGTTATAAAGTCTTGACAATTTCATTTATTAGAAAGTTTTAAATCTTTCACTGCTAATGAAACCCTATTAGTACATTTAAGCACTACACACATAAGTACATCAGACACTTATGCAAATAAGATCAACAAATCACCAATTCAAGATCATTCAACTCATCTGTAATCCAGTCATGTCAATGTCAGCATTAAAACATCACAATTACAAACTTTTTCTTCTATCGTACACTTCGAAAACCTCCTTTATTTATTCGATATAAGAGTTACCCAATCAGCAAAGAAACAAAAACTCAAAACTCTCCCCCGAAATCCTCTTAAACTGTCGCAGATCATAATCAGTTGTGTAAGAGTTTTCACCGAGTACGCATGACAACATTGAGACAAGGCGGCCATTGTACAATGGCGGTCGCGGAAAGAATACACTAATAATAAGGCGATTAATCAAGCTCTTGTTTGTTACATGAACGGATGTGAAGATACTTTCTATGTTAGATATAATGCACAATTGAACTGTGATCACTGGTGTACTGGGTTGACAACTGATGCTTAGTAAGCGTATTTCCCACTGTCTACGTATAGTATTAGCGTTTCCTGCAAGAAGGCTTCTATGCATAAAAAGAACGCACTTTTACGTAGGTACTTTATGAGTTCATTCCTTGTCATTGTGTCATCGTGTCTTGTCGTCCGCGTGAATTTTTTTGTTCCCCCGTTCCCCAATCCGTTCTCAAGATATCATAAAAAAGCCGTTCCATACAAAATGTATGAGAAAATGAATTTTCTTCATACATTTTTTTTTTGTGAAATTTTCGCATGTTTTAATAGTTATTATGCTATTCGAGGCAAAGAAAAATCCAACAAATTAAAGATCATAAAGCAGTCCAGCAGTTCTTAAGTCATAAATGGTGTAACTAACTTTTTTAATATACATATTTAGATCTACACACAATAAAATCACTGACCGACCCAGACGACCCCACTACTCTCCTCCAGGAGAGTCGTAGGGAAACGAGTACAGTTCGCAAGATAAGAGCACACAATACACGATCGTCATTCCGACCTCGCCGCCGAGGCCCCGCGCGAAATCCCCGACTAACGAATAGTCCTCCCCGACCCTTGACTGTAAGTGAAGCGCCAGCACGCGTTTTAGCTGAGCAGCAAGTAATCCAAACTCCCCAGGATAATAATCAAAACACTGATTTTATCCAGCCACCGTCGGTCCCTTGCCACCCTCCCTCCGACTCAGCTGCCCTAAGCCGAGGTTCGTACCCCACAGGGGGTGCCCTTAGCGAGCAGCAGTCATTTAGTTTGTAGTTTTTTACGCCCTGGCTGGAGGCATTAAGTTTCGATAGGAGCTTAAGGCAACCACAGGATAGCCCGGTTAAAGAGTCGGAACCTTAGTGGTTACACTCTGAGATGCCCTAGATAAAAAAAAAAAAAAAAAAAAAAAACAATAAAATACATTGAGAAACGACTTTTAAATTTTGAGATCCCTTGTTGTAATATCACCAAACACTTGGCACGGAAACCTAACTTATCAACTGATCACTTTAAATGTACGCAGAACACAAAGAAACAAAACAAAAACATCAATCAAATTAACCATAGCGAAAATGTCACCCATTATTATCAAGAAAGTAATAAATGGTGACTCTATAAGTTCCCCAGAATTCGACCTTGGCAGGCAAAAGCCTCAAAAATACAAATGTGAAATTTATTAATAAAAGGTTAATAATATCTTCGCAACAATTTTATAAAAGTTTGACACAAAGTGGAAGTGAAAATACGAAATCCAGTTTGAGATTTTACTTTGTCATCTTAGGTATTAAGAAATTTAGTAAGCCAAATGAGATGATAAGTAGGATTTTATGTTGCTTCCTACGTAATAAGAGCTAAGATGTAGATTATTATAATATTATTATTAGATCTGACAAAGTTCAAGAGTGGACATTAAAGTTCCATTTACACGATGCCAGTTTCTCGCCTGTGCAATACAGAGTAGCAATTAACTCCTTCAAGGGGGGGATTCAACCTGTGACACAAACTCGCGATGAAAGTCATATCCGATTCGGGAAAAAAAAAACAAATTCCTATACAACAGTAGACAGTCTATTTCGATGGAGATATGTTTTTTTTTTTTTTTCTTTACGAATCGGATATGAGTTTCATAGCGAAGGTTGTTCAGTTTGACAGATAGAATCACCCCCTTGACGGATGCTGGTGACTAAATTACCAACCTGTATAATAAAATTTAAGTAACAAATGACATATATCGTGTAACACTTTTTTTTTTGTTTCCATGTTTTTAAATCCTCATGGATGTCCTCCACCCCCGACTGACATCGTGTAAAACTGTCTCAACTTTTGTTATGCCACGGGAATTTTAATCACACCGTGAAATTCAGGCATATAGTTGTCGAAATTACTAACAATCCAAAACAAGCAATAATACATTAAAACCTCATAACGCTCTTAAAGAACGAGTTTCGGGTCACGTCAGCCGCATGCACAGGGCCGGCTGGGTAGCAGTCTCCACATGGTGAGTGCCTGACGGATGGACGGGGCCGCCGAGGACGGCCCAGGAAGATGTGACGAGACGACCTAAACGCGTACCGTAAGGGTTGGAACGAGGTGGCTCTAGAAAAGGATGCCTGAAAGAATTTGGGGCAGGCCTTTGCTCAGCAGTGGGACAATTTAGGATAAATAAATAATAAATAAAGAAAAACCCTGCAAAAGTAGGTACCAACATTCATCATTCATCATCTTTTCAGCCGAAAGACGTCCACTGCTGGACATAGGCCTCCCCCAAGCACCGCCACCTCGACCGGCTCCGTGCTTCCCGCATCCAGCGGATTCCTGCGGCTTTCACAATGTCATCAATACACCTTCTGGGAGGCCTTCCTACGCTACGTCTTTCGGTACGCGGTCGCCACTCGAAAACCTTTCGGCCCCAACGGCCATCTGTTCTGCGAGCAATGTGCCCTGCCCATTGCCACTTAAGTTTGGCAATTCTTCGAGCTATGTCGGTTACCTTGGTTCTCCTGCGGATCTCTTCATTTCTGATTCGATCACGTAGGGAAACTCCAAGCATAGCCCTCGCCATTGCCCTTTGGGTGACTTTTAGCCTTCTAATAAGGCCCATTGTGAGCGACCACGTTTCAGTGCCATAGATCATCACTGGCAACACGCACTGGTCAAAGACTTTCGTCTTGAGACACTGCGGTATGTGGGACGAGAAGATATTGCGTAGCTTCCAGAACGCTGCCCAGCCGAGTCTGTCGACGGTACCAACATTATTTTACCTAAACAATTTGGCCACTCTAGTTCTCTTGGCCTTATAGGATCAAAAGCCACAGACCGTGGCACACTAAATCTCCAACTTCACACCTTATCTCTCTTCAAAATCATCAGATAACCTACAGATAGTACAATTACTATCAATACCACTGTCTTGGTTCGTGCAACTCGTACTCGTGTCAGGGCTACAAAGGAAATTAAAACGTTCATATACGCCTCGACCAACAACACGAGAAGGTTAATATGTACAGTGTTACCTAATTAAATGTTTATTTAACAATTATTTTAACCTCGAACGCATCCTGTAATTTCTCTTTTTTATTGGTAGTCAGCATGCAGGTGGTCAGTTTTAGTTGTAGAGGTAGTTTGTTTTGATCTTAATCTCTCTGAAACAGCGAGACTGTTTGTATTTAAATTTTAAAGCCTTCGACGGGGACATATTTTATTTTAGTCCTCCGTACGTTATTGGGGACTTATACCAGTCCTACGCACGAATACCTTGGGACATGGACGGGTCCTACGTTCGTAGCTTGGGGACTTAGTTCCGTCTTACGCACGTGACGGGGGACATAGACCAGTCCTATGCGCATTACATTGCGACTATTAAAATGTGACTTATAAAGATTATGCCAAAATACCTACCACATTTTGAGGAAAACATTGTGTTTTGAATTTTTATAAAATAATTGCACTGGATTTCTCATATAACACGTATTTAGCACATCATGCATTATCTAGATTGTTATTCAAGGGAACTATTAGAATGATCTAACTATGCATCATAACGCTACACCTTGAAATAGTGCATCCTACATGTGCACCCACTAATCAAATTATAAGGATGTTTAATTAGGATTAGAATAATTGTATAATTAATAATGAATAAACAGATAAGGCTATTTCCCACAGTCCCAACATCAGTGCGTAGTGTAAAAAAAACGAGACGTCTCGTGGGACACTCTGTTGTAAATAACTAAATTATGGAACAAACCAAATGCTCGATGGATTTTCCCATCGGCAACTTCTCAGGAGACTTATTGGATGAGTTTCCAAAAAACGATGATATAACTAACTTTTACTTATCAACGTCTTAGTACCAACTTCCACGTCACTAACTTTAAAAAGGTCGAACTTTCATACAATAATTAATCCTCAATGAATCATCTATACAAAACAACGACGATACAACTTACTTTTACGTATAAACAGAATTCTAAGTGCCAACTTTAACGCTTCTAACTCCAACTAACCTCATTAGGGCACATTTCTAAAAATCCTCCCTAGTGAACACACTTTCGTTATATAAAGAACTCTTGTGTACTAGAATCAGCGCTTGAGGCAGTGAGTTCTCTGTCAGTGAATTTAAGATTTTTATAAAGTAGATTCAATCAATTCTATTGCAGCATGATTTTGAAGAAAATAATAGATCTAAAAGTCAAGTCTGCTCTTAGAACGTGTCGTGACGGTCAATATGTTACACTTCTTTCGGTCTAGCTCTCATTCGCCAAGTCATGCAGATTAACGCGGGTTATGGTTCCAAAATCATTTTCATACAAGGTGTCAAACTTAATGATGATTACACCGCGTGGTGGGACCCTGGTGATCTGCTATACAGTGCAGACACCAGTCTCTCACAAACGTAGTCACGAAGTATTTAAGCTTGTTTTAAATAATTTATCATGTCATTGTTTGTGAAGAGAAAATAAATTAAATGAATTTAAATTACACAGGTAAACACACAATCCTTCAGAAATAAATCACCATAATCAAAACAACAACAAAACTAAAACTAGATTATAAAAACAGGTAACATCAAATCAGCTGACCATCTAAAAATAGTAGCCAGATTCACCAAACGGCCGCAGGCACAATAAACTTTTTTTATATATTTTGCAACAAGTTCATCCAAAAACCAGACACCATTACGAGTTCATTTACTGAGGACGACTGACGAGTCGTTTTTCTTTTGTTTTTATTATAGTTTCAACGGAAGTTTCTTAGGTAACAATAGTTTTTGCGACAAGGTGAAGAATTTACTCGTACTGATTAATAATTGACATATATTTTTTATGTGCTGTGAAATTGCCCTGAGGATACGTTATTAACCTGAATTTGTTTGTTCTAAATAAAGTATGTCGAAGTAAATTGTTGAGTGATGTAAGTTTTGTTTGGTATTTGCGCGAATCTATGTGAATACCTATGTTAGACTTAGTATGGCAGTCGTATGACTTCCATACTGCTTGTAAATGATTTGAGTTTGAGTTTGCGTTCAGTTGGTCAACTTCACTATTCGGCTATTCGAAGTTACCAATTCGTGACCTAGCAATAATGGAGGTATCTACATTATTATTATCATCTGCCTGGCCTTTTCCCATCTATGTTGGGGTCGGTTTCCAGTCTAATCGGAAGCTGAATACCAGTATTTCACATGGAGCAACTGCCTATCTACCTCTAAAACCCAATTACTGGATAATACGATACCCCTTAGTATGTTTGGTTGTCAGACTTGCGGGCTCCTGCCGACTCCTAACAACTGTCAAAGATCCACGAATGACCGCCGCGCGCCGGGAGCAACGGCTTAGCGTGTAGGCGGGATCTACATTATTTCACTATAGTATTTTTTTTTTTTTTTTTTTAATTTATAACTTCTTTAGCCGCCTTGAGCGATTTTTGGTAGGGGAAAAACTTATGGGTTCGCGATCGTCACCGAACGCTTTCCATGAGCTATAAGGATACTGTGAATATATGTGTACTTTTTAGGTGAACAAAAATACAAATTCCTATACAACAGTAGACGGACTATTTTGATGAATGTATGAAAAGCGTTTTGAAGTGAAAACTTCTTTAGCCGCGTTGAGCGATTTTAGCTACGGGATAAACTTATGGATTCGCGTCACCGAAACGGCACGCTACGCGTACAGTAAAACTCGCATTGTGGCCAGGTGAAGACGTAAAATTGTGTACTCACCACGGGCAGTGAAAAAGAAAGCCCTCTATCGCATATATACAACCCTCGACTGCGGCTCGGGTCACAAATACCTGCGATTTCGGGCTTTCTTTATTTTACAGCCCTTGGTAAGTAATATACTATTATAACATTTTTCATGACACCCTTCACCATTAAACTCTTGTTCTACGTTCATGGGATATCAGTTCTGATACATTTTACCTAATTACGTAGCACTACTACAGGAAGGCCTTTCGCTCTTTATGTCAAATATAAATCCAAGTCTGTTGTTACATTTGACCTTTCGGAAACCTCAAATGTCAAACGAATCCGATTCTATTGCCATTGAAGTTATATGAGTAGGCTGCAACTCTATTAAAAATGTTAATTAATTTGTACATAATCTTATATTATATAGAAGCCTGTCGATGACTATTATTAAGAACTAGCCTTCTTCAAGGCACTCTAGAACAACCTTGAATAGTTGTAGCTCTACTCTTGGCTTAATAATAATCTTTGATTATTTAATTTTTTTGTTATTCAAAACTACGGATTTAGGCCTACATTCTATCGTAGATAAGGAAAATTCAAATTCAAATTCTTTATTTCAGACTCAGAGTCCATAGTGTTAGTATACAAAATTGCTTAAAGAGTAGTGTTAGTAATTCAAGATAAGAAATATGTACATATTTAGCCAGTGGCGCAGCAGAGGGGAGTCCCACCGACCTTAGAACACACTCAGGAGACTATTAGTGGCGGCGCGCAGCCGACCGGCCATGGATGCGGTCCTTTTTCTTATTATCGCGTAAAAATTATCTTTGTGCGCCTCCGCAAACATGCCGGACGCACAACAACGCCACGACAGCCCCAACAGTATCCTGAACGGCTTATTATATTGGACACGCAGATGTATGTCCTCTGCGTAAAACTGGTCCAAAGATAAAAAGTTCAGAGTGAGTTGCGTAACATACTTACGGTAGCAAATGGGTTTCATTTTGACAGTTCAACATCATTCATTGCGTTATTTACGTTGTAGAACAGATAATTTTTTCGAACATATGAAGCGATGGATTAGCAATCTGCTTCAAAATCAATCAGATTGTGATTCAAACTCAACTTAAACTCAAATAATTTATTTCAATTAAACCATTTACAGGCACTTTTGAATTGTCAAGGAGTCGGTCAGTAAGAAAAATGAAGCTACATTTTCCAAAGCGTAGTAGGTACCTATGGAGAAGAACGGGCAAGAAACTCCATGGACACTCTTTTAAATTAAATTGTTACAAAAATATTAATTACATCTATAATGTTGAATTTATATTGCTTCTGACGACCCGTAACAACTGTCAAAGATCTACAAATGACAGCCGGGACCAACAGCTTAACATGCTTTCCGAGACACGGAGGGATCTTGGTATGTAAAGATGGTCACCCATCCACAGACCAACCGCGACAAGCGTAGCTTAACCTGATCGTTCGACCCCTGCGGCTGTTATTACTTAGCCACAAGCCCCCCTTTTTTCTTGTCCTCCATGTTTATAAGATACCACCATACAATTATACAGTCGGGGATTTTCCAATCTTGAAATTTATTGACGTAATTTTAAGGTCTCAGGTAGCCTTATGGCCATTGACCCGGCGTTTCATAAGAAACAAGATTAGTATATCAGACCCTAAATGCTGGGACCTAAAATATCTCCTTACTTTGTTTGTTTTAAATAAACCTCATACGATTATATTTTAAGCTCTACCTTTTCTTGTGGATTCCCCAAAAGCATAACCAACAAACAATTTTTTTTTCTTTTCTTATTTGCAACTAAATTTTATCCTGAATATCTTGTTTTATGAGCATGGTAGGTAAATAATAAAGACAGGTAAAGGCTCCCACAAAGAGGTGCGACAGGCGATGCGACACAAAGGCACTGCGTGTCGCGTGACAAGCGATGCCTTTGTGTCCCGTCATCGAAGAATAACATTAATTTTATCAACATCGTACTTATCTAAGTAGGTATATATATTTTATATGTAACGTGTCTAATATAATGAGCGAAGTTTTAACCATTAGTACGAATTATCCTAGTTATGATAGGGAAAAATGGAAACCCAAAAGTTCCATTATTTAAAATAAAAGGTTCGCGCCATAACTTCTAAAGTTCCCTACTTTTTATTTTAGTGTTCGTATACATCAAAAACGGGCTTGATTCTGAGTAGCAATTTATATCACATTTTTCTTTTGTAACTGGCAACGTTCTTGTCTCGAAAACCAGCATTTTTTTTTTTTTCATCTTGACCCTTTTGACAAAGACCCAAACAGGACATGCCATTTTGCTTCATAATTCATGGAATGACGTAACGATTTAAACATTTTTTTAACTTCAAAAGGTTAAATCCTTATTGCATTTTGTAATGACTAATACCTATTTAATGTCATCTTCTTATCGATTGTTAATAGAGATTTATTGTACATTCTGAGGTATTCATTATTATTGTAGAAACTCGTTGTATTGCAAGATTTCGGATACACATTCTTAGATTTAAAAAAAATCTGGCTAGCTGGAGCGACGATCTTCGCAGATCTGGCTGGTAGCAGCTGGATGAGAGTTGCCAAGAATCGAGCATATGACTGCTATGGGCTGATGATGATGATTCTTCGATAGGTTATTTGTTAAAAAACATTATTTATTTGCTAAGCATTATCATCATTTAATATATTTCATTGGGTGTTAAACATTCATTTTAAATAAATATCTATGCATCTGAATAGTTATGCAATACAAGAATCACGGGTTTTTTTTTTTATAAATATTTTTTAGAAGTCGATTTCATACTATACACTCGACTAGTTATGCATTCCCCGTGTTTCTGGCTTCCCGAAATATTCTTTACAAAAAATAATAATTTTAAAGACGCTTCCATACGCTTCCATAGATATAAATTAACTTTAGGTAAATATGCATCCGAATATCCGATCTCTATACATGATACTCAAAGTGCAACACAAACTATCTACATGACCTAATGTCGCGACATTTGAGTGATTTTCACGGCACTTCACCGTTGTTACCAGTAATTTGTTTTGCAACACAGTAAATTCCGTAAACTGTAGGAACGTTTTGTAAGGCATAATACACATTTACGAACAGCTGAGTACACAGTCACCTCAATCAGAGAGTTTGAACAAGATACAGGATCATGTGGAGAAGAATTCAAGTCATCGAAATATAAACTCAAGGAAGCCATGGGTGACCAGGGAATGATGGCAAAATTATCCAAAGAGCCGATAAATGTAGGAAAAATTAGCAAACACAACGCAGATAGGCCATGTATGACAAGGACTGAATGAATCAAACGAGTCCTCAGATAATACAGAGGCCGGATACTATAAGAACTTAAGAGGGCAATTGCCACACAAGAAACAGTTGAACTTAGTAATATCTACTGGCAAAAATAGCTAGAACTCTTAAAGTGCAGTCTCGTTCTAAAAGAAAATATAAAACAAATATTAAGAGATGTTTGAAATGAAGCAACAAATTTGGGAACAAATGATGTGCGTGTCCGGTCTGTAGCATGCCTAAGGCATTGTACGAGTAATGTCAGTAGTAGGCGTTTGCCAAGGCGCGTCCGATTCACGAATTCAATAAAATTGCAAAACGAAATAGCAGAAGTCATGGTGACAGAGTTATTCACAGATGTACGGTAAAGAATACATAACATGACACCCGTATTCTCCGAAGAGTAAGGCAGAGGTGTACTTTTAGTATTCCCATAAGTCCCATGTAATAGGGGGCGAGCCTTTTGCCATCAACCGGGCACAAACCAGACTCCAGGCTGCCACTGTGAAATTCCAGATGGAAACACCCAAACATTTGCCTGACCTGGGAATCGAACCCGTCTAACGCTGAGCAATAGCGCTTGCGACAACTGTACCAACGAGGGTAAACAATACTTCAATTAATAAAATAACAATGTTAAAGGTGTATATTTCACAGAAAAAAATGAACCGTTTATGAATTACTTGAAGTAGGTAAGTAAACTCAAAACTCAAACTCAAATCATTTATTTCAATTAAACCATTTACAGGCACTTTTGAATTGTCAAGGAGTCGGTCAGTAAGAAAAATTAAGCTACATTCGCATTCCAAAGCGTAGGTACCTATGGAGAAGAACGGGCAAGAAACTCCATGGACACGCTTTTAAATTAAATTGTTACAAAAGTATTCGTTACATCTATATGTTGAATTTATAACTAAAAGTGAGAACGATGTAAAAATAAAAATAATAAAAACTTACACGTTAAAAGCGTCAAGCGTAGGTACAACAAATAGAAACAAAATAAAATAAAATAACCCGTGGCAGCTAAGAGATGACCAGTCCCAACTGACGGCGCCCGTTCACGAACATGACGCATGGATTAGCACCATTCAGCTCAACCATTTTGAAGGGAGTACTATTATAATTACCAAGTCCTATATACATAAATGTGTTTTAGAGGAGCTATGTCCGCTTTTTGTATGGATGTTGGTTTTTTATTCCGAGAAACAAGTTTACAATTATTTTACGGTGTGTTCACGTTTAACATTGATAATTAGAAAGGTTTGTTCGTTTGAGAAGTAAATTCACATTAAAATAAAAAAAGTTTTTCCTCAAAATTGGAGGCCTTTAAAAATGTATGATAATTATAGTTAGAACCACTACTTTTTAGGATGTCACTTATCCTGGGGCCTAAGTCTACTAATTTACAAACGTTGCAATGGTCTCGCCATTGTGAGTATTTGACAGTGTTTGTATGGCAAATCTGTCAAAAACTCACAATGAAGAGACCATTGCAACGTTTGTACATTATTAGACTTGGCCCCCAGGTTAGAATTATTGAATAATAAAAAACCATTTTCGGACATGTCCTTTACTAAATTTAGTCCTTGATATGGTCAGTGGTCATAAAGTCATTAAGTCCGCCTCTGTACATTTCTGTGCTTGAAGTATTAAACAAATAAGTAAATATAGGATGTTTTGAAATATTATTATCAAAGTCTATGTTACGATCTTAAAGTTTCAGTTTATCTCCATTTAAACTTGTGAGACCCACTTAAATAAAACTTAAAATTAGTCACCATGCTCGGTGAGGGTATTAAAAAATTCAAAAATCTACATAATATAACCTGATTTTTATAACTATGGGCACAGATGGGCCTGTTAACGTCAAGATATTACAGTGCAATGATCTTCTATAGGACTAGATCAGCAATGTGCGGCACCAACGCATTACTACGTCGTATATGTCCACAGGCATATCTGACTTCAGTTGTCAACTTAACGTCAAGTGAACGATAGCTTAAGGATAAAAAATATCAAAATGGTGAAATGTGCGGTTAAAATTTGCATGTCACGGTCTGAAAAGATTAATAAAGCAAGTGGTGTTACATTTCACAAGAAAGTTTGCTAAATTTTCTTCAGATTATCCAAAAAAAACATTAAAAGACGAATTACATTTATCAAACATTTTATTGCCATCTGGGTTACCAGTAAAAACGATTTTGATTTTGCCAGACTGTTGGGAGTTTAGTGAATGACGAATGTATGTTCCTGTAAGCCTAAATTATTATTATAGTCTGTTTGGTTTAAACATACTGGGGTTTATTCATAAACGTTGCTTATAGTTAAGTGCCTTTCAAACGTCAAAAATGTATGGCTAAACAGTCGCTAATCATTACTTTAAGCAGCGTTTATGAATAAACCCCACTGTGCAGTACCCAAACATTTACTAAATAGAAAAGTAACACATTCACGTGCATTTCGAAGGTTTTAACTTAATGAATCACCACTTTTTACAAAGAATAATAATTTTATTAGCAATGAATGATCTTAGACGTAAAGTGAGGTTATATTTTTAAACGAAAAATTCTAGAATTTTTATGATAACATTGTGTTAAACAGGACACTGACACTGACTGCACACTGATAGGTCCACTCAATCTGTGAGGTTCTTTCATCAAAAGCCCACTTCAGACACCAATCTACATGGTCTTCGCATGATCTGACCAAGATTATGTCTGGACTTTGAAAGAGACTGTGACCGCTGAATTTGTTTCGGCCTTTCTTCTCAGAGTAGTCAGTCAAGAAACGCTGACCTCATCTAGTTTTAAAAATATGATTGACGTGTAAAAGTGTTTGTATAAACTTATTACAAACTACTACTTACAGAAATAAAATCATTTATCATTTGCGGCTCCGCCCACGTGGATGTCGGTTATCGCGTAAAAGGTAACCTACATATGTCGTTCTCCATCCCAGGCTATATCTCTGCCAAATTTCAATTTCATGACGATCGGTTCAGCGTTACTTTCACATTTATAATATTAGTATGGATAAATTATTGTCATAAACATTGAAATAATATCATTCCATTTTAAACAATAGTTATTGTTGACACAATCTTAATAGTTTTGAAATATAATCACGTGTTTATGCACATTTTTTTTTTCTTCCATGTATCAAATTCTTCAATTTCTTTCAATATTTAATCTATTGAAAGTTCCATAATACAATCTTTCATAGTAGGTAATTGATTCAATAAAAAATATCTTTATTCATTCTGGGGTAATGACGTTGATCGTTGGCAACTCTGGCTGTTTTTCCGATGACAATGTCTTGTCTCGTTCCAACGTAATTAGTTTGACGGAAGAAGAAATGAGACAAACAGATTATTTTGACATTTTGACATAATTTATGTATCCGTTTCAAAGCTACGTCTTTAACTCGTAAGTGGTTACGTTTTTCGGAATATTTTTGTAGGACGTTGCGCCTCTAGTATAATATAACCTCATTGTTACAGTGTATGTATATAAAATAGCAATAAAAACGTAACGAATAATAATGACAGAACTGTGCAGACACCAGGAGTTGTGTACGGGCGGGCGAAGTCAATAATGACAACCTACGACTTTGACAGATGTCAAAGTCGTAGGTGCCTATAGATACCTGGCTAGGTATGCGTAGGGCAAGCAGCACACAACGTAATAATCATAAATTCTTCGCTAAACTGTGATAACATTTCTTACATAACAAAAATGTAGTTCAACCTAAAATCAGGTTACAAAAACAAGAGTAGGCCTACCGGTTCTAAACAAAACCACCTTACTTGTTATAATGACCGTTTTGGAGGAAACCTACATTCAATAGTAAGCTGTTACGTTATTTGTAGCCCAGGCATAGCCGCGGGTTATAGTCAATAGAGAGTCTATTAGGCGGTAACCCATGCCTCGCTTAAATTGTGGTATTCGTAAGTTCTTAAGTTGACCTTTACTCTTAATTTAGTCAGAGATGCTCAATCCTCGCACAAGCTTATAATTAAACTAGCGACCTGCCCATGCTTTATACAGTTTTTGGCGCTTGATAAAACAGCGTACACAAAATCTTAATAAATTATACACCTTAACCTGCCTCAAGAAACACTCCGTCCATTGGTGAAAACCGTATGTGAAATCGTTTAAGGCTCCTACAAACAGGCGCGACATGCGACGCGACACAAAGAGACCGCTCGTCACGCGGCAGGCGGTGTCTTTGTGTCGCTTCGCGTGTCGCGCCTGTTTGTAGGAGCCTTAACCGACTTCATTTCATTTCTACCGCGTAGGCCCAGTGCGGGTTGATAGATGAGATATGTCTTCGAATCTTCGATTTTAGAACATGTCAGGCATGAAGGAAAACATCGCGGGGTAACCCCTCGCGATGCTGTTCTTCACCGTTTTTTGCAAAACAGTGGTGACGAAATAATTTACACAACTCGTAAGTTGCAGCCACTGGGCTTCCACTGCTCAACAGTAGAGAACCATCGCTGACGATAAATTAAAATATTGATGAGTTTACATAACAAACAAGACGAGACAAAAGTAGGGTTGCCATCTCTAAAATTTGGCAACCAGGACAAGACGCGTCAAACCCCGGATTTTGGAGCCCGGAACCCGGACATGTCAACAGGTTTTTATGAAACTTAGTACTTATAATAAAAAACTGTTTCAAATGTTTGTTTAAAAATGTTGCAAAATTTTTTAATTTTGAAAGTTTTTATAATTATATTTAGACATATTTTATTATCATTTTAAATGTAACAAAACAAAATCTTACAGTTTTGTTACAATTTTTTTTTAATTATCAATTTTAATATTTTTATTCTTAAAATATAACATAAATTACTATACTCCATTATGCAAACAAAACCTTATTAAAATATTAACCCACTTTCAACAAATTTAAATCAATGATTTTTTAAACAAAAAAAAAAAAAAATACCTACTGAGCCAGTGCCAATGTCGGTTCGTCGGTTCTCCACACCGCGGCGCGGCGGCCCAAGACTTTAAATTTTTATACTCGGACTACAAATGAAACCCCGCTCGGTCGCTCCCCGGACGCCCTCTAAACTAGGACAAATTCGGGGAAACCCGGACGGATGGCAACCCTAGACAAAAGTAACTGTAAGTTTTGAACGACAAATTCTCTAGAGTCTTAGCGACGCTGATTCTCTTCCACATCTTTCATACTAACTTCATTTACAAGTAAATGATAGCAACAATTTAAGCGCAATTGAGTCACCGCTCTAAGTAGGCGCCAGCCACTCAATTTACGAGTACCTACCTTAAATTCCCAGGGTCCACACAGAATTAAGGATACCATTATGCAGTAAATAACAATCTCGACCAGCATTATATTATTATCTCGTATTTTCAAGGCCTCTACTAAGACAGTCACGTGGGTGGCTACGCATAATTATTTACTGCTAACAGTCTATGTCACAACGTGATAAATGTCTCATTAAGCAAACTTCTACATGCTTTAGCTTTTGCAAAACCGTATTTTGTAAAGCATTACATAAATGGCGTATTGATAAACACAGTTTATTAACTAGATAGGTAATGAAGTGAATAAGTGTGCAATTATAGTTTTTTATTCGAGTTTAGTGAAATGAGGTTAGTGTTTTTACCCATACGCTTTGGTATTTACGTTTTTTTTGCGCTTGCAATAATGACAATGAGGTTGTTTTCCAAACATGTTTAGCTTCTGTGTAAGTGAAGCATCTTCATTGTAAGTTAATTGGAGATTTTCATCACCTGTTCTAATTTATTTATTTAAGAGTTTGTGTACTCACATACAAAAATACAAGATGAAAGGAACAGACAAATATGTACAAAGGTGATGCTTATATTGCTTCTTTTTTTTTGTCCTTGCTTGACTTAAGTTTTAATTTAAAGATACAGACAGCTTTGATAGAAATGCCAAGATGTTATTTTATTTGAATTATAAGTGACTGTGCTATTGGTGTGCTTATTATTAATAAATAAAAGTTTTGTGGAAATCTGTTGAAAGAACTAGGTTTACATCAACTCTGTAAGGTATGCTGATAACTTAAGTGCTATTTGCCTTGCTGAGGATCTTGGTATATATCATGCGAAAAGTAAACAAATTGACATTAGACATTTATTTATAAGGGATGTGCTACGTTACAATAAAGGTATAACGTTGGAACATTTGTCAAATGATAAGATGTTGGCAGATATCCTCACCAAACCTTTGCCTCGCGTAAGACACGAATTACTAACAAGTGCGTTAGGATTGTGTGTGCAAAAGTAAAGATAGGTTTATTTTTGTGAATCGTATCGTACATGAGTTGAGGGGTGTGTTGAAAGTATATCACCTCCAGGCTCCATGTACTAATGTAATGTACTGGCTAATGTATTGGCTAGATAAAAAACTGTCTACATAAGAGTTGACACATATTGTTTTTTAGTGACTCCATGTTCCACTTTTTCCTTAGATAAACCTTCCTAATAAATGCTTTACAGTATTTCCTGAGTTTCCGCTCTGCATACCTCCCCAACAAAATCTGTACTGGTTATTTTTAGGCTGCCATATTATTGTATCTGTTTACTGACTCATCCTTATACCACATTATGTGATAACGTCAGTTTTTTCTTTAACCTTTTTCTTTGCACCTTCATATTCAGGATATGAAGGAAGCTCTCTTTTTCAAATGCGATACTTAGGTACAATAAATCTTACATCATCATTTATCATCATTATTGATTTGTTGATCATATTCCACTAATTACCATTTAATGTTGATAAGTCACGAATTTCATCTAAATTTTATGAAGTTATAAATCTGTGATTATAATTATGATGTTTAATTACTAATATTTTATACATGTGCGATTTTATTGAATAATTTATGATGTTAAAATATTTAGATTTCCATTTCCTTGTTGCATATGAATGTTTGTATTACACAGATTTTGTTTTATTGCACGAGTATCAACTTTCCGGAGTAAGTTTAACAAGAACTATTAAAAACTTTTAATACTGATAATTTTCGTAAGAAAAATACGACACAGTACTTTGTTTTCTAAAAAAAAAAACGGGGACCAATAAATGAACAGTTGTTAAGTCCTGGTCACACCAAAATCAGCTTTCGGATGTTACATCGACATTTAGTTGGAAAACATAAAGCAATTTAAAAAAAAAAGGTTTGAAGCACTCCCATCCACCAAACTATAGTTATATATTTTTTTTTTTACCTAAACAACAAATAATTATCATTCTCAAATTAAAAGACAGTATTCCAAGTACGAATACTCGTCAATACGAGCAGTCCCTTTTCAATGGAGCAGTGCAATTTTTTGACATGGCAACAAAACGCGAACAAAATCATTTTCATGTAAACTGTCTATCATGTCTTCATCAATTTTCCTTCTACTATATTATCTTCCTGCTGTAGACATTAATGAATATGGATGGCAAAGTGGACACGCTACAGTGGCCGCTAGTGATGTGTTTGAAGCTATTTATATCGAATTAACTTAATCCCAACAGCGACAGTTTGCTATGATTGGCATCCGGAACGGCTGGTGAAGTTGGTTTCCTCAATAATTATCTGAGGGAATTTGCCGTGTTTTGCTTGTTAAGAGATCGATATGTAAGATGTTATTATGTTTTTAATCGGTCTTAATGAAAACAGACTGAAAGTTGGTAGCATCTAAGGGAGTCGCTACCATTTGTGGCAACTCGGCCCAAATTGTTTTTATTCAATTTTTGTAATAAATATTATAACTTTGTTTATAACCGGCACGAGTCGTGAGCATTTTCGGCTAAATAAAAATGACACGCGAGAGTCCAATAGACTACGAGTATCGACTAACGAACCAATCGCATGCAGCTCGGCGCCCCCCGGCTTCTGCATTCCGCCAAAGAGTCCTCAAAATTTACTAATGCGCAGATGTCAGTTTGTGCTCACGACTCATGCCGGTTACTGTACAAGTTTTATTTATTTTACAGTCAAAAGCTCGTGGAGCTTTACGCATTGGACTTTGTACCATTATTATTACAATCACCGCCCGCCCGCCGTAGAGGTAAGACTCGCACTACAAGTGTAAAGCTTCATGTGCTCTTCACTGTTCAGATCATAATACAACCTGATACTGACCTACAAAAAATTTGAATTTCGCGGGCTACCCTTACGCTTTCACCTTAAGAAACTAAAACCTATTATTTCCCACCTATCGACCAATGAGTACTTAGTCAAGCCACCAAAGAGAACCTTAAACCGATTCCTTGGTAACTATTCTTAGTAACCTCAATACCAAGGTTCCAATGTATATGGAATTTTAAATACACACATGACAATACTTAATTTCCGTACACATACTAATTAATTAAAAAGTACCTGTACCTACCTACTTATAAGTTATTTAAGTTCTGTCTATTGTTCTAACCCATTGTTTAAAAGCACCGGATAAAGAGGTTTCACACAGTTCGGAAGTTACCTCATACGCTGAGTTTTTGTCTGTCTGTTTGTGTGTTACTTTGTCACGAGTGCTGTCGGAAGAGAAACAATACTGTAAGTATGTTTGTGTGAATATTTATGATTATTACGTCGTTTAGATGAATGATTGATACTTCTTTTATGTAAAATGTATGTGTGTGATATAAGGTTGTTTCTGTTGTGATGTTATGTCGTGAAAACGGTAGCGGAAAATATTATGCTGCACGTCAGAACACTTTCCGCGAGGTACCTTTCTCTCGAGTACACATACCTGCCTACTCGTATGTATATCAGTGTATAGAATGCTGCTATAGGCAGGCAGGCTTATTCTACAAATCCCCCCTGAAAGTCCCCCTTAGGAGGAAAAGTGAAATCTATAAAAAACAGTCTAGAATTCACCCTTGATAATCCCGCTTAGGGGGGAAAACTAGAACTGAAAAAAAAAACATATTTCAAGACCCCCTGAAAGTGATTTTTTTTACATTAGGGTTCAGCTTTCCCCACTGTGGGGGATTCTCTGGGGGATTAGTGAAATAAGCAGGGGTGAATTCTAGACTGGTTTTTATATATTCCATTTTTCCTCCTAAGGGGGATTTTTCAGGGGGGATTTGTGGAATAAGCCAGGCAGGCAGACCATATACAGGTTGAAATTGAAAACATGCGACAAACTGAAATGGAAGATTGTACTCATCATTATGAACAACTTTTACTAAGGGAAAAAGTTGAAATCACACATTTTGACGAGTTATGCGAACATAAATGTAGGGAACAGTTGTTTTTTTTTTTTTTTTTTCGTGGTTGCAGCTTTGGTCTCTTAGTAATAGTTGTTCTTAAGGCGACGATAACCGACTTTTAATGATTTTATACTGAAGATCACGTCTAAACGAGTAGTGTTAATGATTTGGAAAAAAAATATTTTAAATTAAAGTTAAATATTCACATATAAGTTATCTTAGTAACTTAATATGTGAATAATTTAGATTATGTCTATATTACATAGTGAAATTAATTTGTAAAGTTATGTCTAACGCGGATAGAAAACGGAGAATCACGCAAAATCTATCAAGCGTATTTTTCTGAAACCTTCACCTTTTTAAAATAATTTAATTATTGATCTTTTAGTATACGTGTTTTATTAAAATACCTTTTGTTGTATGGGTAGTAAATTAATAATGCATTTTATTTAGGACAGCGCTCCTGGATGGGCGAGTCCTACTCGTATTACTGGCTGGACGTACGACGCGTTGCGTGAGCTCAGTACAGAACACGCAAGCTAACCACTCAAGGTCACTGGCATGTATCTGGGCCTTAACGATGAGTACAATCTCTCATTTCGGTTTTTCGCATGTTTTCAATTTCAACCTGTATACTCTTGTAGACTTGTTCGATAGCAGTGATAGCCTAGTGGTGTGAGCGTCGGACTATTAAGTCATAGGTCTCGAATTGGAACCCTAGGCATGCACCTCTGACTTTTCGAATTAATGTGCGTATTGTATAATAATTATCAGTTGCTTAAAACCCGGTGAAGGAAAACATTGTGAGGATACCGGCAGGCCTGAGAGATATTTCTCGACGGCATATGAAGCCAATTCCATGGCAGCATAAAAACTCTGATACCTGGTTAGTCACTAAACACACAAAAAAGAAAGAAAGTTCAAAAGCGAATATTTTCTTACATTTATTAACATGTATACAGATGATTGGATCTAGCCTCAACATGATGACCAGATTCAATAGAAGTTTTTTTTTTTTTAGCTTTTCCTTACACTAGGAATTTCTCCTGTATTGTGGGTGCGTTTACAGACATCTTAACTCACATACACAAACAGCAACAAACAACTAATTGTACGTCATACAAATATTTGTCCAGTGCGGGAACTGAACCTGCAACTAGCAGTGCAGCAGTCAATCGCTTAACCACTGCGCCAACCGTGCCGTCAAATAATAAACCGTTATTACTCTTTTGGGTCAATAAATAGAAAGAATCACGATTACCCATATATTTTTGCACACAAACGTTTAACTAAATTAACAAATAACTTTAATAGAACATGAAAAGCATAATCAAATGTATGTTAATATGTCACTGAACACCAATTCTCACTCACAAATAACATGCTAAAGTGTGTCGCAACAGTTGCGCAACTCTCAAAGTTACGAACTATGCGTGCACGCATCCTTGAATGAGTGTGTTTTAAAGTCTATTCAAATCCTTGTTTCCAATTGATGTTACTTCCACTTAAAATAATATCAACTTTATTTCAAAGTAAAATTAAGTTGATTTCAAAATGACTAATGTAATTGAAAAAGTCAAATAATATTTAAAGTTGTAGTGCAAACTGAACTTTATGTGTCAATTTTAGAGTTGTTTTTCCAAAAACACATATTTGTTTACATGTTTGGAAATTAAATCGCGAACATAGTAGAGAAAACGGGTGGCTCGTATGAATCAGACTGGTTTCATAACAACTGTTGAACGGAATCCTAATTGAACTATATGTAGTAATACATAGTAAAAATCTCTTTTCCATGATTAGTGTGTTGAATTTTAAATGATATTATGTGGCAGTGCTATGTGTCATGTGTAGAGATCGGATAATCGGATATATATTTACCTAAAGTTAATTATTAGCTATGAAAGTATGAAAGCAGCTTCTTAAAATATTTTTTCTGTAAGAAAATATCCCGTGATGCCAGGAATACCGGCAATGCATAACTAGTCGGGTGTATAGTATGGAAGCGACTTCTAAAATATAAATTATTTTAAAAAAACCCGGGATTCTTGGTTTGTATAACTATTCAGACGCATATTTATTTAAAATTATTTTAACCCCCTATGCATTTATGTGTATTTAGGGTGTAAGAGTAGGGGTGGTGTGTGTTAGTTAAAATAAAAATAAAAAACCGGAACCGCGGGATTTATTCGCTACAAAAGCGCTTTCCATAATAGCAAACATCTCAACTTTAGGTGAATATGCATCCGAATATCCGATCTCTTCGCTTTCTTTTGTTAACGTTTGATGTAGTGGTGTGTTCATGACGACATTAAATCGATGTGTAATATTTAAGTTTATCGATGCAGAAAGTTTCACAAATTCGTTTATGAATATAAAATTTTAAGATATTAATTTTGGCGCTAAATTGAAGTTCATTTCAAGGGCATTCGAAGCTATTAAATAACAGTTGCTATTAGAATTCAATTAAAGCACATTACTTGTTTAGAATTAATTATTTGCCTACACAATATTAATTAAGTACATATTTTAACTGATTAACCTACTAATGCCAAAACATTGAAGTTGAATACGAACAGATTTCTCAATAATTTGTTAATAACGATGTGATAAAATAGACATAAACACACTAAAATTTCATTAAGTTTCTCAATTACACTCAAATTATCGTCAGTTTTGATAGGATCAGATAATATAATAAGACAGTGTGCATACCATAGGCGATCCAGCCTGTAGCCTGTGGCTTAGGCCGTCGCTGGGGGAGAACAGCAAGGGGCTGTTCTCCCCCAGCGACGGCCTAAGCCGAGGTCCGTTCCTCACAGAGGGTGCCCTTAGCGTATAGTCGCTTAGTTTATATGTTTATGCCCTGGCTGGAGGCCTTAATATATTGAGGCACCCACAAGAAAGTCCGGTTTAGCAGACGACAACCTCCTAGTTTGACCTGAAGAGATGCCATTCATTAAAAAAAAATAACAACGTCAAAACAATTTTGACTGCCGTAGGTACAAACACAGAACAAGATGTGTACAGTGTGAAAAAGAGTTCTGTATCGCTTCATATCTTTTCGCACTGCAAAATTGTCTTCCTGAGAAGACTTCAATATAAAATTAATGATCTCCAACCCACAAAAACAACGAACAACTTTTAATGCATGTCAGTGGTAACATTTTGACCTTAAGGTGGCCTAACGTAGTTCCAGATTTCAATGGAACAAGAGGCCAGCTTATACTAGCTTTATTACCACTGACATGCACCTCTTTTTTTTTTCTGGGGATTCCTTCAAAAGGTGCCCTGGGTTTGGAGATAAGACCCCAGTTGGAGTGTGGGATTTTTACCTCACTAAAATCACCTCGGTGGTCACCATCTGCACATGTAAGGGGCACCGTTACCTCTCAAAGGACCGATCCGAAACCCTCTCTGTGTAACTCCTGTTAAGGCACATCTTTGGGGAGACTATAAATTGGTCTTCCCGAAACCCAACTGTGCAAGTGTGCAAAGCAGCACGTGACTGTGCGCCGTCTTCCCTGAGGTCACTCAGTGGGCGAACAGAGTCCCCACTGAGTGCCCGTGACCCTAAATTCCAGCCTGCCTTAAAAGATGCAGGCGGGGTTTCGGCGAATTAGGCATTGAGACGGTTGCCTCCCCGACGACTTCTGCTACGAGCGGGATCAGTTCTCTCAGAATCCCACTCAGCATCTGAACCATCAACAACGTGAAGACACCATCGGTGGGGACTGAATTGCGACATACTGTACAAAGAAAGCGACTACGCAATTAGAGCACTCTTTGTGTGATACAAACCTTACTGTTTAGCGTGTTAATAAGGGGAGGACTGCTAGGGACAGGCTGGAAAAGGTCCAAAATATACGGGGACAAACTTGACTCAGGTCTGCGCGCAGCCTTATTTAGTATGGGATCATGTATTTGAGCTCAATCACGGTAATGTATGGCTGTTGCCCAGTTCTTGTAGGCTAGTTACGAAATGTGAGGCCGATGCAAGATATGAGCTTGAGATATTATTGATATTTAATATCTTTGCAAGTTTTATGAATCATATTTAAGCGAGGTCTTCTTCAATTTTGATTTTTCAATTTCCTTGAATTTAATATCTACTTGCATCTATACGTTTTGATAGTACCTACGTACAATATTTACGTAGTTATTATATCGATGGCATCAAAATATTCCTCATTCGGCCAACAAATTACTTACCTTATTTTTAACATGTGGTCGCATTATTTTGGAGATTGATTTTATCATCAGCCCATCTAAAGCCAAAAGAGGAAAGAAAACCACTTAATAGGTAATATCTATATTACACCACATAATATACCAAAAGCTTAAGCTATTTTTGGTTTTATCTTCAGATTTTTAAGCCATCAGCCTGCCTTTTCTAATAAAGCTGAAGATTTTGTTTGTTTGAACGCACTAACCTCTGGAACTACCAGTTGAATTTGAAAAAAAATTTTTTTTTCATTTTCATTCTATACTCGTAGCCTCTTTCCTCAGGAGTCGAACAAAAAGAAAAAAAACTAGTAGGGCAGAAGCTAGTAACCAGTTTAACCAGATTATAACCAGGCCATATATAATCAAATTCAATAACTTTAAAAAAAAACATTTTCAGTCTCTAATACTTCTAAATCGCTGTCACCTCACACTTGCTACTTTGGTTACTAAGCTAAGTACATCACCAGTAATGCGTGTGCATACAACATGGTGTTATCACAAGTAGCAGTGATCTATTGCAAAATGATTTATGATTACAAACAATCTAACTGCTTTGAACGGGAACACCTACTCATGCATTCAAAGTTTCCAACCTCTATTGACTATATACTATATCATTAGCCATGCTAGCTTTATGGTTGCCTATGCACGATTTATAATGCCGTATATAATTGACCTACTATAGGACAAAAGCATAAAAGTAAAAAGTTTATTGACACAAATGAGAGCATTTGCAAGATTTTTTTTTTTTTACGATTGGTTTGTTCTTGACTCCAGTCTAGGTCAGAAGTGACAGAGACAAAGTCGACGATGGAGTGAGCTTACCCAGAAGAAGCATGTTCACTCTGCACTCTAATTTTGAATAGATTCGGGTTATATGCGTTCGGAAACACAGATGCAGGCAGAGAGTTCCACTCCTTTGCTGTGCGCATTATAAAAGACGTTTGAAAACGCTTAGTGCGAGTTGGAAGAATTTGGTACACAGATACAGTATTTATTTATTTTTCCTTCAGGTACTGAAACGGACAAGCAAGGGCTAGTATTTTAGGAATCAGTCCTCAAACGTGGAGCATTACAGGGAGATCGTGTCAACGTGAATGAAGTGACGTAAATTACTTTGATAAAACAATAAAATCGATCTTTTGAATTGAAATAAAACTCGAATTACGTATATACAGGGTGTTTGGCAGAACGTTGAACATACGAAAATGGTGGATAGGTGGGGTCATCTGCTACTTACTCAGCCCTAATTTATTTGGCCCTGGCCCCCTGGATATTAAAAAAAAAATTTTTTTGCTTTCTTCTAGTTTCACCACTTTCTTAACTTTAAAGTGTAATTTGTATTAAAAATGGGTAAAACAGGCAATATTTTTATTTATTACATCTTTCTGTAAGTTTGAGGAGACATAACTTTTTTTCTAGCTAACATCTGAATAAAGCAATAATTTTATAAGAATCTGCCAATATTAAAGATAAAAAAATAAACTAAAATATTGCCTGTTTTACCCATTTTTAATAAAAAAATACACTTTAAAGTTAAGAAAGTGGTGAAACTAAAAGAAAGCAAACAAATTTTTTTTTTATATTCAGGGGGCCAGGGCCAAATAAATTAGGGCTGAGTAATTTTTAATCAAAAAACGGTCTTCCCAAACCCCATATATTTTTGACAGACCTATCCAACGATATCTACGCTATAGGAAGAACGAAAAAAAAAATTATAAGCCCCACTTTACATGTAGGGGAGGTGCACTCAATAATAGTTTTTTTTTTTTTCACAATTTTATTTTACCACTTTTTTGGCGTCATTAACGTGTATACTCATGCCAAATTACAACTTTCTAGTACCTATAGTTTTTGAGCTAAACCGCGGACAGACAGACAGACGGACATGGCGAGACTATAAGGGTTGTTAGGGTTCCTTGTTGACTACGGAACCCTAACAATAATAACCACCTTCTCCGTTCATATAATGTTGTAACCAGAGAAAGGTTAGTGGACTTACAGTTAAGATTTCCTTCGAAATACTGGTTAAATGTTAAACCTGATACTTTGTATGTTATATGTCTTAACTACAAACGGATAAGGTCATGATACCTTGAGATTTTATCACCGGATCCTGTTAGACAATTTAATGTTACGATCGTTATTTAATATTAACCTAGGTATATGTCTATTATATGAAATGATCACTTTATAAGCTTACATAAGATATAACAGCAGGTTAACTGATTTCCTGCCAGGGTTGCGGGTTTGTCCGAAAGGGATACCGTGGCCCTGGCACACAGGCAACTAAAGGAACACGAGTGGGTTATAGTCAGTAAAAGTCTGATACGCAAGAAGTTATTTGTTGATTTCCCACCCAAAAAAAAGGCTATTTGATTTAAAATTAGCTCCAACTCCTTAAAATAAGGCACATAGTGCATTTACAATCATATATGTGCTTGAAAACGATACATTCTTCAACTAAGGGCTGGTTGTTTCACGTACACTTGACGCACGCGTATCCGTCATAAATGGCGCTAACTATCGTCAAACCGTTGTTTCACAAAATTATGCCCTTGACGTTCGTTAAAAAATAACGATTACAGTGACCCACTGGTTAACGTCATTTTATTCTTCGACATTTGAAGTTTGACGATCGGTTTTTTATTCAGTGAAACAACGCTTTGTATTTGACGTACGTTAAACATCATAATGTAATCGTTAATATTTGACGTACGTATGTTACGTTAACGAACTGTTTGAAACAACCGGCCCTAAGAAAACCTTACTCAAGTCAACAAATATAAAAAATATAAAAAGCTAAGCTAAGCTTGCAGCCGAAACAGGTATATTAAGATAAGATAAACATTTATTTGCTCAAACATTTAGTACCTACAATACATCCAACACAAAAATTGAGATAAAACAGATCATCACGTTTGCCTTAATAATGGCATGCAAATATTAACCAAAAAAAGGATAATGTCACTCCGAGTCTAATTATTACTCCATCCAGTCTATTATTTTCACCTATAAACTTACTTTCATAGAACCTAAAACGTATTAGGAGCCCATTCCTACACTACTTGATTTTAATAAAAAAAATATTATCCTCAAAGAACTAAATAGCTAATGATAATAATATTCGGTTCAAACTCAAACTCAAACTCAAAGCATTTATTTCAAATAAACCAATTACAGGCACTTTTGAATTGTCAAGGGGTCGGTCAGTCAGAAAGATGAAGCTAGTTGCCCATTCCAAAGCGTAGTAGGTTCCTATGGAGAAGAACGGACAAGAAACTCCATGGACACTCTTTTAAAACAAAATATTGTTACAAAATATGGGTTACATCATTCATGTTGAAGTTATACATGTGAGAACAATGTAGAAAGACGTGCACGTTAGAAGCGTCCGTAATAGAAACAATTCAAAAATTAAAATAAAAAAAAAACCGGTGAACCCGTAGGCATTATATAAAAATGATAATTCCGTACGGTTGACGGTCATGATGGCATTGACCTTATGAATAAACAAGCAAACTGAGATCGAAAGTTAATTTTATTCGGAGAAATGCGAAAGCATTTTAACTTACATTCACACTTTAAATAAAGAAGGCGAGTATTTTTAAACTACTACGAGTATATTCGGACTAAAACGGAAAAATTCTAATTTCAACATATGTACCTATATTCCATTTGAAATAATATTAGACATATTTAAATCTTTTTTACAGTCAGTTCAACTGATTTTGACTTCTATTCCGTAGGCATAAGGATGGCAGTAAAAGCATAGGTATTCATATAGGTTTCACATTTTCTTACTACTTTTAAGACGTTTTCCTAGCCAAGGCAATCAATTTAAGTTTAAAGGAACTGTTATTAATTTACTGTATCACTATGCACAAATTACTTAATTTTATTTTTTTGTCTCTACGGGGAAGCTCGTAGCCTTCATCTCACCTGATGGTTAGTGATGATAAGGCCGAGGGTGGAAGCGAGCTTCACCCAGAATCCTCAACCACAGAGGAACTGGCTATTGTACCTCTAACTGCCGAAACACAACAAATGCTGCAAATGCAAATGCAAATGCGAGCCAGGTGGACTTAGAACAAGCCATTTTTTTTTTTTTTTGATGGTGGGTAATCATCAAATGACTCCCGGTCTGGGTGGAGCGGAAGAGAGTGTCAGACTCTTACTGACTAAAACCCACCCGTGTTCCTTCCTTGGCCCTTTATGTTCCGGGGCAGCGGTACCCCTTTCGGACAATCCCGCTGAGCTGAGGCTTGGGCCCTAATGGGCCCCTCGTCGTTGCTAACATCTCTTTGAGGCGCGCGTAGAACACGTACGCGCCGTCCGGCACGGGCCTGGTCCTGATCGGACAGTGACCACCTATATAGGGTGAAATTGAATTCATGGGCATCCTCTTAAGAGGTCACATACTCATACTCGTAATTATGAACAACTTACACTATGGGACAAAACGTGAAATCGCAAAAAAAGAATCAGCTGTTACATTTATGGTCTCATAGCTCGTCAAAATGTAGGGAACAGCACATTTTTTTTTTTTTTTTTGAGATTTCTGGGTTGGTCCCATGGTGAAAGTTGTTCATAATGATAAGTACAATGACCCCTTAAAAGGATGCCCGTGAATTCAATTTCACCCTGTACAATAGAATGGAGTAGCCCACCTTAAAGAATTTAACATTATAAATTTTATTCCCGATAAAATACATGACTGGCAAAAAGTGCATGTAATCCCGTTCTTCCCACTGATGGGACGAACGGGAATTTAATAAATAATATTAAATATTTTCCGGAAATAATTTAGTAATTTATTTATAATTCCCATTGGTCCCACTAAATATTTTTTTCAATGGTAAAAATACTTATTTATCCTAACTGTAACTAATAAACGTGAAAGTGAGTTTGTTTGTTTATTTGTTACGCTTTCGAGCTACAAAGAATGAAATTTGTGGGTGTACTATTATGATACCACTGTCTAACCCTTCGGGGATATCAGGCATTATATGATATGCATATTTTTTTTAAACTATGGCGAACACAGAGCAGTGACATTTGATCAGCCATGTGTCGCCACCGGCCACCTCATTGGACGCTACATTAGACCGCTAATTTTCTTTCACATCTCGCAACCTCACTTACGATCACTTACAAAATATCAATTTATTTATAAATAACCTACTAAATACTACATCTTCCTATTGCATCACTAACATAATAACATAAAGGTGTTATTAAATGATAATCTAAAAGAACTATTAACCTTTAAGATGGGAAAATGCGCGCGAGTTGGTTTCAAAACACTGGGTTTGTAAGGCATTGTACCACCTCACTCGTGTGAATGACGTGGGAAATACTTGTACAATAACAATTATTATGTGTAATTAATTCTTTCTTAGGGTTCCCGCACCAATGGTGCTTTCAGAACCCCAGATACTGACTTTGACTTATTCATTACGGAACCCTCATAGGATCAGACACGGCCATTATGTTTGAACACGTTTTCACTCTACGGAATTATTATCTTGCGGAATTGTTATCACTCTACGGAATTGTAATCAGCCAACAGCAGTCCACCGCTGAACATATGAAACGCAGGAAAGTGAATAGGTGATAATATATTGACAGTAATCCGCGCTACGCTGTTATTACCAAGATTATGTCTCGACTTTAAAAGAGACTTTGACCTCTGAGTTTGTTTTGGCCTTCCTTCTCAGAGTAGTCAGATAGAAAACGCCGATCTCATCTAGTTTTTAAAATATGATTGACGTCTAAAAGTGTCTGTACAAACCTACTTACAGAAATAAAATAATTTATCATTTTATATCAACTTTACTACGACACACACGATTTTACAAAAGAAAATATTCCCTTGCATGTTTGCATTGGCCAGCGTTGTGAACTTTAACCTCATCTAAACCTACAGTCAGTTGCCACATGAGACTTTAAAGGGCGCTTATGTAACTAGCTTTAAATATCACTTAGAGCCTTTTCTTATACTGTAAATCAAAACCAGAAATAAAACAGTACAATGATTGACGCTAGTAACGATAAGAATTTATATACTGTTATGTATCTGCTACTGTAATACTCGTATAGAGATTGCAGGCGTATATAAGGTGTATCTATTCAAACACGAAATATTTTAAAGGAAACATCTATAGATGGTAAAAAAGCCATTGCAACGAAATTTTTTTTTTATCTAAATGTTTTATATTTTTACATAATTATTATAATTTTAAAATTGCTTGGGAAATTTGCAAAAAATACTTTTATTTACTTATTCTATGCATGACCCGCCCGGACGCTGCGACGCCACGACGGTGGCGGCACGAGCACGGTGAATTTTGATAATTAATCATCGTATCAAGTAATTTTAAATTATTTAATTTTTTTAACAATATATTCAGATTAAAAAAACAATCATTTCCATGGCTTCTTTATCACCTATACTCCATTTAGACAAATAAAGGCTAAATAACAACAGTTATTTTGTAATATTCTTGAAATTACTGCACTTTAGAGTTATTTTTTTAATGTAAATGGTAAATAGATTACAGTGCTTTGTATTTATCGTGAAATAACGGAGTTTATTAAACGTTTACATCGAAATAACTAAAGGGTGAGAACAGTTATTTGTCTAATGTTATAATAAATGGAGTGTATATATAGGTGTATCTCTTAAAATATTTCGTGTTTGAATAGATACACCCTATATTATAGAATATAGGTTGTTTTTTTATTCTACGTACAATGGGTTTGCTCTTGACTCTAGTCTAGGTCAGAGGTGACAGAGACAAAGTCGACGATGGAGTGAGCTTACCCAGTAGAAGCCTGTTCACTCTCACTTTGAATAGATTAGGGTTCTATGCGTTCGGAAACACAGACGCAGGCAGAGAGTTCCACTCCTTTGCTTTGCGCATTATAAAATAGGTTTGAAAACGCTTAGTGCGAGTTGGTGGAATATCAACTAGGTAGGGGTGGTAACTTGCAGTGCGTCTAGATGTCCGATGGTAGAAGGGCTTTATTACCTTAAAAAACGATGTGATGACGTATTCATATCACACATGGTTTTAGAGGGTTGAATTATCTCAGAAAAAAACATTTCTCACCAAAAGTATGACAAACTTTCTCTCCTGGGAAATAAAAATCAAGGTAAACAACGCTTATTACTTACTCAAGGTGACAATACGAAAGTATACGAATATTTCGTTTCCATTCATACCTTTACATTGGTGAAAGATTTTCTCTCACGGCTACACGATCAGTAAAGTATTTACCTGTAACAAAAACAATAGATCGTTATTAGAACGTGAAATAAGTCACATAAGGCCTTTTGAAATTAAACATTCAGTCTTTTGTTTTAAACAAGAAAGCATGGACAGACATGATATAAACTTCTTAACGTGGGTGCCGTTCGTGGAATGAAAATAATAGTTTTTGCTAAACTGTTCCACTGAACCGCACTTATCAAGTTTGTTTCGGTTCAGTTAGTGGAATAGCTTAGGTGCCGTTCGGTCAAGTGCCGTCGAAATCGGTGCTCTGAGTGGAATACCTCGTAAATATGACCAGAAATTGAAAATTTTAATAAGTTTTATTCTTTGTAAAAATAAACAAGATTATTTACTTAATTGAACCTAACCACTTGTATGAGAATACTGAGAAATATGTGTTTTGTGGTTTTTGAAACCGCCTAGTTACATGCAGTGGGTGTCTTAAGTGGGTACAAGTGTAATCATGACATCATAACAAGATAACCAATCCGTTTACCAGTGATAATTCATGTGGCTTGAGTTGCTTCGAGAGTTATGTTAATACATATCCTGGAGGGATTCTCGTTAGGGGTTATAATAACATTTTTAAAGAAAACTTTATTTTTGCGACACTCATGAATGTCTTGCACCAGAAATCATTACACACAGATGACAACATAGACTGGAAGTTGAGAAATAAGGCCCTTATTTCTCAACTTCCAGTCTATGTTGCAGTCTATGACAATGGCAGATTAAGTCGCGACTTTTAGTTAATAAAATAGTGGGTATTTTATGAACTATAACTGCAAATTAAATCCTAAAGTTCAACAAATCCCAGCTCCATTAGGACCAATTATGTCCTAAAAGGATTAGCCAATCAGACTCCTACACCCAACAGGCTTTTCAACAACAAAGAGGCTATGTTACTTTAATTCCACATTATCCATACGCAAATGACTTGCAATTTGCGGGCCGCAACCGCATTTCTTATGGGAAAATGTTGAGTACACCTGCCTTCAGGGCCGGATTGAGTGAATGGTATGATTTGGTCAAGGGTGCTAAAATGTGAATGTTGATCGCGCTTTGTTTCTGTAATTTTGTTCGGCGGTATTGTTTTGTGGAATTGCAACAGTCTTCTTCAGACTCGCATTTTCTCAGAGTGTAATGTTGGATTTGCGGTGAGAGCTAAAGCATAATATTAGTAATCTTAATGTCGATGCCTTGGGTTTTGCAAGAGCGAACCTTGCATGAAATATACCCACCCGTTTTATCTTAAATTTAATAGGGTGCCTTACATTCAAACCAACCGATGCCTAAGACCATTAAAAATGAAGAATTAATTCAAACATTGGTGTTTGCTTTAGCATCAAAAACTACATGTGCATCATCCCTTGTCCCAAGTCCTTCCCTGTCACTTGTTGTAATATCTAAACTCAGCCATAGTCACCGCGACAGAGGTTACAAACATTCTGTGAGAAGAAAACTAATTGCAGAGATTCGCAACCTTTGAGAGTGTGAAACAAAGCGAGTTAACAGCACAGCGCAAACGCAACACTCGTCTAATTGATGATCTCATAGAATAAGTAGCACAGTTTTGCAATTGTATATGCTTTATTTTCTATGTCTATATATATATAGATTTATTTTTAAATTCAATTAATTCTCACGATACAATTAACTAAGGTAAGACAGTTGGGATGCTGGACTGCTGTGTAGGTAGATCAAAACTAAAATTACTATCAGTAAAATTAACTTGCAGTCTATCTGGGGTCATAAAACCTAGCACCAGTGGTGGCCCAGCGGTAAAGGCCACGACTTACGAGTTTTAGGTCGTAGGTTAGAACCCAGACAGGTGCTTTACTTTGTGTAAATTGTTTCGTCATCCCTGCTCTCAAAACGGTGAAGAAAAACATCATGAGGAAACCTTTCATGGCTAATTAATAAGAAAATCTTTAAAAAACCCTTGATAGAGGCCAATATTTTTAAATATTTTTCAGAAGAATTTAATGTAGCATACCATTTACACTCGATTGAAGTGTAGTGACGTATAGTCTGTTTCAAAAGTAGCTGCTTTAAGCGTAAATAAACCCTAATCGTATTAAAATCTTTCGCAATTATTCACTAAAGGGAATTAGTAACACATTCATCTGCTTTCACAGGTCAACCTAGGAGGTTGTTATCTGCTTAACTAGACTTATGGGGGGGGGGTGCTTCAATGAATCCAGCCAGGACAAAATGCTTATAAACTAAGCGAATACCCGCTAAGGGCACTCCCTGTGGGGTACGGACCTAGGCTTGGGGCGTTATTCGGCTGTATTTAGAAGGTTTCAACTTGATATCTCACCTCTCATTCCAACAATTTTGTTTGCATAACGTTATTAAATTGTAATCGAAAAGTCATCGAAGAAGTCATTGTCAACTGAAAATCTTTAAACCATCCAACCATCTTTGGTGATGTAAAATTACAATCAATGCACTCAATTTTTAAGTGGCACTACAAATTGGCATCTGCAGGTCGTTGTCTGATTCATAATTATGTTTACATTTTTATCAGGTAATTTTGGAACAGACCATAGTGTCTCATCATAAGAGAGAAAAGTCTCTTACGACTAACGAGACATAAAGAACTATGGGCGGCGCCAAACGGCGTCGTAGAAATTCTCAATTAACTATTGTAAGAGTTGTTAATAATAGTGCTGTTTATAACTTGAACGCGATAAGCACATATTTCATTACATTTTTACATTCCCAGATGATATTATCGTACAAAGGATATGATGATTAAAAATACATAATTAAAGATCGAAATTAAAAACTTTTGTTAATATACAAACAGTTTAATAACTAAGTTTATATAAACAGGTGATCCTATACTGCCCTGCTCAGCCGAAAGGCGCTATCTCTGAGATACGCTCTTTTAGATTTTTTTTAATACCATTAGCTACATAGCTACAATAATTTCGCATCTAATGGTATAAGCCAAATAGCACTATCTAACTTAAAACATTAAAAAAACCACTAAGAAGTTTTTTTATATCTCAATTTTTCCCTAAATTACTAAGAGATTCGACGGATAAACTAATTTACAAAAAGTCGTTTTTCTCAAAACTTACTCTGATTGAGTTAGCGCTTTTCGGCTTATCAGGGCAGTATATCAGATTTAGCTATAATCATCTACTTCTGAACATGAATCAATTAAGTTTTCCCTCCTCCAACAGGACTTTCTTCCTGTTTCTTCCCTTGTCTCTTTTCCTCTCTGAATGAGAGAGATTTTATTGCTCCATAAACATATCTTTTGTTATTTTCTTTTCTGTTATTTGTCCATGAAACAAACTCTACCATTCCTTTATATTTTTTGTTTACCCCTAACAACAAAACTTTGATACTGATCTGATACCACATCAGATCAGCATCTTTACATGAATAACCGCACAATCCAAAAACACACATTTTACAGGGTAGCTATTTGAAAATTAAACAAAATATTTACCGTCATAAAGTCATAACTTTTCATGTATTTGATCACTAGAAGAATAAATAGAATGTATAAATCGAAAGGGCATTAATCAATGTTTAGTTAAATAAGAACTATTTTGCATTTGGCTGTCATAAACCAGTATTTTCAAAATTTTGGTTTGTGCGGGTATCCATGCAAAGCAGCGAAATATACTCGCAAACATTGCTAAGCGAAATCTTTATGCATTTTTAATTGTGATTACAAACACGTTTAATATAATAAAAAAATAAAGCTTTCTTATCAATTGCATCATCGCTATATAAATCCGAAACACATCGCAAATGTTTTTAGCGCATCAAAGTAATAAATTATAAGGTGTGGTGTACACAAACATGCTTTATTGCTTTAACATTGGCAACATTATAGTTAAATCAATGCCTAAAAATTACGTCACTAATGTCTCAACTCAATATCATCAAACAGTGACGAAAGTTCTTAAGACATTTTTTTACTAAAATTATCATTGGAAAATCAATCTTATCACCAAAAACATAAGAGTTACTAAGATAACTGCGTAAAAAGAAAGCAATTTAATCATTTAAACTAAAAAAATGACGTATAGCCATATCGGCCGATCACCAAACCGGATCTATCTTAACAGTACATTTACTATAATTTCCAATTCTCATATTAACATAGACATACGATACATTTGATAAAACCCAGTTTTTTTGTTGACTGCCTTCAATGTTTCGAGGTGATCTTCTTCTGAATGAAGCTGTGTTCTCACGACAATATTTAGAACGGTCAACTTGAATTCCATTTTCGAATCGAATGACAATCGGATCATGAAAACACTTTGAGTAAATGTTGATCGACTTTTGTTTCTAATTTACTTGAGCAACCAAATCACCAACTACCAAACTCATGAGGCGAATCAAAAGTTGGCCTGTTGACTCGCCTCATGAGAACGTTGCGTTAAACAAAAGAAGATCGAGACGTGAATACTTCACAACCACGTGTTTTTAATATGAATATACAATTTCCATAAAAAGACGTATTTAGCAACTAAATAATGCAAACTTTGACATTGACGCAATCATTATTCGTCTTTACAAAACTAATTTTACGCTTTGACATTTACTGGTTGATATTTTTTATTTAGCAGTAGACTTGACAACGAAATCTTGTCGTAAGCTTTATTTGAATTAAGTTATTATTGCTTCAATTTCCGTGATAGATTGATAGAACACTCTTTATTGCACAAAAACTTACAGATTTATATATAAAAATTTATAAGGGGTGACACCACTCGGTAGCTAAAGGATCAAAGAATTAGTTACATTAATTGAGGATTCGACGCATCGCGCGCGGTGGAGGGGGAAGCGCTGCCATTTTGAAGTCGTTTCACTGCGTCACATAATTTCCGTTTAGTATAAATTTTGTTTCGGAGAAGCTACGACGTTCGTTTGAGTTTCAGTCGTCAGCTCTCGTCAAGATCTTTGATTGCGTATACAAAACATTAGCGCGAAATAGTTATATTGAATATATATGGAGTTAAAGTGAAAAATTAAAATAAATAATGCAATGTCGGCCTATACTCGTCAAAAAGCCAAATCAAACTATAGAGATCATATACGTTTGGAAAGGACTTCTTAAGAGCCATTCAGTGGTACCCATAAAACACTATATGACAGAGTGAAGCGGTGCCGGGAACATATAAGAATGAAGCCGTTCGAGCGGATCAACGACAGTGCCAGTACATCTGCAGACGTACACGTGGTCACGTAAAACACACGGCCGTGTCCACGACACACACAGTCACACCCCGATTTTTACTGCACAATTTGACACCAACTTCCTGCACTAAAATTGGCAGCAAGTGTAAATTTATGTGCACTACAAACATAAAAAAGTCACCTAATTCAGGAAGCTAGGGAACCGCTCCTACAGTATATATTCAAGTATACTCGTATTCAATACCTGATGAAAGTAGTTCTGAACGTTCCTGCGAACACTGGAGGTACACCCGGAGACAGATGTGATAAGTGACATCGCCATACGACGATGTTTCGTAATATGTGCATTAAAATGCCCATGTCCACCTGTCAAACAGGCGACGGGTTAATCTTGTGTGGTTTAATATGAATTTTGTACTTTGTATACAGCCTATACAGGTAACTGTAAGACGTTGAATTTGAAGTGGCAAGAAAGCAGACATTATTGGTTGACTCTGTGGTTTCCTGATTCTTATCTCTTGAACGCCTTATACCCGCCATGTCTATAATTTTAAACATTTTATGGAACATGCAGGGTGTTATCACCCTGCGTGTTCCATAAAAAAACTTATTGACGCTACTGACAATGCTAAACTCGTAGCTAATTTCTAGGCTATTCTAATTAAGATTGCCATCGACACGTTAAAAAACAGGATTTATAGTGCTTGTTCTGTGTCCGCCCGGCTAGCTACCACCATTTTATCTCAGACTGTCGCCATAACAACAATGTGAACAGCATTGTTGTGTTTCGGCAGTTAGAGGTAAGATAGCCAGTTCCTCTGTGGTTGAGGATTCCGGGTGAAGCTCGCTTCCACCTTCGGCCTGATCATCATTTACCATCAGGTGAGATGATGGCTAATCCTAGTACACCTGAGGTTTTTGTTTATAAGATCCACTAAAACGTCTGTTATTGAACCGTTCTTACTATTACTGCAAGCATCATTATCATATCTTACTACACCTCATTTCCAGCTCATTTCTACTAATGAACCATCGTCGAACATCGAGAAAGTCCTTGGACCATAAACGAGTATGCATTTACAGAAACTCAAGTAGTTATCGCACTCCATATACTTAAATACTTATGAAGTTGCTCTGAGTGATCTTGAATCGAGGCGAAAATTGCGAGATTCTCAAAAGATCAACAAATAAATCTTCAATTATATCAAGCGAGGCTTTAGATTTGTCTAGATTTTATAATATTTTATTTAAGAATCAATATAAATATTTAAATAATTGCAATAACAGTGACACAACCGTATCGGCAATCTGATATAAATCATATGATTATGCTTGTAAGGTGTACAAAATACGCAAAAACGTAACCTTGGATTAGTCGTTAGAGATGCAAATGTTTTTAGTTTCTTCGTATTGTTCAATCTTTGATCATGTTGTATAATGTCTGACGATAAATAAGACAGGTTTAATACTACTGATGTTAAGAGGATTTATGTTTAATACTACTGATGTTAAGAGGATTTATGTTTAACACTACTGACGTTAAGAGGATTTGTGTTTAAGGCTACTGATGTTAAGGGGATTTGAGTTTAACACTACTGATGTTAAGGGGATTTGTGTTTAACACTACTGATGTTAAGAGAATTTTGGTTTAATACTACTGATGTTAAGAGGATTTGTGTTTACCACTACTGATGTTAAGAGGATTTGTGTTTAACACTACTGATTTTATGAGGATTTGTGTTTAAAATTACTAATGTTTAAAAGAAAATGTCGTGAGGAAAGGTATAAGTATGAATGTGGACGACTATAAGAATAGGGGGAGACCAAACAAACGATGGATGGACTGTAAGAAAGATGATATGGATAGAAAGGAGGTGACTCCCGAGATGACAACTAATAGAGAAGTACGGAAGAAAAATACAAGTTGCGCCAACCGCAAATAAATTGGGATAAGGGCAGAAGAATGATGATCTTATGAGGATTTGTGCACAAGCTAGTAATGTATTTTGAAAAGGAAACGTCTGTCTGCTTCGCGTGTTTCAAAGTTTAGGTAGGTACTATATCAGCATACCCACCACCATGCCTACTTTCTCATCGCAGGTATGCTGGAAGAGATTAGATTAGAAATAAGCTTTGTACGTATTTTTCTGTGCCTTTCTTCTTGTCTGTTTATATGTGTTTACATATATTGTTAAATAAATAAATACCTACAGTGTTTTTCTGCCTTTGCAAAGATTTTTTAGGATCCTTATACGTCTGAATCTGAACCACTCGGAACATAAATAACATAGGCAAAATCCGACTCGAACCGACAAAATTCAACTAATAATATTGTACCAACAGAACCAGTCAACATTCACGTTGTTAACAAACACGTTTAAACAAAAATTTCCCTGGAAAAATCACGCTTATTATTTCGCCGACACTTCCAGTTTGCAACAAGGTGAAAACGCAATGACACCGGCGCAAGCGAATAGACGCACACACACGTACGCTCGCGTGTATGGTGGGGTAGCTCTTTCTTCATAGTTCAGTATTAGTGGCGCAAGCAAGCATTTCTTTGGCATTTTATTCAGTTATATATTATTATAAATTTTAGGTTATAATTAATCGATTTTCATCCGTAATACATAACCCGCTTATTTATAAACACAAAGTTTAGTTACAACCAACAGAACCTTCCGATTAACCAAACATGTTTCGAGGTTTAAGGCCTGTGTTCACCAACATTCAAACCACCGGTTAGGTATTTAAACAGTTGGTTTATGTCAAATTCCTTTGAAATTTTGAGTAAAAAACTGATTAAATATCTAAACAGTTGATTTAAATGTTGGTGAACACAGGCCTAAGTCTGTACTTTGATTTATATTTATTAAATCCCCTAGTGGAATCTATAGATATCTGTAGGTGTGGCCGTGGCATTACTGCGGGCCAGAATCAGAATACTAGCGCTGCGGTATTTTTTTTAAATATCACAGCATTATGCTGAGATAGGGTCTTTTTTGACCTTCCACAGGGTCCGTCTTTTTAGGGTTCCGTAGTGAATAAGGAACCCTAAGGCGCCATCTCCACGGGCGAGAGAATCGCGGCGATATTCACACTGGGCCTTCAAATAATCGCCGCGATGATAACGCTGCCGTGTGGAGATTGATTCATAGAGCTTCTATTGAATTTGATGGCATGGCGAGACTATCGCCGCGATTTTCTCGCCCGTGGAGATGGCGCCTTATAATTTCGCTATGTCCGTCTGTCTGTCTGCGACTTAGCTCATAAACTCTTAGTACTAGAAAGCTGTAATTTGGTATGGGTGGTATACATGTTAATCACGCCGACAAAGTTGAAGTGCAAGTTGCCGAACGTCGCGTCGTAGGATAAAATTTATGTTAAAGCAAGGAATTTTATGAGGATGAAGTCGTGAGCAGAAGCTATACTTCATTTGAAATAATATTAGACATTTAAAAAAATCTTTTATACTGTACATTCCACCGATTTTGACTTCAGACTTTGACTTTCAGCTGCGTAGACTGGAAGCCGACCCCAACGTAGTTGGGATAAAGCTAGGCAGATATTGATTGAATTGGCAGGTACAGTCAGCCGCAGAGAAATCTCGCCCCCTAGCAATGAATAAATACATTGCTAGGGGTGAGATTTCTCAACAGCTAACCGTAACTAAAACGTGATTGTTATTTTAAAACTCAATAACACCCGTTTTGTAGTTATCTATTTTGCAATTTAAAACCGTTATGTAGGTACAGCCGGATCAATAAATAATATTGGCAGTTTTATCATATTAATAACATGTTTCTACTTCAAAATGACACTAGGTGTAAATAAAGTAGGTATATGAACGGGTCAAGGGGCAAATTTACCGCAAATTTATGATACGATATTATTTTAGAGTTGAAAATATTCTACTGAATGATGTCTTTAAAAAATGTGTAAATTATTATATAATAAATATAATACAGATGTACATAAATTATTTTTTTATTTTTTATTTGATAGACGAAAAATGTACAAAATTATCTTGTGTTAAGAAAGAAAAAGAAAAGAAAGAAAGAAAAAACGTTTATTTGCGGTAAACATGACGCAAAAAAAGAACACAAATACAAAAAAAAAAAAAACAATTGATGTTAATATTGTTTATGTGTGTGTATCTGTGTAAATCATTTCGCGATAAAATATTTTGTAACGGATTTAAAGTTTCTGATTTATTACCTTTTAAAGGTATGTTAGAAATATACATGGTATATTTTATAACTTTATCCGCAGCTGTCCTCAATAGCGAAATATTGCATATTATACTTGATCGGTGTTACGTTGATATTAAAGTCTTTAGAAACCGATGTCTGAGTAAAACTATGTTGTTTCAAAATAAATACTTTTTTTGGGTCTATTAATAATAATCGTATAAATCGCATTGCAAAAATTATTTGGATAATTATTTCCGTTAGAACTAGTTTTATATAACACACAATTTTTTTTTTCTTACATTATATCATTATTATAGGGTACATAATATCATTATAGGCTACCGCGATTATATAGGTACTCTTATCCTAACTTATTATTTTAAAAATATCGGAAAGTAGTTATCCGTAAGTATTACTATAATCATAAAATAAAGAAAAATCTTTTTTATTTTATTATTAAAAAAAGAATTATAAAAATTAAAAGCTTACTGAAAAGTTTTTTCTTTCGAAACTCGTAAAAAAATTGTGTACAGTGGCCAGCACATCAAGTTACCACAAACTGTAAAATTTTCTCATTCGATTTTCTCGTTTGATTTTGAACTTAATCATCAACATATTAAAGTTTAAAATCGTTTGGAGAAGTTTGACAGTTTCGTGTAGCTTGATGTGTTGGCCACTGTACATGGATCTCTAATTTAATTGTTAACTAATTTAATTGTCGTTCAACCCACGGCTAAAGGCTCGTACAGACTTGCGCGATATCGCGGGTGCGACAGGCAGCGACAAAGAAATGGTTCTACTAGTGTCGCGTCGCGCCCGCGATATCGCACTAGTCTGTACAAGCCTTAACAAGCAAGTTTTGGTTTGTAAATTAAAAACAATAGGTACTCATGATCACACCTCATGATTAGTTGAGAAATATAAAATATTAAAAGTATCAAAATTTATAATTAGTAGCATTTTAGCATAGTACTGACTGACAATATCTGACTATTAAAAGAACCGTTTATGTAGTTGAAATTGCAATCATGTCATTTGGTTTAAATATGTCTTCATTTTAATATATATATGTATATCTCTTTTATATAGATTATTTTCTATTTTGTGAATGTGAGAACGTTGTAGGCCTAGTAGAGTATAGATTTGTTGGCACTTTTCTATTTTGTTAAGTACCTGGTAATTATTGAAAGGCCTACACTGTCCTCCCATACCTATTAACAATGTTATTTGATTTGAAAGCCAATTATTTTTAAAAGAGTAACCGTGGAGTTTCTTGCCGGCTCTTCTCCATAGGAAACGACTAATTAGAACCGTGCTTCTGACGTTTCATAAGTGCCCATGTAGTTATATGTGAAATAAAATATTTTGATTTTGATTTTGGAACCAGTGAATACAACCTTTCTTCCGTAAATTGTAATCACTCTCAACTACGTATTTCACCGCTAATATTGAACTATTTCACAGCGAATTATAGGATCGATCGAAGGTTAAGCTACGCTTGCCGCGGTAGGTTCGTGGATGGGTGACCATCCATTACTTAGCGAAACCCCTCCGTGCCTCAGAAAGCACGTCAAGCTGTTGGTCCCGGCTGTCATTCGTAGATCTTTGACAGTCGTTACGGGTAAAGCCCAAATGTCTGACAACTAGTCTTACCAAGGGGTATCGCGGTACCCAGTAACTGGGTTATAGAGGACAGATAGGCAGTCGCTCCATGTAAAAAACTGGTATAACCGGCACCAACATAGTTGTGAAAAGGCTAGGCAAATTGCAACCGAATAACAAGCAAATATACAAACATACCATTTATCCCACTAAAACCATTTCTTTCGTACTAATCACCTACCAATAAAATTACCGTTCGCAATTTTATTGGTAGTCGAATACACCAATTGTGTACCACAAATATGTGCATATATTAGCAGAACGGCAGTAAACCGCTTCCTTCCTACAGCATGACACTTTCTTTCCTTTCATAAACGGAATACATACGTTACTCGGTACTAATTACTTGCACAAGTATTGCACAATGTAGGAAGTGCTCCATAAGAAGCATCTTGATTGATACTTTGACTGTATTACTACTTCCATGAGAGAATTGGAGAATAAAGGGAAAAATGTCGACGTTAATTGTATAGGTGAGCTGGGAAACTACGCTTGTGACAATACTGAAAACCCTATAGTGTTGTATGGTGCATGCAGAATCCTTTCTCCCATAATTGAATATTATAATACATTTATTTTAATTATATCTACACCGTGGCATTTTACTCGTCTTACAAAGACAGCCCACTTCATGTATCCAATGACTACTAATCATTCATGTAAAAAAAAAAATTTTGAACATTAGATTTTTTTTTATTTTTTTTATTCATTATTACGCATGACATACATAGTTTAAAACAGCCTGTTACGAGTGCAGTCCAAGCCTTGTAATACAAGGGCGCCGCAGAATGGATTCAAATTAAGTTTAAGTTGCAATAGTAAGAAACACATTTTTGCGTTAGGGTGAATGAACTCTGATAAAGATGTCGCCGCTCCATTCCGCGGCGCCCTTGTTACACAAGGCTCGGACTGCACTTGTAACAGGGTGTTTTAAACTATGTATGTCATGCGTCATAATTAATAAAAATAAAAAAACCAAATGATCAAAAAAAATTTTTTTAACATGAATGATTAGTAATCATTGGATGAATGAAATGGGCTGTCTTTGTAAGACGACTAAAATGCCACGGTGTATATACGGTACAATGTCGCACAGTGCCGCACACTGGTGGAATTGCGCCTTAAGGGTCAGGTTACAGACATATGTGCCTAAGAGAACCTTCTTGGTTATTGTGTTGGTCATGTAATAAAAACTGTATAAAAAATAAATCTTTATCTTTTTTTTTTAAGAGATGCAACCTATTGCAGTCGATGACATAGATTGCTAAAGAAGACAATATTATTCGAATGCAAATGATGTATTTCTTAACAATTAAAAGGTGCATTTGACATTTAAATATTCCGATTTTAATGAAAAATGTTGTATCAGTTGACAGTTTTAATGAGATATGATTGAAAGACCGACAAATTTAGTCAAGATTAAATAAATTAGATATTATGTCAATCTTGTTTAAAGTATTTCTCTATAAATTAATAAGTTTTCTTTCTGAATTAAACTTTGAACTAAGTTTTATCAATAATCTGACAAATGGACTATATTTAAGTATCTGCTTTAATAATATACTTTTCAATTAAATTATTGTTTTGATTGTCATAGAGTATTTACTGGATAGATCATGCTTAACATAGCGACAGTATATTGATCGGCAAAGTGATATTTGGCAAATTCCAGTTGCAAAAGGCTGAATATCTCTTTTTACACAAAATACATCGAAAAACCCCTGGCACGTCACGAACTTAAACCGTAATACTTCCGTAAACAAAACGAAATAACAGCACTGCACTGCATTACATCCAGTAGTGCTATTCTGTAGAAATCTCACCGTGAAAACCTAGGTGAAGTGAGCTTGAATTAATGAGCTATCAATAGTGTCAATTCCTAGTCTCAGATGGAATGACAGTTCACTTTCAGATCACTTCACCTAAGTTTTCACGGTGAGATTTTTACAGATACGACCGGCTGTTTCCACCGTTTATTTACTTCAACAGTAAATAATTGTATATAACGTAGTTGGGAAAAAGCTAGGCAGATGATGATTAGTAAATAATTGTAAAGTATAGTTTAGTAAAGTGAGTTGAAGTGAGCTGTCAATAGTGTCGCCGACTTATTTTTTTTAAATCTCACCGTGAAAACTCAGGCGAAGTGAGTTTGACGTGAGCTCTCAATAGTGCCAATTCCTAGCATCAGTAACAGCTAGGGTTGCCAACCTTTATTATTTCGAAGCCATTGCCTGTAAAACACAGCAGATGGCGAAAAAATACAGTAGGTACTATGTTTCAAAAACATGTTTATTCTTTAAATGCATATTGATTGCTACTATGAATCTTTGTTAACAGATTTTTTTTATTTTTGATATCTCGTTACTATTTTTAGACTCTAAATTAAGGTTACAAAATACCATTATTTCAGCTTTTATAAGATTAATACTGACCCCATTGCAATCATCTCACCATTTGTATTGAAATAAAAATATAGTACCTACTAAATTTTTTGCTTTAGATAAAATTATTTAAGCCTCTAATATAGCAGAATACTACATTATATAGTAGGGTTGGCAACCCTAGTAGATAACAGTTCACTTGAAGCTGACTTCACCTAAGTTTTCACGGTGAGATTTTCCCAGCACAGACCGGCTGGTTCATCACTATGTCCAAAATCCTTCACTAGTAAAGTAATTAGATGACATCTTCGTTACGTAAGAATGCGCGATCTCGAGAAATGCGAAAGTGCCCATTTCACCTCAGCATAACGTAGTTAAGAGTGTATGGCTGACGCGATTTCTCACTGACTTTGCATATTACGCTCGAGCTTGATCGCGTGAAATATGATTTGACTTGAATTTGATCCGAGAAATATTTAACCTGACATTGATCGAAACCTTGAAATTACTAAATCTTATCGGTAAAAAAATGTTCTTTTTTGTGAAGCGGAAACTTGGTTCATTCGATAAAACGTGTTTTTTTTTAATAGTGTTTGAATAAATAATTATATCCAAATATTTACGATTTGCACGTCAATCATGTCATTGTTAAGAGTATTTTGTAGAAAACACTTATATTTGATCTAAGCGATTATCTTCCTGTTAATTAAGTATATAGATAACAAGCAAGAAACGTGAATTGAACAAACAAACAAAAATATTAATCATCGATTATAATAGGCGTATCAATCAGCAGCATATTCTCGAAACATATAATACGAGTATAATGGTGTAAATACTAACTAAACAAATTAATGAGAGTCTCCTCTTTTTTCAAGTCGGTTAAAAAAATATCCACAAGTTTTTGCCATTTCAAAAATTACGCCAATGCATACAAAACTGTTACATCTCACGTACAACACTTGAATCTTGAATCAACGTAAAGGCTCCCGCAGAAAAGCGTGACGCGATTCTGGTAGCACAATTTCTATGGAGTTTTCGAAGAAATTGTTCTACTAGAGTCGCGACGCGCATGTCTGCGGAAGCCATAAAACGTAACATCTTAAGTGAAGCACGCTGTCTCGCCAAAGATCGTAACTAAACGAGTCAACAAACATCGCATGATCAGATTACTGTTCGCGACAGTACGAGTCATTAGCACTTACGGGTCATCTGTTTGTCGAGTACTGTTGAGTTCACAAGTAGGTAACAAAGTGAATGAATAATGTTGTATGTTTAAACGGTTGTGCGATTATCTGTCACTTGATCTTATGAATGATGAACGTATTTTTTTTTTTTTTTTAACTAGGGCATATCAGAGTAACCTTGAGAGGTTGAGACTCTTTAACCGGACTTTCCTGTGGTTGCCTTAAGCTCCTAACGAAACTTAATGCCTCCAGCCAGGGCGTAAAAACGTATAAACTAAACGACTGCGCGCTAAGGGCACCCACTGTGGGGTACGAACCTCGGCTTAGGGCGAGTCGGAGGGAGGATGGCAAGGGACCGTCGTCGGTGGCTGGATAAAATCAGAGTTATGATTATTATCGGGGGAATTTAAAGCTACAGGCTCAGCAATAGCGCGTGCTGACGCTTCGCCTACGGGCAAGGGTCGGGGAGGTAGAAGAACGTATTTATTTTTAGAAGTTTATATACTTTGTTTTGGTTAAAATGTATTTAAAATCAGATAAATAGATTTTTATGCAAATTGAACACCACCTTAAATTGTCCGTACATTCATACTGTAATTTTTTGACAGTTGTATGAAACGGCATGGAAGATTTACTCAAGGAGTCAATTTGCTTAACAATTAATTTCTTCGACTGTACCTATAATCCATACTAACCATTCCATACTAATATTATAAATGTAAAAGTAACTTCTGTCTGTCTGTTACGTTTTCACGCCTAAACCGCTGAACCGATCGTCATGAAATTTGGCAGAGATGTAGCCTGGAATATGAAGCATAGGGATGATGACTAAAAAAATATTTTTTGTCCGTTATGTAGATTATTAAAAAATATTGGACACCATTATTTCTTTTTTTAAGTAATCAAAATATTACAGCGATAGATTGAGTTCAAATGTGGCATGACGTCACTTCTCATTAGATTTTATACTGAGCTGTGACGTAACAAGCCCCCATTTTTTATTAATATGATAAAGCAAAAAATACGTGTCTAATATATTTTTATTATCAGATTGACGGACTAAACAATTTTTTTTTTTTTTTACCCAGGCATCATCCCTATTACATAGGCTACTTTTTTACGCGATAACCGACATCCACGCAGGCGGGGCCGCGGGCAAATGCTATTCTCATATAAAGGAAAACAAATATCATCAGGAAATCTTATCCTTTCTTAGAAACTTATTCTGTACGGATTTATAAAATCTCTTTTCTTGATAAGGAAATAAATTTAATCATATTAAACTGTTAGCGTTCCTTCCGTTGCGTTCGTAAGTGCTGTTTACTGATCAATTAAGTAATTTTATTTTATTATAGGGGAAACGGAAAGAAAATACAATACTATGACATATTATGTCAAAGCAATACTTATTATTTTATCGTTTCTCACTGCAGAATCTTTATTTAATATCTTGAATCTTATATTTAGAATCCTGATTTATGAGTTTGAAATTAAAGTTTTTCTTTCACAGACTCAATGACATTTTAAGTAAAAAAAGACATGCTCGCACATTCATATACAAGGTGTTTTTTTTTTATATCCCATAACTCTAGGGGATGAATGAGACCATATCAAAGAATCAACTGGCATATTTATTATTTTTCAGTTATCTTTTTTTATGTTTTCATTTTTCATACAAAATAATTCAAAAAAGTCACGATTATTAATGTAAAACACCCTTACGTGAAATATGACAACATCGCATGTTCTTAGCTTTAAATATGACATAGACATTAAACAGATCACAATATTTACATAATATTAATTTAATAAATTTTGGCTTCAAATAATCCGCAAACATGACACTGGGGATAATTTCAATACCAAAAGCATTTTTTTTTTGGCACCCTAAACACAAATTAAATCTTACTCTGGGTGCCAGAGTTCATCGAAAACACTCTTTCTCTTAGTTGTAACCCTGCATTTTCACTGTATTTTATAAGTGGAGACCCGTAATTGGCTTTCAGAAAATTGTACTGTCCTTGATCTGTTTGTTTTAGCTGTAAGTCTCCCATGTCATTTAAATAAATAAATAAATATTGTTTTGATAAGTGTTTTTGTACAACTGAAGTAAATATATATATATATATATTTTTTTTTTTATAGTTCGATTGTAAATCGATCCTCAACAGAAACAAAAATAAAACGACAATTTAAAAAACAATTCACGCACTATTACTTAAAGACAACACTGTTCCAAAATCGATTTGTAGTTACGTAATCGATTACGCAAAATAACATCGCAGTGATTAGCCGAAATAATTGCCAACAGTGACATTACATCACCCGGTCAACGCGCGAGTGGAAAACACCTGTTGAATGCTCTTGCGCACCAAAAGAAAGTCACCCACACCACGCACCATTCATGACCGTGAAAGTGCACGGAACGTTGAAACAATAAAAAAATAGCAATTCCGTGACTTAACGTCGGACAACGTAAGTTATGTAACCGATAATGATCGCTGTCTACTTAAGTATAACATGTAACTTGGCGAGGCAATTAATGAAATGAAGCTAGAGTTACTGTTTGTAAGTCATGTTTGGACAGTTGAACTAGAGTTTATGTATTCAGTGGCATTCTAAAATGCCGGAAGCAGTAACAGAAACCACAAAAATATTGAAAAACCAATCTTTAACAGGCTGATTTGGTATGAGCATGTAAATTCATTAAATAACGAAAGGAAGAAAGTCTTGCGCACATAATCCATAAACTTGATTTCATACCAGTGTCATTATACCACATCTGAATTAATATAAACTCCCTTTGAACCATACATAAAAGGATCTCCATAGACTACCTATAGTATTGGCTCTCCTTCTCCATTGACTCCATCCAAAGGTTGTCTTTAAAAGATCGCTTATAGCGATAAGAACGCCCATTCTGTCTGTCACCCTGTGTAAATTTGCTACATTCATATCTGCAATTTATTTATATATGTCTTCTTCTTCTTCTTCGCTTCGCTCTTGACAGAGCGATCGTGGTCACAATGACGTGTGTCCAATCGCAGTCGTAACTCGCCTGACGACCTCTCTCCATCTGGTTCTATTAGTTGACAATCTGGTGCATTCATTAACAGGGCCTCCAACCGCGGATTTAATTAGGTCGGGCCACCTCATCGGTGACCTCCTGCATGACTTATTACCCTCTATTCTGCCCTGCACCACTAGACATTCATCATCATCATCATTTCAGTCGAAAGACGTCCACTGCTGGACATAGGCCTCCTCCAAGCACCGCCACTTCGACCGGTTCTGTGCTTCCCGCATCCAGCGAATTCTTGCGGCTTTCATAAGGTCGTCGGTCCACCTTGTGGGAGACGTAGACGTTCCTAGACGTTCAATAGAGTCATTATTCCGTCTAGACACATGACCAAAGAACTTCAGTATTCGAGACTATACTAGTGCTGATAGACACTGTTTGATGCCGAGTTCTTGGAGTAACAAGTACTCGGTATGGTGTACAGTGTACATAATAAAGAGTATTCTATTCTATTCTATCTTAAAATGTTATTTTACATAACACTCGTAAGAATAACACTACTACACCATACCCGGATTGATTAATGACAAACGTACAAGGTTGTTAAATATGTGTCAATAAAGCCTACACGCGTGTTAAAGTTGACCATTCGTCCATTCGTCAGATGGCCGTAACCGATGGATGATTGTGTCATGATATCATCGGTCTTGTTCACACCTAGATTAATTTGTTCATATTAAAGTGTTTTTTGAAATATCTGTCATGTTATCTCCACTAGAAATGACACAATGATACGTTGTCTGTGAAATATGGATTATGTAATCAAGGTTTACCCCAGTATTTTGATAAACTAGTAAGTCATCGAAATATGTTAGTACGTATACTCAACCTTTTAGGCTTGGGGGATTCATTTTTTTTTTATTTGACTTAAAAATTCTCGAAAATAATTATCATCCCATTTTCAGTCATTAGGACCGTTGAGATCTTCTAGCTGCACGTATCGACATCGATAAACTATCTGGTAAATATTGTGGTGGCATCCACAACGCCACATGCGAACGCATCAATGACATCACACAAATCCTGCATCACGCAAACACCGCGCGACTGGCATACACAGGGTGTGTTTGGAAGATGGGTGCAAAGCTTTAAGGCGAAGATAGTACAGGCAATTTAGAACCATTTAAGCCATAGTTGTCTTAGACGAAGTCCTAGCATTTTTTATTTTTTATAAGGTTTAAACAACTTATTTATATATTTTTTTTTTTGAATTTTACATGTTTGTAATATAAAAATGTCTAATGACACAGAAGCCTAAAACATGTTTTGCTGGATTGCTTACACATTACTATAATTAAATAAATAAAAAAATTATAATAAAACATTGATCATTAAATTTGGCCATAATTATGCAGTTTACATAAAATTTTGGGAATTTTATAAAATGGGTTAAAAAAAAATTGGTAAGACTTCGTCTAAGACAACTATGGCTTAAATGGTTCTAAATTGTCTGTACTATCTTCGCCTCAAAGCTTTGCACCCATCTTCCAATCACCCTGTATACAACATCCCGACATCAACTGTCGGGCAGTAGCCAATCAGATAACACCCGGCTGGTCGGAGGATCCTTCCTTTTCTATGTAGGATGAGTGAACTTTACACTCTGTTCCTTATACCTCAATAACATCTTTGCAAATTAAATTCCTGTCTTAAACAAAAATTGCGCACTTCATGAATGTAGATTACAGACTTTTTCCTAGGACACTTCGTGCAATAAATCTCACAACGTCAAACAATGAATGCAATTATCAATTCGTGACATCTGCCCATCGCACGATTCTTATGTTCTTATGCAAATGCTATCGTCAACATATTAGGCAAACTTTGACATATTATATAACTAACTATAAACATTAGTAACATTGCAGTGTCTTGAAGGATTTTTGCAAAGAAGCTGTCTCGAAGATAAAAGGTCGCGGGGATGTGGGTGGCGTACATTGACGAATTTTCTACTTTACTGCAATTTCTAATGTGCAATCTATAGCAAATATATGGCGACGATGATGGCTAGGACATACTATGCGTATGCGCATGTGTCTTTTGAACATACAAAGATTTTTTATCTATAGGTACTCGTCTCAATCCGAGTGAAAGTAGACCAAATAATCAAGTAAACCGGCCAAGTGCGTGTCGGACCACACACAATGAAGGGTTTCGTAGTTGGGATGAATTCATCCCAAGAAAAAACTTAAAATTGTAGTTGAAAAACCAGTTCTCCCATACATTTCACCTGCAAATGTTAGGTTATACGCACAATATTGAAAGATTTACCATGTTATAATTAAGACCATAGACTTCTTATAGGTTTTCCTGTAGTAAATAACAATTTTCTTTATTATTATTTTTTCCAACATTTTAGGATTGAGTTTCGGAGAAGAGGGAATGGGAATGGTAAATTTTCATCTATTTTCCTAAATAACTTTAATAGTATATTATTTTACCTTCAATGAGCCTGTTTTCAAATACCTAACATTTCACATTTTCGAAACTATTAAGATTCAATTTTTTTTTAATTAAGTTAATTTATTACTGAGAAATTCTTCTCACTCAAATCTATTAAAACACCATTAACGGTGCAATGGTAAATAAACGTATCCGCTTTCCATAAAATAAAATAAGTTACAGCAATAAGTTAAAATGTTGAAACATCAAGTTTACCACACTGTGAAGCAATAAACTAAATGCTGCTAACCCTACAAAGTTGCAACAATAGATTTATACACGAAATTATTGATTTACACATAAAACATTTAAGGGCACGCTTGATACGGTAAATCAGAATGATAGCAATCGCACGAACACGTGTCAATTAAAAAGTTTAACTAACGAGACGAAGAGAGGAGTCAAGTTCGTCCCACCAGAGACAAACTTGACTCCTACCAAAAGAACTGGGGCCCGCAATGGCAGTGGACTGACTTGTGTGGAAAATGGAAAGGGACGCGTTTGCCCAGCAGTGGTACATTAGGGGCTAAATAAGTAGATATAAAATAATATACACAGCATGGTACAGCCAATAAAACAAATATCAGACTGATGTTGTAGGTGAAAACAAAAAAAAAAACAATTACTAAGTGCATTTACATACATGATTTGGAGATCATCTTTTAAGTAAGATTTGCTTGTGTAGGGAGAGCCCGCTCAAAAAAAAAAAACATTAAATAAATAGTTTCGTTTCAAATTATAGACAAAATATCGAGAAAAGAAGTACATCTAATCTTTGACCGTATTTATCGACATCATAAATTATCGTAACCATTGACTTACGACATTATTCGTCTAGACTAACATGTGCTACCGTTTATTTCCTATTTTATTATTTTGTAATATTTTACACATCCATTTGCGGCAGTCACGACTAAGTGGTTGACCTTTAATTATCTGTACAATTAATTAAACCAAGCATAAATCCTTTTCCGAAAATGTACTCGAAGGAACTCCGACACATAACCATAACCATACTAACCATAATTTTGATAATTTAAAGTGTTATCTCATAAATGTTGTCGCTTATAAGGAAAATATGAATTGTTTGACATAGTCTTGTTTAAATTAAATAACTATAAAATATGCTATGGTCAACCTTGACCCTTTCGACATTTTTGTCTCAAAGTTTATGGTAAATATGGTAATATTCATCGCTAAACAGGCGTGAGCGTAGCGGCCATTTGTGTCTTTGCTGTCGATATTTTACTAGTGTTGGTTATATAACCATAATTTATATATTGTGTGTTGAACGAGTTACACATGGACATGATACACGTATTTGTTAAAAAATAGATATAAATATTTTTTTAAGAAATAGTCTTGACAAGGGCACTCCTTTAGCCGAAGCGAAGATCTTGAGAAAATACTAGCCTACACTTAACCTATCTTTACTTAAAGGTAAATCATAAACCTTTGGAACATTCCATGATAGCAAAAACAAAAATCATGAACGAACACAAACAAAAGCACTAGAAATTATCGCATGCAGAAACTCTGTAAAGGACAATAACCTCTATCTCGGAGCCCATTAATAATACTGATCGATATTCTACCTATAGGTACACCTATACGATATTCTACCTATAGGCTTCTAGTTATAACTAGAAGCACAAAACATCAATATCATTTAGACACATATCTTTTATATCGCTCGCGAAAGGCGAGCTGCTGTTGCCGACAATAGCAACACAGCAACGATAGCCTGGTGGTAAGACATTGACTAACGACTCGTAGGTCATAAGGTTTATACCGCTCGTTAAGATTGTGGTCGAACCCTGTTTGAACTTAAAACAAGAATGTTGTTAACGCCTGCTGTTGGTCGAGTGTGAATTTACAGTAAAAATATTGCTAACCCCTGTTTATAATGGTGGCTGTAAAAAAAATAGTTTTTTTTAAAATGTTTTTCTTAACCTCAATTCAATTTAAGTCATGTCTACGTTTTCATGATTAAACTTATTGGGGCCAAATTTTAAGTTTATTATGGGGTGTCTAATATAAAATGAAAGTTTATTACACGCAGACTAAGTCAGGTAGCACGGCTTGCTTAACGTTAATCACTAACTTAAGCGTAGCCAAAGCAAGAGCTTACAGAAAGATTTGTGTCAGTGTCATGTCAACTGTCAAACTGACAGATTCGAAAAGAACGAATTTAAAATATGATAGCCATTCTTGTTATTATAAACTTTACTATATCATAAATCGCAATAATAATAATATAATAGCATAATTAATTATTTAGACTTACTAAACAGATAAAAAAAAAAACACTTTATGGTAAAATGAAAAATCATTACGTATTTTTTAATTTACTAGCAATCCGCCACTGCCTCGCAATGTTTTTGCAACTTGACAAAACTTAGGTTTAACATTAAGGCGGTATACCCCGACAGAGACTGCGCTTACCAGTTTTTTTAATGCATGGCATAATAAAGTGTTATAAAATTATGAATAAAAATATATCTTATTTAAGGACCTGGCGAACATGCAATGGCTTTTAATAACACGATTATAATTAACTTTACTGGAAAAAAATCCCAAATTTACCCCTTTTCATAATGTTAAATCAATCTCATAGCTACAAACCAGCCCCTTTTCTTATTTTTTATATAAATGAAAAGGTAGTAAATAGTGTTCAGGACAAATCGCTGAGTTTGTCTTGATAAAATGTTTAAAATAATTACTAGGTATGTCTAAATACCTAGCAAATGCGCGAGGTAACCACTCGCGACTTCGCGATCCTACTTCAGTCGGCTCGAGCACCGATCGTAGCGCCTTAATGTATTATGCACATAAACGTTCCGGAATAAATTCTCTAAATTATGGTCAAATCCGCACCAAATCAGTTGCGCAGTTTAGAAAAACGACGCGATCACACAGACAGACATAAAAAGTGACTCTAATTTGTAATAAGTATAGATAGAGATTTATAGGAGAAATAAACAAAGGCAATTTAATGTCTTAGCCACACTTTCATGTGCTAATGCATAATATATTGCGACGAAACTACGTTATATTCATACTAATTGTTGTACTTAAGTTTACCCAAGTTTTATGTCTTCTACAACGTTTAACACGATTTATTTGCTAACTACAAACTCATTAACTAGCATTCTTATGCAGACCAAATCACTGATTTCTGGTGCTAAATTGTAGACCTAGAATTCAGTTTGCTTTCCTAAAATTTCGACATTTAGTCCTAGGTCACAAATTCTAAACGATTTCGTATGTTTTCACTATTTGATTTTTAATCAACGAAGTTTTCTTTCCAGGAAAACTATACACCAACATTTTGACGAAAGAAAAGAAAATGCAAAAAAAAAATACAGTACTATCAAATCTAATTTATCCAAAAAGCTAATTTACAAATATATTTCAACACTTTGGCAGTTGCAAGAATGATTAATTTTGTTATTGCGATTCAGTTCAAAACATGATGAACTAAGAACATTGTTTCACTATCCTCGACCTTGCCACCAACCCCAGGGGATATACCCTACTTTAAGAAACACTGACCCAGATTCTTTTGTTCCTACATCTGTGCCTAGGACGAGACAAACAGACAGACAGACATGCCTCGAATGTCTAATGCTAGCGTTTGTGAAACTGCAGTAGCCTTGGCCGACATTATTGAACATAGCTATAGGATTTATGGCTATAAAATTGTGAATTTGTTTGGCAAGTGAATTTTAGATCTTATGTTATATTATTTAAGAATTTTTATGTTGTAAAATGCCGACTTGTGTGATATAACTTATAACAATGCCGCGCCTATTCTTCTTAAGGCTTAGGCCTAAAGCAATTTTACGAGTACTACTTACGCGACTAATGAGGTAATACTTTAGAAGTATTTGGCTATTGCTGCTATAAGAATCGTTTTTTTAGACAAACATCGGTATTGCGGTGTCATTATAAAAGTCTAACATCCGCGACTTACGAGTAGGTTCCGGTCAAAATGTGTTTATTTCATATTTTTTTTGCGTAAAAAAAAAATAAACATATTTTCTTCGCCACTGAATTACCTTTAATTTTGATTTGTTGTTACTGTTGTTACTGAATAATTATAAAAAACCATAATAACACAGAATACAACAATAAGCACAAACAGCAAATCCTGTTAAAAAAATGTATGTTTCTTCAAAAGACCATTTCAGACACCAGTCTACATGGTCTTCACATGATTTGACCAAGATTATGTCTGGACTTTAAAAGAGACTGTGACCTCTGAGTTTGTTTCGGTCTTTCTTCTCAGAGTAGTCAGATACGAAATGCCGACCTCATCTAGTTTTAAAATTTGATTGACGTGTAAAAGTGTTTGTAAAAACCTACTTACAGAAATAAAATCATTTATCATTTATCTCCAATAGATTGTTTTTAAATTATAAATACAGAAATAACTTAGGCGAAGGAACCTTAATTTGTAATCTATTAGCGTGATTTTAATACGCGTCGAAGTACGAATCGATTGCAACCGAATTCCAGTCGAACGCTAGGCTTCAAATAAAAGACCGTGTCTAATAGGTATCGGCTCATCATCTTCCTGCCCTTGTCCCATGTTACTTGGGGTCGGCGCAACACGTTTTCTTTTTCCATTCCCCCCTGTCAACCGTCACTCTATCATTCACTCACACAGAGGGAGAGGAAGGCCCAAAAAAATATGGATGGATTGTGTGAAGAATGATATGAAACAGAAGGTGTTTTTTTTGGGCCTTCCTCTCCCTCTCCATCCATCCACTCTTATCTTCATCACTCTCCTCGTCACATGTGTTTCCTCCCTCCTCATCACATGCCCATACTATGCCAAACGACGTCCTTTCATCTTTTCTGTCACCGGCGGCGCCACTTTTAAACTTCCCCTTATATACTCATTTCTGACTTTATCCATTCTCGTCACTCCACACATCCATCTCAACATTCTCATCTCCGCTACATGCAATCTTTTTTCATCCGTCCTCTTCACGGCCCAGCATTCCGATCCATACAATACGACAGGCCTTATCACAGACTTGTTAAAAATTAAAGTTAACTACTATGACTGCTAAAGGAAAAACTACTAAATATCTGCAATACTCAGTCCAAGGCCTTCGCAATGTCGATGAGGTTAACGGTTGGTTTTTACGGTCGTAGGTTCAAACCTAGTCAGAAGCTTTACTTTGCGTAAATTATTTCATCATCTTTGCTCTCAAAACGGTGAACGAAAATATCGTGAGAAAACCGGTATGTCTTAGAATCATAATTCGAAGACATGTGTGACATCTACCATCCGCAATGGGCCCGCGACCTACTCCCTCTCGAAGAGAGGAAGCCGGTGCCCTAACAGTAGGAAGATTATAGGCCGATGTTAATTAATGAAATCTTTGGGATTCCAAAGGAAGTTCGTGCAATAATGACTCCAAGATACTCTTCGCTGTGTTCAAATCAGTTACTGATACCTTTTTCTGCATAATTCAGATCAATCTTAAGGCGAGGTTCTTCAAGTTAACATCTAGGAAATGTAATTTTATTTAGAAACGGTAATGATTAAACACGTGAAAAAATTATATGTTACTTTTGAGACCTTTCTGTAGGTACGTCGGGTACTCGTTACATAATTGGATAAAGTTCGCTCTATAGAAAAAAAATCCAAACATACCCTTATTTTGTAGATTAAAATCATTTTATTTCAATATTATACCACATTACGTATTGAAAATCACATCAAAATAAATGTCTATGATGATGTAATGTCCGTCGGGTTTAACATTGTTAATATCGTAAAAACATATAATTTTCAACCCAAAATTAACGAAATTCACGGCACGATTTACTCGCGCCCAGCTGCCACCTCTAGAACAAAAATGCACGCTCGAAGAACCTCGCCTTAACAAGCAATTAAGGCACTTCTTCTATTCTCTTTATACAGTTCCTACTTTCAAAGCCTCATAATCCCTTAGCAATTAGGTGTTGTTACATTTTCGATACCAGTCAGTCAGCACCGTGTATAATCCATTTCCAATTACTTAAAATTCTTAACACAGCATAACAAACACTAACATTACGCACGTATTACATATAGTCATATAACATCAATATGACCGTATGAGTTGACAAGAAAGCGACAGTGCCACTCGCCATAGTCGCCACTAGAAGTACCAAGCAATGCGGGAAAGTGACCATGAGCCACAGTTCACTACAGAACCCAGTACGTCAAGGAAAAACTGTTTGCATAACAAAAACTCCGAGAATAATGTCTGTATCTGTATACGTATGAAGTAACTAATCCTTTTGTTGGTCGTCTGGAGAAAAATGGCCGTGAACGTGTATTTTTTTGTTTATATAAGTTTAGTATTGCAAAGAGGCGTGACACGTGGAACAAAGAGTCATAAAGGCCGGAAAATTTTTGCTGAAGAAAGAATGCGTAGACATATTTTGTATTAAGAGGGCGTACAACGGTCCACTAGCGCCACTCCTTAAAAAAAATATTATCTCGTGACTGAGAAGGAATTATGAAAAACGGCTTAAGGGTCCATGCACGAAAAAAACTCTCTTTTGGCAATTTCTTATCTAATTGTGAGATAACTTGAAATAATCGAAACATTAAGTCAGTGTAACTATAAAAGTACTGTTTTCATGGTGCTAAACCATTTGTGTCAGTCAAAGCAGCTTTTAATAGTTTCATCATTTTTGTGCTCTCCAAAATATAGTTTATTTCGCCATTGATTTACTTAATGAAGATATTGTATAATCATTAAATAAAATTTTGATTATATTTCAAGGATAGCTGAAGACTAATTTGTGATTTTTAAATTTCTTGATACGATTTGCTAAATAATAGGAAAATATATATTACTGACGAGGTTTAAAACAAAAAAAGGTTTTTTCAATATTATTTTTCTGCTATATTTTGTATGGAAGTTGTAAAAAGTGGTTCCGCCACATGCAAACAGACCATATAATGATAATTTTTAATGTTCAAAATCAAAAGTAGTTTGTTGTAGAATGATGATCAAATGTCAGTCTCGCGTCATTTTTCGGAAAACTTGTTGCAAATATTAGTGATTTACCGTGAATACTTAATTTATTTGAACAAAGAACACGACTTTTCAAATCTCAAATAATTTTGTTTAAATTATGTTTCCCTTTCTCACAAACAATGAACAAAATTGATCAAAATCAGTCGATTTGGTGCACGGCCTCTTAATAATTAACCTCGGTAAGTGTATCTAGAATTTCCTACCTTTTATAACGTTTCATATTGAGACACGAAGCAACAAAAAGCCTTTATAATATAAATTAACAGTTTTATATTACAGTAAGTGTTTTGTGGATTTTTTTTACATAAATTATAATATTATTTGACTATTTTATGAACTCTACATAATTATGGTTGTATTATTATCAGTTCCAACAAAAGAAAAGATACCGTTTGCGTGAACTCCTGGCTAAATTCATGAGCTGATACCTGCGGGCTACATTTTTCACAAAACTCTTCAAACGAATAATATATCTTAATAGTTTCGAGAACAAAAAACACATTTTATTTATTTATTTAAGGAAAAACAAACAGTAGCACAATAAGAAACAGTCATAATATCTTAAATATTACCATTTAAACAATTATGCTACCCACTACGTTCTCCACAGATTACTATTTAAAGTATTTAAAAACTAGCTAGTACCTAACACAGATACAATACTATCCCTTATATCATAATACAACAAATATTATCCCAGAACTCATAACTGGATTTATAAATTTATGAAAGAAAAAAACAATAGAAAAAGTAAATTTGTGTGCGTACATTATTAATCATTACGTCATTATACATTACTTTGCTGATCCTTTAGATTTGCTTGGATTTGCTTCTTAAATGCATTTTTACTAAGAAAAAGAATGTCGATTGAACTAAACTCATTGTCTCAACCAAACGATGTAGTGGTGAACGCGAGCCAGCGTTGGATTTACAGAGGCGAGTAGCAAATAGTCGTCGAGTACGTACCTCACGTACATGAACTGTTCGAAGAACCAGGTAACACAGACTCCTAACTAAGTCCGGACAACCAAAATGATTGCGGCACACATTGAACAGAGTCATAACTTCCAGAAGTTTTCGTCTTGATTTTAAGGTCAGAAGATCATACTTTTTAAGAAGTACGTGGTATGACATTTTATTCCGATAACATCTAAAATTCATTGCACGAAAGTATTTACGTTGTACTAGTTCTAATCGTTCACTATATTTTACGTAAAAAGGGTTCCAAATAGGTACTGCAAACTCTAACTGTGACCTAATTATTGATTTGTATAAGTGCAAAAAGGTCGACGAAAAACCATAGAAGATCTCATGACAAAAACAAACATTTGGTAGGCTTTGTTAACAATTTTTTCTATATGAGCATCCAGATGGAGCTTCGAATCTAGAAGAACACCAAGATCGCGGAGAAAACCTACTTTACTAATAGGCGTATTGGCAAGACATTCATGTTATATTTAAAATATTTGGTCTATAAAGAGACGCCTCAACGACAAATGCGCGTCACACATCACAAGGATAAAATCAACAATTCAAATCATCAATAAATTTAATCATATTAAATCAAGATCTTCCAGACGTGGGACTTTAGAATGATAATTTAAATGGACAATGTCTATTATTGTGTCAAAATAAATTTAAAACCGGATTTAGACGACAGTAGAGAAAAACTTTAGGTGCCTAGTCTTAATTTATTTTATGAGTTTTAGCACCTTAAAGCAAAAAAAACTAACAACAATACATTTTTGCCATATTGACCCAGAGACATTTAAATAGCATTTACGGGACTTTATGAGTCACTTATGTCATTTACCTTTTAAAGTTTTTATTGACATTCTTTAGTTTTTACACATTTCTATTCGTCATGACTATAAATTTTCATAATTTTATATTTATTACGCCATATTTTATTACCGCTGCTTTGTTTTTTTTTTTACGCCTCGTGTCTAGACTTTACAAAAAGGTGCTGAATGATGAATATAATATTTACATATGTAAGTTTATTACTGACATTGATTATGCCATTAGTGGTTATGGGACTTTTATGCATTCTTTTAAGGTGATACCTATATAAGAGAAAAAGTTTTTTTTTTCTTTTTTTTTAATTTACACACGCTGTTATTATTTTACCTACGAGTTTTTTTCTTTTTTATTTACTTAGACAGATATCACTGAAAAATCCATATAGTCACTGAAACTATGAAAATTATAATTAGTAACTAATTTAAATTTTCAAAGTTGAAGGTAACCTATTCGATATAACTCTAAAAAATTGGTTAAATATCGAAACAAGCTGAGAAACTAACCAAAAATACCTAAATCGCAACAGTTTCCTTTTTGTATTTTCCTTTATTTTTTTTTATTTTTCAATTACATACACTGTATAATTGTTAGGTGGAAGAGCGAAGTCACCAAGGTGATCACCAAATCATGCATGTTAACGTTTTATGTAATTGAAATAAACATTTTTGATTTTGATTTGATTTTGAGTTTCAACTCCAGAACCTAACATACAGCCACAATAAAACGCAACAGTTGCAGTCATAAGGAAAGTACTAACAAGACGTCAATGGCCTGGTAATAATTTCTAATTGACTTTTTCAACAAATCATCGGTACATAATGTTTGCAAGTATCAATAAGCGACTAATATGTTTACCAGCCAATCATAAAAAGGAAAACGTATGATACATTTTCACCGACAGTTGTGCGCGGTAAATGTTTGCGGTAGCGGCGTGCATCGTTGAAAAACAAAGCGGAGATTACGCAAAAAATACGATAGCAATTATAGACATACTTATGAATTACAATGCGTAAACAGTCTACTGTTTATATCAAGTAAGCCTGTAATTGTAACACTGCAGGGGCCTAAGTCTACTAATTTACGAACGTTGCAATGGTCTCGCCATTGTGAGTATTTGACAGTGTTTTGTATGGCAAATCTGTCAAAAACTCACAATGAAGAGACCATTGCAACGTTTGTAAATTAGTAGACTTGGCCCCCTGGGCAAAAGTATTTTCTAATACAGAAATGAAACATTGACACTGTTTTGGTAACTGTGTGCGATTTTAGATCATATTTCCTCAGGATAATTTCCTTCTAGGTGCCACATTGGTGTCTCAAAATGAACTAAGATTATATACCTACATAATAGTGATATAAAGCTAACGGTATCTGTTCTTGTATATGTACAAGTTTATAAATAAGGAGGATAAAAAATCATGGGGCATCAAAAAATTCGTCCCCAACGCTTTCAACAGTAAAAGTGCCCACAAGGATTCCAACATTGCCACGTTGTATGACAATGCTGATTCTTTGGCCAAAAAATAGGCCAGCTCTGGTCACGTGATAGTAAAAAAAATACATTGCTACATGAAGTATAGCAGTAGAGATAAATGCATTGCCTAAGCTAAGTATTACTATAGAAGTATAGACTTTTTCTCCCGCCATTTTTCCCATGCGCGCGCAATGAAAACTCTGTTGACAGCGCCCCAGGCATCGCAACCGCAACTGGTTATGGAGAACGAAAGTGATTAAAAAATACAAACGAATATTTAAGTTGATATTTAACTTAAAATTCGAAAGTATGCTTTTTTGTTAGAATTTTTAACTGGCTTCTGTTTTATATTTATTATTTTAAACTGTTACGAAATGTTAACTTTTCAAATATTTTATTGGCTTGGCTGGCATTGAAAGTGATATGATAATGACCGAAATAGTAATTAATGCATTGTATTATTTATACAATTTCGAAACAAAATTGTCTAAAATGTAGATTATAAATTCAGAGTATCTGAATAAATATAAATACTAAATACTCAGTATTCAGAGACGAAATAATTTTACCAACCAAAAAATATTTTACGTAAGTTTCGTACGAAAAATTAATTATAACCAAACACAACACTGCCGTGCGCAAACATTCTAAACTTCCTACACCATTCAATTTCATGACTGCACATTTTTACACAGACCAATTAAATTCTCCCAGAAAAAAACTCAACTTTCAGCGGAAAAAGCGAAAAAAAAAACTCACCTGTTATTATCGCTAGGGTAAGAAGCGCTACAGCGCTGAAAGACCTCATGTTTGCAGGATAAGCACAGATCACGGTCTTTGTACAAAATCGATATCGTACACAACACTGGCACTATCACCACCGACGCATATTACACAGGGGACGCGCGTAAGCTCAACGCGTGTGCGCAGAGTGATCGTTGGCGCGGCGAGGTGCGCCTGCGCCGGTGGGCCACAGTGGCTCGTGGTGGGGGGTTGCGATACAATTGTTACACTAGAAGGCTGAGGGTCGGGTGATGGTGACAGCGTTTAGATCGACTTCAGAGCAATAGGAGTAAGATATCAGTGTAAGGCACTTGTTTTAGAGTTGGGTTTCCTTTGGCGTAAGCTTAGAGTGTGAGGTTTTCCGGCTATGAAGGTTTAGTTGCATTTCACGTTGATGTTACGTGATTCAGACTTAGATATCTGTAATATCTATATCAGAGCAATAGACAGTGATTGTGCATTCATTACTTTGTTTATTAAATGCATTCTTTATGAATGGTACTTGAAATCGTTTCAGTATAATTATCTATTCAAAAAGGTCAATCTGATTAAAAGCTCACACATACCTTAGTAATATTAACGTGTGATTGTAATCGTTTCCACTACCTTCTAAGGCCCTAAATACCGCTGACAATGAGACCTCGCCCAAGGGTTACGGAAGCGAGCGAAATGTCAGGGATTTGGCGCTAAGGCGGATATCGAGTAGGGCGGGATAATGCAACATTCCAACTGACCGACCAGTAGATTCGTAGATAGCAACCAGCAACGTTACATTATAGAAAATTGAACATTTTCTGAACATAAATCTGTAAAACAATGGGTTAAGCTGACACGATTTTTGAACGATAAAATCGCTGTTTTATTTATTCTCTTTTAGTCTAATTTCTACACCTATTTATGTAAATAATGTTGGTACAATTGCCTTTTACAAGCTTTCACAAATTAAAGAATGTAACTAAAGTAAAAAAAAAAAACAAATAAAATCTTCTAATAATTAAAATATTTAATTTTGTGTTTCTTTGGAACCATTTGTTTTTTTTTTTTTCATTTGAATGATACCGATTTTTTTTTGTTGTTGTTAGTTTTGGATATTATTTGATAAAACACAAAATAGAATTATTAACAGTTAAATTAAATTAAGAAACGCTTCCTCTCTCCTAACTCACTTATTTTGCTGTGCCCGACATGGTCCATAATGATCTAATTATAAGTTTACCACCTAAGAATAACTACATGTGGAATGCAATAAAAGTATTTAGTATTGAGTATTCTTTGTTTGGATTTAGACTAAATTAATAATTTTTATTTTTAATAAATATTCAAGGATTAGAGCAGAGTTGTGACCAGTGGTGTCGACCCCGAGTTACAAGTTAGGTCGTGGGTTCGAACTCAGGCAGGCGCTTTACTTTGTGTAAATAATTACATAACCACTGCTCTTAAAACTGTGAAGGAAAAAAATCGTGAGCAAACCGACATGTCCTAGAACCAAAAATTCGAAGACATGTGACATCTACCAACCGCACTGCGCCCGCGTGGTAGATTATAGCCCGCTCTCTCTCGAAGAAGTGGGAACATTATAGGCTGATTATTAAAGGATCAATGAAAAGAAGATGCAGTTACTCATACTTATGTCAAAAATAGTAATAATAATGACAGGTGGAGTAAAGCAGTGACCGAGTGGCGTCCAAGGACTGGAAGACGAAGTATCGGTCGTCCAACGGCGAGATGGGTGGACGAAATTGTTCCCATCGCGGGTAGAACCTGGATGAGGCTGGCACAGGAACGTGGGGATTGGCACAAGAAAAGAGAGGCCTATGCTCAACAATGGGTGAAGCCGGGCTGTGGATGGTGATGTCAAAAATAAACGCATTGGTAGATACCAATAAATAAATTATATTGTTTTTTTTCTTTTCCAAAACCTTGAATTGACAGCTTACTCGAACTCACATACCATAACTAGATTATATCAATGCTACAATCATTGCATTAACGAATGTCATCTCGTACAAATGTAAACCCGTAAAAAAACTTTTTTTATCTTTTTTTTTATCTAGGGCATCTCAGAGTTAACCATTAGAGGTCGTGACTCTTTAACCGGTCTTTCCTGTGGTTGCCTTAAGCTCCTAAAAACTTGGAAGCCTCTAGCCAGGGCGTAAAACTTATAAACACCTTATACACTTATAGGCACCCCCTGTGGGGTACGAACCTCGGCTTAGGGCAAAGTCGGAGGGAGGATGGCAAGGGATCGACGGTGGCTGGATAAAATCAGGGTTATCATTATTATCAGGGGAATTTAAAGCTACAGGCTCAGCTATGACGCGGGCTGGCGCTTCGCTTACGAGCAAGGGTCGGGGAGGAACGTAAAAAAACTAAGAAAACAAGATTTAAATACCAAGGGAATAAAATCATATGAAATCTTTCCGGTTCCTACATACTTTTGACTTTACGGCTTTTATGAGCTGTAAATGGATCGAAATATTTACAAAGAAGTCATAATAAAGATATAGCAAAGCTTTTTATTCGTGCTATTAAAATAAATAAGGCTCTACTGAAAAGGAAACCACAATGTTTTGAACGATAACTTTTCTCGATTTACGTAGGTTTTTTTAAGTTTATGTGAATGCGTTGATGTCTTTTGTATGGAAGTCCAAAGGAACATTTAGCTTGAGAATTTATTTTACATTTTCGTCATTTTTATTACGGGACAGGCTCAATACCCAATACTCAATACTTTATTGCATTCCATAATGTGTACATATAACAGTTGGTATTTGAAAACATCGAATCAATTACGGACCCTGTCGGGCACAGCAAAGTAAATTTTTAATAGAAGATAGGATGAAGGCGAATTTTAGTTAAAAAAAAAAAAAAAAAAAATTGTATCGTTTGCTTTTATGGTCCCCCGACTCCACTCAAGTGGTGTTAGTTTACATAACATAACATCGCGGCTGTATTCCGCAAATAGGGTGCACAGAGGTGTATAATACACCTAAATTTCGGTCCCATGTAATGAGTGGCCAACATTTTGCCATCAAAGCGTATACCAACCGGAGAACAACATTATCTATACATTAAATTAAAAATAATTAAAATCGGTTCATTGGACCCTTCTAATTCCATGCGCACTAAAAGACAAACAGGTTGCGTTTTCTTAATATAATCATGATGTCATCTATGTATAATTAGTGCAAAAAGATGTCCCTTATTTGTTCATTAGTATGTTAATTAGTTGATATAACTTTTTCTTCGTACTTGATTAAACTTGAAAAGAAATGGTTGGCCAAAAAGGACCTTATGCCTAAAAGTATACAATCTTGTTGAGGAATGCAGATTTGAATTCGTTACGTCTTATTTTATGTTGGGGTAGACGTCATCTTGAGTGGAGACCGCGAATCGGCAAACGTAAGGTAGGACGGCCTCAGGCTAGGTGGAGCGACGATCTTCGCAGGGTGGCTGATAGCAGCTGGTTGAGAGTTGCCGAGAATCGAGCTGAATGGCGTGCAATTGGAGAGGCCTATGTCCAGAAGTGGACTGCTTATTGCTTCCAAACAAAACTGTTTTTTTCACACTTTAATAATAGATAATAGATAATTCGTTATTATGCATTACTTATTATCAACAAAATTGTAGGTATTTACACACTATAATTCGCATAAATCCTGAATTGAATTTGTCCGAGCTTGTTTCGTCATTTTTTCTTCCGATAGGATACTCGACTCCATCTAGCTTTTTTTTTTATATGTCATGTAAAAGTGACATTCCAATATCCTATTTACAGAATAAAATATTTAATTTATGTATTCAATAAATTTCCTTTAAATTAGCCTCGTAAATTATTCCACAATAATCGCTGCAATTAAATTCAATAACTTAAACGACGCTTAACTTCCACTTTCGGATAGAACTTGAACCTATAAGTCGGCGGGCTAAAATCTAAAACTGCTATATTTACTTCCAATTTCAATAAAAAGGAAAGTGCAGGATGTCTAAAAAACTTCCTTTTTCGATAAAAATGAACTTGAACTGTTCTAGAACTTCTACTTTCGATCAAAATTGAACCAAGTCACTTCTTTAATTCCAAACTGGAAATTTTGAAAAGGATTTGTTTTCCCTGGAATCTCTCAAACAATCAAAATATTTTATTTCACATAAACCTACATGGGTACTTATGAAACAGAAGTTAGGTGCACGGTGTTATTTTTTTTTTTTAATCCACATCGGGAAGATCTTGGCCTTAATCCCACCTGATGGTAAGTGATGATGACAATGCCGGTGGAAGCGAGCTTCACCCGGAATCCTCAACCACAGAGGAACTGGCTGTCTTACCTCTAACTGCTGAAACACAACAATGCTGTTAACATTGTTGGTTCCAACTTTTCGTTTCCTATGGAGAACAGCCGGCAAAAAACTCCACAGTAAAGGCTCGTACAGACTCGTGCGATATCCCGGGCGCGACGCGACACTAGTAGCACAATTTCTTTGTCGGCGCCTGTCGCGGCCGCGATATCGCGCGAGTCTGTACGAGCCTTGACTCTTTTAAAAATAATTGGTTTCTACAATATTTTCAAAGAACAGTGTTAATAGGCGACGAAACAAAAGCTTCTATTTTCATTCTTAATCAAAATGTAAACAATAAATTTTATACATTTTGCCACCAACCATCAATTTTTCGGCTTATTCCACTAATCCCCCTGAGAGAATCCCCCTCAGTGGGGAAAAGTGAACCCTAATGTAAAAAAAAACCACTTTCACCCCTGAAAGTGGTTTTTTTTTTGACAAAAAAATAACTTATTCCAAGATCCCCCGATCTTGGAATAAGTTATTTTTTTGTCTTCAATTCTAGTTTTCCCCCTAAGCGGGATTATCAGGGGTTAATTCAAGACAGTTTTTTATAGATTCCACTTTTCCTCCTTAGGGAGAATTTCAGGGGAGATTTGTGGAATAAGCCAATTTTTCCTATACGTTAAGACAAATCAACCCAATTTAAATTTTCACTTTCCATCGAAACCGAAAGTAAACTAATACCTATTAGATTTCTTACTTTAGATCAAAATACAATCAATTCATTCAAGACAATAGCCAAAAGACTTCATTTCGATCAGATCAGAAACCTCGAATACTCCAATACTTCCACTTTCGATCTCAGTAAGCAATGCAGCAGTGCAACGTTACACAACAGCCCAAAAACGCGATGTAGGCCGCGAAACACTTTCGTTTTCGCACGAAGTGAACCGAATACCGACGGTGGCCGATGATGGCCGATGATAGCCGATCACGGCCACGCTGCCCGAATTACTGACATACATAGATGCACGATTGAAAATTGCCGCATTTGTAATTTGGATCCTACGAGTGAAACAGTAGAAATTATGTACTTATACCAACAAGTACCAGCAAGTACCAACTTGCTGCGCTTGACTCGGTGGAACGCAGAGCTAAGAGGCTCATTGGCGACGTAAAACTGGTGGATGCCAAGCTTCACAGCTTGGCTCATCGCCGCAAGGTTGCCTGCTTGTCGGTCTTCTACAGATTGTACTTCGGAGAGTGTGCCCATGAACTCCACGACCTCATTCCACCGGCCCCCTTCTACCATCGGACATCTAGACGCACTGCAAGTTACCACCCCTACCTAGTTGATATTCCACCAACTCGCACTAAGCGTTTTCAAACGTCTTTTATAATGCGCGCAGCAAAGGAGTGGAACTCTCTGCCTGCGTCTGTGTTTCCGAACGCATACAACCCTAATCTATTCAAAGTGAGAGTGAACAGACTTCTTCTGGGTAAGCTCACTCCATCGTAGACTTTTTCTCTGTCATCCAGACCTAGACTAAAGTCAAGAGCAAACCCATAGTAGAATAAAAAAATAAAAATAAAAAACTTATATAATATACTAGTTTTTACCCGCGGCTGCACCCGCGTGGATGTCGGTCATCGCGTAGAAAAGTAGCCTATGTCCGTCTCTATATCCCAGGCTATATCTCTGCCAAATTTCATGATGATCGGTTCAGTGGGTTAGACGTGAAAACGTAACAGACAGACAGACAGATAGAGTTACTTTCACATCCATCCATACTAATTCATACTAATAATATAAATGTGAAAGTAACTCTGTCTGTCTGTATGTTACGTTTTCACGCCTAAACCGCTGAACCGATCGTTATGAAATTTGGCAGAGATATAGCCTAGGATATGGAGAAGGACATAGGCTACTTTTACTTACGCGATAACCGACATCCACGCGGGCGGAGCCGCGGGCAAAAGCTAGTTTATAATATAAGTATGGATGGATCAAATATTTATTTATAGAATTATAATCATAAAAATTATAAATACAACTGTCTAAGTCTATAATTATTATCGCATTTTTTTTATTTTTTATAAACCTTGCCCGTACTAGGAATTTCTCCTGTATTGTGGGTGTGTTTACAAACATTTAAACTTACATACACAAACAGCCAGACCCGGAACAACTACTTATAGATCATATATAAACATTTATTCCGTGCGTGAATCGAACCCGCGACACGCAGCGCAGCAGTCAATCGCTTAACCACTGCGCCAACCGTGCGGTCGATTGAATGACTATTTCATGAAATCAAGGCATTTGAGAACTATTCTAACTTTAGGAGTTGTATTGCTGATTCTAATAATTATAGTTCTATAAAGCCTTATTGGTTACGGTCGTAAACCATATTTCATCAACATACAACCTAACACTGACCAGCAAAATTGAATTTCGCGGGCTAGCTATACAGGCATTCCGTAACATGATTCCACCAACTCGCACTAAGCGTTTTCAAACGTCTTTTATAATGCGCACAGCAAAGGAGTGGAACTCTCTGCCTGCGTCTGTGTTTCCGAACGCATACAACCCTAATCTATTCAAAGTTAGAGTGAACAGGCTTCTTCTGGGTAAGCTCATTCCATCGTAGACTTTGTCTCTGTCACCCAGACCTAGACTAGAGTCAAGAGCAAATCCATAGTAAAATAAAAAAAGAGCTAACTGATAATAATAAATACAGTTCTCTAAGCAGTTCAGTAACAGGTCCCTATACATGCTGACTAGAAGCAAGCATTGCCGTTGTCTAATATACGAACTACGTAATATTCAGCCCTTTATAAACTTTTATGACGTAGCATAAGTTACCTTAAGAGCCAACTAGTTACGGGCTCGAACTCACCGGTGAGCGTGGCTAAAAAGCACGCTGTCTCACCTAGCATCGTGTCCCTCATCCTGTGTTGATTAAAATGCACGATAATCTATACTTCTATACTATGTTCTATCTTCTGTACTATGTTTGTTTGTTTGTTTGTTTGTTTGTTTGTTTGTTTGTTTGTTTGAACGCGCTAATCTCAGGAACTACTGGTTCGAATCGAAAAATTATTTTTGTGTTGGATAGTCCATTTATTGAGGAATATTATAGGCTATATAACATCACGCTACAACCAAAAGGAGCGGAGCATAAATAAAAAATGTTGCAAAAACGAGAAAAATTATTCCTTTTTGTGAGCTTCCGTTGCGTGCGCTGCGTAAACGGTTTAAGTTACGCAAATACCATGTATGATGGAATTGTTCCTCTTAAAATTTTCAAAAAAAATTCCGCGACTGCATATGTCTATCTTTTAAGATTGACTCACTATAACCTTTTTTTTTTAACCTTTTGTGCATTATTTGCGAAGGAGTTTTCATAAACATGGTATTAATCCTTAGACAAATTAATACGTTATTCATCACAAGTATTTAAATTTGAACAAAGTTGCCCTTACATCATTTAATTTCAATGAATATCTTAGGAGATATAACTGTTTTATAACAACTCCGCAGCAAATGATCAACTCTGCGAGGTAGTCTATTCTAAAGCTGAAGAGTTAGTTTTTAGGGTTCCGTACCCAAAGGGTAAAATGGGACCCTATTACTAAAACTCCGCTGTCCGCCTGTCTGTCTGTCTGTGTGTCTGTCCGTCTGTCACCAGGCTGTATTTCATGAACCGTGATAGTTAAACAGCTGAAATTTTCACATATGATGTATTTCTGTTGCCGCTATAACAACAAATACTAAAAAACAGAAAAAAATTATATTTAAGTGGGGCTCCCATACAACGGACATGATTTTTTGCGGTTTTTTTTCTCCGCCCGCGTGAATGTCGGTTATCGCGTAAAAAAGTAGCCTATGTCCTTCTCCATATCCCAGGTCGATCGGTTCAGCGGTTTAGGCGTGAAAACGTAACATACAGACAGACAGACAGACAGACAGACAGACAAATAGACAGACAGACAGAGCTACTTTCACATTTATAATATTAGTAAGGATAAGGATTTGTATGGATGGTACGGAACCCTTCGTGCGCGAGTCCGACTCGCACTTGGCCGGTTTTTTGTTTTTTGAACGCGCTAATCTCTGGAACTGCGAGTTGGATTTGAAAAATGTTTTTGCATTTTGCAGCCCAATTCTTGAGGAAGAATTACACTCCTATTAACTAGAACACCATTTTTTTAAATGAAAGTTTATGCGAAAACGAAGTAAAAGCACGGGCAGGCAATGTGTTGCGACGAGGTGGGTCGGGGGAACAAGAAATTTAACGCGGACGAAGTCGCGGGCAGAAGCTAGTTCATAATAAACCGCGAACGTTAAAAATTACTAAAAGTCTTTTAGAAGGTTGAGTTTTATGAAAAAACTACTAGACACTACAAATCAATACTACCTATCCCTACCTATCTTACTATAAATCAATTACAAATAAATTTTATTGAAATCTTCGATAATTGAGCTTTGTCGATGCGGACTTTGTTTTGGAGATTTTACACTTCTTTTATTACTTATTTACGCCCAAAGTTGCGTTAAAATTAGCAGAAAAAACGAATCTTTGTTAGCTCATAACTTTTTAATGGCTTTTTATTTTAATATTCTGCTTCCGTACAGACAAAATTAATAATAAGACAAAACGATATCATGTTTAACTTTGGATGTAAAATATCAAACAGTGGAGTAATACTTCCCCGAAATTTGTATGGAAAAAGTATCGACTAGTTTCACCTTAACGTCACTATTTCTAATTAACATAGCCAATAGATCCTATTGCAAAGGCCAGTGATAGTGACATAATATATGTGTATAAATAGTAAGTCATGGTATTAAACAGCACATAAATAAATGTGCGGGTATTCCCATAGACGTGACTTTACTCGCAGAACTACTCATACTCAAGAGAGGCCGAAAGTTTTTGTCTGTACCTATTCATATATTGATACTCTATACACGTATGAGTTCCTTGTGAGTGGCATAGTTTATGGCAGAATTGGTGGAATAGTTTGATTGTGACATCGGCGTGTGTGGTAGCACGCATTACCGTGGAAAGACGTCGTGCCTCATTCAAAGTTTGTGACATCATCTCTCCTACTTAAATTCACTGACAGACATCGCACAGCCTAAACCGTTGGTACTACAAGCATTAAATTATGTACAAGAGTACCTTACAATTATAACGAAGGTGAGCACTAAAAAAAATTTTTTTAATAATCCGATCGGCCGATTCAGCGACCCCCTAAACCAAGGTCCGTACCCCACAGGGGGTGCCTGTATCGTGTAGTCACTTAGTATAAGTGTTTTGCCCTAGCTGGAGGCCTTAATTTATTAAGCGTTGAGAGTTAAGCAGACGACAACCTCTTAGGTTGACCTGCCAGATGCCATCTATAAAAAAAAAACAAATTCATCCCCTCAAGAGGTTAAATAGGAGATGAAGTTTGTATGGAAGTTTTTCATTTTTTCCGATGAGAATTCTCATCGGGCACACAGCTTGTCAACCTATACAAGTTTAGTGCTCAATGTAGATCTTACTGGGGGACATGAAGAAGCTGTCCATCTTCTGGTCGTCATACTTTTAGGATAGCAGCTCAACCCGATCAGTCAGCCTCACAGTCACTGCGGCAAATTATACAAGGTGGAAACTTTCAGCGGGGCAGAAAGGGGAAGTACTTTATCCGTTGCAGCTACACGAAAATGGTCTTAGGAGACTATCCATATTTTTTTATGGAATTTTGATCCCCACTCACAGATTAAAAAAAAAATACAGTTAGCAAGAAAATAGCCATTTTACACAAAAACATTTTTTGATGCCAATCGATCCTGTTTCTAATACTCAAAAACTTCTATGGACCAACCATCGTTGGAGTACCTAATAAAAAAGTCACAAATTGCAAAAACCTTTTTACACCCTGTATACTTGAATTAAGAATATTAATTATTATAATTTACATTTATTGCCACTTACTCAACTATCTACTTTAGCTTTCTGTATTCTAAGTTTATTTTTGAGTAGCCATTTGTATAGGTACAATATTTTTTTTTTGGTTGCAATTGAATTTGAACTTTAACATGTCATGACATGCATGAAATCAAGTTTACATAGTCCAAAACCAATATTTTCCATAAATACAATAAATACCCTGAGCTTGATTAAATTAACAATAATCAACGAAATATTTGAATATACATAAGGTAGAGATGTAACACCTGGCCTTATTATTTATTAGACAATACACGGTAATAAATTACAATTTTAAATGAGTTAGTAAATATTCAGTGCAATTACGATATCTTTTACATTTCTTCAACTTTTTAGAGCAAAATAATTGCGAGTACAGTCAAGCAACATAGCACAAAACATTTTAGATTCTTATTTATTAATTTTATTACTAGCTTCTGCCCGCGACTTCGTCCGCGTGAAATTTCTTGTTCCCCGTTCCCCAATCCGTTCTCGGGATATCATCAAAAAATCCGTTCCATACAAAATGTAAGAGAAAATGAATTTTCTTCATTCTTCAATTTTCTTCAACATTTGGCAGGCGGGTTGGCGATCGCAGTATGGTGTTAAAAACGCATAGAGAACGCTGCTGCCCATAAGCCCATTCTCTAGTAAGTCCCTTAGTCACCTTTTACGACACCCACGGGAAGAAATGGGATGGTGCTATTCTTTACGTCCGGCACCACACGGCACGACACGGTGTAGCCGTGTGTACACACAGTAAAATAGATACAGATACGACATATAACATTATCTTTTATAGTTCTAGAATTTATTTATTTATCATGACGTGTATTACAGAATTTTCTTCGGCTCTCGTGTTGGTAGAAGCTGTTCAACAATAAAACATTCAATTGCTGGATATGGGCCTCTCCATTTACATCATCATCTGCCGAGCCTTGGTCAGCTTCCAGTCTAACCGGAAGCAGCTGAATACCAGTATTTTAAATGGAGCGACTGCCTATCTGACCTCCACAACCTAGTAACTGAGTAATACGATACCACTTGGTAAGACTGGTCCTCCAATAATTCGCCATTTAAATCGATATGCTCATGCTATAATCCAAAGATTTGCAAGTCAGCAAAATTAGCAGCGACATTGACTGCCCAGAGTGCACCGGATGTTTGGACACTTAGAGTCGCTCTTAAAGTTTTGAACGGCGCCATTGCTAAAGCGGATGTAAGGTATTTAAGTGTCATTCCTTGTAGCGCTAATTTAATGGACTTCCTTTCAACTTTTCTGTCACCGACGCCACTTTCAAACTTCACTTCTGACTTTATCCATTTTCGTCACTCCACACATCTATCTCAACCGCAGATATAGATAGACCTAGATAACGCAAGAGCAACTACTTCGCGTGCCCAGCTTACGTACAAAAATCGTAAGTTACTACTACTCTGTAGTATTCATAACAGCCGAAAGACGTCCACTGCTGGACATAGGCCTCCCCCAATTAGGGGGGTTTGCCATAATCGCTACGCTTGGCAGGCGGGTTGGCGATCGCAGTATGGTGTTAAAAATGCATAGAGAACGCTGCTGCCCATTCTCTAAAAAGTCCCTTAGTCGCCTTTTACGACACCCACGGGAGGAAATAAGATGGTGCTATTCTTTTTTTTTTCTTGTTACTCTGTCACAAAATCGATTAATAATAGTGCTTGTCACGTCATAGTATGTAGTCAAAAAAGTTTTCATACAGATCGTGATACTTGTGTTATCTAGGTCTATCTATATCTGTGATCTCAACATTCTCATCTCCGAAAATAAAAAGAAATATTGTATAAAAAACATGACCCGCAATTATTGTTTTCAAAATCACTTTTGAACAAGATTGTACAGTTACACATTCGCAAAAAAGCAAAGGCCGACATTTCAGTAAGTGGTATTTTTATAGGGTCACCGAATTGTTATAACTATTATGATAATCGGATAAGTAGACACCTACTTAATTGTAGGTTACCAAATATTCGAGTACAGGTTGTATAATAAGTAGATCAGATAAGTAGGTGAGATATGCCGCGATATTGTTGATACATAATATAAATGATCTCAATTGTTTTGTCATAGGTCTTACTGGAACTGCTGATAAAGTCTTTGTACCCTGGGGCTGGAGTTATTGTGGGTGCTGAAACATTTATGTAATTTAATAATAGAAGGGAAAATACATTGAAACTTAATTCGTTATCAATATCAATATCATCGTCTAATGGTCACAAGCACAACCGCTGAGCATGAAGCGCGGTCTCTGTAGGATCATACCGCCTTATTGATAAATTTTGCTTCAGAAATCTCAGCTTCACAAAAACAAAACGCCACGTGTTAATCCCTTGGTCACCTTTTACAGAACCATGAACATGTTGTTCAAGCATTTATTATTCCATTTTAATTGAAGAAATTATCGTTCAAAGGTGTGTAAAGTGTTTTAATACCGAATAAGGCTGGTAGTACCGTATTCATTAGAACTACCATAGTTTGGAGGGACGTGATAAAGAATTATTTATTTTAATTAAATTAAACTAAATAACCATGTACCAAGAACTGGACGCTAAAGCCTACGATCTTTGCTCCGATAATGATAGTAATTCGTTTGAAGGACAGCGAACGCACGCAGCAAACTGTAGTTAGATTTGCCCTTACTTAATCAATTACTTACTAGTCACTAGGTACTTAGTTTTACCAACCAATTGTTCTCTTAACTTTAACTATTTGACCTCTGAACTCAATTTGGTGGTGTATGACCTCCTCACTCATTGATATAGGAAATGGTAACATGAGGAGAAAAAGTTACTCTTATTACATCACACTTAGTCGATGGATAATTGTAGGATAGAATGACGATGGCTAAAAAACTAGCCATCAAAAGAAAACTGAAACAAAATGCTGTAATGATGCAATAATGTACGCATACCATAACTCCTAAACTCAGATCACCAGTTACCTGTTAGAGCGTCAAAAGATCAAGGCAAGAGCTCGTTAAAACCAGCCATCAAAGGAAAGTAAAAAAGGAATACATACCCTGTCTTCTAATTTCGGATCACCACGTCCCCGTCCCCGTCGTCCCGTGGTGCCGGACGTAAAGAATAGCACCACCCTATTTCCTCCCGTGGGTGTCGTAAAAGGCGACTAAGGGATTTACTAGAGAATGGGCAGCAGCGTTCTCTATGCATTTTTAACACCATACTGCGATCGCTAACCCGCCTGCCAAGCGTGGCGATTATGGCAAACCTTCCCAATTGGGGGGAGCCTATGTCCAGCAGTGGACGTCTTTCGGCTGAAATGATGATGATGATGATGACGTCCCCCACGTGAGCGTCTACAAATAAATCTAAGAGCTCGCTACAACTATTGAATGATGAATAAGAGCTTATTTGTATAACTACTTAGAATAGTTTATTGTTGAATCCGTAATACCTTATAACAGATTTATTTTATTACCTACTTACTTTAGTTCATAAGTTTAGTACCTACCTTAATTTGTTTCATTTTGTCTATGTTTATTTTATTGCTAACTAGCTGCTGCCCGCGGCTTCGCCCGCGTGGAACAAACAGACCGACAAAAATTCAAAAAATTGCTTTAATGTTGATGTATTTAATTGGATAAGGAATAATACTGTATTGTATAAAATAGCTTGGCAAATAACTATTTTTTTTTTTTTTAAGATAAAAAGGTTAGTGTGGGTTAGCCTTAGGAGATAAATATATACCACTGCAGACTTTTTTATCGATCTTTTTAATATATACAATTCCGTAGTACATCAATTTGATCTGATCTCGTAAGGTTTAGCCAGCGTTTGCGATTTAAGCGCATAAAAATATATTTTTCGGCTTTTCTGTACTATAATATGTATGTATTATACATATAAATCTTCCTCTTGAATCACTCTATCTATTGCTCAAAACTGCATTAGAATACGTTGAGTAGTTTAGAAGATCTAAATGAAAAGGCAGCGGAAGCGACTTCATTTTATACTATGTAAAGAAGAAGATTTAAAACTGTTACTTAGCAGTATTTTTATAATTATATAGGCTATACTACCTATACTCCTATTACTTATTGTGTAAGCAATGTTTGTACGCCTTACAAGGCAGTACATAGTGACACAATACTTTTTATTTTATAAGATCATGTACCAAAACTATACCTAGGTATGTGTACAAATAAATCAATTTGAATTTGGATATGCGCCTATTTTCAAAACAATGTTGAAATTAACCCAATCACTTAGGATCACCCCAAGTACAAAGCCATTGTCGAAATAATAATTAAGCAATTTGTTATCATTCGGCCTCATCTCCGAAACAACCAGGCAACAAGACCTTCATACAAAACCAACTGCTGTGTAAACAGAGGTCTTCGAAAACTGGCTTCTATTAAAGTATGTATTGTAATCATTTCATCAATTGTTAAATAAATCACTCAGAGTAGTTACTCTTATTATGTACTGTTAATTGACTTTTTTATTACCTACTTAGTGTTTCGTAAATCTGCATGGTTTAAAGTCGTTTGTGGTTACATGGGTACTTTGTTATAATTTAGAAAATTCTCGCTGAATGTACTCAATATTTTAAATAATAGTCTTTAATATGTTTAACAATTGAAACAAGCATAATGCAGAACCTTCAGATGTCTGTTAGTTTGTAGCTAAGCTCGAAAATTGGTACCTAAGTTAATTTTGATACAGGTTTCGCTAATCTTATGGTGTTGTTTTACCATAAAAGAAAAAAAAAAACAATAATAAACACAAAGGTTTAATCAGAAACAATGTGGGCGCACCCACCTAAAACACGTACCCATAAAAACCTATTATACTTTGACATGTAATTCGAAATTGGAATCAGATCAGTCCCATAACCCCGTACCTATTGACAAGGCTGCCTCGCGAATTATGCGGAAATCCTTCAAAGAGTCGCACGCGCAGGTTCGCGCGTGATTCTAGATCACTTATCGAATTCCACACGTCGCGGTCGGCTTGTATCGTCTCTTGCGCTTGTGACCTAAGTGGGTGATGATTGTCACGTTTTGTTTTGGAAAACATGATCTATTTTGTAAAGTTTACATCTTAATCGTGATGGAGTCGGCTAAGGCTACTTGGTAATTGGTTTTGGCTCCTCTGAAAATTGGCCAATGTTTGTCACGTTATTTTAGGTTAATTTTTACTTCATAAGCAACTTATTCCACCCTACTGCTACATTAGGCTTATAAGTAAAATGATACGGTCGCACGACGAGTCTTGCCTTGCAATAGATATATTGCAAGACTCTAGTGCAGTTGTAGAATGCGCAAGTCACAATTACCACGACAGAAGAAGTTACTGTACCCAAAACTGGCTTCATAGAATCTAACAATAAATTATCACTTATTATTAGAGATCGGACAATCGGATGCATATTTACCGAAAGTTAATTATTAGCTATGAAAGTATGGAAGCCGCTTCTTAAAATATATTTTTTTGTAAGAAAATATCCCGTTATGCCAGGAATAAAATATTATTTATAAAAAAAAAAAAATATACCTGGGGTTCTTGGATTGCATAACTATTCAGATGCGTATTTATTTAAAATTATTTTAACCCCCTCTGCAAATATGTGTATATAGGGTGTAAGAGTTGGTGTGTGTTAGTTAAAATTTAAATAAAACACCGGAACCGCGGGACTTATTCGATACAAAAGCGCATTCCATAATAGCAAACATCTCAACTTTAGGTGAATACGCATCCAAATATCCGATCTCTGCTTATTATTATATGGAGCAATACAGAATATCAACTATTGAATTATATGGATAAGTAGACTAACTAATATTGATAAGGTTTTTACATTTTCACGTGAAATCTACTGACACCAGAAATAAACTTAAAAACAAACTCCATTTATGCAAAAGAGCTAAGCATTCCACGTGTTACAACTTGTCCAAACTCGGAAAGAGTTTTCGACTTGAACATTCATTACTAAGATTGAGGTCATGAAACAAAGCATTTTGTAAATTGCTGCTTCAATTATCTTTGGCAACGACCTTATTTAGTACCTAACTGCTATTAAGCGCACAAAGCGCTGCTAAAACGTAACTGTCGCTTTTCTGAATGCATTACATGTTTAGACATGGAAATAATTAATAGTAGGACTGTTTTGGCTTCACAATTTTAATTGTATGAAGGCGAAACGTCTGCCTTATGTAATTTCAAAATCAGTATCAGCTAATGATATTTTTGTGTGCTATACATACATATTTTTTATTCATTTTTTTTTTCGTATTAGGTGTTAAAACCTTAGCACCTAGCTTTTCATGGATGATTATTATTCGAACAATTGTCACTAATTTTTTCAGAAAAAACAGGCTGTCTTTGAAATATTCTAAGTAACATCGAGTAGCTCTCACTAAACCACCGATAAAAAGTTGTTTCCCATGCAAATATTTTAATTTCCAATCTAGAGATTAACAAAAATATAGACTAACCAATTATAACATTACTAGCTTCTGCTCGCGACTTCGTCCGCGTAAAATTTCTGCCCCGGTACACCGCATCGCATCGCATCGCCCGCCTGCACTATTGCTTCGATTTCGCTTAGCGTTCTTTCTGACTTTTTTTTTCTTATTGCTCGGCTCCTTTTGATCGTAGCGATGTTATATAGCCTATTATATAGCCTTACTAGATAAATGGGCTATCCCACACTAAAATCATTTTTCAATTCGAACCAGAAGTTCCTGAGATTAGAGCATTCAACCAAACAAACCCAACCACTTATTTTTAAATGTCGCATAGAACCTTATGTTTTAATTTATTTTTATTATTTTCTTTTTATAGATAACGTGTATCAATTCATACACGAAATATTTTATAAGATACATCTATACGTGGTAAAGAAGACAAGTATATTATTTAAAAAATTTAATAATTTAAAATTACTTGATATTTTGATTAATTATCAAAACGCACCGCGCCCGCGCCGCCACCAACGCCGCTTCGAAGCGGTTCATTCATAGAGTAAGAAAGTGAAGGATTTTAGCAAAATTTCTCAAGCAATTTTAAAATTATAATAATTACGTAAAAATAAAAACACTTAGATAAAAAAATATTTTCTTTCTATGGATTTTTTACCGAGTATAGATGTTTCTGATCCATGAGTTTCAAGTCCTTAGGGTACGACAAATATTCGTACTACAAGCAACACTTAAATATCACGGAACATTAAAAAAACGGCCCGACTATAACGACCTATTAAACAAGCGTGTCTTCAGAGTACCCATACCAAATGCCAAATCAGAACTCGCCAGACACTGTACCTATTTTTCCTTTCCCTACACTTACAATAAAGTTAGCAAAAGGAGATGTTTCAAAATGTATGGAGCCCCGGCCTGGTCTTTGTACACTATACTAAATAATGGGGAAACACAATTAAAACAGTTTTCAATCATCCAATTACTTTAAATTGGCTTTGTTTGGTAGTAAAGCACAATAATGTACACTTGGAATTGCAACACACAACAAAAACCCGTCATGGCGGTAAGCTGTCATGTTGATTGATTACTGACGTTCGACATGTTTATTTCTGTCATATTACATTGTCAAAGAGAATCTTACGTTATTCGTAGTTTTAGTAATTTGTAATATTTAGATCTAGTTGTGGTTTGTATATAAAGTACAGTCCAATTGACCTGCGAGATGCCATGAAAAATATCTTTTAAGATTTTTACATATAGCATAAATGTACAGAATACATTCAATCGTCGGAATATTAACTCAGACAACAACAATGTAGCGATCTTTTGATTTGCAGTTCATGATCTATGGTATACTGTCATTGTTTTTAACCACAGAGTAACTAAATTGGCGAGACGCCATATTGAAAGTCAATAAAAATAATTGATAAATATCAAATGATTACTAGAAAAATATGCGTTTATGCAATTTATCTGTATTTTTCCCAAATCCCTAGGATTTTTCTCGATTTTTCGAAGTACTGTACATATACTGGGCCGGTTTTGAAACATCTCCTTTGTGACCTTAAGAACTGCTCAACCACGACCTGTAAGAAAATAATAACTTCAGCTCTTTTAAAATTATCATACGATAACACTGAAGCCTTGATATAGTACTTACACACACACACACACATGTACCCACACCCTCATTCACACTTGCTCACACAAACTCACACATCACACCTCAAATCCATTGTTAACTCTAATCTTTATTTTATTTCTTTATTTTATTTTATTATAATTATCCTTTTTAACTTGGTTAAATTCATACTCCAGAGCCACAAGATACAAGCAATGCATAGTTTGTGGCTCACCGAATATATCTCTTTGTAATTTTACTTTTGATGAATAAACTTTATTATTTTTTATTATTATTCTCTTAAAATATTTCGTCTATGAATAGATACACCTTATTTTTTTCTTTTTAATCTTTTAATCATTGTGTGTTTAGTTTGTGATCTTATTGTGCGAGTCCCAGTAAATACTTGTTCTTCTTTCTTTCTTTCGTCTTCAAACAAACTCTTTAGCATTATAATATTATATATTATGTTATATATAATATACACCGTGGCATTTCAGTCGTCTTACAAAGACAGCCCACTTCATGTATCCAATGATTACTAATTATTCATATAATATTATTTTTTTCGAACTTTAGTTTTTTTTATTTTTGTTTATTAATTATGATGCATGACATGGTTTAAAACACCCTATTACGAGTGCAGTCCGAGCCTTGTGTTACAATTGTGTACAAGGGTGCCGCGGAACGAAGCGGCAACACCTTTATCAGAGTTCATTCGCCCTAACGCAAAAATGTGTTTCTTACTATTGCAACTTAAACTTAATCTAAATCCATTCTGCGGCGCCCTTTTACCACAAGGCTTGGACTGCATTCGTAACAGGGTGTTTTAAACTATGTCATGCGTCATAATTATAAAAAAAAAATTCAATAAAACAATTTTTTTTTACATGAATCATTAGTAGTCATTGAATACATGAAGTGGGCTGTCTTTGTAAGACGACTAAAATGCCACGGTGTATACATACCATAGTGTGGATCGTTATCAGCTTAACACATTGTCATTCAATATAATTTAATGTATAACTAACCAATCGCAACTCATTAACACTGCCACTAGTTTATTGAGACCTAATTCCGAGGAATTATTCATACATTATAATAGCCTGTGACGGCCTTGCCAACGACCTCTGCGTCAACCGGGGAACCTTTTCAACTATCACCGGTGTTGAAGTGGCAAACTGGTGTCGGCTATTATATACAGGAAAACTTTTTAAGCAGTGCGCAAATTTTGACAAATTAAACGATTTTTATTAACCCCCTATTTCTTATTTTGATACGTCTTAGGCCTGTGTTCACCAACATTCAAACCACCGGTTAAGTATTTAAACAGTTGGTTTATGTCAAATTTCCTAAGGCCTGTGTTCACCAACGTTCAAACCACCGGTTAGGTATTTAAACAGTTGGTTTATGTCAAATTTCCTATGAAATTTTGAGTAAACAACTGATTAAATATCTAAACAATTGATTTAAATATTGGTGAACACAGGCCAGAAATTTGAGTAAACAACTGATTAAATATCTAAACAGTTGATTTAAATATTGGTGAACACAGGTCTAAACAACTGATTAAATATCTAAACAGTTGATTTAAATGTTGGTGAACACAGGCCTTAGAAAAATCAACTGTTTAGATATTTAATCAGTTGTTTACTCAAAATTTCTTAGGCCTGTGTTCACCAACATTTAAATCAACTGTTTAGATATTTAATCAGTTGTTTACTCAACATTTCATAGGAAATTTGACATAAACCAACTGTTTAAATACCTAACCGGTGGTTTGAATGTTGATGAACACAGGGCCTTAGTACAAAAAAATTAAGTTATCTTAACGAAAGATGTTTATTTTGAAACTAGTTATGTTACGGCGCGTTCAGTGAAGCAGACCGCAGTAGTAGGAACCTATCAGCTGTGTGCTCGCCCATTGATAGTATAGATTGGGTCTCCGATTCATTACTTATACATATTATCAATGCGAAAAAAAAAAGCGATAGTAAATCTGTCTGTCTGTCTGTTACCTCTTCACGCCTTAACGGCTGAAGTGGTTTGGATGAAATTTGGCACAAGGGTTGACCATGACCTGGGTAGGGTATCCTGCCTTTTCGCCGAAAATTGTTTGGCAGATTATCACTTGCTAACCAACGTTTCGCCGATATTTCACTTTGACAACTAACGATTAGCAAATTTTTGTATGATAACGTTTCATTTGGTAGAATTATTGTTAAGCTGATTATTATAATGACACAAAACGTTTGGGACATTTATCATTTGTCAAACATTTCACTAGGCCACACAACTATTAGACGAATGACGGTTTGTCAGTGTAATTTTTACATACATTTTTTATTTAAGAATCTCAAGAATAACATTAAACCTTTAAATTGGCAGCAATGCAGAGCCATATTACGATAGGTTAGGTTAGAGTATGACAAACAACGCACGAACCGAGCGAGCGAAGCGAGCGTGCCGCGGCAGCGGCCGGCGATGTGCCAGAAGCGAATCGCTTTTGTAAAAGGAACAAACTAAAACATTCTGCTACTTGAAAGTTGGCATTTTAAAAAGTGTCATTATGAAAAGCAGACCAAACGTACAGTTGGTAACTGTGAGGTTGGGAAATAAAACAAAATTATATGATAAGTTGGCAAATGATTATTCAGCGAAATAAAATTCTGCGAAACGTTAGTTGGCAAGTGAAAATCTGGCAAACAATTTTCGGCGAAAAGGCAGAGAGCCCCTGGGTAGACCATGACATAGGATTATAAATCGCACCGGTGCAGTTCCCTACCCTATGCTGTAGACCTGAGTTTGACACATCCCTATAAAATCCTTACCATCCCGGTTCAACGCATAACTTACCTTATTGTTTATGTAGAACGTTCGATTTTTATTTTTATGTAACCTTGTTTGGAAGGCGCTGGTGTCTGTGATACAATGTTTTTTTTTTTTTTTTTCAACAGTCCAGGCACCAACTATGCTCTTTTTTCTGTAATGTAATTTTTTTACTTGATTTTTTTTTCTAAACATAAGTGTTTTCTGAAATATTTTTGTATTTTATTTATTATTTATTTTTAAGTGAAATAAAGAATATGAATAGTTTTAGATTGTTTTATATATATCAATTACCTAAAGTTTAACATTAAAAAATTATGTGTATTATGTCAAGTCGTACCCACTGCCTAGACCAGTGTATTATCTGCTTAATAATAGCAATCTAGATACGGACAAGTTATTATGCGGTCGCTGCCATTATTTGCAACAATGTACTTTTATCTCAAATCTTAAGTATGTTGTATATGTATTGTAATTATCACTTATGGGCATAATAAGTCTGCGAGCTCATTTCGCTTTGTTGTTTGATTGCTGTGTTAACAGCAGCCTTGGTTAACTGCGAATTTGAAAAATAAATTATCATATCGTTCGTAAATGGCTTCCTTTTTTTTTTCTTCTTTTTTTACCCTCAACAGAGAACTCTTGGCCTTCATCTCACCTAATGGTAAGTGATGATAAGGCCGGAGGTGGAAGCTAGCTTCACCCTCAACCACAGAGGAACTGGCTATCTTACCTCTAACTGCCGAAACACAACAAATGCTGGTAACATTGTCGTTATGGCTTTTCAAGAAATCTAGTTTAAGCCCCATTTACACGGTGCAAGTTTCTGGAACGTTCAAGAGCAATAATCGCATGCCATAAATGCAAGTGTTGACACGCGTGCGATTTCCATAGAGTCATACAATAATTGAATGCAAGTTTTGCCGTTCAATAAAATTGCATGCGACTTACACCAAGGCAATTTTATTGCAAGACGATTATTGCACTCAAGTTTTGCCTCGTTAAAACAGAGAATTACATATCATTATCATCATCAGCCTATAGCAGTCCACTGCTGGACATATGCCTCTCCCATCGCACGCCATTCAGCTCAATTCTCGGCAACTTTAATCCAGCTGCTACCAACCACCCTGCGAAGATCGTCGCTCCATCTAGCCTGAGGACGTCCTACCTTATGTTTAGCGATTCGCGGTCTCCACTCAAGAACACGTCTACCCCAACGGTCATCGGTTCTACGGCTAATATGGCCAGCCCATTGCCACTTCTGCTTGCTTATTCTATGAGCTATGTCGACAACTTTGGTTCTCTGCCGGATCACCTCGAATACAATAGAATTATACGTCCTTGTACAATTGATTCAAGTATTGCCCAACCTTGTGAAGGCCGCAGGAATCCGCTGGAGGCGGGAAGCACAGAACCAGTCGAAGTGGTGGTGCTTGGGGGAGGCCTTTATACAGCAATGGACGTCTTTCGGCTGAAATGACGATTGCACGTATTTACGCTGCCATTAATTTTTTTAATTTTTTTTAATGAACGTCTTCTCAAGATTTTTTTTAACTTACCTATTTAATTGATTGAAAATTTTCATGCCATAATTGAATGCGATTTTATTTTGCGTGCGATTATTGTACGTGCAATTTTATTGTATAAGTGGTTTTGTTGTACGTGCCGTTTACACGTATAACAGTTTTGAATGGCAACTAACTTGATCAACTATATCGATAAGTGTGTCTAGAATTTTCTGATACCTTTTTTAAAGTTTCATATTGAGACACGAAGCAACAAAATTTGATCTAAATAAAAACGGCCACGTTCCTCTAGATCGTATTTTGTTACTTCGTGTCTCAATATGAAACTTTATAAAAGGTTTTAGAAAATTCTAGACACACTTATCGATATAGTTGATTGAGCCGTTTTTCATAATTAATTCTCAGTCACGAGATAATATGTTTTTAAAGGAGTGGCTCTAGTGGACCGGTGACAACGCTCCTAAAGTGTAAAATATTTATATTAAGCTCATTTCCATGAAATCTCAGTAATCTTTCCACACCATAAGGTAATTTGTAACCTGTTTTATTATAGGTCAGAGCAAAAGCACGGTAAAATTCTGTGGTTTAAACAGTTCTTAATAACATAATTATATTTGTTTGTATATAAAGGTTGTCTCAGTAAGACCTTGAATTTTAAAAACTAAAGAAAACATATAATAATTTTTTTTTTTTCCTTAATATCTTTTACGCAAGAAACAAAATATCGATTAAATGCGCACCGCGGCATTGTTGACAGGTATGCACTCTTTTGACGAAATATTGCAGTAAAAGCTGCTGGATTTCACGAATTTGGCGTGCAATTTTTTATCCGAGTTCCTCAGTTGTCTCTGGGTGGTTTGTATAGACCTTACTTTTCAAAAAAACCCAGAGAAAATGATACAAAGAAGTTAAATCGCAACTTCTTGGCTGCCAGTTTTGGTCTCCAAAACGAAAGCTGACACGACCTGGAAGTTTGGTTTGCAACAACGTCATTGTTTTACGTGCAGTATGACAGATGGCACCATCTTGTTGAAACCACATTTCATTTGAGTCCATTCCGGCCAATTCTTGCCAAAAAATGTTTATCAACATGGCCCGGTAACGATTGCCGTCGACTGTCACAAGCTGATTTGATCGCGTAATTAGCGAATGGTCACAGTAAAATTTTCCCCATTTTTGTAATGGGTTTTCACAATTAACAATCGTTCTTCCAAGCTACCATTTTCGAAAGTGTCTATGTTTTAGTTAAACAAATACCAAATATGGCTGTCTCAACAATTTAGTCGAAAATGGCGCGCGATTCCAAATTCAAGTTTTAAAATAAAAGGTTTCAGAAACAAAGGAATGTGTCCTCGCCCACTTTTGCATGCTCATTAATTTAGATATGAAATGTGCCCTTTTATAATTTCTAACGTGACGATATTATCGTGGACGTCCACGTCACGGCATGGGCATCACAATAACACAAGGAAATAGAATGTATAGAAATGTATGAAAACGCTTTTATTCCGTCCAGGATAATGTTATAATGTGTACGTTTTTCCATGCATTTTAAGGATGTGGACGTCAACGTCCACGATAATATCGTCACGTTAGAAATTATAAAAGGATAATATTTTTGTGTTCACCAAAAATCTTAAGGTACATCTATGTATGCATTTCTAAAATTTTATTCATCCCCGAAAAATACTGATCGTGCACCAAATATTAAAGGTTAGGTTAGGTTAGGTTATATTTTGGTGCACATTCAGTATATTTGGTGGAACACAGGCAAAATTAGGTAAATGAAATGGGAGTACTTTTAAATAAAATTGAAGTACTTTTAAATACCATCCATTATAAAAGCACATGAAAGACGGTGGCTTAAACAGTACTTAACCTATATTAGTATTATAAAGAGAGAAGGCAATTTTTTTTGAGTTTGTGTATATGTGGAGGGTAAACTCCTGAACCAAAGCTCATATTTGAAAAATTCTTTCACCAGTTGAAAGGTTCATTATTCCAGATGGACTCAGGCTTTTTATATTATGTATATATATACAAAAGAAATACTTCATAATACTAGTGAAATACTATATTGAATTCATGCAAGCCTAGTACTTTTTGTTAAGTTATACTGCTCAGGGCCTCAAGTCTGCTATTAAAATACTGTCAGAATGGTCTCGCCATTGTGAGTATTTGACAGTGTTTGTATGGCAAATCTGTCAAAAACTCACAATGAAGAGACCATTCTGACACTATTGTAATAGCAGACTTGAGGCCCTGAACTTGTGCACAAAGTGTCGTGTGCAGAATACCGTCTTCACGTCTAATTGCACCGAGCGAAGCCGGGGCGTATTGCTAGTAATATAATATACAAAAAAAAACAGTAAGTTAATTGTAGTAGTGTATACATACAAATATTTGTATCTATACAATTAACTTTCGGTTTTTTGTTTTAAAAGGTAACAGAAACAAAGGAATGTGTCCTCGTTCACTTTTGCATGCTCATTAATTTAGACATTCAATTAATTGCGATATTTCATTGTTGTACAGTTTAAATAATTACTTCTATAAACAATATAGCTCAGGGGTGCTAAACGTATAAGCCGTGGAATTTGCTGGGCGACCCGTCAAGGCTTTATTTATGTGCAATATAGTTCGCCTACCGCTTCCACAGCCGGACTTTGGGGTTTCTCAATATCGGATGTAGGCTGTGTATGTAGTCCATACTGAGTTGGTTGGTTTGAACCTGTACAAATTGCAAGTTAAATTTGTTATTTGTCGGTAGTAACCAGCATCGTTAATATGCGCTTGCCTGGATACCTACCTTATCTTAACCCTATACTTGACACTGTGAACTTAAATGCACATCTCGTTCAGATTTTTTTTCTGGCAAATATTAGTATCGAATCGTTTATTTTTCATGCAAACATAGTTACCAAATGTTCTTGAAACCTAGAAAGAGAAAACTATATATATCTCAATTACGCTCTGTAAGTGGGGATCAAAATGGCGAACCGTCCCACGCACTTCAAGATAAATATCCATTTTTATCTAGATTTATAAAACTTAATCAACAATAATGGTCTCAATTTTACTTTCTATAAACCTTATGCTATTGGTATGTAGTAATATTTTTGCATAATATGTTTATAATTTCTCATAATTTACGACTTTTATATCGTGTGCATTTAAATTCACACCGCGTGGTATATGGTAAAGCGGTAATCCCTTGATTATTAAAATTAACTGTCATCAATTATTTTACAAAACATAATACCGCAACGCAAATAACGCCTTTAACCAAATCCATGCCTCTTAGCTTGCACTGCTTTGGTTTCATAGTACTAGATCACAAAAAATCCTCGCTTTGGTGCCTAAATCCCGAGCTAAATCTGATGAAAAATCCAGCGAATCTTCGGAAGATGAAGTCAAAATGTACAGGCCACGCCCCGATGCCTCCGAAGACAGTGCCCCTGCGCGATTACTGGCGTCTCTTCTGTTAAAAACATAAAACATCTCCAATAGTGATGACGGCGAATATCGAGAAGTTATACCATTGCTGCCGTCGATTTGGTCGATAGAGGCGTGGATTTGGTTAAAGGTGTTATTTGCGTTGCGGTATTATGTTTTGTAAAATAATTGATGCCATAGCGGTGTTAGGGTAGGGCGCGGTTGGGCGACCGCCCAAGGGCGCCAGGCATGAAGAGGCGCTCCTTCATGTCTGGTTTCCCGTCTCGTCCTTCCATTGAGAATATTGGTCACTATACCTGTAACGGTAGCGAGTGGGGAAAGGACTTTTTCTAAGCTTAAGCTGATCAAAATCTATCTGCTATCGACATTATCTCAATCGAGATTGACAAATTTGTCACCTTCGTCAATCAAAAATGAAATTGCAGAAAATATAGACTTTGATGCCTTTATATGAGAGTTTGACGATAGAAACGTTAAAAAGTTTTTTTTTTTTTTCACGTGTGTATTGTAGAGTAGAAAAGGGACGCCATAGAAGCCTCGCCCATGGCGCCGGTAATGCTAAAACCGGCACTGCATATCTCCTTATTTCTTATATCTATGTTGCATGCATACAAGACGCTATTCTGATCACAGCACGTTATATCTGAGCAGTAAACTAACAAAAGTACTAAGCTTTCATGAACTCAAGGTAGTATTTCAATCATTAGTATTATTATGCTTCTAATAGGATTTGGATGACGCAAGAAGACAAGCCCGTGGATAATACCATCATTGTGTTACAGACAACGTCATTATCTGCAGCAAGCCTTGACACTCCGACGGCTGGTTGCCCTCAGACCTCTTGCGGCAGCCTGCCCCTCTGAGGATGGCGACTTGGAGGCCTGACTCGAAGCTTTTTCTTTATGAAACCCCTGGACCTCTCATTCTCAAGGACCTCCAACGTTTCTTCTCCCAGGTTTCCCTGGCTTTGTATAAATTTCAGTTAGGACCCTCCAGCACCCATTTGGTAGGGCCTGATAAATCTAATATGATAGTATGATAGATTAGGATAATTGTTTTATTTATTAAAACTGTTAACTGTTAACTCTTTCATTTTCTTTTAAGTCGGGACTCCTCCAGTTCTGATGATTGGTAGGTAGTAGTTCCTTCATTTTACCCCTCCCGGAAAAATGTAATGTTACAAGCTCAGATCAAAATTTGATCTTAGAGGTTACAAGGCACACAGCTATCTGTGTGCCTTTATAACCTGGATAGCATACTGCATAACATAGCATACTGTTTATCCCAGTAGAACGTTTCCGTGGGATAATTTCCGACCTCCAGGCGGGCGAAACCGCGGGCAAAAGCTAGTAAAGTGACCAGCACATCAAGTTTCACGAAATTGTCAAATTTCTCCAAACGATTTTAAACTTTAAAATGTTGATGATTAATTTCAAAATCGACCGAGAAAATTTGACAGTTTGTGGTACCTATGTAAATTGATGTGCTGGCCACCGTACATAACAAATAAACTAATGTACACACGGCTACATATCAAGCTATATATATCCAGTTTACGCTGGTCTCGCATAGTGTAGGATTTCTGTACAATGAGAGGTCAGCTTATACTGGAAAAATATAGCTGATATGTAGCCATGTGTACATAATCGAAATAAAGATTGGTAATGGCTGCATTAAATCTTATATTCACACACCTTTTCCGTTTTCCGCAATCCCATAAAATGCATAACACTAATAACTCAACCAAAATTTGCATAGACGAACTATTTAAACGCAGAAATCACGAAATTGCCTTATTTCTCGCAGCCATAGAGGTCTGCTAACCGTAGACAATTATCTTACCTTTTCTGGGGGCAAATTGCCCTCAAACAAAGGAAATGAGATCACGGTTCTGCCAAAACTAATGTCGGAAACCACAACGCCTTGTAAGGAAGATTGAGTTTTCAAAGTTTGCGAACTTATCTTGATTTTCTTCTCAGGAAGCTAGTGCTTGGCTTCGCCTTAATCGGTGAGCTAATTTCAGGGGTATTTATGAATTCGTGTGGCTTTTTGATAATTTATGGTGAACTCTTTCACTAAATTGATAATTGGACGGTGTTTAGAAGAAACGACTCAACCCACATTATGGTCCCGTGGATAAGACCGCCCATTATGACACCCTATGTAACAGTTCTACATTTATATCTGTAATTTTTATGGTGTACATAATAAAGAGTATTCTATCTACCTATCTGTCTAGCTATCTATGGTCTAAAATGAGTTATATATCGATGGTCATACGTTGAGAACTCGTAACCCATATTTTTTCGCAAAATGAGATAAGTACATAATTTTGTTTTTTAAATTAAGCGCCAAATCTTCCCATTGATCACTCGTAATGCATAAAAAATGTGGGTTACGAGTTGTCAACGTATGACTATCGATATACCAAACAGGTCGGAACGATTAACGGAAGGTACCTTTATGTGGGTTGGATCCCATCATTCAAAAATCAACCTTATCTTTGTAGTATCACGGATCTTTTTGTGTGAGTGATAAAAGCATCCATTACATTCCTATTTGGCTTCCTAAATACTGCTTTCAAGATATCCAGAAGGTGACCTTTGTTTAATCCATATTAATATTATAAATTTGAAAGTAACTCTGTCTGTCTGTCTCTCTGTCTGTATGTTACATTTTCACGCCTAAACCGCTGAACCGATCGTCATGAAATTTGGCAGAGATATAGCTTGGGATATGGAAAAGGCATAGGCTATACTTATTTACGAGATAACCGATATCCACGCGGGCGGAGCCGCGGGCAAAAGCTAGTAATTAATATATGAGTTGTTATTATAGTTGAGCTAGCCCTTCAAATGGTTAAGCTGAATGATGCTAATCCATGCGTCATGTTCGTGAACAGGCGCCGTCAGTTGGGACTGGTCACCGCAATACTTAGCGCGATTAAATATGTACCGAAAACCAAAACCGCAAACTACTCACAAAATACACGCTTTATACATTCTATCCATTTAATAACACATCGCGAACGTTTGCAATAAAATAACAATAGATACAAAATACACGAGCAACCTTATTATTGTTGGACAATGATGATACAGTCATTGCGAAGCCACTTCTCAAATAATGTCTGCATTGAGTAACTGAGACGAATTGATGGAATACACCGTATTATGGCTTGCATTGTGTTCTGGCGGCATAATATTGTCCTTTGCTTGAAATGGACACCTACCTATTGATGGTAACAAGCAAGTGGCACAAGGTTCGTCTATAGTTGCAATCGTTCCTAGTGTCGTAAAGCGCATCTTCCACGACTAATTTCACGTAGAACGGGTTTCTTGCAGCATATATGAGAGTGAGTTGCCGGGAAGCTAGGGCATGATGATGATGGGGCTCCCTTTTCTGCACTTAGGCCCGTATTACAGAACGTCACTCAATACTCAAGCATTACTTAAAACTAGTTTCAACCAATCAAATGGCTAGAATCTAGTCTTAAGTAATGTTTGAGTATTGAGTGACGTTCTGTAATACGGGCCTTAGACTCCCATTTGGTCCATTGTGCGTGGGGAAGCTAGGGCAACACATCACAATTTATAATCTAAGGGCCTTACAAATAAAGCAAAATAATTATATAATACGAAATCGGGTTAGTTACACCATTTATAACTCAAGAAAGGCTGGACCGATTTGTATGATCATTCTCCACCCCGAATAGCAGAATAACCTAATAAATCTAATCTCTCTCTAATCTTATCCATACTAATATTATAAATGTGAAAGTAACTCTGTCTGTCTGTCTGTATGTTACGTTTTCACGCCTAAGCCACTGAACCGATTTCATTTCATTTCATTTCCGATCGTCATGAAATTTGGCAAAGATATAGTCTGGGATATGGAGATGGACATAGGCTACTTTTTTTACGCGATAACCGACATCTACGCGGGCGGAGCCGTGGGTAAAAGCTAGTCTTTAATAACTTATTAAATCATTTGAAAAATTCACGTTTCATTTTCATTTAATTTTCTCATACATTTTCTATGGAATATCTCGAGAACGGATTGGAGAACTGGGGAACAAGCAATTCCACGCGCGCGGACGAAGTCGCGAGCAGAACCTATTTTATTGTTTCAATAACAGTGTTACAGATATTTTTCCAACCATTATGGATAATCTAAAACTGTGCAATACAATACAGTACTTAACTTTAGTGGAGAAGGTCATCTGTATCGTGTACTAGTTGAAAAACTATCAAAGAAGACAGTGACTTTCGTCAAAAATGAGACAGCGTATGGACAATAGAAACATAATGGACTCATATACATATACTATTTATACTATATTGTTCTTCGACTTCTCTAAAACCAAAGACTGGTTAAAGTTTCAGAGATGACAATTATTTTATGGTAAGCCCCTCACATTCTTCCTTTTTGAATTATTGGTGAGTTAGTCTGGTGGGAGAGTGACCAGTCTGGAGACGAGCTCTACAAAGCTGTACGGGGTGGAGTGCAGTCTCTTCCCCTAAGGGGGAAACCAACCTAAATACCAATATTAACATAAATAGGAAAAATTAAAATTTTATCAGCTTAGGGTAACTTAGGAATAGTCACGACTTTTACAGATTTGTCCTAAGGTCTGGTCCTCTTTTAGGGAAATAAATATATGGGCTTTTTAACTCCGGTTCTGATTTCAATGAAAGCTAAATTTTCCTTTATCTAAAAAAATTCCAGTCGCTTACTTATAAACGTAGTTCAGAATGAAGGAGGATTAATAAAACATCACAACTACGTATAAACCACAGGAATTTCTCACAGCACTGATCAATAACATTTGGACAAAACGCTATAACTAGTGTATTGTGATATAAAGGGCTTGGCGATTTGTTCAGCCAATCGACAGCACAAGGGTGTCACTGATTCGTTTGTAATCTACCTCTGGTACCGACAGCAGAAACATTTACATACTGGACATATAGACTGGAAAATGTCTCATTAAGTAAAACTTGCTTTGTCAAAAGTCATCATCACCTACCTAGTCTCCCCAACTATATTGGGGTCAGCTTCCAGTCTAAGCGGAAGCAGCTGAATACCAGTATTTTGCATGGAGCGACTGCCTATCTGACCTCCACAACTCAGTTACTGGGTAATACTCCTTAGTAAGACTGGTTGTCAGACTTTCCGGCTTCTGGCGACCCGTAACGACTGTCAAAGATCCACGACTGACAGCTGGGAACAACGGCTTAACGTTCTTTCCGAGGCACTTAGGAGTCTTGGTATGTAAAGATGGTCCCATCCACAAATCCATCCGTAGAGTGACTTAGCGCCAACACAACATTAGTTACTTTCTGTAATGACCATTTCCAAAATACTGGTGCCGATTCCCTTGTTCACAAACTAAACTAAATTTAAGTTCAGTGCATCTTTTTCTTTCTATTTCATTAAGAAAGGGACAGAATATAAATTTTAGTTTAGTCCTGTCAAATTAATCAGCACTTGACGTTTAAAACTTGCCTACTAAGGCCTGTGTTCACCAACATTCAAACCACCGGTTAGGTATTTAAACAGTTGGTTTATGTCAAATTTCCTATGAAATTTTGAGTAAACAACTGATTAAATATCTAAACAGTTGATTAAAATGTTGGTGAACACAGGCCTAAAATTACCACAGTTTTTAATCATGTCTAAACTTGTATGGAGTAGTGACAGGCGCTGATTAATTTGACAGGACTAAACTAAAATTTATCTTCTGTCCTTTTCTTAATGAAATAGAAAGAAAAAGATGCACTGGACTTAAATTTTGTTTAGTTTGTGAACAAGAGAATCGGCACCATTGTCTTTTATTTAACTCTACATTCTACACTTTTCTATCAAATCGTATCTATTCTACTTTAGTTTTAAAGCCGAAACAGTCAGTGTTCAATCAAGTACGTTTTTATTCTATTCACTGACTTACAACGCTGACTGTACCAATCAACATTGTTTCGGTAAATGTGAATTGACCACCAAAACAACAATGTTGCGACACTTACACGCATGTGTGTTGCAAACTCGCCTTGAATTCAACTCGAAAGATTGTAGCCAACGAGCAATGGTGTATTACTCGTAGTTGTTACCTGCCAGTAGTTGCAGCATGTTTTATAATAATTAGAGATCGGATATTCGGATGCATTAAAGTTAATTTTTGGCTATGAAATTATGGAAGCGGCTTCTTAAATATTTTTTTGTTAATATAAATCCCGGGATTCCAGAAAATCCGGAAATGCACAACTAATCGGATACATGGTATGGAAACAACTTCTTAAATATGTGATATTATTTAACTTTACACCAGAACCTAAGTAAATATGCATTCGATTCTATAATCAGAACTCTAAATTCGTCGATCCCGGAATCGCGGGTTTTTTCGATACAAAAATGCATTCTATAATAGCCAACACCTCAACTTTAGGTAAATATGCATCCAATTATCTGATCTGTACTAATAAGTAATGAGCAAGAAAAGCTAAATGCCTGTCTCAAATCCTACTCGATCTGGGCCTTACGAAAAGGTATCAAAGTTGGTTTTCCAAAAATTCTGTAGGCCGAAACTTCTGAACTGTGTTCTAAGAATGGCAATAAACTCGCCCCTGTAATAAAATATCAAATACTACTAAGTGGGCGGGTATTCAAAATTAGGCCGCCAACTCCCACCAAACCTGTATAAAGGCTCGTACAGACTAGTGCGATATCGCAGGCGCGACGCGACACTAGTAGCACAATTTCTTTGTCGGTGCCTGTCGCGCCTGCGATATCGCGCGAGTCTGTAGGAGCCTTAAACCTGTGTTTATCCTAGTACATGTTTAAAAAACGTGGTGTGTACAGGCCCTAACATTTTTTACCCATTTTAATTCTGAATAAATATTACATAAAACATAAACTCACTCCTTCCTATGGCAGAAACTATAGAACGCCACGTACTTTTAGTGCGTTTACATTCATAAATCTGCACACTAAATGCGTAACAGACTATCCATTGCTTCATATGTACGAAAAATTTATCTGCTCAACAACGTAAGTAGCGCAATGAATTATGTTGAACCGTCAAATAAAAACCCACTCCTACTGATAATGTGTTACCCAGTTACCCCTCTGCATGCCGATTGCGAGCGCTACGCACTTGAACTATCTGCAGAATATAACCAAAAGTAGTAAATAAATACATATGAATAAATATTTATTACTTTTAAATGGCTCTTCAGGAAATAAATACATCTATCCTGTGTCAGGTACCGCGTTTATTTAAAAAGTTTCAATGCAACTAGGAAATTAGAGAAAGTCTGATTTGAAACTCCCTCGTTTCTGTAGTGCCTCGGAGATATTTGCCCAATCACGTACAGATGGTTTCCGTGCTGTCATCAGAAAAAAGGTGGCATCGCTTGTGAGTAGGATTCGGGGGGGTAGCAATAGCATCCTGAGAGTCGTGGCTGAAGACCCGAGAGCTCCTGTACTGAGGCATCTCATGCGGAATCATTGTCCGCATGAAATGCCTCGTAAGTACATGACTCACTAACTTTTCACATAAAATTTGCTACTAATCCTAGTGTATAAGTTGTAGTATCTAAGGTGTGTACTAACAAAATTGGTTCCTATGTTGTTCCGAATAAAACAATTTATTATTATTATTTTTATTTTTATATATTTACATATCTCGGGACCCTGGGGTCCCGGACCTTTGGAAGGCGTACGAGGAGCCAAAGCCAACTCGCAGAGGCACATTAGACGCTTTTTAATTAAATGAGGCACCAACCGACGATTATCCCTGTACCCACTATGCAAGTGCACCCAAGGACAACCCTCGGTTAGTGTAGGACTATTGCAGGATATGGAACCAAAGATATTGGACTATGGGTTTGGGTGGTTAAAATGGACTGGTTACCAAAAACTATGGAGGAACTATGGCCCCTGCCTGATCAATGTTTTAATATACACGGATAAAATGGCAGGGGGTGACTTGCACACTCAATAATGGGCCCCCGAAAACGGTCGCTAGCACATGGTGACGTAGCGACAAGGGGGCAACATGTCCTGAGGTGCTCGAGGAGTGGAGAGGTATTCCACGGCTCTCAGAACAATCCCAGAGCCCGGAAGATGGTCAAGATCCCTACAAACACTTACTGGAATACTTCCTTCCTCCGAGCACGTTTGCTCTTGCGAATCTCCACTCAAGCCGGCCAATAAAGGCAAGAATGAGGTGGGAGCTCAGTTCCTCGTCAGTGTTCACTCCAGCCGGCCAATAAAGGCAAGCTAGAGATGAGGAACATGACTTCTCCCGGGAGATAGGGTTCGTGGGGTCGCAACTGCCCAACAGCTCGCCACATGCTGCCCTGCGTGTTTCTGTATCTCTCTTGGTCTGGCTCCTCACCCTAGAAATGTTCCGGTAAAGTAAACTCTACCGGCACAGACCCAGAGTTCGGAGCGCTCAAGCCCCACCACGACGTCAACGTAGAGATACGGCGGTTATTATTATTATTTTATATACGTTTATATATCTTGGGACCCTGGGGTCCCGGACCTTTGGAAGGCGTACGAGGGGCCGAAGCCAACTCGCAGAGGCCCCTTAGACAATTTTAAATGGAATGAGGCACCAACCGACGATTATTATTATTATTATTTTTATTATTAAAACGCACAACTGAACGATAACTATACGCTTGACATTATCACAGGATTATATACTTAAGTAAATTGTTCTGTATGTAACAGAAACAACAATCTTTTAATTAGAGGATATTGCGATACTTAAGACAGACCAGCAGACGTTCGATTAAACTGATTGATCATTCATTTACCGTGTTGCAGCAATTGTCATTGCGTAGCTGTTTAGTAATTAATTGTGGTTTGTAATAAATGCTTGCAATTCCAAAACGTGCAATTACGTTTCTTTTCTTTAAGTCGTAGCGCATACTGTGCATCTTTTCGCGGCGCCTACTCGCTACAACAAGACGCAGAGTTGTCGTATGAATCTGCGTCTTGTAGCTGCGACTAGACGCAGAGCTATCGTTTGCGTCTGCGATTAGTAAAAAAAAAAAAAAAAAGGCAGTATTCTATAATCCGACAAATTCGATAGTTCGACACTGCCCTGCAAAACGTTTGTCGGATTACCGGGGGCCCACTGTATTACAACTCTCATTCATAGATTCATATTCTAGGCAGCATAATCTAGCCACATTTTGGATGAAAACGGCTGTAAACTGTTTCGAGTGGAAATCGATTTTGGGAGGCCTACGTCTAGCACTGAACTTAAAAGGGCTGATTATGACGATCATATGCCATGTCTCCGACATACTACACAAAACATTGTTTGGCAACGTTATTTTGTGTGCATAGTTCTCACTTTAATTTTAGCGATGACTATTTACAAAAAAAAATGATAATATGTTTTGCACCACTGTCCTGTCATTTTGACAGTGACATTTCTTGATATTACTTTTATTACATAAATTATCTGAATTCGAGACTTTGGGTATAGGTACATATGTGTTTTGCCAATCTTTGACTAGCTAGTGACTAAACCATTGGATGTATTTGATTGAATTTTCGAATGCAGACTGGGAACTGCATTAGATAATACGCAGTTGAATTTAGTTTCGTATTATTGTTGTTGTTACCTTGTATACACATTTTTATCTTTCAGTGGATGCATTAAACTTAGATGTAAAATGAGTTTAACAATCAATCATTCATCAATTCACATCTATATTCTATATACTTAATAGTCGATCGTAATTAAGATATTGCTCGTTAAGGAAGATTAATTACAGCATTAGATGTTAAATGTCGAGTTAATTAGTATTAGATTATTAACACGTATGCAAGGTTGCACACGTGTTAATGTTGCTGCAAAATGGTAAATATTGTTTTGTTTGGAAAATCCAGTAGATAATATACTCGTACCTATTTCCAATAGATGCCTTGTTGTTTTCATTGTCTCCAAAAACCGGATTCGTCGAGTAGGTACTACTGGTCACGCATCTCCATACATTGCAATGATTTTGGGTGTTATTAAACGAGCTAACAGCGTATATAGCACGACGCACTTGTGCATGATCCTATAGAAGTATGAGGAACAGGGTGTAAAGTTCATTCATCCTCTATTGAAAAGGGAGGATCCTCCAACCAGACGGGTGGTGTGTCTGGTGGCCAACTGCCTGACGGTTGATATCGGGATGTTGTATACAGGATAAGTTTAAAAGGACTGCGTATAATTTTTTTGGTAATCAGGTGCATAAAACTGAACAATTTTCCCCAAGGAACACAGATCGAAATCTAAAAAATAAAATTCAACTTCCCATACAAACATAAGTCACGTGACCAGTCACTGTATGAAAAGTCGATTTTCAATTTTAAGATTTCGATCTATGTTCCTTGTGGAAAGTTGTCCAGTTTTATGCACCTGATTACCTCCTAAAATATACGCATTCCTATTAAATTTATCCTGTATATGTTTGTCGTTCGGTAAACTCTGATTGCGCGATGCAGGATTTGTGTGACATCAGGTCTTTGATGCGCAGTTCGCATGTGGTATTGTAGATGACGCCACAATCCAACGGAGTTTCTGGGACCTCCAAAAGTACTGAGGCCTGCGTCAATGTGACCTTTTATGAGCTTAAAAAATGCAAAAGCCGCCCGTTACCCTTCCAAAATTCTTTACTTTTCGCTGTTACCGCTTATGTCTGCCCTAAAAAACTATAAAAAAACATCTGCGAGTCTAAATATAAGAAATATTTTATAGCAGCAGTTTAGTTGTTAATTTTATTGTGTATGCTGGAGTCTCTTAAATGTGTAGGAGTACACCTGCTTAATACGTGATGCTGCCCTTTATTTATGTGTCATGTATTGTGTATAAGATCCTAAATCAATAAAAATACGTCGAAATACCGTCATTGCATCTACACCGCAGTCTTATGCGACATAGCGATTCCTCAGGCGTCTAGTGAGTGACCACATCTGGCCATGCACTGGGTATACATACATGGCTACAAATCAAGTTATAAATTTCCAGTATAAACTGACCTCTCATTGTACGGCAACCTATACAATGTAAGATCAGCTTATACTGGAAATGTATGTGCTTGATATGTAGCCGTGTGTACCTACAATAAACCAACATGACAAAAACGTGTCATTTTAGTCAATAAAAATGATAAATGCTTAACGCATACTACATGCATGGCATGTTTCACGGATTTTGTCACATTTTGTAAGACAGATTCAAGAAAATCCGTGACATGTCTTGTCACGTTAGCGTACGTGCAAGGCCGAGTAGCGTAACAATAGAAGAGATAGTAGGTACAAAGATAGTATCACAAACAAACACAGATGAACTGTTATCTCTAGGTAATCCTTTGAATTTCAGATAATACCTACATTCATCTGAGGGACTTGTGGTTAAGTATTGACAGCCACACGGGTCGATCGATCTGGTTAAGTTACCCTTGCCGCGTTTGGTCTGTGGATGGGTGACCATCTTTACATACCAAGACCGCTGCGTGCCTCGGAAAGCACGTTAAGCCGTTGGTCCCGGCTGTCATTTGTAGATCTTTGACAGTTATTACGGGTCTTCAGAAGCCCTCAAGTCTGGCAACCAGTCTCTTAGTAAGATTGGTATCGTAGGCTGAGAAACAGCACTTTTCGAACGTCAAAATTACATAAGACAGCCCCCTAAAACGCCCGCTCTTCATCACTTCCTAGTGCCTTAGCTGGGAAGAAGAAGTGGCGCAACAAACTCCCCAGCAGCACATCTGTCTGTTCAATTAGACAAACCCGACTCTATACAATAGTAGGTATGCAAAATAATTAACATTAAGAGACACAGAACAGTAAATTAAATTATTTGCCATATGTCAGCTAGGACACGCCAATATACCAGTAAATACAGTGAAAAACAATATTCAAGCAAAAAACAAAAAATGCAAAAAATAACGAATTACCTAAATAAAAGTCTCCTGGCATAAAGGGCTTGACCGCTTACATAAGCAATGCTGGATTATGTAACACAAAATGATAAACTACGACCATCGAAGTAAAATAAATAAACAGTTAATTACTAATAACAATAACGAAACCATGGTCAGCAAGACGACCAGGCAACACAAGCAGCACCCATTCACGAGCATATCGCAAAGATCAGCCACTACCCTCCTCGCCATATTTGAGGGAAGGCGGCAACCCGACCCCCGACGCTACCGCAAGCAGTGACATCTAAGGGAGAGTGACGAACTTGCTGCCGGTTGCTCAGAAGAATAATACGATCAACTGTATTACGCAGTAACTGGGTTGTGGAGGTCAGATAGGCAGTCGCCCCATGTAAGATACTGGTATTCAGCTGCATCTGGTTAGATTGGATGCCGACCCCAATATATTTGGGAAAAGGCTAGGCAGATGATGACCTAAATTCATCTGAAATTCCACAAAATTTCCTTGCATTCATCGAAAACGATGGTACAGGGGCCAACACATCAGATTATACGAAACTGTCAAATTTCTCCAAACGATTTTAAACCTTAAAATGTTGATGGGTAAGTTCAAAATCGAATGAGAAAATTTGACAGTTTGTGGTAACTCGATGTGCTGGCGACTATACATAGACTACCTTCACAGTCACACAAAATAATCAAAAACCAAGTATTTTTGCAGTTAACAGTTGTGGCCTAGTGGTAACGGACCCGACTTACGAGTTGTAAGTCGTGGGTTCGAACCCAGACAGGCGCTTTACTTAGTGTAAATAATTTCATCACCACGGCTCTCAAAACGGTGAAGGAAAACATCGTGAGGAAACCAGCATGTCCTAGAACCAAAAATTCGAAGACATGTGACATCTACCAACCCGCACAGGGCCCGCGTGGTATGTTACAGCCCACTCCCTCTCGTAGAGAGGAGGCGGTGTGTCCCAGCAGTGGGAATACTTTATGCTTAAGTCTTTATTGTCATCATCATCATCTTTTCAGCCGAAAGACGTCTACTGCTGGACATAGGCCTCCCCCAAAAGGGGGGGAATTTGCCATAATCGCCACGCTTGGCAGGCAGGTTGATGATCACAGTACGGTGTTAAAAATGCATAGAGAACGCTGCTGCGCATTCTCTAGGAAATACCTTGATAACATCAAATCACATAAACGTAGTGCTCATTATTATAATAGTAGTAGGAGACACGCGGAGTTTGAGGTAGGCGACACTGTGTGGAAGAAGACATATCCGCAGAATGACGCCTCCAAATTCTTTATGGCCAAATTAGCTCCTAAATACGAGAGATTTATAATTAGGAAAAAGCTTTCACCCTTAGTGTATGAATTGGAAGGCTGCAGTTCCGGTGAAAACCTTGGCTCATGGCATTAATAAGTGACAATTATAGTCACCTACCTACTTTACATGTTAAATTAAATTGTAAGGGTTTAATGTCATCATATATTATCACGGTAGACCCTTAAAGGCTACCGTGTGATGTTGTATGGAGTTGATATATTTTTATAAATATACGTTATTTCAAACAGTTTGTTGTTTTCTTGCATTTCAATATAACCATCTTGCATCTGGGTCTTCGTTCCATTACAACTAGGGGGACAAAATTTTATATGGAACTTAGTCGCCTTTTACGACACCCACGGGAGGAAAATTAGTCTTTTTTGTAAAGATAATCAAATAATTAAATCCTTCATTAGTTATTATTGTTTTTGATCATAAACTGCGTCTATATACATAGTATGTACATTGTGGCGGCATCTACAACGGCACATACGAACTACGCATCAAAGACCTGACGTCACAAATCCTGCATCGCGCTATCAGAGTTTACCGTGCGACTAGCATATATACAACATCCCGACATCAACCGTTGGGCAGTTGCCCACCAGACACGGCACCCCCCTGGTCGGAGGATCCTCCCTTTTCATTAGAGGATAAGTGAACTTTACACCCTGTTCCTCATACCTCTAAAACATACATACATAAACCACGCCTTCTTCCATGGGAGTAGGCAGAAACTACAGTACGCCACCTGCGCTCTGACAGCCTCATGTATCTATCTATTATTATATTATGTATAATTAGATGTTAATATTATTGCGTGGTTAGATTTTATGATCATTTACCAGACAGACTTAAGGAAATAGCATTAGAAAAAATCCGGTTATTTAATATCAATTACCAATAATGGCTCTAGTAATCAGACCATATAAAATTCTAAGCAAGTACAAGTCCTTGTCTTTTGAGAGTTCCGTATCTGCTAAATAGATGTGATCGATCGTCACCCAAGTGAGTTGATATTGTGTGATATTTTCTTCTACAGGTACGTTTGCAATTGGATGTAGGAATGAATTGTAGGTACAGTGGCCAACACACCAGGATAAACGAAACTGTCAAATTTCACTGCCTCTGAGGAGATCTGTGTCCCAACAGAGGAAACATTTTTTGACGTGACAACGTCTAATAAATCTATGAACGCCGGCTGCATGCACGAAAAAGGATGACTCATTGTCCCGTTACGCTCATTATACGCTTGCGCCGCATCATTCTGTTCGGTAATTTTCTACTCGGTTCGGTTGGTGGTAGGGCTAGTTTTGTAGGACTAGCTACCAACATCTTATCTAAGTCTGTTGTCATAGCAACAATGTTAACCATTTATTGTGTTTCGGCAGTAAGGGGTAAGATAGCAGTTCCTCTGTGGTTGAGGATTCCGGGAGACACTTGCTTCCACCTTCGGCCTTATCATCACCATCAGGTGAGATCAAGGCCAAGAGCTTCCCTGCAGTGCTATTCTGTAACCATCTCACCGTGAAAACTTAAGTGAAGTGAGCGTGGAGTGAGATGTCAACAGTGTAAATCTGGTTACAGTCAAGATGCAGACATGTGGACAAAAAAAAAACAATGTTTTTCTCTGCCATTCTCCTGTATCAACCCTCAGCTCAAGTTGACCCTAGACGATCGCAAAATCTACAGCTACTCTGTTTTTAAAATCTCCCCACAGGAACCGAATTTATTCGAATAAATTGCAACATTGATATTGATCTACATAAGCCATTTCCTACATTTATCTCAATCATGCGACAACGTTAAAATATTACTGCCAAGGCCATACAGAATCAGACAAGCAAAAAATACAAGTATTCGGAAATCATAAAACTAATTGGAATCACAGGATATTAGATAATTCGTAATGGTACAGTGATAATTAAGTTTCCTATGTAATTGTAAGTAATTAGTTTTAGTCATATAAAGTTAATAAACGGATAAGATGATTACCTGTGTAGGGAAAATTTTGATTGTAAGTGCTAGCTTAAAACAGTGTTGTATGTTTTAGGGTTTTGTAGTCAACAAGGAACCCTTATAGTTTCGCCATGTCCGTTTGTCTGTCTATCTGTTCGCAGCTTAGCTCAGAGACTCTTAGTAGGTACTAGAAAGCTGTAATTATTCATGGGTATACATATTATTCACACCGACAAGATGGCAAAATAAAATCTTGAACCAAAATGTAGGATACCTCCCATGTTTTTTCTCTCGTCTATCCCATGGTGTGGGGTATCGTTGGATAGGTCATTCAAAAATATTGCGGGTTTGTGAAAATCATTATTCGATTCAAGGATCCGTTTGCGTAACATTAAGCTTTAAAGAGCTAGTTTTTTTTAGACTCAAGTGTGTCTTCTTGCCAGCTAAATGTTTGTTTAAGGATACGTGAAATTCACGCCAGTAGTATATTTAACGAAGTTAAAAGGAAAACTATCATAGAAAAATAGGCTTTACAGGAGAAGGAGTCAACCAACCTACATTTGCAGTTGGAATGTATGGGAGAACATGTACATGTTTAGTTTTTTCTTGTCATTTTGTCCCAACTACGGAGCCCTTCATTGTGCGTGGTCCAACACGCACTTGGCCGGTTTTTTTTATAATTATGCTTGCAAGTAATTATGTATAGACAGCTAACTTTTTATTAACAATCCGTAATGACTGTGAATAAGACCTCTTGTTAGGAATAATGCCTTGGTATATATACAGGGTGCATTTTTTAGATGGGGCATTAAGGGTAGGTACCTTATCCGTTTTCGTTATAGAAAAACTGTTTCAGGAGACAGTCAATAATGTTTTGAGAAATTTAAATCAACATTCAAAGGTTTTGAAAAAAAATTACAGTCGGCATTAAAGTGGGCCATTTTCACAAAAACTTTTTTTGATGCCAATCGATCCTGTTTGTCATAAGAAATAAAAAATTATATAGGACCAACTGAGGTTTGAGTACTAGAAAATTCAGAAATCACAAAAAACATTTCCTAAACGTTGTACAGTATTGAAGGATTTTTTTTTTGTTTTTTTTTTTTTTTTTTTTTCAGAATTACCGAAATCTCAAGCAACAAACTAGGTATCTAAATTCTGATCTCTACGTCAGTAAAATTATAACGTGTTTTCGTTCAAAATCCGAAATTTATTTTAGTTTTGTTTATTTTGGGCCAGTTTTTATTGTATTTTTTTTTTTTTCATTTCTTCTTCGGCTGCGCCTGAGAAATTTCAAGCCTCGCCACTGCAGCACAATGCAATTTTCGGGGCATAATGATGATTCAGGGCATTGTCAATCATCGTAATCCAACACGCCAGTCTAAGAAGAAAAGTGGTTTCACAATACGCCTCGACACTTTTAATCCTCAACCTGGGCCTCAAGTCTGCTATTACAATAGTGTCAGAATGGTCTTTTCATTGTGAGTTTTTGACAGATTTGCCATACAAACACTGTCAAATACTCACAATGGCGAGACCATTCTGACACTATTGTAATAGCAGACTTGAGGCCCTGCTCAAATGAATTAAAAGTAACTCGAAGACGCCTATTTGCATGAAAATCAATGCAGTAAACCTGTTTATCGTCAGTTATTATGCAAGACTGTCAACACAAGCTTGGCATTTATTTGCAAATTGATTTGCATTTAGATTCTTGAACAAAGAAAGCAAAGATAAGAAAGAATTTAAGACAATACCTTTTTTTGTATAGAGTTTTGGCGGGACTATCAGTCATGAAAGATTATATTGTTAAGTTTCATATTGAGACACGAAGCAACAAAATACGATCTAGAGGAATGTGGCCGTTTTTCCTTAGATCGAATTTTGTTGCTTCGAATCTCAATATAAAACTTTATAAAAGGTAATAGAAAATTCTAGACACACTTACCGAGGGAGCTGATTGAGCCGTCAGTCACGAGATACTTAAGACTGCGCCGAGTGCACAGTGGCGCCCTCATCGTTATTTCGGTGATTTCTTTTATTTTTGAATGAAAATGCAGAAAATAAGCTCGTCAAGTTGTGCTTCACAAGACCATACGTTATTATTACTACAAACAGTAGTTTTAAATTGTTATGTTTTATTGTAATCATTAAAACGGAGCTTAGTGGCCACTAGTTTCCGTTTTAATGATTACAATAAAACGACGTATAGTCTTGTGAAGCACAACTTGACGAGCTTATTTTCTGCATTTTCATTCTAAAATAAAAGAAATCACTGAAAAAACGATGAGGGCGCCACTGTGCGCTCGGTAGCCTCTTAATATTTTTTAAAGGACCACCGGTCCACTAGCCCACTAGTGGACCGGTGATCGCCCTCTTAAGGCGAAAGCGTCTGACTAGCCCGCGAAATTCAATTTTACTTAAGGTTTTTCCAATTTGCAGGTCAGTATTAGGTTGTATTTAATCAAAATATGATTTGCGAAAATACAACTCCTTAAGTTATAATTGCCCTCAAATGTAATGATGTCATGAAATAGTAATTCAATAGGGTTACTTGGTCTTAAACAGTTATATTGATGATTGTAAATATTATGATTTTGTAAATATATACCTGTTACAGTTGCGAACCATATTTTGATCAACTAACAACCTAATACTGACCTGCAAATAGGGATGAGTCCTGGATAAAAAAAAAAGAATAACTGTTTAGTCCGCCAATCAGATAATAAAAAAATTATTAGACACGTATTTTTTGCTTTATCATATTAATAAAAAATTACTTAGATAAAACACATTAAACTTGGGGAGTGGGGGCTCGTTACGTCACAGCTACGTATAAAATCTACTTAGAGGTGACGTCAATGAACTCAATGTATCGCCGTAATGTTTTGATTACGTAAAAAAAGAAAAATACGTGTCTAACTTTTTTTTTTTATAATCTACATGACGGAAATAAAAATTTTTAGTCATCATCCCTATTGCAAGAAACGTAAGAAAATTTGGTGGGCTACCTTAGCGCTTCCCCTTTACGACCATAATGGTAATGAAACATTATGAAACAAACAATACGCCCCAAATAATATTGCATAGCAATTGTTGAGCCCTACTATGGAAATCGAGTTTGTCTGCAATCGAAAGTAACTTTTATTGCCTTAATTCGGGACCTGGTTTCACTGTCGCAATTCGGGTACAGTGTATGACATTAATTTTCAAGTTTGGTGCGTTGCTAAATGCGAAATGTGGGTATTAATAAATTGTAGCACCTATTTGCATGTGTATCGCATGTACTTGCAACATGTTGGAGTTGAAATTATGGTGTTAGCACAGTTTAAAGTGGAATATAAGTTGTGGAACTTACATGATTTGTAGTCGTAGAGCCGTACTTCATAAACGAGTTGCATGTAAACACATTTATTTTGTTTGATTGACTTAAGAGTGTTCATCCCGCGTGGGCTGGCAACGTCGCATTTATAGTGGTTTTTCGTGATAATTTTATTAAATTTAAATCAAAGTACCATTTTTTTTGTAGTCAAGCACTATATCTTTGTATTTTATAATTATTTTTAACATTTACTTAATAGTAAATACAAAATATTTAGTCGTAATACTTCAAATAGAATATATATGGAGGAGCTCGTGGCTAAGTAATAACAGCCGCACGGGTCGATCCGTCAGGTTAAGCTACGCTTGCCGGGGTTGGTCCGTGGATGGGTGACCATCTTTACATACCGAGACTCCTCCGTGCCTCGGAAAGCACGTTAAGCCGTTGGTCCCGGCTGTCATTCGTGGATCTTTGACAGTCGTTACGGGTCGTCAGAAGCCCAAAAGTCTGACAGCCAGTCTTACCAAGGGGTATCGTGTTACCCAGTTACTAGGTTGTGGAGGTCAGATAGGCAGTCGCTCCATGTAAAATACTGGTAGTCAGCTGCATCCGGTTAGAATAGAAGCCGACCCCAACATAGTTGGGAAAAGGCACGGCAGATTGATTGACTTCAAATAGAATATAATTGTCAATTTTTCAATTTTTATGAGTAAATACCAAAATAACTGTAAATAAATAGCACACATACTTATAAATAAAAAAGATCTAGTGCTTGACTGAAAAAAAATAGTACTTTGGTTTAATATATATATATATATATTTTTTTTTTACTATGGTTTTGCTATTGACTTTGGTCTAGGTCCGGGTGACAGATACAAAGTCTACTATGGAGTGAGCTTACCCAGAAGAAGCCTGTTAACTCTCACTTTGAATAGATTAGGGTTGTATGCGTTCGGAAACACAGACGCAGGCAGAGAGTTCCACTCCTTTGCTGTACGCATTATAAAACACGTTTGAAAACGCTTAGTGAAAAAAAAAAAAGGAACGCTTTAATTTAATAAAAATAATCGCACAAAACCTCTAGAAATGCGACGTTGCGAAATTCGCGCGGGATAAACGCTCTTAATCTTTTAGAGGATCGTTGGCGTTATGTATGCCTGTCTACCTTTGTAAATACAAAATGAATATAAACCACATGTGCATTTTCTGGTCCCAAGTTATCTCTCTGCCAAATCATGGAAGAATCTTCTTTCTTATTTTTTTTTTTTTCAAACTTTACTCCACACTAGGAATTTCTCCTGTATTTGTCCTGGATTGGTTCACCAGCTTAGTAATTTACTTCAGACTCCACTCACATTCATGTTTATAATAATAGCAAAGCTGAAACGTAATTCGAAACTACTTCCACCTTACAAACAACATCGAAAATCATAGTTCAACGGACAACGGTAGCTTATCCCAAAACGGATCTCTAACCTCCTACTCCAAAATCCGATAATCCAAATCAACAATGCATTCAGTCACGTGACACGATCATTTTCGCCGTGGACCACATCGCCAAGGACGCGTCAGTTCCCACATTATTTACCCTTTAGCCCACTTACCTAAGCCATGCCCATTGCAATACAAATTAGACATTCTGAGCATGACGTGGCTTGCTTTATTCCCTCGTGCTGGAAAATCTACCACTGAGCTTTTAAAGCTAGATACGTTATGTTCTTTGTGCGAAATTGGGCACGGATTGATTACAAAGTATGGAATTGTGGTGGTATGGAACTGTTGGGCCATGTGGACGTAGACATAAATACAGTATGTAATTTATTTTTACTTTTTTTTAATTCATATCTTTGAAGATAAAGAATCAGGAAGGCTTTAAACTTCAAATACCTGAAGGTAATAAGATAAAATAAATAAATATCAATATTTATTTCAGGAAATGATTATCGTCATAATATTAATTTGATTATTACCCGTTGGGGATCATAAAAATTCTTAGTAAGCATACGTTAATCTCTATAATTTTAATTTTCCCTTCAGGCAATAAGAACCAGTATCAATTAAATCCGTCAACACCTTGCCGAAAGGTGTTTAAATTTTAACATTAAAATACAAATGAACTTACAAACGGCCTACCAGGTAAAACAAAAAAAACATGTAGTGTCTCTAAAATATTATGCCAAGCCAAAAATGCATCGTGTTATCGTGTACCAAGGTCCCATTTTGATTGATATTTAAATTATTACCTCAGCTACTACGAGTTTTATTGCATTATTATTTAACACAATAACAAAATTATTAATAAAGTCCGCCATTTTGTTTTTATCGGTTTTTGAAAGCCTCCTAACCTTTACATTGCTGGTAGAGACATTTAAATGCTATTATGTATTAAAATGTAATAAAATATACTGCGTATTAGTGTAATTGAAACCGAAACTCATTTATTTTTATTAATAAAATATTGATTAAGGTTGAATTTGGTAAAAGATACTTATTTTTACCTAAACGTCATCTAGAGCTATACATTATAATAATCGTCCTCCTAATGAATGGCTTTAAAAACAACTACTTTTTTTAACTTAAATAGAAAGCAAAGAATTTAAAAATCTATTTAATAAAAATCTTAAATTCACTGACTGACAACGTACAACTTAAACCACTGGGTCCAGAAGCATGTTTCACCCGCTAAAGAGACAAATAGGGGATGAAATTTTGTGACGAATCTGACAGCTAAGCATTGTAATGATGACTTTACCATCCAGTTAAGGCGATCATAACCGACTTTTAATGATTTTATACTCAAGATCACGTCTAAATGAGTAGTGTTAAGGCCTGAAACTGCGTTAAGCGGACGCCCACGCGGTTCCATACAAAAGTGCTCCGTCGCGGGGACAAGCGCGGGCGTATGTCGCGGAGGCACGTGCGTGGCCCGGTAGCGCCAGCTTACTGACTGTAGTTTTATTTTTTACTAGTCATGGTTTTGCTAAGTTCTCCATCGACACAACTGTACACATGCGCACCGTTAAAATTAAACTACGGGTATTTCATTTCCCACAGAGCCCCCCGCGTATCCATGCGCGTACACATGCAACGGGTGCCCGTCGCGGACGCCCGCTTAACGCAGTTTCAGCCCTAATGATTTGGAAAAAATATATGTTAAATTAGAGCATTTTTTTTAATAACTTACATAACATTACGCCTTGTTTCTCCGAAAGGTTAGGCAGAGTTTGTATATTGATCTGAATATGATTTGCAATTAATCAACTTCGATTAATGATTATAATTCTATAAATACAGATTTGGGATGGTCGCGAATCATTTTCAAATCAATATACATCCAGACAATGAGCTGCAAATTGCAAAAATCCTAAGAAACCTTGAATTTCGCGAGCTACCTTAGCGCTCCCCCTTAAAAGCCGATGTACCGCAGAGGGCATTTCACGGTTAATTATTATGGTATAAATAGTGATACCAGAAGCAAACCCAAGTCACATTACACAAAAAACTTCGTTTAATTTGCGTGCATAAAAACACCATATTAATTGCCAAGTCACTTCTAATCTGATCTAATTCATTTGTATCTCAAGTCTCAACTATAGAATGACCTTTAAATAAATAGTCATATTAATAGTACTGTGAGAACCAACACCGTATAAAATCTGAACTGGACACTTGGTTATATAAACCATTTACAGAAGACCTACCTTGCCTCCTTGGCTCCTCAAAAATACTGGCAAGTAAAGGGGAAGCTTTAGTTTGAGGCAGCTCAAGTTATGTTAACCGGTACCTTAAGTCCAGCTGGTAATGTCTTACGCCTTGGCATTTCGAAATTAGTTCATGTTGTTAACGCAGGACGATGATTGATAAATGCATTGGATAATAAAATATGTCCTTGTTCAATTAAATGTTAGAAAGATATGAGATCTAATTGTACCAATGAGAAGCCTTGAAATATTGATGAGATGTTAAGATGGACTACTTTAAATGAAGCAATAATGAAAGAAGTTGATGAATCGACACTTAAATAAAAATAATCAATAAAATCCTTTCACTTTTTTATGTTTTTAATGCATAATATACTTGCATAAATTTTAATATTAATTATGCAATCATTTTAACAAAGTATGTTTTAAGTTACAGAAACTCGCAAAATTCTATGAAGTGTTTAAAATATATTTTATCCGTAGCGGAAAATGGTTCCATCCTGTAGGTACGAGTATAGGTCCATCTCCATCGGCAAATGAGGCAACGATGTCTTTGAACCTTGAAATTAAAATAAATACCTAATTGCCAAAGCACCTCAACAAAATAACATTTATTTAATTGATTGTCAAACGAACTGTAACAAATTCAATAAATCTCAGTCACAACGAACATTACTTGTTACATTATTTATTTAATGGAACCATTACCAACAGGACCTTGTTAAACTAGACTAGTTTTTAGACCCAAGGTCATAATAACACACATTATAAAACTATTAGACACGCATTTTGTCTACATAACACACCCTTATAAGTAAACTATAGTTTATCAAATGTCAGCGCCTATTGTAACACGGCCCTAAGCTTTAAGGTGGTATGTTCCGACAGAGAACACTTTTACTAGTTTTTGGAAATCCGTGGGAAACATAAAAAACAGTGTTATAAAATTCTGGAAAAAAGATCTTATTTAAGGATCTGGCGGACTTGCAATTATTGATTTTAATAACACGATTAGATTAAATTTGCTGGATAGAAAACTATCCCAAAGTTATCCCTTTTCGTAACGTTTAACTAATCTTATAGCTACACAAATGAATCATCAATACAAAATTCTGGAAAAAAGATATAGTATATTATTAAGGATCTGGCGGACATGCAATTGCTTTTAATAACACGATTAGATTAAATTTTCTGGATAGAAAACCATCCCAAAGTTATCCCTTTTTGTAATGTTTAACCAATCTCAATACAAAATAATGAAAAGGTAATAAGATTATTTCGCACAATTCGCTGAGTTTGTCTTGATAAAATGATTAAAATACTATGTTTTAATACCTACCAAATTCGCGAGATAACCACTAGCGACTTCGCGAGCCTACTTCAGTCGGATCGTAGCGCCTTAAATAATAGTGTGTATTTTAATAAATTGTTTGTAAGGTAGGGCTGTTGGTATCATTTAAAGCCTAAGGTAATAATTGTTATGATATAATAACATGGAATAGATATAATAACTTTGTTGTAGGTCACAGTAATTATCACTGTCCATATTTCTTTCAACATTATTTGAACCCCATTATCATGAGTTAACATTTGTCTCTGTATTTTTCATTATGTGCTTGTTGCAATACTATCTTGGTAGGCCAAAAATAATATTTGCAGCTAGACAGTTCTAGATTTATTTAGGAAAAAGAACAAACTTAAGGGTACCTATTCTCCATTTGAAATAAGATTAGACATTTACTCGTAAAGAAACCTTTTTTGCAGTACGTTCAACCGATTTTGACTTCTATTCCGTAGGCACAAGAGAGGGTTGTCACCGGTCCACTAGCGCCACTCCTATAAAAACATGTTATCTCGTGACTGAGAAGGAATTATGAAAAACGGCTCAATCAACTATATCGGTAAGTGTGTCTAGAATTTTCTAATACCTTTTTTAAAGTTTCATATTGAGACACGAAGCAACAAAATTCGATCTAAATAAAAACGGCCACATTCCTCTAAATCGTATTTCTATCACGGATTTGAACGCACATGTCTTTTGGGGGGGTAAGGACTTAATGGAGCTTTGTGTACTTGGATATAATGTGAAAAAATTTACAGCAGTAGTATCGAAGTTAAATGGAATACTACCACAGCTAAGTAGGCTTTACAAGTTACCGAGTAATAATCGACCAACTTACATTTATAGTTGAAAAACATGTTCTCCCATACATTCTGTATCGAAGAACATGTTTTTCGACCACAATGTTAAGTTTGTTCTTGAGTTAAGTTCATACCCACTACGGAACCCTTAATTGTGCGTGGTCCGACCCGCACTTGGCCGGTTTTTCTACGTAAAGCAAGAATTTTCTGCTGCTGTTCTCTGTACACCCGATTTATACCATAAAAAGTAACCACTGAATAATGTCCCACAAATTAGTCTAGTATTAATACCTAAACAAAATCATATCAACCTTTGTAAGGAAAACCATTAAAATGCAATTTATTATAATAAATTATAACATAATAAATAACACCTCCAAATATAAATGCACATTACCACGGCACATATCTCATTGACACAAGAACGCTCTAATTTTGGTCGAATGTCCGCAAGTACCAAGACCCAAGGTCCACCAATCTCCTAGACGGGCCGCGGTTTTAGAAAACCTAGTATAATAGGCTATAGTATTGAATTTATTGCTTCCTTGAGTATAATAAAAACATTAAGACATGTTGATATTATATAGAATATAGTTTTGAATACCTATATAGTGGCCAGTCTTTCCATCATAAAAACCGGCATAAATGGTTGAGATTTTTCAAAATACGAATCAATAGAATTTTATAATTCTTAATTTTATTTTAAAAAAATACGAAATCTACCCAAAACTGTTAGTAAAAAAACCTCAACCATTTGAGCAAAGCGGGGTCAGCTAATTGCAAAATAAAGGGTTCCGTAATTGCGACGAATTTATCCCAAGAACAAACCATTGTAGAATGAAATACATGTTCTCCCATACATTCCAACTGTAAATGTATGTTAATCGACTATTACTCGTTAACTTGTAAAGCCTATTTAGCTGTGGTAGTTTTCCATTTAACTTCGATACTACTGCTGTGATTTTTTTTACATTATACCGGGGGGAGGGGGGGGGGGGGGGCACTTGACTCTAACAAAAATTTGCAATTGAAAGCTTAATATTATGCAAAATGATCCCTGAATCTAAAAATGACCGGCCTATCCAACGATACCACAAAAAATATCGTCTCCACTTTTAGTAGGGGAGGTACATTTTTTTTTTTTTCAATTTCATTTTACTACTTTGTCGGCGTGATTAATATTTATACCCATGCCAAATTACAGCTTTCTAGTACTAAGGGTCTCTGAGCTAAACCCCGGACAAACAGACAGACAGACAAGGCGAAACTATAAGGGTTCCTTGTTGACGACGGAACCCTAAAAAGTAAGTTGGAGTCTTATTTCCTACGAAATATATAGGAAAAGTTTTCTTGTGATTTATGACTTTTCTAGTACTCAAAACTCAGTTCGTCCCTTAGACTCCAGTCCTGGTTATAAGCTATCTGCGTGCCAAGTTTCATCCAAATCCGTTTAGCTGCTTTAGCGTAAAAGAAAAACCAAACACACTTTCGCATTTATCATATTAATTAGGATTAAATAATTACAGGTATTTATTTTTTCTACGAAGGCAATAATACACAATTTGATACCGAGTAGGTACCGTACCACTTAGAGGCTAAAAAAGGAGATGGCTGGAATATTAACTGACCCCCAGTTACTGACTGCCAGTTACTGCTTGTCGCGGGTTCGATTCCCGCACGGAACAAATATTTGTATGCCCTACAAGTAGTTGTTCCGGGTCTGGCTGTTTGTGTATGTGAGTTTTAATGTTTGTAAATGCACCCACGATACAGGAGAAATTCCTTGTGGAGCAACATTTTCAAAAAAAAAAAAACCAACAAAACAAACAAAACTGAAAACATAATTATTGAAATTCACTTGTTGTTAGCTTTTTATTGGTTCTTGTTTTCTCAGCCAATCAATCACAACAGTTCAAAGGATCTGACAGATTTACGAACAGATCTGATCATGCAGTCTTCATAAGGCTTTAAGGAGCCGGAGGTTGAATAAACTTACCAACATTAGAAAATACGCGTCCTGGCAAAACAATCTGATAGCGGTCATTTAAGTACCCCACAAAACTATTAAACGTACAGTGGCCAGCAAATCAAGCTACACGTAACTGTCAAATTTCCCCAAACGATTTTAAACTATAAATGTTGATGATTAAGTTCAAAATCGAACGAGAAAATTTAACAGTTTGTGGTAACTTGATGTGCTGGCCACCGTACATTCGACATTCTCGTGTGTGCCTAGACAAGACACCAAATACCTTTACTTTACCGGTAATTTGTACTTACAAGTAACCATAAAAGGTACGGTCAACTGGACATCAGTGGTGACACTTGCACTACGAAAATCGCCCTTACAGCTACGACATAAAGGCGCTGTCAGTGTCAATTTGTTAGAACTGTTTGCGTTTGACTGTACGTACAGATTTTTTATCGAGCACCATTATGAGAAGAATGTCTCTTACATTTATTCATAATAATTATAATTTAATTGCGGAAAAAATAAATGGTTGTGACATTAATTAAGCTTACTTAATCATATTTTATAGCAATCGATTTATGAAAGAGGGTAGGGTACACAATAGTCGGTCTAGAGTTTTATAATATTCCGCAATGAAGGTTATTCTCCACAGGTTTCAAGAAATATTAGGAATTGAATATGTAATATCTTCGAGGGGCTCGTGGCTAAATGATAACAGCCGCATGGTTCGATTGAAGGTAAGCTACGCTTGCCGCGGTCAGTTCGTGGATGGGTGACCATCCATTACTTATCGAGACCCCTCCATGCCTTGCCTTTACGGGTTGAATTTCCAAAAATCCGTTCTTATCGGATGCCTACGTCACAATAACTATTTCCTATTGCAATCTGTGTACCTTAGCCAAATCCATTCAGTGGTTTGAGCTATGTGTTGATAGCCATCAGTTTTTCTAGACAAACTTTGACACCCCCTATCCTCCTTTATAGGGTAGTTTAAAAAAAACTGAAATAAACAAACTTTATTATTTAATTAAGATAAGCATTCGTGCCAAGTTTCAAGTTTATAAACTCAAGGAATAAGATTTTTCAAACAAACGAATTCCCCCCTTTTTACCCACTTAAAGGTTGAATTTTCAAAAATCCTTTCTTAGCTGACGTCTTCTACTCTATATCTTAATCTAATCTAGCCTAATCTATCTTAATCTATATCTATATCGATTCTCCCGGAGAAGGGGATGGGGGGGGGTTCTCCGGGGAAGGCCGCACAGGTCGATCGATCAGGTTAAGCTACACTTGCCGCAGTCGCTCCATGTAAAATACTGGTATCAGCTGCATGGTTAGACTGAAAGCCGACCCCAACATAGTTGGGAAAAGGCTAGGCAGATTGATTGTGTAAAAGCTCCTACAAACAGGCGCGATACGCGACGTAACACAAGGCACCGCATGTCGTGCAACGAGCCGTGCCTTTGTGTCACGCGTCTTCGCGTTGTGAGTCGCGATTGGATGAAAATAAAGCAAGTTGAAGCATCCAATTGGCCAATCAGATGTCAATATTTTCTTTCGAAAGAGAACTAGCCTTAATTAATTATTCGAATTAGTGCAGAAAGATAAGAGCTTATGCACTCCATTTATTCTTATTCCGGTAATAGAGTTGAATATAAAAATAATAAAATAATTAACTAGATAGTTATTAACCCGATATTTAAATCTTGATCGCCTGACTGTAACAACTACCTGAATGAGTAGACTTGACTATTACCTATTGCAATTTGTTTTTGTAGTAAAAACTCCTTTAGCCGAGTTGAGCGTTTTTGGTAGGGGAAAAACTTATGGGTTCACGTCACCGAAACCAGAATGCGCCAGAATCACAGTTATTCAAAAGTTAAAAAAAAAAAAATGTTTTACTAGAGTCGCGTCGCGTCTTTCTGCGGGAGCTTTAACAGCTTTACTATAGCATATAAATGAAATGAAATGAAATCGTTTATTCTGTAAATAGGATATCGGAATCACTTTACACGTCATATAAAAAATATAAAAACAAGCTTGGTGAAGTCGACATTTCCTATCTGACTACCCCTGAGATAAAATGGCGAAACAAACTCAGGGGTCAAAATTTCTTTTAAAGTCCAGACATAATCTTGGTCAGATCATGTGAGTACCATGTAGATCCGTGGTCTGAAATGGTCTTTTGAGGAAAGAACCACACAATTTTGAGTGGACCTGTCCAGTCAGTGCAAGCATTTGTCAGTAAACGTGTAGCTCAACTCAGGATTTAATTAAATATACCTAGACCCCTTCCTGTTCCTTCTCAAGCAACTATCTTAAAATCTAAGCATTGAGCCAGTGACAACAACAATCCATATACCTTAGAATGAATAACTAAAAGAAAATGAATGAGTTAAAGATGAATGAGACGTGGCTGAACTATTCTTGCAATTAACTCAGTCGAACACCTGTGTTACCAGGAGGGTACCAAGATGCATCCGGGTTGAGGCATATCAGTGCAATCTCTCATGTAACGCAGGAAGTGTGGGTTCTGCGTGACAATATGAGTACACGTTTGATAAAATGATAACTATGAACTTGATGAACTTGATAAATGATGCAACTTTTCATTAAGAATATGTCCTTATTGTTTTTGTGAATGGCTTTCAGTGGAAGGAAATTATGTAATTAAGAGCGCATACTACGGTCCACTACCGCCACTCCTTTATAAAAATATTATCTGGTGACTGAGAAGGAATTATGAAAAACGGCTCAATCAGCGACCTCGGTAAGTGTGTCTAGAATTTTCTAATCTATAATATAAAAATGAATCGCAAAATGTGTTGGTAAGCGCATAAAGGCTCGTACAAACTCGTGCGATATGGCGGGCGCCACGCGACACTAGTAGCACAATTTCTTTGTCGGTGCCTGTCGCGCCCGCGATATCGCGCGAGTCTGTAGGAGCCTTAACTCAACAACGCCTGGACCAATTTTACCAATTCTTGTTTTTTAAATGTTCGTTGAAGTCCAAGGATGGTTTTTACGGCGAGAAAAATTTGGGTAGGGTAGAGTAGGGTAGGGTAGGTAGGTAGGTAGGTAGGGTAGTATAGTGTAGGGTAGGGTAGGGTAGGTAGGTAGGTAGGGTAGTCTAGGGTAGGGTAGGGTAGGTAGGTAGGTAGGTAGGGTAGGGTAGGGTAGGGATGTAGGTAGGTAGGTAGGGTAGGATAGGAGGTAGGTAGGTAGGTAGGATAGGAGGTAGGTAGGTAGGTAGGGTAGGGTTGTAGGTAGGTAGGGTAGAGTAGTGGAGTTTATACTATAGCTTTTGACAGAACGAAGTCTGTCGGGTCAGCTAGTACCTTTTATAATGTTTCATATTGAGACACGAAGCAACAAAATACGATTTAGAGGAATGTGGCCGTTTTTTAATTTTGTTGCTTCAAAAATCCAGACTCCGGGTTGCTACTGAGAAATTTCTGATAGAAAAAGCCAATAAGCAGGTCTGCTGGAAGAAATTTCTTAAGAAATAAGCAGTACCTTTGTACTGAAATTATAATTATGTCGTATCTCTATGTATTTAACTGTGTTTACATAAATAATAAAATAAATAACATTGTGCCGAAATATAGCACAATATCTTTAAGAAGATTCCTTGCAGCAGGAAATTCGGGTTCTGCCAAGTCGCGAAAGCTGACTTTTGGCTCTAGGACCCTATTAATCCTTTAGGTTCTCTAAACCTTTAAACACACCCACTTCTCCAACACTTTGAAAGCCAAGCAATTTTGTAACGCGCATTCCCCTACGCCGGCCATTTACGGCATTGTTGTAAATTCTACATTAAAAATTTGCTGCTTTTGTATATGCTAGAATAACAAAATTAACGGGTAAAATTAATTATTTATAGATAATTAATTTTCAAGTAATAATAATATGTGCAAGTATATAAAAAAGGGAGGAAAAAGAATCAAAGGGCATCAAAAAATTCGTCCGCATCGCTGTTAACAGGAAAAGTGCCCAAAAGGCTGGCAGCATTGCCACGTTGTATGGCAATACTGATTCTTTGGCCAAGAAATAGGCCAGCCTAATAATAGAATAACTAATTTATTTTTATAATAAAAAATAAATAAAAAGTGTTTTGAAAACATAAATACCTACTCATTTTCCGCCGCCGCCCGCGCCGGCTGGCTCGACGCATTCCTTGCAATACCTCCCCTTGCACCCCACACCTTACGTAAATGAATCGCCTATGAGTGTGTAGATACACAATGCAATTATACGCCGATCACGACAGCAGGACGTGTTTTTGGTGCACGGAGGAAAACTGAGCGTCATGAACCAGGGTCGTGATCGGCTGTCAAGGAGCTAAAAATATCGTGGTATAACATAGATGGACAACAACAACACAAAGTGGACCAATGACCTTGTGAAGGCTGCAGGAATTCGCTGGATGCCGGAAGCACAGAACCTGTCGAAGTGGCGGTGCTTAGGGGAGGCCTCTGTCCAGCAGTGGACGTCTTTCGGCTGAAATGATGATGATGATAACATAGATCCCTGCTTACCCTAGCCTTTTACCAACTATGTTGGGTTCAGCTTCCAGTCTAACCAGATGTAGCTGAATACCAGTATTTTACACGTAGCGGCTGCTGATCTGACCTCCACAACCCCGTTACTGGGAAACACGATAGCCCTTAGTAAGACTGGTTATCAGACTTTTGGGCTTCTGGCTACCCGTAATGACTGTCAAATATCTACCAATGACAGCCGGCAACAACGGCTTTACGTCCTTTCCGAGGCACGGAGGAATCTCAATATGTAATGGATGATCACCAATCCACGAACCGATCACAGCAAGCGTAGCTTAACCCTTTCATCGATCCATGCGGCTGTTATCATTTAGCCACGAGCCCCTATTATATAACATAGATCCATCATTTCAAATAATCTTTCATAATGTATTTAGAACTGTTGCAGCCTTTAAAAGAAGAGTAAAAGATCACTATCTTTCCATTTCGTCATAGTTGCATAATAATGTATTTATTATTTTCCACTACATTGTAGTTCCAAGTACATATTTGAGTGATATTTATTTTAGAAGTATGTATGTAAGTATATTCTCTTATTTTATGTTTATTCGTTTTTATATTAGAGTATAGGTATTTTGATTTTATGTTTATTTTTTCTGTTCTACTCTTACACACGTTATCTACATCTCTATATCTACTTTCCTATCGCAGGTATGCAGGAAGAGATTTCATTAGAAATAAGCATTACCTTTGTACGTATTTTTCTTTTCCTTTCTTCTTGTATATTTATATATGTGTACATAAATTGTTAAATAAATAGAATTGGTTTAAAATTAAATAGTTAGCCGAAAATATTTAAAAAGAGCTGGCAAAACTTTTTTCTAAAAACCAACAACACAGAAATCACCAATCAATACCAACAATCGAAATCAAATTGTTCATAATCCATTGCTGTACTACAACAAAATATTTTCAAAAAAACAAAACAGAACAGTACAAAACACGCAATGGATGGAAAAACAAAACATGAAACTAAATGTTCCGTGAGATAATGACTGGAGTCAACAAATGAGACGTTTTATTGGCTAACAGTCGTGTTCTCGATTTGCGTAATCGATTGTTAAAAAAGCTATTATTGTTTCTGTTTTTTGTCTAAACTTCTAAAGGCATGATTTACCCCGTTCTTTATTATGCAAGCCAAAGACACGAATAAAGTGTACAATGTTAAATCGTGCTGATTTCTATTTCGTGTTAATTATTTAGTTAAATTACCTAAACACGAGACTTGTACGTATTTCATTAAGTCAAACTTTTCCTGTCTTTAGTATTTTGAGTTTTTAAATCTTAGTTGAAGAAAATCTACATCAAAAACATTCTACATTAGTTTTGCAGGCCCAAAATAAATATAAGCAATTCACATTTCACTTAATCACACAGATACACAATGTATTGTACGTATCTGTGTGATTGCGATTAGGAAATCATCAAGAAAATCAAGTTAAATGATATGTCCGAGTTTATCAGTGATAAACTCGGACATATCATCTAACTTGATTTCCTTATGTGAAACCAATGTTATTCAGACTATAGGCGATAGTAGCTCACCGTTACCATATGGTCACTTTTACTTTTACTTCGGCCAAAATTTTTACTTTACTTAAGAATAATATTATACTTAAGTAAAGAAAAACATTTATTGTCACAAATGAGAGCATTCATAAGAATTTGGTACATAGATACAAGATTTATTTATTTTTGCTTTGGGTACTAAAACTAGAACCTAAACTTAGCCAGGGCTTGTATTTTGGGAGTTAGTCCTCAAAAATGGAACATTACATTACAGGGAAATCGCCTCAACGTGAATGTCGTGACCAAAATTATTATTAATAAAGGATATTAGTTTGTCAAGTCTACCAATTTTTTTTATTTTTTATTTTGGCTTACCAGCCCGTTACCCGCGATTAGTGTTAGAATTTCGTCATCAACAAATCAACGGCTAACATAGCAATTCGTACAAATAGCTGTTAATTATTATTAATTATACCACATTTCAAGCTAAAGCAAGCGTTCCGTGCGCGGTTTCGTCAGCCTCACTCAATCGGCCATTACAAACATTTGATAATACCCTATTCATTCATATTACCTCACACGAGTTACAAGCGAATATGGGAAACATAGCTTTGTACAAAAACACTTAGATATTGACACAATAACAATAGCAACTGGCAACCACATTGGCAAGAGTTGTGTCCATTAATACGAACGATAATGAAGTTTTATTTGATCGTGTATAGTACAACTATTTTCTTAATGTCCCTCGCCAAATTCCAAAGGACGCTCCCAATTGTTGGACTACCGTTTCAAATAAAAATACTCAAGATATAGTAAATCAAAATATATTTTAATAATTCCACTTGGAGCACTTTTCACTTCAAATACTGAACGACGACTGACCAACATTTCAGTTACGACACAAAACTATGTACTATGGTAAAGCAGTACGGAGCATCAAGCGCCATAACGGACATTATAATTATGTACTGCTTTACCTTAGTAAGTCAAATACATTAACGGGGAAGCGCTAAGGTAGCCCGCGAAATTCAAATATTTTTGCAATTTGCAGATCAGTGGCAGGTTGTATGTTGATCAAAATATGATTTACGACCGTAACAACTATGTATTTACAGAATTATAATCATTAGAACCAGCAATACAACTCATTAAGTTAGAATTGCTGTCAAATGTAATGATTTTATGAAATAGTCGTTCAATACAGTTACTTGGTCTTTGACAGTTGTATTGATGATTTTAATGATTATAATTCGGCCGCATATCATATTTTGATCAACATACAACCTGAAAAAAACCAACAAAAAACGTAATAATATTTGAATTTCGCGGGCTACCTTAGCGCTTTCGCCTTAATCTTAATAACTTTCTATACACTGTAATAACTATTTATAATATGGCAATTCATTATTTACGTATAAAATCTGTTCAGCACATTTTGAAGACGAGAATGTTCAGCTAATTATGCGCTGAACAGATTTTGAAAATACTTCTTAATTGCCCGAAAGTAGGAGCACAAACATACCTCGAAATGTTGTTGGGCAGAAAGAGCTGTATTCAACGCTTGATTTACCTAACATAATCCACCTCGATGTACTAAAAAAAAATTACTAGCTATTACTTATATTATGTTTATTTCTGTGCAATAATAATAATTCATGTTATTTCTTTAATTTGTTTAAAAAAAAATACGAAGTTGCGCAAATAACTCACCGCGAGTGAATTTTGCAAGACTGCAGCCTTAATACTTTTCATATTACGCTTTAGTTTACGCGTAATATGAAAGGTGTTCAAGAAGAAGATCCTCAAATTCAGTCCATTTAAGTAAGACCTACAAAATAATAATTAATAATAGCTATTGGGTGCAGCCAGAACTCAGATCAATCTTGAATAATAAATAATATATATTCGTCTGAAAGTTTATAAATTCGCCTTAGTAAACCTTAGCTTCCATTCTAGGTAACACCAAGGTCTTTGTAGTTTCTATTTGGTAGATTAGCGGTTAGCAGACGCAGTTATTCAAGCGAAAATGCCATTATACAAATTTTAGTGCACCAATGTGAATGTATTTCGGTTACCATAGTTCCAAGTTGCCTTCATTTACCATCATTGCATACAAATGTGATAAAACACTGATTTTATTTATGTAAGTAGGTATATACAAAGATCTTTACACGTCAGTAGAACACAATGACACATAACATCAAGTCTGTATTCCCGTTTTAAGTCCCATGTAAAAGGGAGCCAGTGGTGACCTATGGCACTGAAGCATGGTCGCTCACAATGAGCCTTATTAGACGGCTAAAACTCACCTGAAGGGCAATGGAGAGGGCTATGCTTGGAGTTTCCCTACGTGATCGAATCAGAAATGAAGAGCTCCGCACAAAAACCAAGGTAACCGACATAGCCCGAAGAATTTCCAAACTTAAGTGGAATTGGGCAGGGCACATTTCTCGCAGAACAGATGGCCGATGGAGCCGAAAGGTTCTGGAATAGCGACCGCGTACGGGAAGACGTAGCGTTGGAAGGCCTCCCACAATAGGTGGACCGATGACCTTGTGAAGGCCGCAGGAATCCGCTAGAAGCGTGAAGCACAGAACCGGTCGCAGTGGCGGTGCTTGGGGATGCTTTTGTCCAGCAGTGGACGTGTTTCGACTGAAATAAAATGATGAATAAGGGGCAAGCCTATTGCCATCAACCGGGCACAAATATAGAAACCGAGCTGCTACTGAGAAATTCTAGATGGAAAAACCCAATAAAATTTTGCCCGGGAATCGAACCCAGGACCTCATGCTCAGCAGTAGCGCTTGCGACCCTAGACCAATTAGACAATGATCCAATTTAAAAACTAGATGAGGTAGGCGTTTCCTATCCATCTAATCAGAGAAGAAATACAAACTCAGAGGTCACACAGGCTTAGGGATTGCAATCCGGAAAACCGGATCCGGTAATCCGGCGGATCCAGCATCAATATACACTTACTGGATCCGGTACCAATATACCGGGTCCGGTGACCGGGTCCGGCGGACCGGGAGTTTTGACTTTGGTCGTTTTTACAAACCAAAAATTTATTATTTGTTATAAACTAGAGGGTTAAAATATTATAAAGAATAGTGATTGTTGTGTTGTGCTGTGCTATTTATTAGATAGATTCGGTAGTCTGTTATATTATTATTAACATAAACGGGATATTTACCATGTTTATTCATTGTTCTGAGTTCTGAGTTGTTGTTTCTGTTATATTATATAAGAATAAAACTGAATAGCATTCTCAAATAGCTAATTATTGACATTATTGTGATCTCAATTAAGGTTCATTATTATGTAATGTTCCGTGTGGTGCCGGACGTAAAGAATAGCATCACCCTATTTCTTCTCGTGGGTGTTCGTAAAAGGCGACTAAGGTACTTACTAGAGGATGGGCAGCAGCATTCTCTATGCATTTTTAACACCATTCTGAGATCGCCAACCCGCCTGCCAAGCGTGGCAATTATGGCAACCCCCCCCCCCCCCAATTGGGGGAGGCTTATGTCCAGCAGTGGACGTACGTTAAAGATAAAGACACTGTATTTTTTTTATTTTAATTGTTTTGAGTTTTAATTTGTGATTTTATTTGTTTTGACACTGAATGATATTGAGTACTTTATCATATCCAAAACATATAATCTAAAAGTACTGACAGAACTTTACTCATCAGTGGCGCCATCTGGTGAGCACAAAAACGATAGCTCCCATTGCGTTGTTACTATAAAAAATTTCACCGCATCCAATTATCTTTAACTGTTTAAAATTTAACATTTACGTAATGCAATGGAAACAGTGAATAATATATCAAATTGCGTTCCGGCCGCATCTCACGGTGTATAGCCTATTGTTTCGACGAAATTAAGCGCTCACATTTGTAATTGACACGGAAACACTAAAAACAGAATACTCATTAAACTCCTTGACTTAATCCATTTAGATGTACCAAACAATTGCGTAAAAACCTCTCATGAAAGAAAAGAAAGAAAAATTGGTTTATTTGTCACAGATACACGTGCATACAAAAAGATTATTAACTTGAAAACCTCATCGTTATCATTGGCAGCCTTATTCCATCCATTGCTGATTATGGGCCGCCTCCCATTTATGCCATGCTTCACTGGTCAGTATGAGCCCCATCCATAGATCTATTTCATAAAACTGATAGGCGACAGGCAACAATCTCACTAATCACACACATAGGGTTCCGAGATCAATAAAATTGGTTTCGAAAACTTTTTCAAAACTATAATAAAAGAGATAGGTTTGTTGCAGAATATTGTGGGGTGCCTGAAATACAAATAAGATAAGCATAAATGTACTATCTAGTTGTTGAGTTTTAAATACACAATAATGTTTTATTTTAACCTTTTTTTTTTCTACTCTTATTTGGAGATTCCGGACACTTAAGGATTCCCCCCGCATTTCGGACAATGAGATAAAATTCCGGACTTGTCCAGAAATTTCTGGACGTATGGCAACGTATGTGTGCACACAGCACACGCAACCGGCGTACGTGTATGACCAGCCGGTCTATTCCGTCAAAATCTCACCGTGATAACTTAGGTGAAGTGAGTTTCAAGTGAACTGTCTTCCTACTTGTCGCTAGGGAATCTAAGGATTGACAGCTCACTTCACCTAAGGTTTCACAGTGATATTTTTACAGAATATCACTACAGATGTATGAATTTAAACGAAGCAAAAGGAATAGTAAGGAGCGTAGCAGGTGGCGTTCTATAGTTTCTGCTTACCTGCATAGCAAGATAGCGTGAGTTTATGTGTGTATATGTATAAGTAGTAGTGAAATTATTACCAACAGTTGAAGGTAAAATCAATTGAAACAATACGCGACATTGAATGAAGAGGTCAATTATCGAATCCGCGACAACAACATTACAAGAGACACGTAAGAACGGGTAACATACGCTAACAAAATTATCCAACGAACATTTCACAACCCTCGTTGATTAGAAGGCTGATTTCATCACCCCATTCACACCCCCCGATATTCTAAACAGCAAAATTGGCACCTCACCACTAATTCTCATAATAAAATACGCTCATGACCTTTGACGTGACAATGCGTAAGTTTCGAAACTTAAACAAAAGTCACACAAGTTCAATGGTAGATAGTAGGCACATAAATATCGTATGAGTACATATCAGAGGTCGATAACAATTACCTCGAGTTACCAACTTCGTGATCGTTGACAAAAGATTTCGCAACGCCATCGATAATTGAATTTAAAAAGTTCCAAATCAAGGAGTCATTATTAAAACTTTTTTATGAAGCCTTCGTAATTTAGACACGCATTAAAAAAGATCAAGTTGCCATTATGATATGAGTTCTTGAACCTAATTTCGTTCGAATCCGGGGCACGCGCAACAAAGACAATATACTCAATGCCGTTTCGATCACGATCTGAATCCGTCATATTTGCTGTTGGATATCGATTATAGGCATGTCAATGATCGATACTGGATCGTATACTCGTATACGCTTTATCGATAACCAAGGCTACGAGATTTACACGGTCATAATTAGTGAAACGTATTAATAAAAGCGTACAATATGAATGGACACACGCTATTCGATAGTAAATCTATTGTGCTTGTGCGCCATTGATGTATGATTTGAATGCGAAATTGAATTTCACACTTACAAGTCTTGTGTAGTAGAGATTCAAAGCAACGACAATGAACATAAAAGGTGGGTAATTAATCAGGCAAAGGTCTTATTTAAACGAAACCCTAAGATAAAGGGCCTGAATTAACTCATCGTGTCGATACTCACTTTTAGTTTGTTTGTTAATTAAGTAATGAGAACTATTCAAACCATTTAATACTCAATACTCAATATATTTATTGCTTGCACATCTGAATTTAGGTGGTAGGTTTTACAAAAATATGATCATTAACATTATGGACCCTGTCGGGCACAGCTAGGAGAGAAGAAGAGGGCTTTTATTTGACTACTTAGTTGTTATACTATATATTAGTATAATTTTATAAATCATGTAGGTAGTTAAAATGTTTAATATCTAATGTTAAAATGAAGCATTTAGATCAGGGGTATCCAAGCTACAGACGTTCACGGGCTAATAAAAATTACGACATATAATGACGGGCCGCAGAAACAAATAATAATAATAGGCAGTAGGGTAAACTTTTAAGCAAATAAACAAACAAGTAAGCAGGCGCAAACTTGACGAAACTTACAACAACACACAACCATTCGCCTTCTATGTTCCACAGAAGTATTAAATTTGTAAACTTCTATTAATTTGGGAATTCCCCTAACTATATAGAACAATAACGATGTTGTTGCCATAAATATTCAACTCATTATTTGGGATGCCAGAAAGTCAGAAACTAAACAAAATTGTACCAAATATATTTTGTGAAATGATTTAAAAGAATTATTATCTAACCTTTTGACCGCCACAGTCATGTATAGATGACAAACCAAAATGTCCCCAGCACACCACGGTCCCGACTACATGACAGAATTTTATACGTAAATCGGTAAATAAAGCTCATAATCCAACAGTGTTTTTTTTAATATGTTCCTTGACTCTTCCTAATTTATATTAGTTGAACTTCTTTCTTTATATTTCATCTATATTAACATAAGATGACAAAAACTCGAAAGGACGAATTCGTATCTTGGCGCCGAGGGCACGTTTTTGATTTTTTGACGTGGCGGTCACAAGGTTAAGTATTCGGTTCTTAGATTAAGAATATACGTTGCGGGCCACGAAACTGTAAGCGGAGGGCGACAGGCAGCGCGTCTCTTGTCGCGCCAGTGTGTGGCCTTTAGACTGGACCAAAATATTTGGGGAAAGGCTAGGCAGATTGATTGATTGTATAGCATTTAGATAATAGAAATTGTTTTAATTTATTTATGTATGTACTTATTCAACTTTTACGATACGTATTTCTTGGTATATACTGTTATAGTCTCCCAATGCTAAGGAAAACCCTTAATGATCAATAATAATCGATCGATTATATAGACACACTGGCTCCTGTTCCCCGTGGCGCGCCAGTCTCGTCCTGTAGTGCTATTCTGTCAAAATCTCACCGTGAAAACTTAGGTGAAGTGAGCTTGAAGTGACGTGTAATTCCACCTGATGCTTGGGATTGACACTATTGACAGCTCACTCCACGCTCCCTTCACCTAAGTTTTCACGGTGAGATGGTTACAGAATAGCACTGCAGATCGCCGAACCTCTACCATCACCATTTTATCATTGGTTGTGTATCAGTTTCGACTTAGTGTTACCTACTGCGCTACCTTTTGGAAGGGGCGACTAGAATCAATTTTATTTCCGTGAAAATTTTGACGTTCAAAAGTGCCATTTTGTGCCTATTTGAAATAATAATATTTGCATTGACTTTGACTATGTTAGCCGAAAATTGTAACAAGGTCATACCCCAAATTAAACTACCGGTAGAACGGGGCTATTTGGATTTTCAGGGGTTATTTGGAATAAAGCAATTGTAAGATTTGAGTTGACATAAATTCTACCAAAACACCATAGACAGCTTTTATTTTATTTCTGGTCTTGTTTACTTTTACAATTTTTCGTACGAAGATCACAATTCGAATTTATGTCAACTAAAATCTTACAATTGCTTTGTTCCAAATAACCCCCGAAAATCTAAATAGCCCCGTTCTACGGTATTTATGTTAGAGTATTCAAATTTTTTTTTTTTTTAAGAAAATTTTAAGTGGCAGTACGTTGATGATGGAGCTGAAAACAAAAGCCTATTTATAACTATAGATTTTTTTTCTTGTTATAAATTTTGGATATTGTTTGGGATGTTGTATATGCTAGTCGCGCGGTAAACTCTGAATGTGCGATGCAGGATTTGTGACGTCAGGTCTTTGATGCGCAGTTCGCATGTGGCGTTATAGATGCCGCCACAATATGATTAGCTAAATAGGTACCAATTTTAAGCAAATGTACTCCTATTTTAAGTGATGTTAACAATAATACTCTGAAACATCAAAAACAATAAAATAATTAGATTATTGTTACTCCACAAAATCAAACAAAATGTTAATACCATACTATGTAAAACTAGATTATCTAATTGTAATAATAATAATTCATGATGGACTTATTGTAAATCACAAATCTTAAAATTTATTGAATATGAATGACATTTGAATATTTGTACACCATATGTTATGGTAGAATGTATAGAACTTAACAAAGTAATTAACACCATAAAGATAAAGAAAAATCTGCCTAGCCTTTTCCCAACTAGGTTGGGGTCGGCTACCAATCTAACCGGATGCAGCTGAATACCAGTATTTTACATGGAGCGACTGCCTATCTGACCTGCACAACCCAATAACTGGGTAAAACGATACCCCTTGGTAAGACTGGCTGTCAGATTTTGGGCTTCTGACGACCCGTAACGACTGTCAAAGATCCACGAATGACAGCCGGGACCAACGGCTTAACGTGCTTTCCGAGGCACGGAGGAGTCTCGGTATGTAAAGATGGTCACCCATCCACGGACCAATCCCGGCAAGCGTAGCTTAACCTGACGGATCGACCCGTGCGGCTGTTATTACTTAGCCACGAGCTCCTCACCATAAAGATAAATTTATTTGTTCAAACATGTGTAACATGGTACATGAATATGCACATAGATGGAATATTATTTTTACCGGACCAACATGTTTTGCCTCACTCGGCGTACAAAATGTTTGTAAGTTATTAATTAAATTGTAAAACTACATACTATGTAAAACTACATTCTTACAAATAAATACAATTCTAATTCTAAAACGGTTTGAATTAGATAAAGCTTCTCAAGAATCCAAACAAGGTCCACCCACAGTAATTGTTCACTTATCTACATACTAATTAAAGTATCAGTTCACGTTTGACACAAATGCGGCGCACGCGCAAGGCTAACCCCCGAACCACACCGTAACCTTTTCACACAGATTATTATTATCTTATTAATTAGATTAATTAACACTTATAACGCCAACTGTTGAAGTACTTAAAGATCATCAATCATAGTAAATTATAGCCTAATCTTAGGCAGATTTGCGGTTTTGTTTGCATGACAAATGATCCCTAATTTGTACCGCTTGGTTTAATCAAACAACTAAGTACGTAATCATCTAACGTCACAATGTAATTAGAGTTTTTTTCTCATCTATCCCATGGTTTGGGGTATCGTTGGATATCGTTTGGGTTTGTCAAACCATTTTTCGATTCAGGGATCCGTTTGCGTAGGTAATATTAAGCTTTAAAGTGCTCATTTTTTTTTTGAGTCAAGTGGTACCCCCCCCCCCCCCCCGCTAGCTAAATGTTTGATTTGGATAAGTAAAAAAAATCGCGACAGTAGTAGGTATGTATAACGAAATCCATCCAAAGGTTGTCTGTAAAAGATCGCTTTTAGCGATAAGACCGCCCATTGTAACAAACACCCTATGTAACAGCTCTACATCTATATCTGTAATTTTTATGGTGTACATAATAAAGAGTATTCTATCTATCTAAAAGGAAAACGATCACAGAAAAGTAGACTACAAGATAAAACTTACATTTGCAGGTGGAAAATTGACCGTCACGTATATCGATGTATGGGAGAACATGTTTTTCAACTACAATGTTAAGTTTGTTCTTGGTATATATTCGTTCCACCTACGGAACCCTTCATTGTGCGTGGTCCGAAACGCACTTGCCTTTTTTTTTTTAATCTACGGACAGGAGCCTAAACTCTGCTTTTCTTTTTATTTTGTACTTGAATTTACTACGCCTAATTACATATGTACTCGCTTAGGTAGCTACATATCAAGCCATACAGTTCAAATATAAGCTGACCTCTCATTGTACGGAAATCCTATACAACGCTAGATCAGTAGTATGGTAATGTATGGCTTGATATGTAGCCGTGTATATATAATGCCTAGAGATCGGATATTCGGATGCATATTCACCAAAAGTTGAGATGTTGGCTAATATGGAATGCGGTTTTGTATCAAAAAAATCTCGCGGTTCTGGGATCTACAAATTTAGGTTTCTGATTATAGAATAGTATGTATATTAACTTCCTTAGAAATGTTGGCTTATATGAAATGCACTTTTGTATCGATCGTAAAAATCCCAATTTTAAAGAAATATGCATCTGAATAGCTAGGCGATCCAAGAATACCGGGTTTTATTTTATTTTTATAAATATTTTTTGAAGAAGTCGCTTTCATACTACGCACTCGACTGCATTCTCGTTGTTCCTGGTCTCAAGGGTTTTTTTTTACAAAAAAAAAAAAAAATTACAAAGTCGCTTCCATAGTTTCACAGCTAAAAATTAACTTTAGGTAAATATGCATCCGAATATCCGATCTCTAAATACCTCGTTAAACTAGGTTAATAAATGAGATTTGTGGAAGGAAACAATTTATCTTAAACTGGTCCTTTACGAGTATGTCGTCCAATCAGCCGACGGTTTTAGGGTCATGGCTGGACCAAAATAACAATAAGTAGGCACATTTGATAAATCATTGGTCTGACTGCTACAATGAATTTTTTTTTTTTTTTCAACATAAAAATCAGCTTAAAATTATAGTCTCAATCATTATGAGCGTGCCTATTGATTTAATAATAAATTATCAAGAATTATTTTCATAATTTAACCTTAGGCCCCTCGCCCACGGCGACTTTTTGTAGCTATACAAACGCGCTACTGTCGCGCTTCTGTAGCGATGCAAACGCGATTCGGTAACGGCACAAAAATGCCACAGTTGCACTGATGCTCGGTTCTCCACTAACGCGCCTCCCTCCGTTCTCTCCCCGATGTCGTCCGATACGGTCGCACGTTTGCATCGATACAGTTGCGATACTGTAGCGCGTTACGAGTAGTAGCGCGTTGGCATTGCTTCTGTAGCGCATTGCAAATGCGACTAACGCGCGTTAGTAGCGATGCTGTCGCGCGTTTCGTAAACGCGCGAAAGCATCGCTACAAAAAGTCGCCGTGGGCGAGGGGCCTTATAATCTCATAATGAATCCGTAAAAGACAAGTTGTTATATCATTAACATACCTAATATTTAGTTCATAATCACTGTCCAATCAAGAGATTAGAATCAGTAAATTGAAAAGCTGAACTACAATTATCATAACTAATATTATAAATGCGAAAGTAAGTTTGTTTGTTTGTTACCTTTTCACGCTTAAACCACTGGACCGATCATCCTGAAATTTTGCATATACGTTGTCAGGTGTACATATGTGGCCTCCCTTTTCCATAGAGTATGAGTGAACTTTACACCCTATTCCTTAATACCTCTACTACTGGTGACCCCGAACATGGACATTAGCGCAGCTTTCGTGCATCTACTTCAGCGTGATGTCATAATCATCACTTCTTCAAGCTTCCGATTCGCGAGTCACACAGCCAGCCGGCACCCACGGCTTCAACGGGTATCCTGACCACCAGCATGCAGCGAACGCGCATACCTTGACATCACCCTCAGCCTCATCAGCAACCTTGGCACAGCACACTGCACTTTCAGCCGGTCAACAAGCAGAGCCTTTCCAGGATAAAAAATTGCCTACGTCCTTCTCCAGGTCATGTTCTACCCATGTGCCAAATTTCATTCAAATCCGTTTAGCCGATTTAGCGTGAAAGCGTAACAAACAACAAACAAACTCACTTTTGCATTTTTATTATTAGTTATAGGATACTAGCGACCCACCCCTGCTTCGCACGGTTTGTGCGACTTGACAATACATCAAGATTTCTTTATTATAATAATTAATGTAAGTTTAATATCTATATAATATGCACATACACCACCACCGCCACCACCTGACATTAGGGACAGCCAAACTTTTGCAGCCTTTAAAAGAAGAGTAAAAGATCACTATCTTTCCACTTCGTCATAGTTGCATAATTATTATTATGTATTTATTATTTTCCACTACATTGTAGTTCTAAGTATATATTTGAGTGATATTTATTTTAGAAGTATGTATGTAAGTTATATTCTTTTATTGTATGGTTATAAGTATTTATATTAGTGTATAGCTATTTTGATTAATATATTTTTTATTTTTTTTCTCTTCTACTCTTACACACGTTATCTACATCTCTATATCTACTTTCCTATCGCAGGTATCCTGGAAGAGATTTCATTAGAAATAAGCATCACCTTTGTACGTATTTTTCTGTTCCTTTCTTCTTGTCTATGTATATGTGTGTACATAAATTGTTAAATAAAAATAAATAATAAACCTACCGAAATCAATTTTCTAAATTATGGTGAAAATCTCATTAAAATCTGTTGCGTAGTTTAGAAGAACATCGCTGTCAACAAGAGAGACCCAAAAAACGACTTTAATATAGAACATGTAAAGATATAGATGAACGGAATAGGTATGTTTTAAGTCAACTTGACAACTTAGGTCACATATTATAACGAACCCTAATTAACATACAGAACGGAATATAAACTAAACAAACATAAAACCGTCATTCGAATGATAAATACGACCTTGATAAGTGCACCGTCTCACTGTCCGATTGCCGGACACTTACACAACGTAGTGAAAGGTGTCTATTGTGCAACCCACCTTATCAACTGAACTATTTCACTGAATGTCGGCTACGGACCTTATGCACGGTGTGGAAGCAAGTGGCCGATGTCGCAATTTGTTGCCAATATTGATAACAGGTTCATTGCAGTGATTATTTTATCATTAACCAGCTTCTGCCCGCGACTTCGTCCGCGTAAAATTTCGGCCCACAACCCACCCCGTCGCATCACATCGCCCGTCCGCGCAATTACTTCGTTTTCGCTTAGCGTTTTTTCCGACTTTTTATCGTTTTGCTCTGCTCCTTAGGGCCGTAGCGTGGTGTTAAATAGCCTATACACTTATTTTGTTGCGAAGTTATTTTAAAATTATGATATCTCCTAAGATTTTGATTGAAATCAAGTGATGTCAAGGACAATTTTGTTTACATTTGAATACTTGTGATTAATAACTAGAGATCGGACATTCGGATGCATATTCACCTAAAGTTGAGATGTTTGCTATTATGGAAAGCGCTTTTGTATCGAATAAATCCCGCGGTTACGGTGTTTTATTTTTTATTTTAACTAACACACACCACCCCTAATCTTACACCCTACATACACATATTTGCATAGGGGGTTAAAATAATTTCAAATAAATATGCATCTGGATAGTTCTGCAATCCAAGAATCCCGGGTTTAAAAAAAAAAAAAAATATTATTGTAGAAGTTGCTTCCATGCTATACACCCGACTAGTTGTGCATTGCCGGTATTCCAGGCATCACGGGATATTTTCTTACAAAAAAATATATTTTAAGAAGCTGCTTCCATACTTTCATAGCTAATAATTAACTTTAGGTAAATATGCATCTGATTATCCGATCTCTATTAATAACATATTTATTTGGATAGGGATTAATATTATGTTGAAAAAACTCCTTCGCAAATAATGCATTAATTTCGAACAAATTTGATTACTATAAAAAAAGGATAAAGTGAGTCAATCTTAAAAGATAGACAGATGCTGTCGCGAACTTCTTTTTAGAACTTTTAAAGAGGAACAATACGCAGCGCACGCTACGGAAGCTCTCAAAAAGGAATAATTTTTCCCGTTTTTGCAACATTTTTCATTTATGCTCCGCTCCTGTTGGTTGTAGCGTGATGTTATATAGCCTATAATATTTCTTGATAAATGGGCTATTCAATACTAAAATATATTTTTAATTCGAACCAGTAGTTCCAGAGGTTAGCGCGCTGAACCAAACAAACAAACAAACTCTTCAGCTTTATAATATTAGTATAGATTAGTGATTGTTTTCCAGATTTTCTCATATGGAGTTGAGACGTGGACAATCCCAGCAAGAAAAAGACAGAGGATAGACGCATTCGAAATGTAGTGCTGGAGGCGGATGCTCCGAATACCATGCACAGCCAAACGCACAAATATGTCCGTTCTTTCCCAACTCGATATAAAGACCAGGTTGTCAGTACAGTTTGCCTACAGCGTATTTTGACCTATTTCGGCTACATGAAGGGGAGATAGCAACCTTGCAAAGCTGGTCATTGTTAGCAATACCGAGGGAAAGACAGCACGAGGCCGGTCGCCAACACAATGGTCCGACCAAGTAAAAGAAGCTACGTCTTCAGGCAAATTTCAGCAGGTGGTGTTGGCAACGTTGGACCGGAGTCGATGAAGGCAGATTGTCCGCTTGCTTAAAGGGGTCCAGTAACCACGATCCTCAGTAATGAGGGACCGATTGAAGAAGAAGAAGATTTTATCATTAACAGCAACCCGCCCCGGCTTCGCACGGGTAGCTGAGCTATATACCATTTTTTTTTCTATCGTAGTGACGTATCAGGCTGTTGTTCGAGTATGTGGATTAGATTTAAAATGTAACTGACATTCATCCTACTTCGAGTATTTTACACGAATCACTCCGTCTTTGTTTTATAATATTTAGTGATAGTGATGTAGTGATTAGAAGAGATCGTGGCTAAGTAATAACAGCGGCACGGGTCGATCCGTCAGGTTAAGCTACGCTTGCCGGGGTTGGTCCGTGGATGGGTGACCATCTTTACATATCGAGACCCCTCCGTGCCTCGGAAAGCACGTTAAACCGTTGGTCTCGGCTGTCATTCGTAGATCTTTGACAGTCGTTACGGGTCGTCAGAAGCCGAAAAGTCTGACAGCCAGTCTTACCAAGGGGTATCGTGTTACCCAGTTACTGGGTTGTGGAGGTCAGATAGGCAGTCGCTCCATGTAAAATACTAGTATTCAGCTGCATCCGGTTAGACTGGAAACCGACCCCAACATGGGAAAAGACTAGGCAGATTGATTTAGTGATGTAGTGATTGCTTGTACGACTTAAATGTAATGTGTTACGTTTGGTATGTAATTTAATGTTATCTATTTTGGATAATTATGTTGGACACTTTTTTTAGAAATCGTTTCTCCAATATTTTTATTTTATTTTATTATAATAATATAATTGATGAAACCTACTTATTAAACGACCTGATGGCTTTTTGTCCAGCGGTTTTAATAATTATTTTCAAATCGACATTTATTCGGGAGAAATTGACACTCATTCGATCCAAATTCGATTTGACACAATTTCAAAGATGTCGGGATTAGATAAGCCCACAGGTTATAGGTGTGCAACTGTCTTTATAGTCTTAAGAAATTATATATTTTTATAAAAGCTTGCCTTCAAGTTGGGTCATATAAACGATAAATCTGTTAAAAGTATGTTGAAAGTCAATTTTCTGGCAGCACCTACTGAATGACATATTAGGCCTCAGACCATGACCATAGAAAGGGGGCCACGATTATGTCTACATAGAAACAATTCATTTGTTTTATTACGTGTCAGTCTATGGCATAATGCACACTGACCTGTGTACAATGTCAATGATTTCAATCAAGTAAGTACTAATTACATTCCGTTTGTAATAACATAATCAAGATGTCTATGCCTTGTAAAATGTTCTTTATAAAGGTCTTTACATAGGTCAGATCATTAGGTGCTTTGATATGCACCGAAGTAAATTGCCTATTGAACAGATGGCCTAAGGCCAAAGGCCACTCCTAAGTTCTATATATTTCGCAAATATGTATCAAACGACATATTGTTCAAAGTGAAACAATTTTCATAATTTTTTCCGTCGCATAAATATAAAATGAGAGTACATGAAAGCCTAAACAAAATATTTAGAGAAAAAGAGAAGATAGTAAGTTCTTCTATGTCAAGCATAATTATAACAAAAAAAAAACTGGCCAAGTGCCTGTCGGACCACGCACAATGAAGGGTTCCGTAGTTGGGATGAATTTATCTCAAGAACAAACTTAACATTGTAGTTGAGAAACATGCTCTCCTACACAGATTGTATAGGATATGGGGGAACATGTTTTTCAACTGCTTTAAGTTGGTCGACTATTACTTGTTAACTTAAAAAGCCTACTTAGCAGTGATAGTTTTCCTTTTAACTTCATTATACATAATATATACTATTATCGTGAATTTTTTCACCTATGCAAAACTAACCGTTTAGCTGGGTGACACTTGACTCTAACAAACATTTTAATTTTAAAACCTAATATTTCATACACGGATACCTTAATCGAAAAATTGTTTTCATAAGCCCGCAATATTTTTGAAAGACCCATCCAACAATAATAATTATTATATTTAATAATTTGATGTAAATGATTCTAAAAATAAAAATAAATTGACGAAAATATTTGCATGCTGAATGGAAAAATATGGCTGATCTTTGTACTGTACTAACACCTATTGATGTATCATCTACCCATATTTGCAAAAATAAATTATTCTATTCTATTCTATTCCATTGCTTCACATGTTCGAAAAATTTGCCTGCTCAACAACGATAATAACGCAATGAATGTTGTTAAACTGTCAAAATGAAACCCATTGTGTTACGCAATTACCCCGCTGGTCGAAACTCATTTACATTATTGAAATCATCAACACGACAAAGAAGATTAAGATGACATCATCATTCACGCCCTTATCCCAATTTATTTGGGGTTGGTGCAACATGTCTTTTTCTTCCATACTTCTCTATTAATGCTTCAATGTCTCCCAGAGATCAGTTAGATTTAATCCACATATCTCTATTCCTTCTTCCTCTTCTAACTACAGGCAAAACTCGTACATGGTGCGAGCGAGTAAGGACTTTAATATTATTTGTAAAGAGTTCTCGTTTGACCCATTTACCACCAAAACTTACTCTGCACGCACCCAGTTGAATGCTGACATCTTTAAAAGTGCATAATGCTTATTGTACCTTAAATATATTTATAATCTTTTCTATCGTGCTTGTTAGTGATTCTAAGATTTCTACTGCTTTTTCTGTTTTTACCCGTGTGAACTTTAATTGGCTCTATGTTTCATAAACAATTGTTACCCATTTGTTATTCTCCTATAAACGACAACAACGCGTTTGTCCAGTACAACAACGCATTCCGGGCGGTGTTGGGGCTGCCCCGTTTCTGTAGCGCATTAGGGATGTTCGCGATGGCACACACTGATTGTTTCCACGCTTCTATGCGCAAGCGGTGTGCGTCCCTGGTGCGCCGGGTGCGGGCCAGCCTCAATGCTATCCTGACAATGATCGCCAACAGGCTGGACTGCCCTTATGTCCGACATTGCTGTAGCAGGCATGTTGCTGTTCCAATGCCGGTTGGAAAATTATAATTATTGTGTTTTTATTTTTTATTTTAATGACAAATAATGTCATCATCATTCATCATTTCAGCCGAAAGACGTCCACTGCTGAACATAGGCCTCCCCCAATTGGGGGGGGTTTGCCATAATCGCCACGCTTGGCAGGCGGGTTGGCGATCGCAGTATGGTGTTAAAATGCATAGAGAACGCTGCTGCCCATTCTCTAGTAAGTCCCTTAGTCGCCTTTTACGACACCCACGGGAGGAAATGGGGTGGTGCTATTCTTTACGTCCGGCATCACACGGGACCAATAATGTAATGAATAATATTAATTTAATTAAATGTCTTGTAATGTAAATTAAATTGTATACCAAATAATTTGTATGAGTCTTGTTACTTGATTATGAATAAATGATAATAATAATAAATAAATAAATAATTGGACATCATCTCGGTAGTCACTCCCTTTCTAGCCATATCATCTTTCACACTGTCCATCCATCGTTTCTTTTTTCTGCCCCGACTCGTATAGCCATCCACATTCATACTCAAAACTTTCCTGACGACATTTCCCTCGTTCCTCCGCATCAGAAGATTGAAATGACGTAAATTCGAAAACAGTAAACACTATCAATACTACTAATAATGACTAATCACGCAATTCATAGGTATGTTTAAAATATATTAATGATACGGTAATTATTAATAAATAAGATAATAATATGAAATAATCATTTTTCAAAGAAAAACAATTTATATAAATGAATAAACAGAATTATAATACCTACATATAAACAGGTATATAAAAATTATCTAAAATATTTAAGTACATTTGCAGATAAAATAATATATAAATAAATAGATTAGTGAAATGTTAGTACCTTATTAACGATCTCCTGTCTTTAATTGTAAGTAAGTTAAAACTTGTTCCTATACCTAAAACAGGGCTTCCTCTCTCCTACCCTTTTGCTGTGCCCTACAGGGTCCATAATGATCGAAATTATATAGTTACCACCTAAGTACACATTATGGTAAAGCAATAAAGATATTGAGTATTGAGTACCTACTGAACTTTCTAGCATTTAGTCTACAACCCAATTACCCAATACCCCAATCTAATGAAGTAAAAGTGACACAATTCTACAATAGAAAGGTTCTACAGGCTAAAAGGCATTTTATAAAGCTATCACTCAGTGTTCAAACACCGGACGACTATACAATAGTGCTACAATATCTATTATTCAACCGTTTCCATCGAAAATCCATTGGTTACGTGTTTGCGAAACAACTTGGCTATAATATAATAGTGCGGATAGAGTCGTCATTATTTATAATAGTGTTTATTTTGGGTCGTCACGGATCAATTATTTTGTATTAAGGCGAGAAAATGAAGCTATTTTTTGTATTATTTCGTTTCGCTGTTGGGGAATGTAGGGACTGTTGTTAACGTGATAGGGTTAACTTTAAAAGTATAAGACCTCTCCAGCTTCGGCAAATGCTTGTATTAAGAGTGGGTTCACGTCTATAGTTCAAAAGACGGGATTGAGAATCTCAACCTCTAGATCTCTAGTCTTTCCATGTTTTTGGTCTGATTCCACTTCAAAATAGCATCCCATCTTCAACTTAGCTAAACATTTGTGTTCGTTGAAAGTGGATTCAAGACAAAAACAGTGCAAAGAATGGGATAGAAATCTCCAACCTCTAGCTTGCTTAGTCAGATTTCCAAGCCATTGGGCTATTTCTACCTACATCAAAAAATATTTTATTGGAAGGTCAATACAGTGGCTCAGTTCCTGTCATCTTGAGTCCTGACAGCAGACATCGAACTCAATTACTGTGTTCAAAAGATTTTTTGTCAATTCCCGGAACTTATGTTCCGATTTTAGTTCTGAAAACATTATCGGAAAGAACAAAAAAGTGCAAATTAAGTACAAAAACATAATCCTTACAAGGATTCGATATTGCTAAATATATCCAATAACATCCGGTCTAGTTTATGACTAGAGATCGGATATTCGGATGCATATTCACCTAAAGTTGAGATGTTGGCTAATATGAAATGCGCTTTTGTATCGAAAAAATCCCGCGGTTCTGGGATCTACAAGTTTAGGTTTTTGAAATGTTGGTAAAAATCCCAATTCTAAATAAATATGCATTAGAATAGTTATGCAATCCAAGAACCCCGGGTTTCTTTTTTTAATAAATATTTTTTTTGAAGTCACTTAAATATTACACACTCGACTAATTATGCATTCCCGTTGTTCCTGGCAACACGGTTTTTTTTAACTATAAAAATGTTTTAAGAAGCCGCTTCCATACTTTCATAGCTAAAAATTAACTTTAGATAAATATGCATCCGAATATCCGATCTCTATTTATGACTCAAGTAATTTATACATAATCCAATTTATTTAATAGGTGAACCACGTTCTATCAGAAAGGCCTAGTTGCTTTCAATTAAATTGTGTTATTAAAACGATAGCACGAAACTATTACGTCAAACTACATAACAGTCCAGATTACGGATGATGAGGCGATTTAATTATAGACTCACATCATCAATATCGGTGTTTAATTGAAAAGAAGACGGGTTTTATCAATATTGTGTAATGGGATTATTATTATGTGCCTTCTTCATATTATTTGATGTAGGTACTAAGGGCGAATTTCTCCAATGAAACTAAACGTGACTAGCACATCTAATTTCTACATTTATGTCTGCAATTTGTAAGGTGTTTTTATTAAAGAGTATTCTATTCTAAACCACGTTCAAGAGCTGGCAATGTCATCATTGTTGTGGAATATTAATTGATTAATTGGAATAAGAATTAAAAAATAAACTAAAAATATAATTAAAAAAAAAAATTTGTTTGCCCTCCTCTTGCTCAAAAAGACCGTCATTGTGGGGTACCAGAGCAAAGCAAAAATAGCATTTCTTCATGTAGGGGAAAAGTTTTTTTTTTTTCTGTTAAATAACAATGAGCCTACAAAAACGAAAAAGTCTAGTCTTATGTAATGAATAAAGACTCGACTGTTTCATAAAAAAGAACAACATTTTATTTTTGAAAATGGAACTAAAATCGGCGACTCTTTGGTAGAATGCAAGCAATGCGTTTTGGCCACAGAACAAATAAAAAAAGACATTGGCGCGAATTCTTTAGAATTTTCCTCTAATTTGCAAATTGAATTGCCGTAATTTATTTTTAATATTGTATTGGATTATTTTATTTTTTCGTAATCGTAGTGAAAAGTAGAGTGTAACACACGGCGCTAAAACCCCATTATAACTCAGTTTCTATTTACTCCCTCGCTAAAGCTCGGGAGTAAAACTACCTCCTCAGTGTGGTCATTTTAGCCCCTTGTATAACAATCTACTACTTGTATTTGACCGTTTACTGCTGTTTACTGCTACACCTTGGCATTTGCGGAACTTTGATGGTGCCGACAATGTAGATCACTGACTTACTTTTGTAACTAAAGTTTGTGTATATTTCCTGCTTAGTGAAAAAGTTGCTATAAAAATATACATTGTCATACTTGTACACATGTATATTTTTATAGCATGTCACCTTTATAAAGGTGCAAGCCATGAATTACACGTCTGTAAATAAACCTCAAGTTATGATGAAAAACTCAATGAAAAAGCGCATTGATATTTCGGCTCCACTCCAGAGAAGAATCACAAAAATCCAGAGGCACCGGGAAGAGTACTTACAATCGTATAAAAAAGTCAATTACCAATACAAATATTGACACGGAAACGATCTTGATCATCTCCGAAATGTCATAAAGTTGTAAAACGTGATCAATTACATTTTTAATTATCGAGCAAGTCAGGAAATGTATGCGACTGTATCCTACTTAATGCTAAATTGAATGCTGTACAAGCTGCTTCGGCTTTAAGCTGTAAGGCTCATATATTTGCTGTTTTTATTGCCTATTTATCCATACTAAAAGATTTTAAATGGAAATAATTATGTTGATTATTCTGCAATACGTGTGGAGTACATTGAGTACCGAATTGTGTTGACTGCGCAATATTTTAAAAGTTCTGATTAGAATGCTATTTTAAGAAACAATGCTTTTGATATTGTGTAATAATAATCATACCGAGTACTTAACAGACATACGTCTACTGCTGCGTCCACCACACATCTTTACCAAAATTCGTCTACTGCTTCATTCACCAACCATCTTTACCAAAATACGTCTACTGCTGCATCCACCACACATCTGTACCAATTTGGCATTGTAGATTCCGCCACATCACTCCCCTCCGGAGACCGGAGGTCGATAGTGGGCTGAGTCAGTGCATATTGTGATGCTTGCCAGGGCCAGTTGTGGTTCCAGTGAATCGGAACCGGATGCCGCATAGTTCACGGTGAGTCGGAACTGTCTGCGGAGATTCCCCAGTGAGTCGGATGTAGTACAGCGCCGGGTTGAGACTGACTGCTGCCGACCAGGAGAGGGTTGAAGGGCTCTGCTTGTGGACCCGTCGAAAGTGCAGTGTACTTTGACAAGGTTGCTGATGAGGCTGAGGGTGATGACCAGGTATGCGCGTTCGCTGCATGCTGGTGGTCAGGATACCCGTTGAAGCGTGGGTGCTGGCTGGCTTTGTAACTCACCGCTTGAAAGTTTGAGGAAGTGATGATGATGACGTGACGCTGAGGTAGTTGCACGAAGGCAGCGCTAATGTCCATGTTCGGGATCACCAGTATAGAGGTATGAGGAACAGGGTGTAAAGTTTACTCATACTGTATGGAAAAGGGAGGATCCTCCGACCAGACGGGTTTCATGTCTGGTGGGCAACTGCCCTCAGGCCGGAAAAGCTATTATAATATTGTATCGAACGAGGTCGTATCGAAAGTATAAAGTTATTGTGCACTGTAACACGTCAGTAACAGCTCATCAAGATAAAGATCGTACCAGTACGCAAACAGTGACATTCACTTGACTTTTACAACTTGCACGAGATAATCGCGGGTACAGCCTCCGGCAAAGGTTTCTCTTCCTTGCCAGAACTAATTTGTAGGTGGTAAATTTATAAGGTCCTTTCTAAATGAAATCAGAACTCGGATCTACACTATAAATCTATATAACAATTTCTTAGTTGTTTTCTGAGAAAGAGAGGAACATTATACATTCCGAAAATTCATTGTTGTAAAAGCAGATATTTTAAAAAGTTCCCCAACCTCTCAATATCTTCAGATGTTGCTTTTTAGAGTTCTGTACCTGAAAAGGAAAAAACGGAACCTTTATAATATCACTCGTGTGTCGGTCTGTTTGTCTGTCGATCTATCTGTCTGTATGCCTGTCTGTCCGTCTGTCACAGCCAATTTGCTCCCAATCTACTGGGCCGATTAAATTGCAATTTTGTACACATTATAAACTTCTGTGACCCTAACACGGAAGTAACGTAAATAAATGAATTTTGATTATGGGGATCACTTTTGGGAGGCAAATTAAAATTAAAAAAAAAAGTTTTACCGACTGTACCGTGTGATATCTACTTTTAAAGTTATTAAAATTATGAAAGTAGATGAAAATTGACTATTCCCCTCCTTATCTCCGAAACTATTGAGCCGAAAATTTTGAAAAAAAATACACAAAATATTTGTTTACTTACACGAGTAGATTACAGGAAAACCTATAAAAGTCTATGGTCTTAAAACAATATGGTAAATCTCTCAATATTGTGCGTACAAACTTACATTTGCAGTTTGAATGAATGGGAGAACATGCTTGTCAAATACAATGTTAAGTTTGTTCTTGGGATAAATTCATCCCAATTACGGAACCCTAGATTATGTGTGGTCCAACATGCACTTGTTTTGTTATTTTTGGACAGTCATTTGTAATAGAATCATCGAGGACGCTTGTAGGTACGCCAGATGATGCTATGTTCTTCACAGAGATCTGTCTAGCCAATTAATTTGAATTTCATATATCAGAGACTGTATTCAGAGCAGTTATTAAAACTCTTGCTATATCATTCAATATAAATGTTAAACTTTCTCATATTGCTTTATTCTAATAAACCTAGCTCAAATAATAGTAGTTATTTTTTCAATTAAATTGTAATTATCATCTTTCTCCCTTCACTCTTCATTTTACAAGCATGTAGAAGCCAGCTTTTATAAACAACGGTTATCATAGCCATATAAAGCAACGAATCCTTACAGTAACTGATCGCAGCGCTGATTAAATTCTATTATCTTGTCAGTACGTACACCCACTCAAAATAAAACAAAGTCCATCTAATCGATCAGGTTGCCATTAATCTTCGCTGATCCATCGTCCGGCCCACGTGCACGTCACTTTCACGCGAAACCTATCACGGATATGTTTTGGTTATGGAACGATTATTTTTGTCTATGCTCTGGTACTTCCGTTTGGGATGCTTTGGATGTGGTACGGTTCCATTGTTACACGATATTTTGCTAAACGACGCTGAAGTGTGTTGTGTGTGACGCAATGCCTGTCAAGTGAACTGGAATCGAAAAGCCAAATTAAGGTGTATTCGTTAAATCTTAAATAATATTAGACATTTAAATAAACCTTTTTTACAGTCCATTCAACCGATTTTGACTTCTATTTCGTAGGCATAAAGGATGCCAAAATACTGCATCTGCCATTTATCGTGCCACTATAATATACTCCATTTACTATAAGATTAGACAAATAATTGTTCTCACCCGTTCGCTATTTCGATGTAAACGTTTAATAAACTCCGTTATTTCACGATAAATACAAAGCACTGTAATCTATTTACCATTTAGATACATTAAAAAAATAACTCTAAAGTTCAGTAATTGCAACAATATTATACAATAACTACTAATGCTATAGTAAATAGAGTATATAGGCTTGATTAGAAAAATGAATTATGCAGCTAATAATTTTACTCGGCTCTGCTGCCAGATGGGTAAATGAGATTCCAAAGATCGCGGGTAAAACCTGGTTGAGACTGACACAGACCAGGGAATCAAGGTACAAAACGGAGGAAGCTTATACCCGTGTAGTGGAATAAAGCTACCAATGAATATGACGATAAATGATTCAGAATTTTAACACATTTAGTTATTTTAATTAGTGCAATGGAAACGCACCAATTCGTTAGTACTGCATCTGCCTCCATTTTATATTTAAACAATAGCCAAATTACACATTCAGTCCAGTTATCTAATGCGATACAATTAATTGCTTTTATATCAATCGTATGGCGTTACATCATCCTATAGGAAATCGCTATAGATCGTAATTATACACGTTGCATGTAGGAATATTTTATGTTTTACTGTCTAATTACTTAGAATAACGACCCTGTGCAATAAGTAAATAATGCAGATGGTATCTTCATTTAGTAACATCGAAATAGAGCAATTATTTTTACATTAGGATAAATATTTAATTGAAAAAGATTTTTTTATAAGTAATTTGTTGCAGAGTGTATTTTACGATCACATCAAGTTACCACTTACTGTCAATTTTTCTCGTTCGATTTTTAACTTAATCGTCAACATTTTAAAGTAATTTAACGTTTGAAGAAATTTGACACTTTCGTGTAGCGTTATGTGCTGGCTACTATACTATGTGCTATAGCTGGATTGTGACGCAACTGTCCATTGCTTAGGCATCTTCTCAAATACTCCCAAATATTTGAAAAAAGAAGAAGAAAGCGTAGCAGCGCACCTATTCCAAATTTAAATAGTCTAGTTTCACGCGCAGCTGTCATTTGTTTTATTTTCTTTTTGAACATGTCAACTCGCAGTTTCCACTGACTAGTATTTTTTTTTTCACGCATTGCGACGTTACCTAGGCACTACGGATAGCCCAAGCTGAAAGTGAAAAAGATTAATTATCTGTGTCAGTTTCGTAATCATAAAATGCGATGAACCGATACATGTTACACAATCCTATAGGTTATTTATTGCTTATCTAATTACAGCCTAGTTACAGTATTTGTCGATAATCAGATCTGCTGTTTAATCGACCAGATAAATACCTAGTTTGGAGTGCACAAAAAATTGGCAAAACGGAAATATTTTTTTGTCATATTATTTTACTTTCGTTATTGCCGATTTTAGACACTGTTCCAAAGACTGATTTTAAAATATAAATTTAAATTAAATTTATATTCATTTATTCAGTAACAATTCTCATTGCGTTTCAATATAATCCAGCATGAAAGAAGAATAGTCTTAGATGTACAAGAATACATTCAATTCAACTTAAAGTTGGCACTAGAATTTTAAAAGATAAACAGATGAATGTAACAACAACACAACAGCGGGTTTTACCAAAATAGTAGGAAATGGATGCACAAAACAAGAAACTCAAGACTGACTGGGGTAAATAACATGCTCATGGCCACGACATTTCCTTCTGACTTCATTCATTTTAATTACAAAGTCATCAGATAAGGGAAATTCCATTTTACCGTACTGACGTTACCCACTTATCCTATCATGATAAAACTGGGTTCATCATTGATACAGCTAGCTTTTGATTCAACTTTTAAACAATACACATTTCAACAGTATGCCTTTATTTATTAGTAATCGGCCATTGTGGACTCTAGTCCCTAACACATACGGATCTGAAAGCAAACTGACCATGCTACACTGCCTTTATGAAGTACCTACATTGTATTAGGTACCGTTAGTAAATAAATACCAACTGAAATAACTTTCCACATTTTGATCATCTCTGTACGTACGTACATCATCATCATTTCAGCTGAAAGACGTCTACTGCTGGACATAGGCCTCCCCCAAGCACCGCCACTTCGACTGGTTCTGTGCTTCCCGCATCCAGCGGATTCCTGCGGCTTTCATAAGGTCATCGGTCCACCTTGTGGAAGGCCTTCCAACGCTACGTCTTCCGATACGCGGTCGCCACTCCAGAATATTTCGGCCCCAACGGCCATCTATTCTGCGCGCAATGTGCCCTGTCCATTGCCACTTAAGTTTGGCAATTCTTCGAGTTATGTCGGTTACCTTGGTTCTCCTGCGGATCTACGTACGTACAAATTCATTAAATTCCGTAAAGTCTGAATTCACTTCAATCACGTCAGGTTCACTAATTTTGTGGTTGTATGTAATTTTCTTGGGCAGATCAAGACAGGGGTCGACGACAGGTGTAGAGATATAAAGAATTGTGTTCTAATTATTCATTGCACGATACTCGTATACGAGTTACGACAGTCTTTTCTACTACATTGCAAGTCGTATGTCTATTCCATGACCGCTACGGTGAACGTAATGTCACGCAGAGCCAAAGGTTAGCCTACCATTCGCCAGCCCACGGAATGTCCGATCCAAATGCAATTTTAGCATACCTAAATGCACTAACATTAGTATTCATTGGATTTGTCGGTTCAATTATATTAAGCCAATTTGAATGCTTCATCGGTTATTGCTTTAATATTCGACATACGCATCTTAATGATGGACCTAACTACATCATATTGTAGTTCTACATAGGTACTTAAATTTGTATCTTAATATACCTACCTCGTCTCACTTTTTAACAGAACCTCCTCCTGATTAAATTAAAGGTCATGTTTGACATCAAAGCCAGTTCTTTTCATTGTAGTCCTGCCTTTTTTTATAATTAACCTATGTTGCTCCACTGCTGGGCAGAGATCTCCCCCATAGTTTTCCAATTTTCTTTGTGTTTTGTCTTCTCGGGCCAATCGGTCAGGAACGAGTCCAAATCGTCATGCCAGCGTTTCTTAGGTCTGTCTCGGTAAAGACCCGTCTTCAGGCACCCACTGTGTGACAATTCTGGCCCATCTGTCCTGCCTTTACCCAAATTTATTTGGAGTGGGCGCAACATGTCTTCTTGTTGTTATGCATCTCTATTAGCCGTCATATTAGTAGTCCTTTCTTGGCGTATATTCTTTCACACAAACCATCCGTCTTTACTTTGGTTTTTTTCTCAAACTCAAACCATTTATTTCAAATAAACCAATTACAGGCACTTTTGAATTGTCAAGGGGTCAGTCAGTCAGAAAGATGAAGCTAGTTGCCCATTCCAAAGCGTAGTAGATTCCTATGGAGAAGAACGGGCAAGAAACTCCACGGACACTCTTTTAAAACAAAATATTGTTACAAAAAATGGGTTACATCATTCATGTTGAAGTTATACATGTGAGAACAATGTAGAAAGACGTGCACGTTAGAAGCGTCCGTAATAAAAACAATTCAAAAATTCAAATAAATTAAAATAAGCCGTGGCAGTTAAGAGATGACCAGTCCCAACTGACGGCGCCCGTTCACGAACATGACGCATGGATTAGCACCATTTAGCTCAACCATTTTGAAGGGAACTTAATGATCCAACACACACGCCACCACCAGCGAGACATTTGAGTGAGTATGACATACTCTCAGCTGCCAGAGCACATTCAAGTCAATAAAAGACATATTACCCGGTAAATGGTAGCTCTATAGTACATAGTACTCACACCTGTGCTATAAAATTATATAATTCAAGGAATTTTGGTTGGGAAATACAAACCAGACTGATGTGATTATTAAGGAAAGTCATTGATATCGGTAAAATCGTTTCTTTAACAAGGTTACTGTCATTATTTATTTGCATCTTATCGACATATTAAGTTGAAATATTGTTAAACTTAGAAATTAGATTTGGTTCAGTTGATGTTATGTCTCTAAATGCCTATACTCCTTGGTTGAGAAATCTACCTAATTCTATAAATTTTCCTATTTGGTCTATAATTAAAACCATCCGTCTTACTTATTTAGAGACATTTCAATCGGTGCCTCACGTCACGTCCCTCAAGGATTCAAGTTGAATGGAATTAATTTCCTAAAAAACGTTATGAAGTCTTAAATTAAATTAATATCTGAAAAATACCTACCTACCCATTATGGTATGAACTGACAACAATATCATTACATCCGACAAAAGCTTTAATAATACAGTCAACATTGCAAACAGTACAACGCAATGTATTTTCGCAGTGTTTCGCAACTTTAAAAAATTTAAGAAATATATATACATAAATATAGACCGTGTACGCCTGTGCAGTCTAGACTAGACTTAGGATTATGGGTTACTCAACTGTCGACAAAGTACTTCAGAGATTATGTAGCAAGAGCCATTCTTTGCTCTTGTTTGATTTTGTCTCTTGAAATAAAATCTAGTAGACTCCGAATTATCAAAATAACTCATAATGCTTATCACAGTCAGAGTCTAACTAAATTTATTTGTAGTTGGCGTAGTATCTTCTTCTATTACATCTCTAATCTCTATGTACAAGCTGTTATTTATTTGATTATTTATGTTCACACAGTAAAATACATAGAGATACGACATAATTATAATTTTGAGTACAAAGGTACTGTTTATTTCTTAAGAATTTTCTGCAAGCAGATCTGCGAAAGGAGAAATGAAAAAGAAATGTAGACAATCTTCATCATTCTCCTGCCCTATCTCAATTTATTTGCGGTCGTAGCATGTCATCTTCAATAGGTACTACTCTATTAGTCCCGTCGTCATCTCAGTAGTTACCCCCGTTCTTGCTATATAATTTATTAACTTTCACGCAGTCCACCCATCGTTTCTTTGATGTTATCTCAGTATTAGGTAATTATCTATCTCCTTTTCTGGTCATCTTATCTTTCACACTATTCACTCATCATTGCTTTGGTATTCTCTTAATCGTATTATAGCCATCCATATTCTTACTCACTCATTTTCCTTATTCTTCCGCATCGCAATAAAAGCCCGTGCTCATACCTACCGTAGCGTAGCCCATGCCCATACAGATAATGGAATTTGCTCTAAGGTTATTATGTTATTCTTTGCTCATACCATACAACCGATTTCCACACAGTAGCTGTTTTAATTAAATTATCATTCTGTTAAAAGTACCAGATGAAAAACTATTATCAACTGTTCTTGACTCGATCGTTAAAGTGTGACGTTGGCGTTGGCGGTGAGCGGCCATCGCGACGCGTTTTGTTTGTATATTTCTAACTAGATGGCGTTGTACATTTACGTCACGTTTCTGAATCGCGGTGTTAAGATTCTCCGCCGTTGAATGACCCTCGCGATTTTTTGTGAAATAATCATACTTACCTGGCATAGGGGACACCGTGATCAATAAGGCGGTTCCCCCAGGGCGAGGCCTTCCCATTGCACTGCGGTTAGGTTGACCCCTGCGATTATCCCTAATGTGGATAACTCGGATGCGTTATTTTTGGTAGTGGGGACTGCGTTCGCGCCGTCCCCCTCAGAATTCTCTTTTATCACTATAAGAAAGAACACATGGCGGCTTTCGTTAGTTATTCTTATTACTGACTTCGACTTGCTGTTTAGGTTTCATATTATGTACGACTACGCTACGGTCTAATGGTCTATCATACACGTATTCAACTCGAAGCCTGGTATTTGATCGATTACTAAAACTTCAGCGTTTAGATACACCATGCAAAATTAGCATATCTAACACAAATTAGCGATTGTTTTATAAATAAAACGTTCCAAAATAATCTAACTCTTATCTATGGCCACGATAAATGTTTATTCACTCGCAGTTCACATTACATTCGAGATCGTGCCTACACAAACCTGCCAGTCTCTCATTATACACAATTACGAGCCAAAACCACCAACATCCGTAAAACAACGCCCTACTAAATCTATAATAACAATTAATCTACAATTTATATGATAGGACCATGTTCATTTACATACAATGAAAATCGCCCTTATGATCTAGAAAATAAGAGTTATAAATCCGGATTTGAAACGTGAATGTGCCACTAATATGAACCTTGGGATTTGAAAGTGCACGCAGTAACCGGAACATAGACGTACTTGCCCGTATTACGTTCCAGGAAAAGTCGAGAACATAAAAAGTGATATTTTATTATTAACCTTCATCATGTCGTTACGGGATCTCGTGTAATGGACTTATGACATGCAACATTCTTCAAATAGTGTCTAATTCTGATCTGCGTACGTACGTACTTACACTACTTACCCAATAAAATGTTTCGAATCTTTCCATACTTCAAACCTTAGGTTGCTAACATAACTAAACAAACCCTAAACAGAGATTAGAAATAAGTAGTTATTTAAATAGTTATTATGTTTCTGAAGTCTGAAATCTTCGAAAGACCGTCTTCCTTTTCACAAAATATAGGCAAGTATAGGTAGCTTTTTAATTTTACAGTAGGTATCAAAAATAATGCTAACCACTTTCTTTGTAAAAAAAAACCTAATGTAGTCGCCATAAAAAGTGGTGAGAGAGAGAAACAAAAATCTAACTTATTTTTAAATGTTAATGACATATCCATGAAGCCAGCGCAGTATGCCGATGCCACTAAGTTTAAATACATGTACATAATTATGGTACACATACATTTATGGTAAGAATAACTTTTCTGTTTTTATATAATTACGTACGATTGATAAAGATTGGTGTGAGATAACTTGTAAATATTTACCTAAAAATGTCTGAGTACAGTCGTGAACAAAAATTCTACAACGACAGTTAAAATGGGCAAAAGAAACGGGTCTGATTTTATTGGTCAGGCTGATACTGAGCGCCCACTCCCGGCCGCTATCCCACTACTGCCCGATGCGGGGACTTTTGGCTGCTGGGTTTCCCCCCTGGCCCGATTCGCCCCTCCTTAGTAGACCTGCATCCCCCAGACTCCTCCAGGGGATCCATATCTACACCGGGCTTAGTGTGGACGTCCAGTCAACATGGGCCACTCAGCACCAGGACCCCCGACCTCAAACCATCCTCCGATTCCGACCTCCGAGAAGCCGGATTACAGGAGACGCCACGCTCCCAGTCGAAAGAGTAGTTGAAATTTACACACAGTTTCTGTTAAATAATCACTAATTCAAATCTTATAGAATATTATGTTTGTTTTATAACAACTTTTTACGTTCTCGTTATCATTGTAAGTTTTGAGATTTTTAATATTCTTGTTATATTTGCGATTTTTAAGTAAAATTACCTACAAAAGTTCAGCGCCATCTACCATTTATACATGAAACTAACTTTGGCGTACTCTGATGCTTAATAAAGCGAGATTTGAGATTGAGATAAAAGGTGGCGCAGTTTTCAATAACATTTTTATAGCTTATTTATTATTCTAATTAGTCGCATTTGTAAGTAAGATTTATCATTGTACTACAATAAAAATAAATTCTTAAAATTCTTTATTAATTAATAAAATGTTACAATCACAAAAAAAAAAAGTGAAACTGAACCAACTCCGACTCCGAGTTTGACAACCGACTCAGCTGTTCAATATGTTTCTTTTGTTTAAAACTCAAGCAACGGTGCTTTTTGAATATTCGAAGTCGAATTCATTTCATCCGACAGAATATCGTTAAATATCGCATTTAATTTGCGGTTTTCCAACATGGAATCTGCTAGTTTGCTAGAATATCAAAGGTAAAAGTGATACACAAACTTTTTTCTCCTCCTTTCATAATTTGAACTTGCGCGCTTTATTGTATTGATTTTCCATCCCAAAATAAGTTAGAACGATGTAAATAAATCATAAAGCGGACCTTTAGCATTTTCTTAGTATTTAGTTTATCAAGCAAGCTTTCAATCGGAGTTTCAGGTGTTTTATTAACAGGAATTGTGTTTTCTAGGAATAGTGTCGGGGATTCGTCTAGCTTGACCCCTGTGAAGCCTAGACTCGGAAGATTTGCGGATGTTTACTCGCCTGAGCATCTAAATATAACACCGCCACCAGTAAGTAATTTATTTATAGCAAAATTCAATAAGTTCTTTAAATTATTAATGAATATTCTTGGTAAAATCTTGCAGAAACCAAAACTAACATTCACTGAAGCCAGGGATGATTGTCCAAACTTACTTACCCCTGAGAAGTTTCCTGAAGTTGATTTTAAATGCAGGTAAGTGAATAACACATATAATAACTCTTGCATTTCACTGAACCACTTCTAAGCTCAGATATTTTCATTATACTTGTAACAAATATTTATACTGTCAGTTGTTATGGTGAAATAATAACAAAAACAACTTTTGTGTGATCTATGATCATGTTTTCATCTTTCTTGTAGGACAGCAAAAACCCAGTGCCGTTTCCGGAATGTGTTCAGCAACTGTTCCTTTGAAGGTAACCAGAGCTTCCCGCGCCTGAGCCGCAAGGTGCGCCCCATGACCATGGAACTGGAGACACCCACCAAACTGAAACAAGCGGTTGACCTTGTTAGAGGTTAATATAATAATGAATAGTTCTTCATTTTAATGTGGTAAAAACTGAATAAGTAGTGAAATCATAAGGTTGATGTTTAAATAGATCAATACCTACATAAGGCATTCTCCATAAAGAAGTAAGATGGGGATTACGTAGCATAGTTTGTTTACCAAAAATATTGGTTTTAATGGCAAAAAACAACATTAAATCAAATCAATTGTCTGCATATTGATACAATCTCAGATACATATGGCAGTAGGAAATATGTTGTGTAGCATAGTATCTTTACCAAAAATACAGTATTTTCAACTGTTAAATCTATCAACTGTGTGTCTCCATAGAATATATATATGGCAGAGAAACCACCTTTTAACATTGTCCACAGTCGATGGGCCAAACGGGCTCAGATTCAATGCATCACTAGCAACTGAGGTTGCAGGATCCCCTGCACCATCTCAGACTGAACGCTTACAACAGACCATCAACCCGAGCAAGGCTGTCTTCACCATAGAACCAAACACTTCTAAGGTAAGAAATGATAAACTTGTTTCAGGTCATTGTAATATCATGGTTATTTTCTTTTCAATATATATATATATATATATATTTTTTTTTTCAGATTCTAATAGTAAACAACAAAGCATGTTCATTGCTGGGCTACTCATCAGGGGAGCTTTGTGGACTTCGCTTCTCAGACCTGCTCCGCAACAGGAACTGTAAGACATTCAGTTTACATGAACCTGAAGATTGTGATACTTCAGAAGATGGGACTGTTGTTTTGCTTAGTGGAAAGGTAATAACTTTTGTCTCTGTGTTCGTAAATGGAAAAGCATATCAGTGTACCACATACCACTTAGACCTCTTAAGTTTGAGGTGAATGCGCGAGTCATAAATTGTTCCTGTGACCTACCACCATTTCATCCATCCAGTGTTAAGTCTGTGCTTAACAGTCCGATCTACTTCGCCATTGCTTGTATGCTATTATTAGATCTCTTGTATATATAAAAAGGGATGAGTTCTATTTTCAGGCCTGTTCCTCACAGCTGCTATAAACGGTTGACCTTTTTATAAATGTCAAATATGTATAAAAATATGTTGCAGGTAGTTGAACTTATATCAAAGGATGGTGGTTCAGTCCAAGTGTCGTTATGGATAAGACAGCTGGATAATGATGGTCCATGCTTGGTCGTTGCTGAGCCTGTCAACTGTAAGAATGTTGTGGTAAGTTTTATTCCATACTAATATTATAAATGTTTAAGTAACTCTGTCTGTCTGTTACGTTTTCACGCCTAAACTGCTGAACCCATAGTCATGAAAAGCAGAGATATACCTTGGGATACAAAAACAATAACCCTCCTTTTTGCTTCGCCGTAGTCGGGTAAAAACGGAAATAAGGAATTTTTAGACTATAAAGTAATTGAATGCCGATTTAGGTAGTAATTTCCCTTTTACGGTTCTTTCTAACCATAAAACACCGCGTAAGATCGCTCTTACGCGGTGTTTTATGGTTAGAAAGAACCGTAAAAGGGAAATTACTTACTCGCTTACTCGCGTAAGCAGTATCAATTAATTTGGGGAATCCCTGAACATAAGTTTGCCATCTTTGTTTGTTCAAATCAAAATCAACGTAATTTTGCAGAAAAATCTGAAAAAGAAAATAAATAAATATTGCTGACGTAATCACCACCCAGACCCCCGAGTCCCACATGTCATCAAAAATAATCAAAGCAAAGACCGCCTTGGTGCTTACGTAATACTTGAATGACCCCTAATCCATTACTCCATATGTTCGAAAAATGTGTCTGTCAAAATGAAACCCATTGCTACTGTAAATGTGTTACCCCGCTGAGCATTAATTATAATGCACGAGTCGTAAGCACAGATGGGCAGTAGTGGGGGCAAGCTCGCGAATGTACACTTTCGGCTATATAAAAATGACACGCGAGAGTCCAATAGACGATGAGTATCGACTGACGAACCAATCGCATGCAGCTCGGCGCCCGCCGGCTTCTTCATTCCGCCAAAGAGACCTAAAAATTTACTACTGTGCAGATGTCGGTTTGTGCTCACGACTCATGCCGGTTACTATACTATATTGGTACAACCTATTTTTTTTTTACAGTTAACAGTAGAAGCCGACACAGGCATAGTCATATCGTGCGAGGGTGCTTCAGCGGCGGCACTATTCGGGGCAGAGTCGCGCGACAAACTAGTGGGAGTGCCGCTTGCATCTCTTATACCTAACGCGCGCCTGCCTCCTTATGATGCACCTATGCCAAGGAATATGGCTAAGCAGAAACTTACAGGTAAAGGATTATCAAAAAACCATCCAAGTGCGTGTCGGACCACGCACAATGAAGTGTTCCGTAGTTGGGATGAGTTTATCCCAAGAATATATTGTAGTTGAAAAACCAAGTTCTCCCATACATTCCAACTGCAAATGTAAGTTTGTACGCACAATATTGAGAGATTTACCATGTTGTTTTAAGATCATAGACTTCTTATAAGTTTTCCTGTAATCTATAAGTAAAGAACAATTTTTTGTGTTTTTATTTTTTATTTTTACATTTTTAGGCTCAGTAGCTTCGGATATAATATTTCTTAAATAACTTTAAAAGTATTTATTTTCTAATTATAAATAATATATATCTGAAATCCTTAGAATAAGCCCTTTCATTTGATCTGTCACACGGTACAATTTAAAAACCACAAAAAAAAAGTATTAATTATATTAATATTAAAAATACATCAGAATTTATCAATACAGGGTGACTTTGAAAACAATCAACAAAATTTAATTTAAGGGGGCGTTCTAACCATCAATATAAAAAAAAACTTTTATTATAAAAGTTTTTTATATTGATGGGTACACCCCCTTAAATATTAACGATTATTTTCAAAGTCACCGTTTATAAATAAACACAGTAAAACAATTTACATGTATTACTTTACAGGAAGGACACTGGACGGCGGGTGTTTCCCGCTTTGCTTGTGGATATCAAAACCAGATACGACAGAAAACTCCCTATGGTCCACTGTCTGTAGTGTAAAGTCACACAGACCTGTGTTTGAAGTCAATGTCAGGGTAAGTACAATGATATACTTTTTATTGCACTTTTCTCATAGACTTATTTTTATCTATATAATACTTTTAAAGAAACATTAATTCCTAATAAAAAATAAATATATTTTATCAAACATTTGTTCAGTAATACACAATATAGAATTACAGTACATGTGTCAATACGACACATATAGCTTAAGAAAAAGACCCGCACACGGCCGAGAACACTAAAGCAGAACTTTTTATAAACCCAAAGTGCCAAACATCTAAGTCAAGTCCAACATCGTAATCGAGAAAAAAATAAGCAGCCGTCCCGTACGTTTGGGTCGAGAAGGTATTGAAGTTTTATACGGAACAAACGATTTTTTTTTTTTGCGATAACGTTATTGGTATCATGGAGAAAGTTGTTCAGTTTAAAAGTCTGTACCACGCTCTTAAATTTGACCACACCGTTCTGCCTTCCTATTCTGTTAAAATATCACGGTGAAAACTTAGGTGAAGTGAGCGTGGAGTGAGCTGTTATTCCATTTGATGCTATTGGGAATTACACTATTGACAGCTCACTTCACTTAAGTTCTCACGGTGAGATTTTTACAGAATCGACCGGCTGATGAACATGAAAACACGTTGAAGCGAATTCGCCGAGTTATGTTACATTTCATATTACAGGGTCTGGTAAAACCCTAACAATCTTCTCGCCAGGACTATATAACTAACATCATAAACAACAAGTTTTGCTCATGATTTTAATAATTCATCAGATTTTAATTTATCATATTTTTATACAAAAATAAAAATATTTTATCTACACCCATACTATAAATCCTCTATAAAAGTTTCTGCCACAGTTAACAGTTAGCTTATTGCCAACATTAAAACAACCATTGTCATAGTAACCATAATAATTATCATCCAAACGAGTGTTATAATGTTGTATCGAGTGTCATAATGTTGTAACTCATCAAACAGCCACATTTATGGATTTCAAATAAAAGAACATTGTCATGCACACGCGTTTTACTATCACAGCGCCGTAATTAAAAAAAAAACTTTATACTTTATTCGAGTTCACGTAGCATCCCGCCATTTTTGTTCGATATTATTATTGCAAAAATTTATAAGTTACAAAAATGAGTGACACAAGCTTTGATAACACACCACCAGATATTTCTAATGCAGCAAAGGACATTTCCAACCAATTATTACCAGAAAAGTCGAGAAAACAATATGAAAAGGCGTACCAAGATTTCATGAATTGGAAAATATCAAAGAGTAGACGACATGGGTGTAGATAAAGTGTTGTATGCAACTGTACATAATTAGGTATTAAAACACTCACTCACACTCATTTTTCGTTAGTGCGGCAGCGTGGCTAGTGTAAAATGCAGGGGCGACAATGGAGGACGGCATGGGAGGCGTACGTAGGTACAACAAAATACAAAATTGAAATATATTATACAGGAAAAGTTTTTAATCAGTGCGCAAATTTTGACAAATTAAACTTAAACGTGTTTTATTATACACCTATTTCTTAATTTTGATATGACTTAATACAAAAAAAAAAAATAAGTTATCGTTAACGAAAGATGTTTATTTTGAAACTGGTATAATGGAAATTCATCGCGCAACGCGCCGGCGGCGGCGCGGTCAGTGACGCGGAACGCAATAGTACGTACCTATCAGCTGTGCGCTCACCCATTGATATTATTACGAATAGATTGTATCCATATTTTGCTGATTTCAAGTAGGACCAAAAAAAAAGTATTGAACAAATAATGGAAATGTGTTCTACTGATACTGAACCACCAAAAAATGGTTAAAAACTTATTATTTATTTATTTATTAAAACTTTATGCACAAGTAAAAACTTTACAAAGGCGGACTTAATGCCTCGGGCATTTTCTACCAGTCTACCTTACAAAACTTATCCTGTATAGAACAACGAAAACTTGAAGGTATGTTTTTGGTAAATGTATTATGTTTTGTAAAAAGTCATCGAACAAAAGTCATTGTTTATGATGTTAGTAATACAGTTATGGACGGTTGTTAGTGTTTTATCAGTAACCCTGTATATGTGTAAGTGTACGCACGGCTACAAATCAAAATATACATTTCCAGTATAAACTGATCTCGCATTGTATAGGATTTCCGTACAGCGAGAGGTCAGCATAAACTGGATATTTATAGCTTGATATGGAGCCGTGTGTACCCACCTTTAAATTACACCAATTTATAAGTTGAACATTCCACATCATACCCAGGTCACCTACAACGTCAGCGGTCTCCTAGTAGTAGACGAGAGCGGTATAATAACCGCCTGTAACCACCACTTCGCGATGCTGACCTTTGGCAAGCCGCACACAGAAGTCATAGGCCATCACATTGAGGATGTCATACAGAACTTCTGTCAAGCGGCCGATATTGTGAAGATGCCTGAAAGAAACAGAAATATGACGCTGTCACCAGTCAATAATGATGATAATGGATCAGGTATGTTGATAAAAATACTGGCCAAGTGTATGGTTCCGTAGTTGGGATGAATTTATCCCAAGAACAAACTTAACATTGTAGTTGAAAAACATGTTCTTCCATACAATCCAACTGCAAGTGTAAGTTTGTACGCACAATATTGGGAGATGTACCATGTTATTATAAACCTTCTTATAGATTTTTCCGTAATCTATAAGTATAAAAATACTGTATTCATATAAGAACTATAAAATCTGTATTTTTTCAAAATTTTGGATCAGTAGTTTCGGAGATAACGGGGATAACTTTAAAACAATTTATTTTAAAACTAGCTTCTGCCCGCGTCTTCGTCCGCGCGAAATTTCTTGTTTCCCATTCCCCAATCCGTTCTCAATATCATCAAAAAAGCCGTTCTGTACAAAATGTACGAGAAAGTGAATTTTGTAAAAAAAAAATTTTCGTGAATTAATGTATGATGCTAAGTGAAAGAGCAGAGTCAACAAGCATTTCTTGCTTAAAAAGAGATCTCCAAATCATGTATGTAAATAAACTTTGTAATTGAAATGAACATTTTAATTTTTTAATTGAACTTTTATTGTTCCAGCATCAGACACCGACGACGATTCATGCGATGCATTCAACGGCAGTCAAAAATCCGCCTGCATGTCCCTCAACGTTCATCCCTCCATCTTGTCCACCACGCGAGAGAAATCGTCCAGTGCCCTCTGTCTGGACAAATCCTGCAGCATGGTCACCCACACTCCCACCCCCACACAAGACATGGTCTCCAGCATCAGTACTACGGAACAACGAAACGACATATCCGCCCTACCTGACGTCACATCCGGGATGTCAGGAATATCTATAGACGACGAAAATTATTGTCACAGCAGCATATCGAAATCCCGGAGCGAGAATATTCTTCGCTCTGAACAGAGTAATCCTGCTAGGCCTATTGCTAAGCCTACGGAGAAATCTGACTCTATTTATTATACTTCGCAGCATTCGCAGGAGGTAACTCCGACTGGAAATACCCCTAGAGTGAGGCATAACGATCCTTCTTTAAGACTTTCTTTTGACTCAAGTAAATATAGATCATTAAAAGTTAATCTACCAGGAAAGGATGATAAAACGAGTTTGTCTTTAGACTTCTGTGACTCAAATGAGACTAGTGCAGACTTCCTGACTCCTATAAATGAGATGCCGCCCCCTGGTTGTGAGATTGAAGATTTGCCGAAACACAACGGTAATGAAAGTGTTGATAGCTTGAGTAATGATAACGATTTGGAGACGCAGACTGAATCTGCACCTAGGAAATTGTATTCTGGTAAGCTAACCGCATTTAGTGTTTATTTTTAGCGTAGACCTTAAACCCTAAGACAAGTCGAAAACATGACTAATAGCGGCCGTTCACACGGCGCTATACGACTGTACGATATTTTACAGTAAAATGGTGTAGGATCGCATGGTCTGAAAATCCATGAAATGAAACCGCCATGTTCTCCAAAAATCATACAGCCAAATATCGTACTAATCAACGTCGTGTATACGTGGCCTACGTGCATTGGAAGGCTCGAGTCTTCCACTCTACAATCCAAAGACAAATTAAAAAAAAGGGCGTGGCTGTGATTTTTCTGTCACCAATCATAGCTCACGCCCAGTGTTCTTAAAAAGCGGTTAATAATTCTCGTTAACCTTTTTTTTTTTCTGAAATGAAATGAAATCGTTTATTCTGTAAATAGGATATCGGAATCACTTTTACACGTCATATAAAAAATGTAAAAACAAGCTTGAGGAAGTCGACATTTCCTATCTGACTATCCCTGAGAAGAAATGGCGAAACAAACTCAGGGGTCAAAGTCTCTTTTAAAGTCCAGACATAATCTTGGTCAGATCATGTGAGGACCATGTAGATCCGTGTCTGAAATGGTCTTTTGAGGAAAGAACCACACAATTTTGAGTGGACCTGTCCAGTCAGTGCAAGCATTTGTCAGTAAACGTGTAGCTCAACTCAGGATTTAAGGAGCTCAACGACTCGACGAACAATACCAAAGAAAGGACATTTGGGTAGGCCGCATAAAGTACTCAAAAATCCAGACCATCATTAAAAATACTTGAGAAAGAGGAAAAAGAGATAATCTTAAAGAAAACAAATGACCCACATAGTGCTCACATTCACAATAATTAAAGTAATATATGTAATACTTTTCAAAGTAAATATTCATGTCATTTTGTATATAATATTTAATAATGTCAATAATTAGGTATGTATATAAAACGTTGTATAATTATTAAAATGTCAAGTTTTACGGTTTAATCAAACGGCTTTAAGCAGAGCGAACAGTTCAATCCCAAGCTTTTTTGTCTTCTAAATAATCAGAAATGTTATAGTACCCTTTTTTGCAAAGTTTGGTTTTAATACAGCTTTTTCTCACAGACGACGCACCCGAAACTCCTTGCGTACCAAAGCGTATAGTCCGGACGTTAGTGATGACGTCGACACCGCAGCACTCGCGTAACAAAGCGGAACCTTGTGAGTGTGCGACCGACTGCCAGCATAAGGATGGCACCTACAGGGGTGTAGTACTGCACAAGGATGGCACTCATCTAAGTGAGTACTTATTGAAGTATAGTTTGACCGATACCGCGCGTACAACGCTCAAAGCGTTCCGGCCCCCCGTGAGCCGCGCGTTCCTAAGCCGCAGTACAGCGGATTCGGTCAAACTATAGTCGAACGGTCACAGAGCTTTACTTTTTCTTTTTTTGTTATGTAATGGTGCCGATTCCCTTGTTCACAAACTAAACTAAATTTAACACGTTCAACGCCACGGAATAAAATGATAAATTACCATTCAGGCCATGTCGGAGAATGTTGGGCGACACCAGCATGTTCCGTTCGGGCCGTAGGGGACAATGGTGTCCGACAGTCAGAGCTATGTTTAAACGTTTTTTGTGAGCTGTCGGTCAACAAAAATACAAGGCAATATTGTACGCAGAATGACCCGCGCGGCTTCAACGGAAGAAAGTTCAAATAATCATGCGCAGCAGGTCATGAGGGACAATGTTGGGCGACATGAGCTATCTTCACATTTATAAAGATTTTTGCGGTTATGTCAATGTTTTGTATGTTAAAAATGCATATTTAATCATATTTTTATTTAAAAAAACAAAAAGTAGATTTTTTTGTTAATTTCAAATCTTTTGTGTGGTTATAGAGAAAGTTAAGTGTCGCCCAGCATTGTCCGACATGGCGTTGAACGTGTTAAGTTCAGTGCATCTTTTTCTTTCTATTTCATTAAGAAAAAGGACAGAACATAAATTTTAGTTTAGTCCTGTCCAGTTATACAGCGCTTGACGTAAATTGACGTAATTTTAGTCGGCAAGTTTTTAATCACGTCTAAACCTAAAAGGAGTAGGACAGGCGCTGATTAATTTGACAGGACTAAACTAAAATTTATCTTCTGTCCTTTTCATAATGAAATGGAAAGAAAAAGAAGCACTGAACTTAAATTTAGTTTAGTTTGTGTACAAGAGAATCGGCGCCATTATCTACATTGCAAATCTGTATGATCATTGTAAATTACATACATTTACAGGAGTTTGGTGTACCTTTTCGCGCAACTCACTGTTACAATTCACGCGCGAAGTGTAATATTCGCGCGTACGACGCTTTAACGGAGCATTTGCTAATGCATTTTGAAGATTAACATAATGTGGGGCTAACGCCAAGATATATCTGAATACCTACTGTATAATTCTAACTACCTATTGTACATGTTTAAAATTAAATAATATCGATACTAGAATCAAAACTCTCCATTCCAGATGTCCTCTACACGGTATCAAGCATGCAGCTGAACACGGGTTGTCGTGTCCGCTGCGTATGGCTGGGCGTACAGCTAGAGGACACGGTGCGACACACCACGCTCGCGTCCAGTATCGCGTCCACAGCCGACAACTCGCTAGTCCTCGTTAGTAACACTGTGGTATGACTTATGTATTAGACTAGCAATAGTATATTTTAGGAGAATATTCAAGGCAGGAGGCTAACAGAAGAATTCAGCTGGGCTGGGCAGCATTTGGGAAGCTTCGTCACGTATTCCACAGAGCCTAAAGACCAAGGTCTTCAATCAGTGCGTCCTGCCTGTTTTGACTTACGGAGCCGAAACGTGGACACTCACGGTACGACTGGTCCATAAATTAAAAGTCGCTCAGCGAGCTATGGAACGGGCTGTGCTTGGAATTTCTCTGATGGATCGAATTCGGAACTAAGTAATCCGGCAGACAACCAAAGTTGTCGACATAGCTCACAGAATAAGCAAGCTAAAGTGGCAATGGGCCGGCCATATTAGCCGTAGAACCGATGACCATTGGGGTAAACGTGTTCTTGAGTGGAGACCGCGAATCGGCTAACGTAAGGTAGGACGCCCTTAGGCTAGGTGGAGCGACGATCTTCGCAGGATGGCTGGTAGCAGCTGGATGAGAGTTGCCGAGAATCGAGCTGAATGGCGTGCAATTGGAGAGGCCTATGTCCAGCAGTGGATTGCTATAGGCTGATGATGATGCAGGGTCAAATTATAATAGCTGGCGAAACTTCGAGACACGATGAGTATCGTTAACTAAACACGATAAAACAAAAATAACTGATTTTACATACATAAACTCACGCCTTCTTCCCATGGGGGTAGGCAGAAACTATAGAACGCCACCTGCTACGCTCCTTACATCTTTTGCTTCGTTAACGTTCAAACATGTGGTTATACACGCACGCCGGTGTTTCGCCAGCTAATTACTTACCGAAAATTTAATCGTTTTGCAATGCATTTTAAATTATTATATTCCAGCAGTTATTATATCATTATCCAATCATAATCTTTTAGCCAATCATATCAGCATCTCATTATCTTCATAATATTATATCATTATCTTGTACCCAAAGAACAAGCGTAAGCGTGTCCCAAAGTTTTAAGTAATGATTTTACTAAATTCAAGTAGCGTACCTTTCCGTAAAAGTGTATTCAAAAATCAACTCTATTCTCTTTTTCTATTAGGGTAACAAGTCGGGGAGCAGCAGGCCTCAATCGATGTCGCTAGTGAGTCAGTGTGGCGACGAGCAAGTCTCCGGGGAATACAACAAACATTATGTTACGCTCAAGCAGATTGGTAAGCAAACACGAATAATTCTTATTAGGTTTTCTTAAAATATACTAGCGACCCCGCACAGATTTTTTGATGATGACCTTGGAAGTATCACTAGTCTTCTACATTCAAAACAATACACTTCTTCTAGGTAAAGGCGCCTACGGCTGCGTTAAGATGGCGTACCGTCGTTCTGACAGATTACTGACAGTTGCCAAGTTCATACTCAAAGAGAAGGTGGGCGCACAGTTCTGGGTGGACGGGCCCGATGGACGCCGCGTTCCGCTGGAGTTGAGTCTGTTGCTCACGCTTAAACATCCTAACATTGTGAGTATAAGAACGTATTATATGATAAAATGTAATCATTTATCATGTTAATATTCGTGATTCGTTTCAAACGAAAAACAATAACAATGCTACTTCATCTGGGGTTCAAACTACCGAATGTTCCGAAGACAGGCGATTCACACTTAAAAGCTGTGGCCAACGAAATTCTGGGGCAATTCCTGTATTTTTAACAACGTTTGCATTTTGATCTCAGTCTCAGATCTGTCAAAAAAAAAAAATATTCATTCATTTCCCTACATTTTTTGACATTGATTGTAGCTAAGATGAGATTGCGACTTGGAATTAGATTTTTTTTAAGTAGGAGAATTGCCCTTCTGATTATCTCCGTGGTTACCAAACGACCAGCGTGGCAGCGCATCGGTATACGAAACAGCGTTTAGTACGAACACACGATAGCAACTGAGAAGAGTGGCTAGACACCAGCCCCTTATTGGAAAAAGTGTCGGAAAGTAAGGTGTCATGTGAAGTGTAAACGGTGAAACAGTTATAGTACAGGACCACAGGAGTCACAAGAAAAATGGGCTATATAATCTGCCTTGAAGCTCAGCGGTCATGAAACGCGCGCGATTTACATGAAACCTTGTTTTTGCAGGTAAGCGTGGTAGACATGTTCGAGAATGAGAAGTACTTTCAGATGGTAATGGAGAAGCATGGTGCGGGCATGGATCTCTTCGAGTTTATCGAGCGAAGGCCGAGGCTCGACGAACCGCTACTTAGTTATATATTTAGACAGGTATTTATAAAAATTACATTCAAATTCTTTAATTCGAGCCAAGACTCATAAAGGGTTAGTAACATTGTCGTTATAAGTGTTAGTAGTTTTTTTTTTTTTTTTTTTTAATAAGTGACAAGTCAGCCAACAATGCCTATGGTGTGATTCAAGGCTACGCTAATGCAACTGTTGAATCCGTGTGCTGCTAAATGACAATTTTAGTATCTATTTCTCATCTATCATTATTATTGTGTAGCATAATGTCTAGTTATTCTGTAAAAGTGTAATTTTAATTATGACCGTAAGTAACTTACTAAAAACGAATACGGCTTTCCATACTCACATTTCAGATAGGACTAGCAGTCGAGTACCTCCATTCCCTAAACATCTTACACCGCGACATAAAAGACGAGAACGTGATCATAGACAACAAGTTCCACGTCAAACTTATAGACTTCGGCTCAGCGACGTTCATGAGCAAAGACACGCTGTTCTCCACCTTTTACGGTACCACAGAGTATTGCAGCCCTGAAGTGTTAGCAGGAAACAAGTAAGTTTGACGATTGAAAACGATTTGTGATTTGTTCAAGACATTCAATTGAGTTCATCATAGAATATGAATCAAGAATGTACATTTCTAGTAGATAAAGATTGAGAATATGCACCTTCTTATTTCATGCTTCATTAAAAATATTCAGAATGTCGACTTTTGTAGAATGAGTTCTTGGGGGTTGTCTGGGCACCATAGAAGTTCCTCAGGGCACAATACTTGGCCCACTTTTGTTTTATAAATAAAATTGATTTTTGAGTAAAATGTAACAATAGTTAAGCCTCTAATAACAACTAGCTGTAGACAGAAATTATACATATTTTGCAATTTACGTCGTAACTCCTAAGAAGTTTACTTATTTCCACAGATACGCGGGCCCTGAGTTAGAGATGTGGTCAATGGGGATAACACTTTATGTGCTCACATTCTTTGTTAACCCGTTTTCCGACATTGAGGATACAATACAAGGACCGCTAGCGTTTCCGCAGGTGGTTTCTGAAGGTAATATTTAATCTTATAATTTCTTGAATCTGCTGTAGAAGTGAAAGTGCAAAGTTTAAATGGTGTTACTGAATAAATACCAGAAAAAAATATGTCTTTATTGTTCCTCAAATAATATTTTTGAGGAAAACAAAAAGCTTTCAGTGTAAATCATCTTTGTGCTTTAGTCTGCAATGTAATTTATATTTCATTTGAATTTTTATTTACTATTTCATAACGAATACCTCAAAAAGTGAACCTTGAAATCGTCTCGACTGATGATCAGGATCTTTTGCTGATCTGATGTCGTGTGTCATACATTACGGTCATGATTGTATAAACAGATTTAGAACAACTCCTCCGCTGGATGCTGTGCAAGGAGCCAGCCAACAGATGCACGATAACGCAGCTGATGGCACACCCCTGGATACGGCAACCCGTTGTCACTGCCAATTACGTGTTCCATGAGATTGTGGACTGTGGTGAGATTCACGACTAATTCAATTTACCCTTCAAGAAATAAATTCTTACGGTCTCATTCTGTGACTTGGCTACTAGTGTTTTATTTCATCTTATAAATAGGGATGGGCCGAATATTATTCGTTTTGTATTCGGTATTGTATGCATATTCAGCAGGTTTACCGAATATTCGTATTCTGCCGAATGTTCGGCAAAGTGGTACTCAAAGTTTTTACTTTTTTACTGTATTGAGCCGTGTATGATTTATCATGAGTTGAGTGTTAAATGTGTTATTTTTATTAGGTAAGTAATTTACAGTGCAGCTTTATGTTTTTGTCGACACTGTAGCTTTATTTCCAATAACAGTAGATAAAAAGATGGTTATTAAAAACAGTAGCTGTTTCGGGCGTAGTTTTACTCCATACTAGATGATGCAATAACAACATTTGGTACAGCGGGGTTAGGGGGCGAGGGGGTCCGGCGCCAATCCGCGCGCTTTGCGTTAACAACCTGTATACTGCTCACGTAAGGGAATCAATTATGCCGAATATTCGGTTCGGTAAAAGTTTTACCGAACATTCGGCCGAATATTCGTATTCGGCCGAATGTTCGGTTAAACCCGTGTTCGGCCCATCCCTACTTATAAATCTCTGCCTTGGTGTAAAATAGAGAGTAATCTTTCTTCATTTATGAACGAAAATTTTGTGTTTGCCGCTTTTCATTTTCTCCGTAAAAGCATATTAAATATAATTCATCTCCATTTATATTTCCGTTCATGCAGATCGACATGAGGCGAATCCTGAGATGTATTATAGCGGTAGCCTAGGCTCGCCTCGAAGCGGATCCCAAGTCTCATTAGCAGATCCACTAATTAAAGGTAAGAAAAAGCTTACAAACAATAACTCAATAAAAAATATTTTCACAGTTCACTTTTAAAAACTAGGCTTTACCATTGAAGCCTCTTGCAGACGGCAGACGGCCTACGGAACGGAATGTTGCCATTTTAAATATTATTTTTATATAAACATATACGGCCTTACAAAATAAACGCGGAATAAAGTTATCAAAGTCAAATCATTTATTTGTTAAAAGGCACTTTTTAACGTCAAATTTTACAACAATAATTAATTGATTAACTTCGGTATCCTGGGATTAACTTCGGTATAACCATAAATTTTTTTGACGTTTATACCTAGTATAACTTTATTCCGTGTTTATTGAGTATTATAGTATTAGGTTTAGAATTAAGTATTGTGTATTAGTTTATTTGATATTCCTTATTTATATCTCACTAGCTTTTGCCCGCGGCTCCGCCCGCGTGGATGTCGGTTATCGCGTAAAAAAGTAGCCTATGTCCTTCTCCATATCCCAGGCTATATCTCTGCCAAATTTCATGACAATCGGTTCAGCGGTTTAGGCGTGAAAACGTAACATACAGACAGACAGACAGACAGAGTTACTTTCACATTTATAATATTAGTATGGATTGTATGTTGCACCGGTTGACGTCATAACGTCAACGCCGGCTGTCGCTGAAAACCAGCGCTGGGGCTCTGTCTCGCATAGGATCGCAGCATTCTGCTGAGCGATAGCCGTTTTGCGTGGATGTGACACATATTTTCCCCCAACTTTTTTTTTTTTTTTTTTTTTTTCTTTACTTTACGTCATGTTAAAGAAAGAATATCTTTATTGTGGGCATATGTTTGTTACAGGTCTTAACAAAAAATTTAAGTTCCAATATGTCCTGCCTAATAGGCATACAATAGTTATGTGTTGGCATTAAATTTAAAATTATTTTACATGTTTATTATAAATGTCAAAATATCAAAATACAGTGAAATGAATACATGGTCAACAAATCAATCAATAATTCAAGAAATCTTGGATCGTGTAGTATGCTTTATCAATTAAATTCGTAATTTATTTTTAAATACTGGAAGTTCCTTAGTACTCAGAATGTCAATAGGTATTTTTTTGTATATTTTTGATGCAATACGAAAGAAGCTTTTGTTAAATATAGCCGTTTTATGTGGTTCATTAGAAATTTTTAACATATATCTTTTCGATTTGAGTTTATCAAATAGATTTTCATTTGTTTTTATAAATACGGCTACTTCATAAATGTAAATTGCAGGAAAGGTAAATATTTTAAAATCTTTGAAATATGGTTCACATGAAACATACATACATACATACACTCGCGCCTTTTTCTCATGGGTGTAGGCAGAGACTATAGAGCTCCACCTCTCTCACCTCATACTCCTTTTGCTTCGTTTACATTCATATATCTGGTCATACATGCACGCCGGTTGCGAGTGCTACGCACCTGACCTTTCTGAAGAACATCACCAATTAGGTCACTATAATATATTATGTTCTCCTAGGGCGTCACCTCCCAGCGTTTCCAGTCACTTGTCTTGTAAATGCCTTTTGTAAGTCGCCTTTCATTCATCCTCTCAACATGACCAAAGTATCTAATCAAAATCATGACAACATGACGTCACAACATGTAATGTTTACCGCAAAAAATCGTGTTTTCTTTCTTTCTTTTTCCATTTGATGACTGCTGATTATTTTCCTTTTGTTGTTATTTCCAGAGCGGTCAAATCCTTCAGAAGTGGCAATTCGGTCAGACGGCAAGAACCTATCGCGCGAAGAGCCCAAACGTAACTCGTTAGCGTTGCATGCGCTCTCCACAGCCGACAGAGATGCGCAGTCGGACAACTATAGTCTTCGATCTTCTGCCGATGTATGTGTACTAGGGAAATTAAAATGAGGAGATAAACCTGGAATAGAGAACAAATGGCTCTTGAATTTTTCACCATTCCAAGTTTATCCCCTCTTACAACCACACTACCATTGCAATAATATCCCATTTCAGTAATTGGTTACGCGGTATCACTATAACGCGTAATCAATTACTGCAAAAACAGTTCTATCGTTGTATCGCCTTGAGACTCGTTAAGTTGCAATTCAAATATGATTTAATCTCCTAGCAGAAGGATTATATCAGATTGTGTATAATGTGGCGAGTATTAACAAAGATAGGCTCTACAGACTTGTCTTGAATTAATCTACTCTATTTGCAGAAAAGTCGCGCGCAACAGAATCGGAAAATTCACTCTCGAACACTATCCACAGACAATAAACTTTTATAAGCATACCTTACCCTTTCTTCCAGATCTTGGACATATCATCAAAGCCGGTATCCGAAGCGGCGCTGACTGATATCAGTTCCGACGCGACCGGCCATGCAGCATGCGACATCGACTATGATTGTGATCAATATGAATGTGACAGCTGGGATGAATGTGAACAAGACAGCTTCTCCTAAACCTACAGTATAGCCACAATGTAGGTACGATCCCGAGCTGCAGTATGATGACTCGGGATATAAGCTCCGCCCACTTTTACAACACGAATGTTCTGCGATAAAACGCCTGTGTTGACCTACTGACTACAGTGTTAACTGTGGTATAGACAGGTAGGTTCACTTATATAAGAAGTGAACATGCACCAGCAGAATAGCTTTAAGGGAGGTGAAAATTAAAAGAAGTCTTGTTAGATACAGTAATGGATAAATTGGTGCCTGAAAAAAAAGTCTTGTAAATAGAGAGACTTTCACTTTTGGGGAAATACAGTTTGAGTCTATAGTTAAAATTGATTGCAGTGTGAAAAGCTTTTTGGTCAAAATATGAGGTCCCTATTTCATTAAAGGTGAATAACAAGAACAGCTTATAAATGTAATCGAATATATATGCATGTAATTATATAATTTATTTTACAAAATTATTAAAAGACAGTAATAATAATTAATTATAATTATTACTAAGAAAAGTATTAAAAGTTAAATTCAACTACTGCTTGTTGCTTAAAAATATGAAACTCGCAACAATTTTCTACTAAAGTTCAAACATCTGTTTCTGTCGTGGTCATGATGTGACGTCATTTACCACGAAACTGTTTTTTTAGCCCCAAATCATATAAATTACATTATTTTGTATTCGAGCCGAAATAGCACTTACTTACCTTAAGTGGGTGCCGAACGCGTAGTGGCGCCCTCATCGTTATGTTATTATTATATTTATCTTTTTATTGTAATCCTTAAAACGGAGCTTAGTGGCCACTATTTTCCATTTTAAGGATTACAATAAAACATAATAATTTAAAACTACTGTTTGCAATAATACTTTTTCTATAATAATAATTTAAGTATAATAATTTGTCTTATTTTCTGCATTTTCATTCTAAAATCACCGAACAAACAATGAGGGCCCCACTGCAAGCACTTTGCAAAGAATAGAATATCATTCACATAATTTTAATCGGCACCTCCAGCATTGTCGAAGACGACGCGTTTTGTGTTTGCGTTCCGTTCCACCAAAAAATCGCAACATAAAATAATGAATTGTAAAATAAGTAATGCATTTGTTGTAATGCAAGTAAGGAATTTGTTTCTTGACTCCTACACAATGTAGGTATATTTAAAGATTGGATAAGTTTCAATTTAAGTGCATGTTCCCTATTGAACTAGCATCACTGTTGTCATTGTTGTTGCTTTGTCTCTGTATCTAAAGAGGTTACTACGCGTGTGCTGTCGAAAATAGACGCTGATTGTAGCACTGTCTGTCTATAATAGCTTTCAGTATGTCCAAATGACACATCTGAGAGGTTCAACCCTGGAATCTGAAAACCTGATGAAGTCTCTCTGATTGGTGAATCTGCTGTCAAATCTTGCTTTATGTGATGTTGATTGGTTAACTAAAATTAAATAGTATCATAATAAATTTCGCCATTTGATCTGCTTTTTGCCAGGGGTGAAAAATTTAAATATTCTGTGTAAATTATTTCAGTAACTAGGTTTATGGTTAGAATTATTTAGGATCAAAATATAGAGCATATTTTTTTTGTATTAGAATGTTTGTTCCTTTTATCTTTTAACTTAATTCCAGTACCGATTAGTTGTGTGTTATCAGTATTAAGTTTAAAATTACAAGAAAAGTAGCATATTAAATTCGAGTGAAAATTGAGACCAAAATTGATATAGGCGTAGAATCTGCGTAGTCATACATTAATTTAATTCTTTAGTAATAATATAATCAACATTTTGTGTTTTTAGTGTATAAATGAATGCTAAAATTCGATTTATTAATCGCAGTGTTTAAATTTAAATGAAAATCACTTAAATAATGCTACTTACATGATCTCAATTACATAATTAAATGTTAGGAATTGCGTAATATCACTTGTTTACATTAAAAGCACTTTGTGATCATATTTGCGGAGTCTTGCCATGTTTTAGATAAGGTTTAAGATTCCATTGTTTTACTGTAAACAAATACTATCACCTCTTCGTCTATTCTTCAGATTATTAGATACACTTTGGGATAGAACATAATTAGCACAGGGCTGTCTTCCTATTGGTGACACTGATATTTCAAAAATATTTTACATCTAAGGCCGCGGTCACACCTGGCTATAGTTTTGCGACTGTCTTGAAATAGTGCCCTATTTTGAAACGAGCGTTTGGAGTTCACACTATGCGGATAAAATTGTATGGCGATCTTACCTTAAGCTGCAAACTATTTGCCGAGTATGACAACGGCCTTAGTTCACGTTACATTGTCACGAGGCCATTATTCTCTTCCATAATCTTGTTATGATATTTAAGAATACATTTAGAATGCCACGAAATGCACTATATCGGCTAAATAATTAGTTAACAAAGCCACCTAGTGCATCATAAAGCCAAAACATTCTATTGTTTTATATATTTGTTATCGTCTAATCTACGAACGTGCTGCGAATACATCTTCATTAGACATATATCGTCTCTTTACAAGAGCAACGTGATATAAAAAAAACGTTTTTATGAAATGACACGTTGCTCTTATAAAGAGGCGAATTATCTTATTGTATTGTCATTATATTTGTAAACTATCAATCCGTGTTGTTTTTCCTGCCAGTAGCAGCAGGTCATTTCGCCTCTTTACAAGAGCAACGTGTCATATGCAGTTATTAAAAATACAAAATAAAAACGGCTAAGTTTGAGTCGGATTCGCACATGAAGGGTTCCATACCACTATTCAACTTTATTTCTGTAAAAAAAAAAAACAAAGCAAAAAACGCCGAAAAAACACGTTCATGTATGGAACGTGTCTCGGGTTTTTTTTTTTTTTTTTTACTTTTGGCTTTATTATGTGATGTTATAGCGGTCGTAGTAGTACACACTGTGAAAATTTCAAATTCTACCTTTTACGGTTCAAAAGATACAGCCCTCCGACAGAAAGACAGCGAAGCCTTATAAGTAATAAGGTTCCGTTGGTACCCTTTGGTTACGGAACCCTAACAACTCAGTAATTTCCAATTCAACATGCCAATTATATTTTATGTAGATGTATTTAAAGCACATACTTCTTAGTTATTTATCATTAAAATAGCTTATAATATGTATGATAAAATATAGGAGTGTACAGTGAATTCTTATTGCAATATTATATCTGATTCATTCCGTTTTTGCCAAATCTGAACAAGAATTGCAATAAAATTTCAATGTAACACATCCAACTCTTATGACTAAAATTACCGAAAATCAGTATTAAGACAATACTATAGATTTTCTTACAATCTAATTACCTGCTAATCTAGTTTTAGAGTTATTAGAAGTCCTGAAAGAACCAAATTATTCATATTATTTGAATAACATTGTAAATATCATGAGGTAAATGTCAACATATCTGTGTTGGGTTCAAATTAGTAGATTTTCATGGTTTACTTGTAAAATTGTTGCTGTTTCAGTACAATTTTATATGCGAATCCGTAGAGCAGTATTTAATTGATATAGTAAGGATTATATTTTTGTAGTGTTTGATTGATTAGTTTGTGTTAATTTCAAATGTAGTGATTATTTATGTCCGGTGCGTCGGTTCTTACTTAGTGCCTTACGACGGACGGCGGGTTACGTTGCTCGTGTAGGACGCTGTGACCATCGTAAATAAACGATATGAATTCCCAATTTTTCTTTTATTTACATATGCTTCTCAACCTAACCTAAGCCCCTTACGCACGAGCGATTCCATAACCCGATGATTTTGATCATTGCGCTTTTTTGACGCGCTGGGTGGGATGATTCATAATACTCGGCTCAATACAAAATGTTGAAAACACAGTGCGCGATAAAAAACCACCCGTGCGTATTAGGGCTCAACCTTTATTTTGGTTCATATATCACTGAGAAAAAAAAACTGGCTGGCGTTGTATGTATTCGGCCTGGTCAACCATTGACCGTCAATGAAACGAGTAGGCACGGCACGCAAACTTAGAACAAAAAATTTAAACCGTTTACTCTATGGTTGGAAGAATAGAACATGACAGGTCTCCTCGCCCCCTTCTATCACTCGTCTCCCCTCTTACACCCGGTGCTAAAACTATAGACAATTTACAAATGTCACTGACAAATTAAGGCGGTTGTCGATTAAGTTTTCGATTTTTTCGCTACCGCCATACCGTAATGCAGTTATGTTGTTGATCGAGTGAAGTCTGCGTTGATTAATTTTCGTACTTACCTAAACCTATCCTCTCAGTGATTTAAACTGTAATATTTTGCATCGGTAGTGCAAGATGTACAACAAGTGTTGTATCGAAAATTGTGGTGCTAAACGAAAGGACGTTAAAATGCATACGTTGCCTTGTAGTGAGATAAGACTCAAAAAGTGGCTTCTGTGCATTAACAGTGATTATTTGCGTAGCTTAAGCGCACAAGAACTTCAAAAACTATGTGTATAGCTAAACCATTTCACGAAGTCCTGTTGGTTACTGCAATTTGAACCTTATGTTTAACGCCATTACAGCGACAAGACAGGACTTCGTGAAATAGTTTAACAATATCCAGAAACACTTTGAAAAAAGGTTCATCAGTGAGAAGTATCGGCTCAAAGTTGGTTCTTATCCAACATTTTTTTTCGGGATATAATGGTGCCGATTCCCTTGATTACAAACGAAACTAAATTTAAGTTCAGTGCATCTTTTTCTTTCTAATTCATTAGGAAAAGGACAGAAGATAAATTTTAGTTTAGTCCTGTCAAATTAATCAGCGCCTGTCACTACTCCTTACAAGTTTAGACGTGATTAAAAACTTGCCGACTGTCGCGACGTTTAGATCGCGAAGTAAAAAGGTAACCAAATTAAATTAATATATGAAGCGAAACATGTATCAAGCGAGACATAATGGCTTGAGGTGTGTGCTTCAATCCATTGAGTATAATAATAGTGGCATGAGGTGATCTCTGGCAACATCGAACCCATAGAGCATAGAGATCACCATAAACAAAGAGTTCATATAGTTGTTGGTTTGGCGCCCTCCGGTACACTTGGGATGCGCCATATTTAATTCAATATCTAGTACAAAGTTTAAGTGATTGGTGCTTATTGTGAGGCGTCCAGCTAATGGCAGCTCACCGGAGAGATATTTAAGCTAAGTGGTAGCACTAGACAATAGTGTAGTGATTCCCAGCCGGTTCTAGATTTCTAGTTTTTCTGAAGGAGCTAATTAATGTCCAATACTAAGAAGTTTCTGTTACTCTTAAAAGTCGGTTACATTAAGAGGTTTTTCGATGCTGCAATGAGGCTGCATGCGAAAACCTCGAGAGTTGGACAAGGCGAAAGGCCTTGATCAGTCCGTGATATAGTTGAGACCTTCGGTGCTCCAATACGAAGTCTCTGTAAAACAAGTTATATGATTGTATGTACTAAAGGCGAAAGGCCGTGATTAGTCCGTGATATAGTTGAGACCTTCGGTGCTCCAATACGAAGTCTCTGTATAACAAGTTATATGATTGTATGTACTAAAGGCGAAAGGCCGTGATCAGTCCGTGATATAGTTGAGACCTTCGGTACTCCAATACGAAGTCTCTGTAAAACAAGTTATATGATTGTATGTACTAAAGGCGAAAGGCCGTGATATAGTTGAGACCTTCGGTACTCCAATACGAAGTCTCTGTAAAACAAGTTATATGATTGTATGTACTAAAGGCGAAAGGCCGTGATCAGTCCGTGATATAGTTGAGACCTTCGGTACTCCAATACGAAGTCTCTGTAAAACAAGTTATATGATTGTATGTACTAAAGGCGAAAGGCCGTGATATAGTTGAGACCTTCGGTACTCCAATACGAAGTCTCTGTAAAACAAGTTATATGATTGTATGTACTAAAGGCGAAAGGCCGTGATCAGTCCGTGATATAGTTGAGACCTTCGGTGCTCCAATACGAAGTCTCTGTAAAACAAGTTATAAGGTTGTATGTACTAAAGGCGAAAGGCCGTGATCAGTCTGTGATATAGTTGAGACCTTCGGTGCTCCAATACGAAGTCTCTGTAAAACATGTTATACGGTTGTATGTACTGAGAGGGTATAAAGTACATACAACTGAACTGTATCTACTTGGAGATACTTAGGGTTCCGTGTTGGACCTAAATTGGCAGATTTGGCTGCTCTTTAATACCCAATCAATTATGATGACCATGAGAGCATGTAATCGAATTAATCTTAGCATATATGTATGTATGTGAAGCTACACTTAAGACATCAGAAACGTTTATGTATGTATATCACTTAGGAACGGTTGGAATCAATTTAATTTTTAACTACAGGTGGCGAGCTGAACGATGGAGCGAACCAGTAAGAACTAAAGTCGATTAATGCGAAGCAATTCTCCCAAGATATTGAAGATTCTTCTCGGAACAAACCCCAGGTACAGATAATTAATCAATCTCCCACAAACAATATAAATATTCTCGCCGCCGCTACGTCCCTGATTCTACGCAGTTGAAGTAGCGGCGACATGGTGGAGATGCTGGGATCTGAGAGGAATAATCAATAAAATATTATTTAAACAAGATTTGGTTATTAAAACTCGAAGTTCTTACTGGTGCTGCCATCTGTGAAAGCTCCGTGTAAAACTAATATGAAAGGTTGAAGAAACTATGCTAAATGTTGACAAGGTTTGATACACGTTTCGCTGATATTGACTCTAATGAAATTTAATATTTCTCAGTGTAATTATCTTCAGATTGACTATCACAGGTACCTAAACAAGTATTGTTAAAAAATCCATTATGATGGATTATTACGACAACAAAACCTAGATGGCGTTACTTGTCATTGAAACGAAATGTTTTGTTAAGTTTATTTCTATGTTTATGAAATAAACTAAATGGTGTTGGTTTTATTTAATTTATGATTTATCTCGGATTCGAGTATTCATTAGTTTGCAAAGATACGAAATCGATTTATCATTGTGTGCATTACAGAACCTGAAGCAAACATGATTATGACAATTGACAACACTTTTCAATGTTGGTACACTACGACTGTTTTCTGACTTTCGGTGTGAAATTCAATTTGATTGTTTTGAAAAAGTTTAATTGTGCCAGTGTTTGTGAGACTAAAATATATAACAATAACAAGTGTCCCTATGTGAACAAAAAGGTCAGTACAGTCTGTTTAGATGTGTGTTGATTAAAAATTTCGAATTAGTGTTCACAGTTCGTAAAGTTATGTGAAATTGTTAAATGTAGTAATTACATGTAAATTCTCCCTTCTATCTCGGCGGCATAGCGTGAGATTATCAGAAAACTATCAAAACGGCTCGTCCAATTTAATATGGTCAGCCGTCTACAACAATAGGAAAATTAAATATTGTTGGGAGGCAACTAAACATACACACATACGTACATGATAAAATCTGTGCACTTATCCTTCTGTCAGGATATATATATTTAAATATTATGTTCTGTTTATCCTTCCAACACGACCAAGATTGTTGGTCATTGGAGGTAATTGTCATTGAAAAGGGGAGGTCCGTTACTACACAGTAAAACAGTGGTCAAGGGTAGGGCTATTCTAATCCTATCCCTGGTGTTGAAGCAATACGCTATGAAGGAAAGGTATTGTGGATAATGTAGTGCAGACGAGTCTGCATCTCGTGTCTCGACGGTCAGTCGAGTAGTTGGCCCATGAAATATGGTGCATGGTTAGCCCATTGTGTAATGTGGCACGAATATGGCATGGCGCCGTCCAGTAAGGCTTCGGCCTAATGTGAAAGGCCCTTGTAACCAGTTAAAGAGTTTCTTGTAAGTCAGTACCAAAGATTTCAAACAAAATATATTGTGCATGAGTACTATGGGTACACATGATGAACACAAATATTTGTTTATGATGGGGGTTCGAACCCACGAACTCGACCTCTGCAAGCAGAAGTACTGCTGACTAGGCTTCGGTGTCATCAATACAAATAAATAATTATTGAGATATTACAAAAGTCTGTACTCTGTAGGTACATTATGGTATCTGTTAACAGAAAGCACACTGTATGAGAAGAGTGATGCTTTCTTACTGTGTCCATTATTTATTCTATGATTGATGCACTCGGTGATTGGGTATTATGTTAAGAGCGTTCTGAATTATTAAGTATCATTTACTTACCTGTACAGGGTAACCCAAAACACATAAATAAATCTAAAAGGAGATTTTTATTTCCATAATAGTGAACAAGTTATTAAAAAAAAAAAAAAAAAAAAAAAAAAAAAAAAAAAAAAAAAGGGGGTTTAATTTCCTAAATTAAAATTTCAGAAAGGTCATGAAAATTTTTAAATACCCTGTATGTATGAAGTGTGATCCATTGCAATTAAATTATGGGTTTGTAATCAAACATGACATCATAATTATTTTAGTAAATAATACAAACGCCAATTTGCTATTACTTATTTATAAAAATAGGTGGTTATAATTAAAAAATACTACATCATAATTAAAATTGCTTAACAAATTAGATCTGTACCTGTGATAGTGTAATATTATATTGCAGACCGTCAATATGGAGGAAACCTTGCTCCTCATTCTTCACGGCTTGTGTGATAAAATAAAAACTGTCCGAATGTGCTCTAATTACAGCTAGCAAACTCATTGATGAAAGAAATGACTTAACTTTACATGAAGTAAAGGTGGTATCCTCTAAACTTTATACCTGTCTCCAACGATTGGAGAGGGAATTAAACAATTATTTCTGACTGGTTAACGAACCACAATTGGACGAGGTCTCTGCCATATCTGTAATACAGCTAGAAGCTGAAGATAACTATTGCGAACTTAAAGTGAAAATTAAAGAATGTGAAAATTCAACAATAAATAGCAACAAGAACGATGAACGTTTCTTACAGGAAAACTACCAAAATTAGAGTTACCACAGTTTGAAGGTAGCGTTCTTGAATGGTGCCAATTTTGGGACCAACTTAGTTCCAATATTCACAATCGAAATAATTATGACAGATATTGACAAGTTATTATATCTAAAGAATTCTTTATAAGGAGAAGCCAAAGGAGTGATAGACGGGTTAGAGATTACAAATAAAAATTATTCCATAGCAATACAGTATTTTAAGATAGATATGGGAAACAAACTCAAGTGGTTGATGCACACTATTCCTCACTCTACAAAATAAATCCTGCAAGCAAAACCGTATCAGATTGTCGAAGGGTTTCAATCTGAAATTGAAAAACATTTGAGAGTTTTGGATTCGATGGGTGAAAATATTAACCATAACCACTTGAGGTTTATAGTAATGGAGAAATTTCCAGAAGATATATTATAAGAGATGAAATTGAAAATAGGGCTTTAATTACGGGCAAATTTTCATAATGTTACCTTGTATTGACAGAGTTAACGATATTATTAAAATAACGGTAATCGATTTAACGTTATTTATGCGACTATTAATTTTATCGTTATTTTAAACGTGAGAGTTAAGTGGTGGGGTCTGAGGCGTGCGGCGCGTCAGGAGCCCGCCCTCGCGCCTCTCTAATGCCGTGCCGACCAATACGTTGCCTGAATCTGCCTGATTCTTACCCACAAAACGGCAACGCAGCTAAATTAACGTTAGTTATCGTATTTTTCTTAATGTTAATTAACGTTATATTACTGGTAATGTTATCAAGTAACGTAAAATTTTTGTAACGTTAGTAGGTATAACATTGATATTTAACGTTACGTAACGGTTATTAATTTGTTATTTGGTAACGTTAACAAGCCCTGCTTGAAAATAAAGCAAGAACATACAAGTTATCCTGGAAAAAACCAGGGTAAGGAGGGGCCACCTAGGAAGAAGTGTAAACTTCATTGTATCTTTTGTAAAGAGTCTCACTATAATGACGAATGTACTAAATTCAAGAAAATAAAAGAAAGAAAATCCCTACTAAATAACAGATGCTATGGTTGCCTTAGAATAGGACATTCTTATGTAGAATGTAGAAATAAAAGGAAATGCTTTCGTTGCCAGAAATTAGGTCATAACCGTGCTTTATGCCCTGTTAAATTCACAACTGTAAACAAAAGATAATAAAAGTTTAAATCAATACTTGTATTGTGGACCCATGATGTTGGAGGATTTGACTGGATTACTCATAAAGTTCAGATGTCAACCAATAGGTATATGTGCAGACGTCGAGAAGGCGTTCTTACAGATTGCACTCAATAAACCAGATCGCGATGTAACTCGATTCCTATGGTTAAAGGACACAAAGAAACCTGCTACAGAAGATAATCTACTTCACTTAACATTTACAAGAGTTCCATTCGGTGTTATATTAAGCCCATTTTAGCTTAATGCAACAATCAGATTACATTTACAAAGATCAGATAGTGAACAGATTAAGAAACTAGCTAAAGACATATATGTTGATAACGTCGTCACTGGAACTAAAACAGTGAAGGAAGCACTGCAACTTATAAGAATTCTAAAGAGACATTTAATCAATTATCCATGAATCTAAGAGATTGGAGTTCCAACTCTGAAGAATTTATTAAACAAGTACCTGACTCTTGCAAAGAGGATAAGATCAAAGTTCTTGGACTTAACTGGAAACTGAAGGAAGATACACTTCAACTAAAAGATAACGCTATAAGTGAAACGTCAATCTATGATCCGTGCGGATTTGCGGTACCGTCACTGTTGTCTAGCAAACCTTTCATACAAAATCTACGGAAGGAAAATATTAAATGGGACACACCATTTTCTGAGACATTAAACACCGAGTGGTCAAAAATATGTAATCAGTTGGAAGAGGTTTGAGAGATATTTTTTGCCCAGATGTTACTTCAGTGACGCTACAACAACTACTTGCCAAATTCACTGCTTCACAGACTCTTTTTCGAAGGCCTATGTAGCGGTAATGTACATAGTCAATGGCAAGGAGGTAAGATTTGTCTTAGGAAAATCAAAGCTAGTGCCTTTGAAAGATCAAAGCAATCGGAAAATACGCACTAAGCTGAACTAAGCTGATCAAATATGTATCCCAATTTTTACAATTTAACATCACAAGTCAAACGCTATGGACTGATAGTCAAATCGTTATCGACTGGTGCAAGTCGGACAAACTTCTGACACCGTTCGTGGCCAGAAGAGTCGAATCCAGCGGATGTTGCCACAAGACCATTCAGCTCTAAAGAAGATAGAGTAAGATAACTGAATGGTCCCCAGTTCATATTACAACATCTGGATTCCTGGCCGTCAGTGATCAGAGACATTTCTTATTAATTTGTTATTTTTCTTATAAATATTTTCTTTGTTCGGGGGAGGGTCTCCCGAAAGAGCCACAAGAATATATAATAGATACAGAAAATACACTCGATGTGGAAAACCATTATATAGACAGTACAAGTAACCAAACTAAGATTGATGTGGACATAAGGTGAAGCAAAGGATGACAAAATTAAGCAACTTATGATACTACAGTCGGTAAGGCCTTTAGAGGCTCTGCTTTAATATTATATTGAAATCTGGGACAATCTCCAGCTGATGGTGCATCATAGGAAAACTTATGTAACCTATAAACTAAAACTTGATACAAAATGTTTGTCATTAAAAGTTAAGCTTCAACTGATATATTAACCGACTTCAAAAAAGAGGTTTTGTTATGAGAAAATGATGACTGGTATTTGGATAAAAGGTTTCCTATAAAAATAAAGTACCTACCTTTCAATTATTAAAGTTATTAAGATAAGTTGAAAGATCATTAGGTAATTACCTAAACTCAGCTAGTGAACATTTAATTGAAGCTTAACTTATAAAACCAATAATGATTATGTTGTTACTATGTTAGTTACTTGGATTATATTTAATTCTAGTGCTCACATAGGTGAGGCTGAGAATAAAATGTACAAGTGTTCACAAAACTGAAACTTGGCACGAAAGATTTAAGATTCTATTGCTCACACAGGAGGGGCTGAGAATAAAATGCAAGTATTCACAATATGAAACTTGGTATAGCAAAGATTGTAGCATTAAAAAGATAATGATTGTTGTGAATAAGTTACAAGTTTTCAGAAATGAAACTGTTACTGAAATAATGATGTTAAATTCTGGTGTTCATAAATATTTTTGTTTTGAAGTTGCATTAGTAAAAGAAATTGAAGCAACTGTCAATACAAGACCACTAACTTGTGTCGATTCTGAATTAATACATATTTTAAAACCTTCCGATTTCTTAACTATGGGAAAGTTGGAAAAATTACTTCATTGGTCAAAAGTTCTGACGGACTTTGCAGAGTGGTGAAGGTTAAAGTTGGAAGTAAAGAGTTTGTAAGATCTTCAACTCATCTATATCCATTAGAAAAGGTGGTACCACGGAATATGACTGTACACAAATTGATACCATTGCAAGTGGAAGTCATAAATTCAAAGATATATCAGATAGTTTAGAAAAGGAGAAAGAAAATAGAGAGTCGATAATACCAACGGAAATGAGTATGTTGGAAGACCTTGATAATGTATCAGAGAGCACGGACAGAGAGAAAATATCGAGTCAGAAAGAGAATGAACCTGAGAAGTCAGTTCAAGTAAACTACGAGGTTAAACAAAAAAGAGGCGCGGTCACCAGAGCTCTGGAGAAAATCGCAGAGTGGACGCGTAACTTGCTAACCCTGCTCTAAGACTATTCGGGCGGGAGTGTCGCGACGTTTAGATCGCGAAGTAAAAAGGTAACCAAATTAAATTAATATATGAAGCGAAACATGTATCAAGCGAGACATAATGGCTTGAGGTGTGTGCTTCAATCCATTGAGTATAATAATAGTGGCATGAGGTGATCTCTGGCAACATCGAACCCATAGAGCATAGAGATCACCATAAACAAAGAGTTCATATAGTTGTTGGTTTGGCGCCCTCCGGTACACTTGGGATGCGCCATATTTAATTCAATATCTAGTACAAAGTTTAAGTGATTGGTGCTTATTGTGAGGCGTCCAGCTAATGGCAGCTCACCGGAGAGATATTTAAGCTAAGTGGTAGCACTAGACAATAGTGTAGTGATTCCCAGCCGGTTCTAGATTTCTAGTTTTTCTGAAGGAGCTAATTAATGTCCAATACTAAGAAGTTTCTGTTACTCTTAAAAGTCGGTTACATTAAGAGGTTTTTCGATGCTGCAATGAGGCTGCATGCGAAAACCTCGAGAGTTGGACAAGGCGAAAGGCCTTGATCAGTCCGTGATATAGTTGAGACCTTCGGTGCTCCAATACGAAGTCTCTGTAAAACAAGTTATATGATTGTATGTACTAAAGGCGAAAGGCCGTGATTAGTCCGTGATATAGTTGAGACCTTCGGTGCTCCAATACGAAGTCTCTGTATAACAAGTTATATGATTGTATGTACTAAAGGCGAAAGGCCGTGATCAGTCCGTGATATAGTTGAGACCTTCGGTACTCCAATACGAAGTCTCTGTAAAACAAGTTATATGATTGTATGTACTAAAGGCGAAAGGCCGTGATATAGTTGAGACCTTCGGTACTCCAATACGAAGTCTCTGTAAAACAAGTTATATGATTGTATGTACTAAAGGCGAAAGGCCGTGATCAGTCCGTGATATAGTTGAGACCTTCGGTACTCCAATACGAAGTCTCTGTAAAACAAGTTATATGATTGTATGTACTAAAGGCGAAAGGCCGTGATATAGTTGAGACCTTCGGTACTCCAATACGAAGTCTCTGTAAAACAAGTTATATGATTGTATGTACTAAAGGCGAAAGGCCGTGATCAGTCCGTGATATAGTTGAGACCTTCGGTGCTCCAATACGAAGTCTCTGTAAAACAAGTTATAAGGTTGTATGTACTAAAGGCGAAAGGCCGTGATCAGTCTGTGATATAGTTGAGACCTTCGGTGCTCCAATACGAAGTCTCTGTAAAACATGTTATACGGTTGTATGTACTGAGAGGGTATAAAGTACATACAACTGAACTGTATCTACTTGGAGATACTTAGGGTTCCGTGTTGGACCTAAATTGGCAGATTTGGCTGCTCTTTAATACCCAATCAATTATGATGACCATGAGAGCATGTAATCGAATTAATCTTAGCATATATGTATGTATGTGAAGCTACACTTAAGACATCAGAAACGTTTATGTATGTATATCACTTAGGAACGGTTGGAATCAATTTAATTTTTAACTACAGGTGGCGAGCTGAACGATGGAGCGAACCAGTAAGAACTAAAGTCGATTAATGCGAAGCAATTCTCCCAAGATATTGAAGATTCTTCTCGGAACAAACCCCAGGTACAGATAATTAATCAATCTCCCACAAACAATATAAATATTCTCGCCGCCGCTACGTCCCTGATTCTACGCAGTTGAAGTAGCGGCGACACCGACTAAAATTACGTCAATTTACGTCAAGCGCTGATTAATTTGACAGGATTAAACTAAAATTTATCTTCTGTCCTTTTCTTAATGAAATAGAAAGAAAAAGATGCACTGAACTTAAATTTAGTTTCGTTTGTGAACAAGGGAATCGGCACCATTAACTATGAAACTAAATTAAAAAATTAAAATTTGAATAAGTATTTGTTGTGTTTAATTTACATATTTCTTAGTAGTTCCCCAGTAATACCGATGAGCTCATCTAAGAGCTCATTGGTTTTATGCTGCTAATAGCAAAAAAAAATTGAAATCTGAATACAGTACCAACGGGGTAATTGAGGCTGTCTGTGAGCCTTTGCCAAAAACTCAACACATAAATTTAAAAAAAAACGAACTGTCATGTTCTAAACTTCCAACTTTTGACAATAACTACTAACCATTTTTTCTCTATGGGAGTGGGTCGTCTGATACCTAAGTAGTCTGTGCGAGTAGGTAAGACATACTTGCATAACCCTCCAGACGCAGTCGGGTAAAAACCTGTCACGTCTGCTTTTGCTACCACACGAAGCACGAAGTTATTTTACACTGAGTACTATGTGCATAATACCTTCCTGCGGTTATTTAAGCAGAGACTTAAATTATTCGTTCCGCTATTACATGGGACCTGAACATAACTGGCGAACTGTGGGAGTACTATAGAAACACTACTGCTTAATCCTTCGGGAAATGCAAGCGTGATGTTATGTTTTTTAATTATTCGTAAGTCTTGTACGGTAGCCAGCACATCAAGTTACCACAAACTGTCAGATTTTCTCGTTCGAATTTGAATTTAATCGCCAACATTTTAAAGTTTAAAATCGTTTGGAGAAAAGAGATGTCCGCTTTTGGTATGGACGTTGGTTTTTTATTCCAAGAAAAATCTAGCCAGCATCAACCTGCACCTAAATAAAAGTGACAAAAATATGGAACATAGAAATACTGAAATAATATTTTTAGATCCCTCCATTTAAGAGAAAAATTATAAACTATGTTAGTACATATATTTTATTCGTTGATGGCAGCCCAAATAAAACCTGCCACACACTTTGACAATGTCTTAATTGACAGATGATTTTATTCATACAAAAAAGTACTCTGTGATCCCATTTCATCCTATTTCTAATTCAATTTAAATAAATAATCTGATTTGAATAGCGTTTTGTTTACTCACAAGACAAATATTTTTAACTTGTTGTGTTGGCCACCGTACATACCTAGGCCACAGACAAGCTTTGAAACAATGCAACCAATGAAGGGATAATGCTTTATAGTTATTATACTCTTTGGGATAATGATGGATGTCTTGTATACAACCTTTTCATGCACTGCACACATGAACATAAAAAAATACAAATATAAAGGATAGGTATAGTAATTATCGGTATATTCATCCGTAATAAGGGCTCATTATACCTAATAGGGTTTGTGGGTCGTGATACTGTTGCATGTAACAATCAAAATTATTATCTACTAAAATCTACCAAACTTTTTATTTTTACATCACTATTTATTTTCATGGCTGGCAGGACCGCCGTTAAAATGTCAAATTGCATGGCGGTGCGTCGCTTTTTTGCCAATCATTGCCGTATTACTACGAAAATACCCGTATTTACGACTCAACAACGGAAAATATTCACTTGTGCACGTACTACAACACATTTTGTTTTAAAAAAAGGAATATTGGTAAGATTTATCTTTGTTTACATTGTTAACTTGAGCGCAATATGTGACTGCTTTCTACGATAAGAATTTGAATTTGAACTTATTGTCCTACTTATTTGGTGTACCAGTTTCCCGCTGTAGCGTTAAATTTATGTGATTTATGTCATTATTACAAAGATAAGTTTTGTTAAGTCAAAATAACCTTAAAGTTGTTTGAGATAATGGTCAGTCACTTCGTTCGTTAGTAAAGTTTCCAATAAATGGCATATCCTTTATATTGTGGGCCTTATTGTCGACCTTATTTCCTTTTCAATACATCTACTTTGTGCTGTTGTCATGCTGCGGTCGTTTAACTAACCATTTTCGCTATTGTACTAGTCCTATTTGATTCACATACAAGTACATTGAAAGTTGATTGGTAAGGAGAAACACATCGCCACTGTATATGGGTCTGTTACGATACCTAATTAATGGTCAACCTTGTTCTATTTGTGCCAATTCAGCTCATTATAAAATACTGCTGTATTACTTTTGGAACTGACAAGCCTTTCATAGAGAATGCTATTAAAATTCAGTATTTTTACCCTGTTTTAGAAAGATTTATTATTTTTTGCTGACCTATATAAACATTTGAATACACCATTTGCAATAGAAAACTACAAATTTTGTTATTATGATGACCACTCAATAATTTCCAATCACAAGCAGTTTTTTTTTTCTATTTGGCAACTTGCAGAATTTGCTGCCAACTATTTAAGGAAGTGTATTCATAGCTGAGCATATAACGAGATTTAATCAATTATTTTTGACTGCCACAACAACTGTTCATTCCTATGGGGGTATTTAGAAAGTTATTAACACTACATGCTACAATCCTCACATACTCATTTTGCATCTTATCCACTCATGCAATGTTTCAATCTTGCAAGCTGATTGGGAGTACTTCACACCTGTCGTATTTGAAGGAGATTACCAATCAGGTCAGTAAATACTGCATAGAACATATCCTTCTACTAGTATTTCTCCTCCAAAGTTTTCTATTTTTTTCTCCCAAATCTGCACTTTTACTACAAAACCATTTAATAACTCAAAACATGATAGAATATACGAAACTATATAATTTGAATTATGAACAACTTGCAACAAGCAGCCTCTTACATTAACTGCATAATAATAAGGCTTACACGATATCCTATGATATATGGTCAGTTAAAACAATGGGCTATGCTATGTTATCTTCACCCACAATAGTTGACAATACCTGGAGAATTTCCTTTGTACAATCTATAAATAAATGTGTTAAAATTATCATCATTATACTATTACACTTGAATATAAAGATAACCTTATGTTAAGGGGGATGTGCTATGGTAACCGACTAAATTCAATTTTTTTATGTTTTTTTAAATTTGTAGGTCAGTATCAGGTTGTATGTGGATCTGAATATGATTCGCAACCATAACAAAATTGTATTTATTGAATTAAAATCATGCTGCCAGTCTTCTGGGCACGTTTCCGAGTGACAGCGATGCGGACGAGTACTTCGACGCCTATTAAGTGTCCTTTTTGTTTTTCTTTGTATTTTTTTTTTTTTTTTTTATTTCAAACGGAGTATAGATACATTTCAATAAATGCTATATATAAGACATGTTTAAAAAATAAACAAAATCATCAATAAAACTCTAAATTTCATATTACCCTATTGAAAGAGTAATTCATGAAATCTTGACATTTGAGGATGATACTAACTAAAGAGTTGTATTATTTATGTAAACACAGTAAAATACAATTAATAGTAGTAATTATAATTTGAGTACAAAGGTACTGCTTATTTCTTAAGAAATTTCTTCAAGCAGACCTGCAAAAGGAGAAATGACAAAGAAATGTAGACAATTATGTGTGAGAACAAGAAGAGAAATTATGAATATGCGAAGTCTTAAACTAAAATATTAAATATACTTAAATAAAGCTAAAATATATAAGTACGGTAGCCAGCACATTAAGTTACCACAAACTCAAATTTTCTCGTTCGATTTTTAACTTAATCATCAACAATTTAAAGTTTAAAATGGTTTGGAGAAATTTGACAGTTTCGTGTAGCTTGATGTGCTGGCCACTGTACATAAAATACTTTCAAAGTTGAGAGGAAAGGTAATGCTCTTTTACTCTATATTTGAATAGAGACACAGTTTTTAATCGCAAATGCTAGGCGGATGCGAGTTCCACAATGTTACAGCATGGACTGAGACAGAATAAGAATAGTAGCTAGTTTGCTATTTGTATAACTGATTCTAATGATTGTTAATGTTAATACATATTCGTTACGGTCGCGAATCATACTTTTATCAACATACACCTTATAAATTTAATTTTAATATTTTTATTTGCAAAAAGAAATAGATTTCTTTTTGCAAATAAAATTCTACATCATCATCAGATCATTAGACCGCCAAGCCAGGGTATTATTAGGTATAACTATTATTTAACCCAAATAAATCAACTCTTGTCAACTACAATTGCTACAATTACTTCGTTATCTCACTTTCGTCTCCACTCCAAATACGATACCATTTCATATCTAACAAAACATTCGCTGAGAGCAGATACATTTATATCTTATTTACTTTAGTTATAATAATAAATCACGTTCAGTACGAGACGCAATATGATAATTATGAAATAACGAACAACCAACGAGTATAGTGCACGTATTACGAACAAAATAATATTATATCAACACACTTTCACTGATTTCGTAACCGTCCATAACAACACGTAAGTAGCTTTAAACTATTAATAAATCGGTAATAGAATATAGTCAGAGGTCTTAATGAGTGCAGACTTCAAGATATATCTCTGAACTAATAGTTATAGTCAGGAGCCCCTTTGAATTCATTGGCGAAACTTCACAAACGCTAATGATGAGTTCAGCATATGAAAGCAAAAAAAAAATCTTGTATAATATCAGCACGAGCTTATACCTACTAGATAACTCATACCATACCATGCACTTCAACATATTGGTTGTGCCGTGTCCGTGTGCGCAGCTAACGGCATAAGATGCACCGGGCAAACTCTTTCTACCTTAGTGTTACATGTCTCTTATTGCACCCCATCTATTGCTACAAATATCCGGGGCTGGTCTTTTCTAAGCGCTTTCATTACATACCTACGGTCTAAACACAGAAACATATTTTTCACCAGAATTAAACTCGACTGCAACGGTTGGTTCTGATAGATAGATAGATGATGTGGGCGTGCGTGCTAATCGGGTCCATGATCTTAAACTGAGGTCTTTGTTAATAAAACACGATTCATTTAACACGTTTATTGCATGCGATAACAACTTTACTTGCAGCAATATGATAAGAGCAAGTACCGTACTGTATCTCGAGTATAGTGATAATAGAAACGCTTGAATTTATAAGAAAAACACCGTTTAAGATATTTGGTACTAGCTTTTGCCCGCGGCTCCGCCCGCGTAGATGTCGGTTATCGCGTAAAAAAGTAGCCTATGTCCTTCTCCATATCCCAGGCTACATCTCAGCCAAATTTCATGACGATCGATTCAGCGGTTTAGGCGTGAAAACGTAACATACAGACAGACAGGAGTTACTGCCACATTTATAATATTAGTAAGGATTGTGTTGTGAAACGGAACTTTGGAACAGTCAAGGCGTTTGAGACAACTGACTGTTTCTAAATAGATTGTATTATGTACTGTGTCATTGAAAGTTTAATACGGCTCGTTTCTAAATGATAACAGCCGCACGGGTCGATCTAAGAGTTAAGCTACGTTTGCTGTGGTCGGTTCGTGGATGGGTGACCATCCATTACAAATCTAGGCCCCTTCGTGCCTCGGAAAGCACGTTAAGACATTGGTCCCGGCTGTCATTCATTGATCTCTTCGTTACAGGTAGTCAGAAGCCCAAAAGTCTGACAACCATTCTTATTAAGGGGTATCGTGTTTCCCAGTAACTGGGTTGATAGTTGCTAGGCAGGCACTTAATGTTTAATAAGGTCTAGCCTGTACCCATTTTCCCACTGCTGCTACTGCAGGGCACATGCCTGTCTCTCCCTTTATCAGACACTTCTGTTTCTCTGCTAATGTGGGCCAGTGTCCATACAGAAGTCAAGCCCGGCACGCCATCTCCCCGTTGGTCTGCCGCGATGTTCAATGGGCCACTCGCTAGATCATTAGCTCACAAATCATCTGAAAATCAAATCAAATATTTTCATGTCTCAATTCCACTAAATCTTTGCAACTTTCTGAGAACTAAACGATTAACAAGGTTTTTGCTAAATTAATAGATAGAAAGGGAGGAAAATTAAATTATAATACGACCAGTTTCTGTATAACGTCATAGTATGCCTGATAATTTCATATCTTTAATTCATTAATATCCTTAATTACTCAGGGGAAATTACCATGACTGCATACAAACCTCACTTACATAAATCTGTTTAGGATGCAATTTCCCTACTATCTAGGTACCTAACCTAGATAGTAGGGAAATGAAATTATTTAATTGAATTTATTTTAAATTATTATCGATGCCCTATTGGCTTATAACGGGATCACTCAATGCAAATTAATGGGTCCGACGACTAACCGTACCGAGATCCATCAGCCTCATCCCCTGTCGTTATCGTACCGTCGCATCGACCCTTCGGGCCACGAAGCATAGGGCCGACACTTTTGTTATGCATATTGGCATTAACGTCCCAGTTGCCTTCATGATCCGACTGCGTAGGTCATTGTCGAACCTTCATACATTAATCCACGTATAATTTGACACTTCCCGATCTAAGTGTATTGCTATCGTTTACTTGTACCGCAATACATACACTTGGTCGGCAGACCCGGAGTGCATATCGTGCGACGTGCGACAAGCACAGCCAATATGTGTGCAATCTTAAAAGATTAATTATGGATTAAATTAAGTAACAAAAACTGTCAGAAGTTCTGTACTAGCACGTCCTGCACGTCTGATATCGTAAACTATCTCATTCTTTCATCCCTTTTTTACGACGGTCATAAGACCGACGCGCTTAGGTGTGGAGTTACAGACCTCAGCGCGTTATTCCATACCGAGACCAACCCTACATCCAACTATTGATAACGTCAATCACACTTCATCACCTTTATTTATGCGGCATCCTGGTGCTTGCTGATGACGGATAATCCATCAAACAAAGACTCTGCAATCAGCAGCCTGCCATCCTGGCGCCACATTGGGACAACCTACATTACCGTTATTTGGGGAGACAATCGCTATAGACCGAATTAAGTCACTGGTAAAACGGTCAAAGGAACAGTATTCATTGTGAAAGGGCTCTTCTGGGCAAGTAGCACTATTCCTATTTCTGCTTCTAACCAGGGCCTCAAGTCTGCTATTACAATAGTGTCAGAATGGTCTCGCCATTGTGAGTATTTGACAGTGTTTGTATGGCAAATCTGTCAAAAACTCACAATGAAGAGACCACTGTAACGTTTGTACATTAGTAGACTTGGCCCCCAGCATTCTTGTTTTCCGGTTTGAAGTAGTATGTATGTCGGTGTAATTATAGACACGATTGTCATGGTAAATTCAACTTTGTCCCAGGTTGGAAACGTATCGGCAAACCGTAGTACTAGTGTTGTTGATCGAAGGATTTTCCGTAAGCAAACCTCTTGATGTTGCTGTGGCCTTATTAAACAATCCATCGCGTATTGCCTCAACAAGTCAGCCTCTTATCTCCTTTATTTACTTCAGATTATAACGTACTTAATAAAATATTTTTTAAACGCACGTTTACGCTCAATTTATTAAAGTAAGCACTTAAAATTCTTCTTCTCAAACAAACCTGTTTGGTAGCAAAGAAGTCTTAGCTGGCTGTCTATAAAAAAAAAAAAATCAACCACGTCAAATATTTGATGGAAAAATAGCAAGAATGTCTAAAAAGAGCGTCAATAGCGCTGTATTTTCGGAGCTGTGTCGCCAGAAAGAGAATTGTAACTTATTAAATACGGTTGGTTGGCTCCGATGGTGTTACCATATAAGTTGTTGGTTTCCCCGAAGGCGGCCAGTCTTTACCGAGTGTTAGAGCGCGCAAGGTTCGCCATGCGTGTTTTTGAGTATGCCTGTGTTGTGTCAGTGTGTGCGTTGTTGCAGTGCGCCGGCGCATCCACTTCAGCCCCGGAGAAAATGCACTTCCACTACCCGGAGGCGAGGAGGGATGAGACCGTCGTCGATGACTACCATGGCACCAAGGTACTGTATATAAAATTTTACACACGATCATTTAACTCCTTTGTTATTTATTAGGTATGGTTATAAACAACCAGCATCGATTAATGACTAGATTAACCTTAATAAAAATTGCTTCTGATTATTATGCCGAAAATAAGCCAGCAATGTAAACAATGCATGTAAACAACTACTTACTAAAGAGTTTCATTAGCGCATTAATTGTCGTAAATCCGACAACGAGACACGGCATACCGGTACAAGTAGGTAATCGATTATAAGTACTAATGTAAGCGACACAGCTATACAATGATAGTGCCGCGAACGCTCTACTTAATAGCTAATAATATTCGCAACATTAATAAACGGAAATTTAATCGTAGAATTAGCGTTTTATAAGCAAAGGTCCATAATAAATATCAGATGGACATGTGCGATCACACGTGGCAATTTTTATCAGACTGCTACCAATAATAAATGATAACGTTGGATGTGAATAATAAACTAAAGCCACTAGCAAACTGCTATTGTAAAAGCTAGTTTCACCGGCTATTAACATAAATATGTGTTTACGTTGGCATTGAATGCCTTGGAGGCACGTAATTTCCATACAAATCGATCGACCCGCTTTGAAGGACAGTGCAATGCATTGAACCTTATAATGCATATTAAAAAAATTGGGAACTTCATTTCACGGTCAGGTGCTCTTATTATGATTATATTTTTATTGAGTGTCATAATCTTTATTACGATTGGGTCTTAAATAATTTTTACGTAAAAACTTTGTATCTGTGTTTTTATGGACGATGTATTAAGGCCCAGATATATGCCAGTGACCTTGAGTGGTTAGCATGCTTATTCTGCTCTAAGCTCACGCAACGCGTCGTACGTCCAGCCAGTAATAGGACTCGCCCACCCAGGAGCGCTGTCCCAAATAAGACGGTCCGCGTTAGACATCAAATTAATTTCACTATGTAATTAAACATAATCTAAAATATTCATGGATTATTAAGTTATTAAGAAAATGTTCTAATTTAACATATATTTTTTCCAAATCATTAACACTACTCGTTTAGACGTGATCTTCAGTATAAAATCATTAAAAGTCGGTGATCGTCGCCTTAAGTGTTTTGACAGCTTTTGTGTGAATAGATTTATGCTGTAATAAGTAATATGTATGTAATATGTCAATATTTACATGTGAGAACGTTGGTATAAAAACTCATTTGTGTATCTGGTAAGTCCCTGAGACGATTACGGAACTTTCTTCCAACTGCGACTAAAACCTCGCTTGCACAATCCCTTTTACTTCCCATCCTTGACTACGCGGATGGCAGTTATCTCGATCTTACTGAGACACAACCAGATAAACTTGAGCGACTTCAAAACTTTTGCATAGAGTTGGCCTGCGCAAATATGATCACATTTCTGAATTTCGTATAAAGCTCAAGTGGCTTCCCATACGTCTTTGCCGGAATTCTCATATCTTATTTCAGCTCTACAGTATTCTGTTCAATCCTACAACCCCCTCTTGTCATAAAGAACGTTTCAAGTTCGTTCATGACACACATAATAGATACCTGACGTCTTCGGGAAACTTGACACTAGAGATGCCAATGTATTCCCCTAGCTTTTATAACAAGTCTTTTACAGTTCAAGCAGTACGGTTATGGAATACCTTGCCCGTGCCGATAAGGCGTGCTCAATCTTTGTCCACTTAATATTCTGGTAAAAAACACTTCCTCTCTCCTTAAACATCATCATTGTTCCTTGCTCTTGTTTCATGTTTATTATTTTATATATATATATTAAGAGCTAGATAAGTAGCTATATGCTTTATGTATGTATGTATTTATTGTATAATGTAAATGGTACCCCACTGACTACCTGCAGTATTGTCTCTCCTTCTACTTTTAATCCATCCAAAGGTTGTCTGTAAAAGATCGCTTTTAGCGATAAGACCGTCCGTTGTTTCACCCTATATATCATCTCTACATTTATATCTGTAATTTTTATGGTGTACATAATAAAGAGTATTCTATATATCTAAAATAAACCTGAGCCATTATGTGAGTGCCGTGCCGACAAACAAAATAATTGATCATTTAGGTATATTCTTTTATAAAAAAATCTCGATAGTTTTATTGCTGAAAAGTCTATCGAATCAGGTATCCTGCAGATCTAAACTAACAATAATAGCTCTAAAATTATGATTGCTAATTGCTATAACTTTTAAAAGATCCGGGATCAACGCTCGGCGTCAAGAAGATATCTTCAAGAACCTATGAGAAAAAAACTAAACCGCACTAGGTTTTTTTTGCTTAATTAATACTGTTTGTATCAAAGAGAATAGACACGACTATTAGGTTGATTTGAAATCAACTTGATTACAAATTAAAAGGTAACGAACAATTTGCAATTTCACGTTCGATAAGATTGCCTTACTTGTAAATTATTTAATCACCACTGCTCTCAAAACGGTGAAGGAAAACATCGTGAGGAAACCGGCATGTCCTAAACCACAAATTCGAAGACATGTGACATATACCAACCTCCACTGGGCCGACGTGGTGGATTACGGCCCCTCTCACCGAGAGGAGGCTTGTGTCCCAGCAGTGGGAACAATATAGGCTGATTATGCTAAGGTTGCCTAGCTCGACGCGACTAGGAAAGGTGTCAAATACAGTTTTTTTTTTTCTGCAATAAAATTTTCATGACGCACTTCCTAGTTTTCACATTGTTCAGCATGTTTCCATTCATTGATTTTATTTATTAGCTTTATTTTATCCCTTACATTTTGTTTTTGTGGTGTGTACTTATTTATTTATTTGTTATACACAAAGTCTCAAATTCAGATAATTTATGTAAACAAAGGGGATAACCTAACAAAAAAATATATTCGTAATGGTAATTCACATAAAATTGCGAAAAAAGAGGTTTCATTTTATTTTAAGTCCTGATTTTAAGAAATAATAATTAAAAAATAATCATACCGTAATTATTTTTAAAAATTGTTTGTAAAAATTTTTGTAAAAATTTTCGGTTTTAAACAAAGTTATTAAAAAAGGGAGATTCATAAATTATCTGAATTAGGGACATTGGGTATAGTAATGTTAATTTTGTACTTAAATAACTTAGTATTGTTAGGTGTAAGAGCCGCCTTTTGCGGTGAAAGCCTCCTCCAAACCGTACCAGGTGGCTCTGTCCTTTGCCCGTCTGGGCCATAAGACTCCGGCTATATGTATGATGTCGTCACTCCAGCTTTTAGGAGGTCTACCCTTCCTTCTTTTTTTATATATATATTGGTACCAATTTGAAATAATTTGTGACTATCTTTCATCCATAGCTCTCTGAATATGACCTGACCATTTCCATTTCTGTGTCAGCACCTGTTTGACCGCATCCCTCGCCTTTTATTATTTTTCTTATCACTGAACGAGGAACGAATACGAGAAGACGGGAGAGGAATAAAACGGAGCTACATGAACATTAAATTAAAAGATAGAGTTAAAAGTTCAGTGATAAGAAAAAGAACAAAGTCGAGAGATGCGGTCAAACAGGTGCCATTCATTGATGGAATAAGTTACATATCGACGGTTCCTACGTACATAAAGACATGTCAAAAATTTATTTTATTTAATTGCACAATTGGGTTTAGATTTTCCATATGCACATACCTGTATAGTTATATTTTTTTAATATTACGTATTTAACGTTATTTACAAATTGTACATACAATTATTTCTAGAGCAGTTTGAACATAAATAACGCTTTCCTGTAAACCTCGGTTTTTGACATGTCTTTATGTACGTAGGGACCGTCGATATATACCAAACTTATTCCATCCACTTCTATTTTTCCGATTTTTTCCATGTATTACTTCAAAGTATTCAAATCAAATCAAATAATTTATTTGCTTGAATATGGGTGATACATAACATATAACAAAAATTCTGTAAACCATATCCTATACAGGTGTGCAAATATCTAAACTTAATAAAAATATTTCTTATATTATTAATTATTCATTCGCTATTACAAATATTAATATTAGATTATTAATTAAATGTATTAATTATATTATTTTATTATCATTACTTAAAAATTTAATGACATTTATCATTTAAATATTCATTATCTTTATAATAAAAAACTTCAAACTCGGGAATTAAATATCAGTTGACTATAGACCCAAATAAAAATATTGACCAACAAATTGAAGTTTTTCTTGATATCTCAACAGAGACAAGGATGACTGTATACTTAGTATTTCCTTTTGGATATCGTGAGATAAAACTTGAATATTTTATTCAATGGATGGACAGCAAAAACGACTCTGCTTCATAGCCTTTCCCTATGGGTTGTAGAGGTCAGGCGGTAGGGCTACCACTAGAATATCATTAAGGTGACGATAACCGACTTTTATGATTTTATACTGAAAATCACGTCTAAACGAGTAGTGTTAATGATTTGGAAATAATATAATTATGTTAAATTAGAGCATTTTCTTAATAATTTAATACATGAATATTTTAGATTGTTTATATTACTTAATGAAATTAATTTGTAAAGTTATGTCTAACGCGGATAAAAAACTGAAAATCACGCAAAATCTATCAAGCGTATTTTTCGAAACCTTCACCATTTTAAGATAATTTAATTATTTATCTTTTAGTATACGTTTTTATTAAAATACCTTTTGTGTATAATAAAATTAATAATGCGTCTTATTTGGGACAGCGCTCCTGGATGGGCGAGTCCTATTACTGGCTGGACACTAGCTACGCTAGCCACTCAAGGTCACTGGCATATATCTGTGTCTTAATATCAAGATGAATAGAAATAAGGGGGCGTACATTAATTACATGAGGCGTTTCGCGGGGGGAGGGGTCGAGCCGAATCTCACCCAATCTCACGTGGGGGAAAGAGGTGGTCCCGGCAAATATCACGTATTTTTTTTTTCCGCAAGAAGCAGAGTAAAATTGCGAAAAACTGGGTAATTATTATAAAAAAATTGTAGTATAAAAATAATTATGCAAATTATGTTTATTTGAATAAATCCAGCGCAATCGGATTAACGTATTTGCACTAAAAAAACGCATATCGAAAAAATCTTATGAAAAATGGGGGAGGGGTCGAGCCAAATCTCACGACGTTTTCATTGATGGGGGTTCTAAAAATCGCCAAAATCGCCTCACTTAATGAATGTGACGTCACGGACGGATTACGGTACATATCAGCTGTTCGTGTCAGCACTGATATAAATTAAACAAAATCCTTTATCCGCGTAAAATTCGTGTACACATTAGCACTGTAGTGCAACTTACGTGCGTGCTCGTTTGCAAAACATTTAAACAGCAGTTAGGTAGTGTAAATCCACTAAAAACAATTTTATGTTTTATTAACTTTTTCAACTTTGAAGTTACTTGGCAGTTTTTTGTGCAACCGGTACCTCCAAAAAGTGTCACTTAAAAAAAAAAACAAAATAAAGTTGACAAGTGTCCATAGACTGTTTAAGTAGATCAATAATTTATTGCGTAGCAGGCGCCATCTAGTGCCACCGAAATAGTGTGAGAAAGGTGCGCGCCATCTAGCTTCTCCAAGCCATACTATTATGGTGAAGTGTGCAGCCTGCGGAAGATTTCTGTCGGCAAAAGGGGGCGCCAAGTGTGGCAACTCTGCGTGCCACAATAGATATCACCTCGCGTGCCTGTTGTTGCCTGATCCAGCGCCGATAAGCAGTGACTGGCTGTGCCCTGAGTGCACAAGAAACCTGCCCAGAGGAGATAACAGCGCGACACCCGTCAAAGACCTGGGCAGTGGTCCCCGTGTTATTCCAGCAGCGGCGTCGACAGTGTCAGCAGCCGCTGTTGGGGTAGCGTCGGGATCCACAGCGGCTCCTGTTACGGCAGCGTCGCCAGCGGCAGCAGCTCCGGTTGCTGTACCAGTCAAAGGCGCAATGATTAGGTCACCTGTCGCGGTGACTCAGGTTCAGGGCACTCTGACCGGGCACCCCGTTGCGGGGGCAAAGACTTTGACTCGGGCTGGGAGCGATCAGGAGGTTGATGTGGAGCCCTCCCCGGACACACAGCTGACCCTCCGTGAGGAAATTCGGCTCTTCCGACCCGAGCTGCGGGAGGTTCGGGACGAAATGCGGGAGTTTCGTCGTGAGATGGCTGGTCTGCACTCGTCGATGGGAATCTGTACCGAGCGAGTTGACAACCTGGAGGCCAGAATCGAGGCTCTTGAAAGTAGGCAGACTGTTTCAGTACCAGACGGCAAGGTAAGCCGCCTCGAGCAAACAGTACTGCAGTTGCAGCATGATCTCAATGACCGCGAGCAGGACTTGCTTGGCTCAGACCTTGAGATCGCCAACATCCCGGAGACTCCTGGTGAGAATGTATTGCACACTATCGGGCTGGTGGCGGCAAAGCTTGGGGTGACTCTCGACGAACGGGACATAGTGTTCGCGCAAAGGGTGGGCCTGCGAGCTGAACGAGAGGCGCAGACGAGCTTTGCGGGCGGCGCGAGTCCGGTCGGCGGAGCGAGTCCAGTGGGAGCAGAAGCAGCGGCGGCGACAGCGCGCGGGCGGCGCATCGTGGTGCGCCTGACGCGGCGCGCACTGCGCGACGACCTGCTGCAGAGCGCGCGCGTGCGGCGCGGAGCCACTACCGCGGATCTAGGGCTCCCCGCACCCCCGCGTCGCTTCTTTTTGAACGAGAGGCTCACCAAGACGAACAAGCACTTGTTTTATCGGGTGCGTGAAGCTGGTAGCCGTCTCGGGTGGAGGTACACGTGGACGAAATTCGGCCGCATTCTGGCTAAGCAGGGTGATGGCAAGCCTACCCACTGCATCCGGTCAGAGGAGGACCTTGCGCGTGTTTTTGGTTGTGAGGTTTCTACTCCAAAGGATGTTTAATTACTTGGCGCCTGGCAATCTCTATACTGTGTGTAACAGTGTAACTTCAAAACTTCACTTTTTTTTATATTTTTTGTTTTCACTTAGATTTTTAAGTTTGTCTTGTGCGAGGCCTCTTTTTTTCTTGTCTCAGTATACTTTGGTTTCTTATGGTGGCCCAGCTGCTCGATCGATGACTATCTGTGTACATTTTATTAGTATCACACTTCTGCTCACTATCTTCACGTCTTCAATATTTATTATGACATATTTATTTTTACGGACTTTATATATTATTATATTTTGGTTGACTATGTACATTCCTGCAATATTTACAATACTTCACTTTATTATTTTACGTATTTCACCACACACTACTTATTTCAGTACATTTACATCTCGTATTATTATGCAAAACTCTACACTACATAACACTTTTTATACTAATTGCAATCAACATAATTATAACTATATACTACACTATTTACAAAAATGCTTAAAACAAGAAATCTAAAAGTTGGATTATTTAATGCGGGGTCGCTAGGTTCGCGCCATGATGAGTTTCTAGTTGCCATGGAGAACCTCTCGGTAGACATCATGGCGATAAATGAGACCTGGCTCCGGCAGGGAGAGGAGGGTCGCGCGCCGACAGTGCCGGGCTACCGGCTGCGCCACGTGCCGCGGCCGCGCGGCGTGCGCGGCGGCCGCGGGGGCGGCGTGGGCTTCTACGTGCGCCAAGGGGTGCACGTGCGTGCCGCGCCGCACCCGCCGGCGCCGCAGGTCGAGCAAATGTGGCTCAGGCTTAACATCAACTCGCATTCAGTCATCATTGGTACTGCATACAGGCCTCCGTGGCTTGATGTGAATGTTTTCCTGGATGCGGTTACCGATTCTCTCTCCTCCTTTGCTAGCGCGGACAAGGTTGTCTTGCTTGGCGACTTCAATATTAATGTTTTAAACCAAACTGATAACAAATCAAAGCTACTGAACAATTTTATACATTGCTGCAAACTAACACAAATTGTTACTGAACCAACCCATTTCACAGATCATAGTGAAACTCTAATTGATGTTGTGTGCACTGATGCCCGTGTATGTGGGGTCTCTGTATCACACATACCGGAGCTCGGTCACCACGCAATTATATCTGTTGAAATCAATTTTAAATTAGAGAAGCCTTCCCCTCACTGGGTTACATACAGGCCGCTTAAAGACATCCTCCCCGATTTTTTTAGTGACGACCTCAATAAAATGGACTGGGAACATATTGAAAGTCTGGAAGATGTGAACTCCATGGTTGCAATGTTTAATCAATACCTTTTGACACTTTTTGATTTGCATGCTCCCCTTAAAAAAATCTTAATTAAAGAGAAATCTTATCCCTGGATAACAGACACTGTTAGGGAAATGATGAGGCTGCGTGACAAATGTCATCTGAAGTCCAAAACCACAAAATCCGAACATCATATTAAATCCTACAAAGAGTTAAAATACCTTGTTAGAGCTGCTTTTGATAGTGAGAAGTGTGCATATTTTAAAACATATATTAATAATAATATTAAACAACCTAAAAAGTTATGGAGTCATATTAAATCAACTATAGCCACCTCAAAAAAACCAGAGCATAGTCTGCCACATTTCTATAACAACCCTGAATCTATCAATCAACACTTTTTGGATGTACCAGGCAGTGGTAAGGTCACTACTGCTGATTTGAGTTATTTTGAACACCATAGACACAATAACAGTCATTTCCGTCTTGAGCCTGTCCAGCAGGATGTGGTGCTGAAGATTTTGCGTGGTCTTAAGTCCAATGCGCAGGGCTCAGACCATATTTCTCTGGAGATGCTGATGTTGACACTTCCTCGTACACTCGCAGTTATCACAGCTATCATCAATCGATCCATAGTCACCTCTTCTTTCCCTGATCTGTGGAAAATGGCAATAGTTAGACCAATCCCAAAAGTACCTAACCCCACTAGCGTGAAAGACCTCCGTCCGATAAGCCTTCTACCATGTCTGTCTAAGATTTTAGAAAGGGTTGTCTCCGACCAGCTTAGGGCATACCTCGAACTCCATAGTATTTTGCCTCTGGCACAATCTGGATTTCGCAGGGGCCACAGTACAGCGACAGCACTGCTGGATGTAGTCGGTAACATTCTTGAAGCTAGAGACCGGGGCATGGGAACCCTGCTTGTCCTACTAGATTTTTCACGTGCTTTCGACTCTATTAATACTTCACTTCTTCTTTCCAAGCTGTCTTACTATGGGTGTGATGTCGAATCAGTTAAATGGTTTGAGAGTTACCTTAGCAATCGATCACAGTTTGTCCAGGTGACATGTGACAGTGGAGATACTATGTCCTCTGGTCCAAAGCGCGTAGACAGGGGCGTACCGCAGGGATCGATCTTAGGCCCGCTTCTTTTCATCCTGTACAGTGCTGACATCGTCAACTGTCTGATTAACACCAGGTTTCACCTTTACGCTGATGATTTGCAGTTGTACCTCTCCTTTCGCTCACAGGATTCTGCTGAAACTATAAAAAGAATAAATGAGGATTTGGAAAGGATCTCTGCTTGGTCCAGAAGAAACTCCTTGGTCCTGAACCCAAATAAGTCCAAGTATCTTGTGATGGGATCTAGAGATTTCCTGAACAAAATGCTTGCTTGCAACCTGGACCTCCGGATTGATGGTTGTGGTGTGGAAAGGGTTCTGGAAGCTCGTAATCTTGGGGTAGTATTTGATGGGCAGCTGCATTTCGAAACTCATATACTGGAGGCGGTGCGAAACTGCTTCTACCGACTCAAGCTTTTGTATCGTGTCCGTCCCTACATAAGTGTGGATATGCGTGTCATGCTGTGTGAGTCACTTGTCCTATCCAAGCTGAACTATGCTGACACTGTGTATGGGGCTTGCATTCTCGGTAGAAGCGAAAAACTCATCCAGCGGGTTCAGAATGCTTGTGCAAGATTCTGCTACAATGTCCCACCACGATCCCACATCACTCCGTTTTTAAACAAAGGTAATTTGATGAGAATGTCAGCACGCAGAAGGCTTCACTTGGCTACGCTACTCTTTGGCACTATTCTCACAAAGAAACCAGATTATTTATATAAGAAACTGTCTTGGTCGCGCGATGTTAACAAGATTAAAACTAGAGCATCTTCATACCTCATGTTAGCGTCTTCGCACAGAACTGCTGCATTCCGTGGTTGTTTCAAATTCGCTGCCTCTCGATGCTGGAATGACTTGCCACCTCCTTTTCGTGCTATAAAGACAGTTGGTACATTCAGTATAAAATTTAAACAGCACTTACTAAAGCTTCAAAAAGATACCACACTGTGAACGTACCCTTGATCTGCACGCAGCTGTCGATGGTGGCGTTCGTTTGGCAGCGATTGCTCACACACACGATCACTGAACACTGAACATCAGAACAAGCACAACAGTTTTGTATTTTTCGATTCATTGGTGAAACTTGAATATTTCATACCACTCATATCTTTGCTGTTAACTGACTACCACAGACACAGAACATAAATATACTCAGAGACCACAGAGCACCTTTTATGGCGTTATTCACTGATAGTGATAAACTGTAGAATTAAACAGTCGTAAAGTTTTTTATTTTATACATTTTAGCCGGAGACGCGCAATGCCAGCGCCTGCGTCTCTTTACTTGTCAAAGCAATGCCACAGACACTAAAAGCATAGATAAGTAACTGTTGTTACGTCGGGTGCTGACGCGGATTACAATGATTTTTATTTTAAATATATATATATATACTTTAATAATTTTTTTAAATGTTATTTTACACATCTATTTTTTATTTTACTTTTATTTCTGTATCTGTCCGTGACATCACAGCGGGCCCTATCGGAATACCAGCGCTGCGACACTTATTTTTAAATGTCGCAGCATCATGCTGAGATAGGAGCCTTTTGGCCTCGTACAGGTTTTGTTTTCATTTTACTTTTGTTTTTATTTGTGTTACTATGAGTGTGTTTAGTTTAAAATGTGAACTTCCTGTATGAGTCCCAATAAATACTTTTTCTTTCTTTCTTTCTTTCTAATGGACGCCCCCTAACTGTTGCAGTGATAACAAGAAGGATAGAGAAAAATACAGTGATAAATCTAAAAAAAAACTACCGTAGCAATAAACACAAGCATAATTTACTGGAGTTATTTTATGACTAGAACAGCTAACTCACACACATTAAAAGTTCAGAAAACTCATAACCTGTAAACATGTTTCGGAAAACGGGATTTCGTGTAATAAAATCAAATCTTCTGCTCGCTTCAAAATATCGATTAGTATTTTATGATCCCTAGAAACGAACTAACTGTTGTGGTCATCAAGACTAAAAAACTCCATCACATGTTATCTCAAATTAAATTTATGTGTACCCAAATTGTTATTTATGTCCGAGTTTTAATAATTAAGCAAATTATGTTTATTTGAATAAATCCAACGCAATCAAGCATAAATGTAACCTGTGCTTGATTGCGTAGTATTTTTTTTTTTTTTTTAATCCGCATGAAACGTGTTAAATTGCGAGAAAACTAGGTAGTTATTATAAAAAAATCTGTATAATGAAAATAATTAAGCAAATTATGTTTATTTGAATAAATCCAACGCAATCAAGCTTATATTAACGTACTTGCACTAAAAATACACATTTTGAAAAAATCTTACGAAAAATCGGGGAGGGGGTCGAGCCAAATCTCACGACGTTTTCACCACCAAGGCGGAAGGGGGTTCTAAAAATCGAAAAAATCGCCTCACGTAAGTAATGGACGCCCCCTAACTGTTGCAGTAATAAGAAGAATGATAGAGAAAAATACAGTGATAAATCTAAAAAAAAACTACCGTAGCAATAAACACAAGCACAATTTACTGGAGCTATTTTATGACTAGAACAGCTAACTCACACACATTAAAAGTTCAGAAAACTCATAACCTGTAAACTTGTTTCGGAAAACGCGATTTCGTGAAATAAAATCAAATCTTCAGCTCGCTTCAAAATATCGATTAGTATTTTATGATCCCTAGAAACGAACTAACTGTTGTGGTCATCAAGACTGAATAAACTCCATCACATGTTATCTCAAATTAAATGTATGTGTACCCAAATTATTATTTATGTCCGAGTTTTAATCAAACCTTTTTTAATATCATGATTCGAAGTATCGCTAAACACGAACGAAGTCCATCTTTTAAGGCTCCCGCAGACAGACGAGACGCCTGTCTGCGGGAGCCTTTGTTCTACACTATCGCTTTATCCGCGATTTCGTTCGCTTGGATTTACGGATTATTCATGAGTTGATTATTTTCTAAGTTTGCCTTTGTCCTTCCTTCGTGTTTGGACAAACACGTCGTCATTCATTAATGGTATTGTGACATGAACAATGAGCCTACGTCATCAGAACTCGCGAAGCATTAGTTTTGGTTTCATTCCACAAATGATGATTTATTTGCCGTACCCACCGGGCTTCATAGGATCTCTTAACTGAAGAATATTTATTCTTATTATTAGTTACTATTTATTTCCTCCCCATTTCCTCCCGTGGCGTGGGTGTCGTAAACGGCGACTAAGGGACCAGAGAATGGGCAGCAACGTTCTCTATACATTTTTAACAACATACTGCGATCGACAACCCGCCTGCGTGGCGATTATGGCAACCCACCCACTTAGGGGGAGGCCTTTGTCCAGCAATAGACATCTTTCGGTTGAAATGATGATGGTTACTAGCTTTTGCCCGCGACTCCGCCCGCGTGGATCTCTGTTATCGCGTACAAAAAATTGCCTAAATTGAATTCAGTGGTAACAGACAGACAGACTTTCATATTTATAACATTAGTATGGATTATTCCGATATCTTTGACATACATAGTCAGAGTATACATTTGACTCAGGAGCGGTTGGAGTGTCTTTGTGTTTTTTTTTTTTACACAGTATTTTCCGCCTACAACTTGCATGCAGTTGCTATCAGATTTTCTTTCAAAACTTATTGCGAATATGGAAAACTTGAGATCGCTTTTAGAGATAAGACCGCCCATTGTGTCACCAAATGTAACATTTCTACATTTATATTTTATGGCGTACTTAATATAGTATTCTATCTATCTATCTTGACAACCCTAGGAATAGGTTTACCTTGTATTAAATATTCTCTGAGCATATCGCAAACGTGATCAATATTAATGGGGCCTTCTATTGAAAAATAACATAACGGCTTGTTTTTGTCAACGATCACACAATGATAGCACATTGACCCCTTTTAATAACAAAATAGTTTTTTTAATAAAAAAGTTTCCTCTGCGATCGGATTACGTATTATTAGCACGTGACTTCAGGATTTTTTTCTCGATAATTTAAATCGTTTGCTATTATTTATCTGAAATGCAGTGCAAGTACGCACTTTGCATCGATAAGACATCGAGATCGCTAAGGTTTACATTTTTATCGATCTTGTTAACGAATTTGGAAGTACGTAACACGTAAAAAAAGTAAGTACGGTACTTACTTTAACGATCGGTAGATAAACTCAAAAATTTTAACGAATTTAACGAAAATGCAAGTACGAAATGACATTTTGACAGTTGAGATCGCCAATTTACGCTGTCGAGCTCGGTAATTTATCGACACCTTGTAATAGCCCGATAAGCATAGCGATCATTACTAATCATGGATTTAGGACTATGAAGTTATGACTTTATTGCAGGGTGAATCGAATTTGACAATCGCGAGTCCACGTGGTATTTTTTTTAGCTTCGCAACGTTGCACTTGTTTGCCCTATCTCATGATTTTTTTTAGAGCTGGAGGTGCGCAGGGGCGGGGCAGCCTCTACGTGTTTCATATGGAAATTTTCACTTTTTGTATGGAAAAAAAAATACCTACATGTTGAGGATTATGGGTTTATGTTTATGTGTTTCCTAAAGAGTGTCGAAATTTTCATTATTTTTGCGATAGGACGCACCATTTTCGAGATATAAGCAAAAGAAAAGAAAATATTATAGGGTGTATCTAGTCAAACACGAACCATGGAACCGATTTAAAAAAAAAAACTTTAATTTAAAATTACTTGATAAAATATGATGATTAATTATCTAAATTCACCGCGCTCGTGCCGCCGCGTCCGAGCGGGTCATTCATAGAATAAGTAAGTAAAGGTTTTTTTGCAAAATGTCTCAAGCAATTTTAAAATTATAAGCGTAGCTTAAATTACAGTGTAGCTTCTTTCAATTATACCCATAAATATTGTTTACAATCCAAAAAAGTATGAAAAAAAAAAAAATATTTTCTAAATATGTCGGACATTAGTCGTGCCACAGAAATCCCACCTTAAATGTTTTGTCTGTAGACGTCCTCAGTATTGCCATTTGACAAGCGATCCTTAACGACTCGAATCGGCCCACGATATCTCGATAAGACATCGAGATCGCTAAGGTTTGCATTTTTATCAATATTGTTCGTATTAGTACTTAATGATCGCTATGCTAATCGGGCTTACAAGGTGTCGATAAATTACCGAGCTTGACAGCGTAAATTGGCGATCTCAACTGTAAAATTGTCGTTTCGTGCATTTTCATTAAATTCGTTAAAATTTTAGAGTTTATTTATCGATCGTTAAAGTAGAAGTTACATACTTGCGACATCGATTCGATTCGATAAAAACTCATTTTATCGAGAATAATTGTCAAATTTATCGAATCGAGACCTACGTACTTGCACTGCAGATGATATTATATTTTCGCTTCCAGAAAATAATAAAAATAAATTGGAAACTGACCGTTTTATTACATAAAAGAAAAAAGTTTACTTTAATATATTATTTTAGGTAAAATATATATTTTTGATTTAATATCAACCCTTTCGTAAGGTGTATAAAGGATATATCCCAAAAAATATTTTTCGTTAAATTCTAAACTGGAATGTAATTATTGTGTTTCAAAGCTATAAATATGGATTTACCAATCTGAAACTATTAATACTGTACTGTAAAACTTGCTTTCATTTAACTATAGTTAATTGAATATAATTAACCTAGTTTTGCCAGTTCCGTACTACAAAATTATTTTTCTTATTATATTATTTGCATAATTATTTATTATTATCTATCTTATACTATAAGTTACACAAATCTTATGGTGATTTCCCCTATTGACGCAAGAAATCTAACTTGATTTATATTTGAACTCGCTGCTGCCCGCGTGGCTTTTTCTAAAATATACGTACTACTCTATAACATCAGCTATCGGCTAATGAAAGTCCCGTCAAAATCGGTCCAGCTGTTTCGGACATTAGCCGGAACAAACAGACCGACAGAAAGACAATTTTTTTTTTTTTTTCGTATACTTTTGGTCTGGTCACCGGTATCCGACCCGTCAAGGCGAAGCTATATGGTCAATTTTATCGACAAATCCACCGTAATAAGGCATTTTGCCCTTACATTTTGAGTACACTTGGTTTCATTTATTTTGACAAAAGTAGGCAATAAGATAACACTAAAAGGTTTATCAAAAACTCTCATTAAAACCATAAAAATAAGCTTGAAAAGTTGAAACGTAAAAAGTTTTTTTTTTTTAATTTTTTAATCTTTAAAAAAGACTGAACTGTTAAAATACCTTCTTTTTTTTTTTTCTTTATGATGCACAAAGACATTAACCAAAAAAAAAAAACTTCGATTTTTCGATAAAACTTTAATCAACATACACCCAGGGCCTCAAGTCTGCTATTACAATAGTGTCAGAATGATCTCTTCATTGTGAGTTTTTGACAGATTTGCCATACAAATACTGTCAAATACTCACAATGGCGAGACCATTCTGACACTATTGTAATAGCAGACTTGAGGCCCAGACGAGCTGGAAATTAAAAATCGTAAGAAAATTTTCATTTTGCAGGCTACCGTAGCGCTTCCCCCTTAAATAAATACGCATTGTGTATTAAGATTATTTTATGTAGCTGACATCACACATCAATTTATGATCATTATTATTGTGTCGTTTCTTCAAATTGCAAAGGCAATTTTTATATTACATATTGTTCACAATGCAGTAAAAACAGTAGGTGGTTAAAATATAATTTTAAATGATCAATTTCGTTGTACACTACCTACACGTGTTTTGAAACATGCGGAATGGTTTCTAACATAAAGTTATGACAAAGGTACAAAAAATAAAATTCCTCTTATTAAGAATGAGATAAAATATTATTTAAATAAAATATTATTATCAGGTTGTTTATCATATCCACGAGTTTATCAGTATCCTGTGCGTATATTTATGTTTAAGTAATTGACTTGGGTAAAAACAAGCAACAATTATTTCATGCTAGAGTAATCAAGAATTTAATGATATCGGTCCAATTTACTATGTAATTTTAAAGCTAAGCAACTATGTTTCTTGCTTGGGATACCTAACAAATTACTTTGATCAAGTTCTGTACCATTCGTAATTACTGCTAGATTTAAATAAGCGAACAGCGAGCTAGAGGCTCAGATCATTATTATTATTCTAAAGAGTTCGCCGATATATATCAGCGGATATATATCATGATATATATCACGATATATATCAATTGATTTTTATCTTGATATATATAAATTGATTGTTTCCTGTCTTCTGAACTAAAATTTTTGGAGATTAATGTTTACCCTGGCAACACGTAGCGAAAAACTACAATTCAGTATAATTTACTTTTTTATGATTACAAATTATTATTAAAATTAGTTGATTTATCTCACAAACAAATGAAGATTATTATAATAATAGGTACTTGGTTTTTTAAGTGTTCATAAAAAAAATATTTCTCAAATAAACACCAATTATTTTGTTACTTTTTTGAATAAATAATGTGGTAACACTTATATTATTTTACAGATTCCTTTCACATTTTTAAGTGTTTAATCCCCTTACAGAATGAAATTCGCTTCTTTTTCTTGGCCTGGATATATATCCGATATATATATATAAAAAAATCTAATTTTTGATATTTATTATAATAATCAGATTTTTTCGAACCCTGTTCTAAACTTATTTGGAACCTCAAACTACAGTATCTTTAGAATTTTACTTTTAATAACCAGCACTCTATATTCCATCCACTGAGTGAGCTTTTTTGGCACCCGTTAGCTTCATACAAACGAATTTAAACTCATAGTAGTTCCAAATCTTGTACGACTGTACAAGAGTACGGTGTCAAAGAAGCATTCTCTCGGTGGACGGAATATAATTGCGTAACACACTATCAATCGCGATCTGAATGATTTTGAAGGATATTCATATTCATTTATTTATTGTTTGTCACAGGTGAAAAGATAGTTCTTACAGTATGCATTTTTAACATAACCATTGGGTGTACAATATTTATGTCTGTCAATATTATTGGCAATGACAAAAATAATTAATAATAATACATTTACACTCTTAATAGTCAACCTCATTTTACATTCATTATTAGGTAGGTATACATAATTATTACGGTCATACAATTTACGCTTAAATAAGTCTAAAAGTTAAAATAAGTTTAACATGCCAATATATATTTTTTTTGTTGACCTCTTCTTTCATACATTAAAAGACATAGTTATTACGGTCATCTAATTTACATTAAATAAGTCAAAAACAATTTTAGTAAATAATTCGGTCATTAAGAAATTCGTTAATTGAATAATACGTTTTACCTATGAGAAATTGTTTTAGCTTTAATTTAAAAACATTTGATGATACAAAAAACAAACAAAACACAGACAACAACAAACAAACAACCAACAAATACAGTTTGGGAGTTTGTTATAAATTTTAACTCCAATACCAAATACACTTGATTTAAATTTTACTGTTCTATTGCTAATCCATTGCTTCATATATTCGAAAAATGTGTCTACACAACATCGTAAATAACGCAATGAATTATGTTGAACTGTCAAAATGAAACCCATTGCGTGTGTTACGCAATTAGCCCGCTGGCTTCTTATTTAATTAAACTATCTTTGATATCATCAACAGATCCAGGACCCGTACCGCTGGCTAGAGGACCCCGACTCGAACGAAACCAAAGAGTTCATTGACGCAGAGAACAGAATCACGCGACCGTACCTGGACGCGTGTCCCGTGAAGGCCGCCATCAACCAGAGACTAACGGAGCTCTGGAACTATCCCAAATACTCGTGCCCCTTTAGAAGGGGGAATAGATACTTCTTCTTTAAAAATACTGGCTTGCAGAATCAGAAGTGAGTTTTTTTTTTTTTTCTGCATATATATTATAATCATGTGTAAAAAATATATTACGTGTATTTTTTTTAAAATAAGGGTTTGGTGTTAATTGTTTTCTGCTTTGTGTGAAAGAAACCTATTAGATAACTAGAATTAATTAAACATATTAACATATGTTGTCTCCATAAGAAACTTAACTTTACACAGTTATCTTAGTTTCCACAACAACAATTTGAACACTACGGCTTATTTCATTATTATGTTTCAACTTTAATGTCGGCAAATTATTACGATATTATTTAAATTGCCATTTAGAAGCCTGGGGAAATAATTGGTTTAAGTCCTCTTTGTATCAAGAAATTGCACGACGAAATCCAGAACCTTTCAACAGCCAAGTATAAAAAAGCATTGAACAACTGTAGCTTCAATCAACGCAACCTAACTTTCTGTTCTACTCATATGCAGCAGGCTTGCGTAGACTTTTGAGCAAAATCTTTTTCATTGTTAGGTACATGTATTTTTTTTTTTAAGTAACTCTGTCTCTGTCTGTTACGTTTTCACGGCTAAAGGCTCGTACAGACTAGTGCAATATCGCGGGCGCGACGCGACACTAGTAGCACAATTTCTTTGTCGGTGTCTGTCACGTCTGTCAGCCTTTAACCGTTGAACCGATCGTCATGAAATTTGGCAGAGATATATTTGCCTGGGATATGAAGAAGGATATAGGCTACTTTTTTACACGATAACCGACATCCGAGCCGCGGGCAAAAGCTAGTATAATTATTGATATAATATTATGCCTGGTTTATACGATGGCAGGGGCTGGACCCAGTGACTCGGAATTTCGGACCCAATCAGTGGGTTTATATAGACGAGATCGGCAGTAAGTCAGTCGCATGGTAGGTGAAGCTACTGGGCCCGAAAATAGACGGGTAGGTAAGTCAACTGGACTGACTTGAGGACGCGAAATCAGCACTGGACTGGGTTGACACTAGTAGATACTAAATTAGTAGACTTAGGCCCCTGGTCTCGTGTAGATACACGAGACCAGGGGCCTAAGTCTACTAATTTACAAACGTTGCAATGGTCTCGCCATTGTGAGTATTTGACAGTGTTTGTATGGCAAATCTGTCAAAAACTCACAATGAAGAGACCATTGCAACGTTTGTACATTAGTAGACTTGGGCCCCTGTTGCAAGTCAGCGCTAGACTGACTTACTGTACTGTCACATTACTGGGCTCGTATAAACGTGCCTTTACAAAGTACACTTTGGCTACCGGGTCATATAACACCTATAAACGAATCTTAATATTCTCCCAGTGTCCTATACGTACAAGACAGTCTGGATGGCGAGCCCAGAGTCTTCCTGGACCCCAACACGTTGTCTGAAGACGGCACCATTGCCCTCTCAGGCAGTCGATTCACGGAAGATGGCAACACCTTCGCGTACGGACTGTCTGCCAGCGGCTCTGATTGGATCACTATACATCTGAAGGATGTTGCCACAGGTAAGAATCAAAGTCGATTAAAATTGATTGTAGTTTCATGTCATCATAGTTTTTTAACTGAAATATGGGCTAGGTAAAAATGCTAATTTGGCAGGGTTAATTAAGAAATATTTCAGTTTAAATAATAAAATAATGCTTACCATACACTATATTATAAGAAGATAAGTGGAGAGATTTGTACCATGTGAGCACCACATTCGTTTGTTTCAGTTGTACACTACATTATTTTTAACCTCGAACGATTGATTTTATCTCCTAACGATCTCTTGATTAGTTTATCAAAACCTCAAAGCTTTAGCAGACTGATCAATCTTGTTCTTCAATGTCTGAATGATTGAATGGTTATTTTTATCAGAATAAAAAATATCAACGACTAAACCTTGAAGGCAGTTATAACTTCTTCCTTGTAATTTTAAACTTGATCTCATTGACTAACATGTTTTCCTGATGAATGAGTGGAATTCAAATGCAGATTGTAACCCTCTCAATGATACTGATGGTAACTTTACGACGATACTTTTCCTTGTTTTTTTTTTACCATTAATCATTTGCTTTAAATTCACGCCTGAATCCATTCTCTTTTAAATCGACTTCAAAAAAGGAGGAGGTTATACATTCGGTGAGTTTTATTTCTCATGCATGGAAAGTCAGGGAAATTGAATGTTCAGCAAAATGACTACCAACTTAAATTGTCCATAATTTTAAAACACAACTCTCATTGTTTAACAGTTGTAAAATAGTAGACGTTTAGGTGCCAATTTGCTTCACAAGTAATTTCCCTATCGGTACACCGATTTCTCCGTGATTCCTGTGCCGATTTTCGTGATTCTTTATTCATTTGGTAGAGTAAGCCCGCGCGGTGGGTCCCTATACATTTTATTATCTTTGCTTGAGTAGTTTATGAGTTAGCTTCATTTATATATTTTGTATGCACATGATCTATGTTGATGTTATAATATAGCAAGTAGTGGTACCTGAATACGTGTGAGGTACCAACATATAAAAAAGTATAAAATAAGAAACTTTTTATGGTATTGTAAAAAAACAACCGACTTCAAAAAAACCACTACACAGTGAAAAATTACTTTAGTTTCGAAAGTCGGTATATCTGTCTTTAGTTTTGTTTCATATATTCCCACCGACTTCAGATACTAAGTTATTTTTTACTTTTCAGTGGTTTTTTTTTTTTTTTTTTAATATGGCCAAGAGCCCCGTTGTGGATAGAAAAAAGTCGTATTTTTTTTTTCCTAAACTTAACAACATTAATTCAAGAATGGTATTTTTACGATTTTTGTTCGATGTTTTGCTGTAATTTAAGTTTTTGCAACCATTAATTCATCAGCTGTAAAGACAAAAAATGATTTGATTTGATTTGATTTGTGATTTTATGCAAAAAAGTGTAAATTTTATCAATAAATAATTATATGTTCCAGGTGAAGATTACCCAGAGGTGTTAAAAAAAGTGAAGTTCGCTTCAATGTCGTGGACCAAGGACAATAAAGGGTTATTCTATTCGGTGAGTAACGGTTTTTTTGCACGGAAAATATGTATATTCCTGTTTCCTTACCTTAATGATCAAGATCACGTATTCTAATTACTTGCTCTTGCGCAGGTGTCTACATACGTCATAGTTGTGGTTGTTAACGTGTTTTGAATAATAATTTGGTTAATATTTTCCTAGTGGGTATGGTAGGTAAGAAATTGAGGATAAAGTAACGAATATTTAGTTTTTAGATGGAAGGAGATGAATATAGATAACTCTTAACATTAATATAAAAAATCAGAATCCTGTTTCCTAGACTATGCATGTATGGAAAACAGGATACTGATTTTTTGTTTAAAATCTCAAAGGCATATTCTTTTAAAAAGAAAAATCTAGGTATTGTTAAGTTCTGTAACACACGAAAAAGCACATGCTTGAATTTTCGTATGACATGTTATAATGTTATTATTTTATAATTATACCTTACTGGACTGAAAGTCTCGACATAGCCAGAATGACACATCTAACTCAAGTTTCCCCTACACAGCGGTACCCAGACCAAGCTGGCAAGACTGACGGCTCTGAGACTGAAGTGAACCGCGACCAAAAGCTATGTTACCACCGAGTGAACACGCCTCAAGCTGATGACGTCATCGTTGTTGAGTTCCCCGAGGAGCCTCTGTGGAGGATGTGAGTATACACACGTTTATTCTCGAAAGCAAGGTTGTTTAGTCAATCGGGTTCTATTTAATATGACTATATTCGTATCAGTTTCACGAATAAATCTGTTACGTCACAAAACTGTGTTATTCTGTCCTCAAAAGACCATTCCAAATACTAATCTGCATGGTCCTTATATTGCCTGACCAAGATTATGTTTGGACTTTGTGACCTCTGAGTTTGTTTCGGTCGATAGGAAACAGTAGCCTCATCGGTTTTGAAAAAATATGATATTGATAAGTAAAGGTTTTTTGAACTAATTTACAGAAACAATAATTATTATTTATCAGTAACGTCCCTAACAATTTCCATACATTTATCAACATAACGCTGATTTACATGGCGCTGTTGCAATACAAGTTGTCGACATAGCTCACAGAATAAGCAAGCTGAAGTGGCAATGGGGCGGCCATATTTGCCGTAGAACCGATGACCGTTGGGCTAGACGTGTTCTTGAGTGGAGACCGCGAATCGGCTAACGTAAGTTAGGGCGTCCTCAGGCTAGGTGGAGCGACGATCTTTGCAGGGTGGCTGATAGCAGCTGGATGAGAGTTGCCGAGAATCGAGCTGAATGGCGTGCAATCGGAGAGGCCTATATCCAGCAGTGGACTGCTATAGGCTGATGATGATGATGTTGCAACACTTATAAACAGCAATTATTATTGATGCTGAAACTTAGTCTCAATACATTTTTCTTGGATGTTAGGGGTAGTGAACTTTACCATGATTTATAGTTGCGTCAATCTTTTTGATAGCCTTCAAAGCTCGCAGTTTGCCGTGGGTAAAAAATGCAATAAAATTTAAGTAAAAACCTAAAACAAGCTTTCATGAGCTAAAAAGTACAAAAAGTTCATGAAAAGCTTGTTTTTAAAAAGGTTTTTACTTTAATTTTATTTTGTACTTTTTAACATTAGAATTTGTTTAAATATCTGTTCTATAACCTTCACTTAAAAGGTACTTGAAAAGATAAATCCAGTGAACCCAAAAACGCCTTTACAGAAGTCACGGTGTGATGCCAACCAAGTGGCACTATCCAAGTCATGCCATACTTTAGAACGGGCTATCATAATTGAATGCGTATACAAAATGTCGTGCCTGTGCTGTTGACCGCTGAGGAGTTCCCTCGTCTGCAGCCATCCCTGGGTGCAGCACCTTGGTCATGGTGGACTTTAGAACGGGCTATCATAATTGAATACGTATATTAAATTTATTGTCTCCGCTATTTACGGCTGAAGAGTTTCCTCGGCTGGAGCCGATCCTGGTTGCAGCAACCAGGTCAAGGTGGAATTTAAAACGGACTATCATAATTAAATGCGTATATTCAATTTCGTGTCTATACCGTTGAGAAGTTCCTTCATCTAGAGCCAATCCAGGGTTAATACTCAGGTCATGTATCATAGTTAAATGCATTGTCTTAGAAACTGAACCAACACGTAAAATTTCAGCTTCGTAGGATAAGAGGAAGTGGTTTTAATTCAGCTTGCAAGATTCCACCTGGACCAACATACATCGCAAGTTAAATGAAAGCTTGTAAAATAGTAACGTGCCGCGAGTATGTAATCTTTTCTTGTATGATGTTTGTTCAAAGTGTAATGAATAATTTTAATTTATCTGCAGCGACATCCACACTCAGATGTACTACAGTGAAGAAAAACGCGCGTAACGTTTTTACCGTTTTGTTTTTTCTAGTATTCTGTAGAACAAAATTTACTTATAATAGGGATCTGTCCTGGGTAAAAACAAGAAAAACTATTAAGTCCGTCAATCAGATAATAAAAAAATATTAGACACGTATTTTTTGCTTTATCATATTAATAAAAAATAACTTAGATAATAGTTATTTATGCAACTGTTGTATAATAAGGGGTATTTTAATACCTAATTATCACAGTTGCATACAAGACTTTATCTACACCCATGACATGAATCCTCTATAAAAGATTCTGAAACAGTTTTTGCAATACTAATATCGAACAAAAAAGGCGGGATACGACGCTATGGTATAGTATAGTGAAACGCGTGTGCGTGACAATGTTCTTTTTTTGAAATTCATAAAGATACCACGAATTGAGTAGTGAGAATGGAAGGGAGGATGATGATCTCTTCCTTACTCATCAAACATATGAGTAAGGAAGGGATCATCATCCTTGTAAAAGCAAAGGAGTTGCATTATGAAATTCAGTACAACATTATAACTCCCGTTTGGAGCTATTATGGTTACTATGACACTGGGTGTTTTAATGTTGGCAATAAGCTAACTGTTTCAGAAACTTTTATAGAGGATTTATAGCATGGGCGTAGATAAAACACATTAAACTTGGGGAGTGGGCTCGTTACGTCACAGCTACGTATAAAATCTACTGAGAAGTGACGTCATGCCACATTTGAAATCAATGTATCGCCGTAATGTTTTGATTACGTAAAAAAAAGAAAAAATACGTGTCCAATATTTTTTAATAATCTACATGACGGCCAAAAAAACATTTTTTTTTGTCATCATCCCTATTGTAGAAATATGAAGGTCGTTGACATTGCTTTTAGGACACTTTGAACAAACGTGCAGCTTGTAGTAATTATTTATGGAAGAAAATCATTCGGTACTTTGATGTAATTGAGTAATTTGGCTATATCCATTCAAAATAAAGCACGTATTTATTCATCTAGTCAAAAAGTTACATACTGGTGGTAGTAACGTAGGTAGATAATTTAAGTAGGTAACGGACGTTGGTAGGTAAGGTACATAGTTCTAGAATTAAATTAAAAAATGCTAAACTCATTTGATGCGGCATTGCGTCAAAAGCCTATCCGCGTATTTTTATTTAAGTAGAAGTATAATTTATTTAGTCAAAAATATCCAACAATTTAATTAATACACTTTATGACACTTGTTACCATGAACAGATTTTGCACATCTATGTCTGAACTAGATATAAAATATCTGTTATTTGTTTATCTGGTGCAACATACGCCGATCGGCGTAAAATAAACATCACACATTACTAGCTTAAAATAGTGCGTTTTTATGGTCGCAGCGAGTGAGCTAATAAATATGAACTACAAATTTAAATTAAATTAGCTAGCCAACTTAAAACTCATATTCTGAACTCATACGGGTCAAATTAAATTAGCTAGCTAAACTCCTCAGACGTGATGGGTATTGATGATATCTATACACGATAAAACCAAAAAGATTTTTTTTTTTGGGTCATTTACCGCCGGTAGTGTAGTCATCTAAAATATCAGTTTAAAAATCTTTTTTTTTTTTTTTTTGTTTAATCTTTATAGATGTGAACAGATTTCATCAACTCACACTTCAAGTAACAATAACACCAGCGGTCATTGATTAAATAAAAAAACTTTTTGTTTATTTTTGTCGTGTTTAGATATCGATACCGGTCAGGTCTGCGGAGTTTCGCTAGCTAATCTAATTAATCCTGTATAATGATTTCCACCATGTATGCTAAGTATAACTCCGTTGTCACAGTGGTGCGGAAGTGACAGACTGCGGTAGATACCTGATCGTGTCTCCGGTGAAGGACTGTCGGGACAACCTGCTGTTCTACGCAGACCTCAGCAAACAACCCGAGATCAACGGCAAGCTGAGCCTCACGCAGATCGTGCACAAGTTCGAGGCAGACTATGAGGTAAGTGACAAGTACTGTATGTCTGAGGCACTGTCTAATAGAGGTAACCGGTAAAAGGCCTACGGTACGGAAACTCATTCAAACAAATCAGTCAGCTTTAAGAAAAATCAATACATTATATGAAAACGAAGTCCCTCATTGTCACTCATCAGCACTCAGCCCAAATCCTTGGACCTAGAAGGCTAAAACTTTACACATGTTCCCGTTAAGATGTAGACTTGGCCGGATTTTTTAAATTCCCACGACCTCTGGCAAAGTGCTAGTAAAACATAATTTCTCAACTTGTCAAGAGAAGAGGCTAAAAGTACGTCACAAACAAATTGCTATTCTCCTGGATAACCATTGTGATTGGTTGACTCAGATCAAGCCTGATCTGCACTGTTGGCACAATGATTAAGCGATTGACTGCTGCGCTGCGTGTCGCGGGTTAGATTCCCGCACGGAACAAATATTTGTATGACCTATAAGTAGTTGTTCCGGATCTGGCTGTTTTTGTATGTGAGTTTGAATATTTGTAAACGCACCCACACTACAGGATACATTCCTATTGTGGGGGTAACGTAAAAAAAATCCGAGCGATTGTTTGGAATAACAACCTATTTTCAGAGCTCCATAATGAGTACTTATTTTACTTTACTGCCTAAAAATATTTAGTTCAATACTATAATAATCGTATTTATTTTTCCAGTACGTAACAAACGAAGGCTCCGTGTGCATATTCCGTACCAACAAGAACGCGCCGAACTATAGACTCATCAAGATAGATCTGCACAACCCCGCCGAAGAGAATTGGCAGACCCTCATACCTGTAAGTAAACAACACAAATTAAACCTTATTTGTATAGATGTACGGTTGAATTCACCTCGAACACCGTTAACGTCTTGCTAGGTATGATATATGATATTTCAATGCAAATTAAACGCAATTTTCAGACGAATAAGGTTGTATCTAGCTCTAATGGTCGTGTTTATCTTTTACCTGTGATACAACATTGCAAATTGAACCTTATGTTAAGTGCAATAAGGTTCTATTTAGCTGATAAACTTCGTGTTTGTTACAGGAACATCCTAGCGACGTATTGGATTGGGCATCAGCTGTGGACAACGACAAGTTAGTCATTCACTACGTCAGAGATGTTAAGGTACATTTTTTTTTCAGTCATACTCTAGGTTGTACAACTTGTCAGCCGGTAATTGCAAGGGAAACAGTATTATTGATAGAACTGCTGGTAAACCTTATTGAGTGATAAAGTACAGCTTCTGCCAACACACTGCCTTATAAAGTCGTTATGAACACTATCTATCTGAAAGACTGTGTTCCGTGTGGCGCCGGACGTAAAGAATAGCACCATCCCATTCCCTCCCGTGGGTGTCGTAAAAGGCGACTAAGGGACTTACTAGAGAATGGGCAGCAGCGTTCTCTATGCATTTTTAACACCATACTGCGATCGCCAACCCGCCTGCCAAGCGTGGCGATTATGGCAAACCCCCAATTGAGGGAGGCCTATATCCAGCAGTGGACGTCTTTCGGCTGTAATGATGATGATGATCTGAAAGAAAGAAAAAGTATTTATTGTGACTCGCACAGAAAGATCACAAACTAAACACACAATTAAAAAGTATACAAAATAAAAGCAGAGTCCTGTACGTGGCCAAAAGGCTCCTATCTCAGCATGATGACTCATGCGTGATGATCTGCTGCCTGCGGCTTCGCCCGTGTGCCTTTTTCCAAAATAAAACTAACCTAACTTCTAATAACATCAGCTGTCTGCCAGTGTCAATCCCGCCAAAATTGGTCCAGCCGTTTTGGAGATTAGCCGGAACAAACAGACAAAAAAAATGTATCGCATATATTTTCTTAAGCTTTTAGTAAAATGCTGTTATTTTGACATTACAAACAGACACTTCAATTTTATTTATTTGTATACATTTACTGGTATTTCTATTTATCGTCGATGATCAAACCAATTCTGGAATACGGATGGCTATTTTAAACGTTTAAAAAGTCATTCTCTAGGTAATCGGTAATTATTTTAAATATCAACTAGCAACTGTGTAGTGTCTCCAGAAATCTTTAAAAATAATTCCCGAAAACTGAAACAGATTTTTGAAGTGCAAACTTCTTTACGCGCGTTGAGCACTTTTTGGGTGAACAAAAATCATGGTACTCGCGTCATCGTCACCGAACGCTTTCCATGAGCTAAATGTGTAAAAGAACAGTTATTCCAAAGTTTTGTGTTTTCACTTCTGTCGGCAGTCCTCATGACTGCGTTTTTTTATTTAACACAATTCTAACATATTTCGTTTAATCTGATTCCAGAGTGTCCTCCAACTACACAACATGACATCCGGCGGGCTATTACAAACATTCGCTCTAGACGTGGGTTCAGTCGTCGGATTCTCAGGCAAGAAAGAACACTCGGAGATCTTCTACCACTTCATGTCATTCCTCTCGCCCGGCGTCATCTACCACGTGGACTTCACTAAGCAACCCTACCAACCTACTGTGAGTTGAGTTATTTTTGGTAGGGGAAAAACTTATTGGTTCGCGGCACCGAAATGCGTGACATGACCGTGACGTAATTTTTTTTTTTTTTTTTTTTTGTTTAAGTGAAAACTTCTTTAGGCGCCTTGAGCACTTTTTGTATGAACAAAAATCATGGAACTGGCGTCATCGTAACCGAACGCTTTCCATGAGCTATATGTATACGGTCCATACTAATATTATAAATGTGAAAGCAACTCTGTCTGTCTGTCTATATGTTACGTTTTCACGCCGAAACCGCTGAGCCGATCGTCATGATATTTGGCAGAGATATAGCCTGGGATATGGAAAAGGACATAGGCTACTTTTTTACGTGATAACATCATCATCATCGTTATCCTCATTTATTAGAAGCCGGAAGTAATCGTGTTATATGGTGCTTTCGCCACTGGTGGGCCCTCCTTGTAAAACACGGGTATTCAGCTGCATACGCTTAGACTGGAAGCTAACCAGTTTGGGAAAAAGCTAGGCAGATGATGATGCTGTGATATACCATAATTTTTCGACAATAAAACAGCCATGTACTATTATAGTCGTCAGTGAACAGTGCCTTATTCCACACTAGCTTTTGCCCGCGGCTTCGCCCGCGTGGATGTCTGTTATCGCGTAAAAAAGTAGCCTATGTCCTTCTCCATATCCCAAGCTATATCTCTGCCAAATTTCATGACGATCGGTTCAGCGGTTTAGGCGTGAAAACATAACAGAGACGAGTTACTTTCACATTTATTAGAAGCCGGAAGGAATCGTGTTATATGGTGCTTTCGCCACTGGTGGTCCCTCCTTGTAAATCACGGATCATACGGTTAGACTGGAAGCCAACCTCAACAAGTTTGGGAAAAAGCTAGGCAGATGATGCTGTGAGATACCATAATTTTTCGCCAGTAAATCAAAACAGCCAAGTATTATAGTCGTCAGTGAACCGTGCCATATTCCATATTAAAAATGGCAAAAATATTTTAATTACTAATTGTAATGAATTAAATATTCTAATGAGTATTTTTGTTTTCTTCTAGGTGTTCAGAGAGGTGAAAGTGAAAGGCTTCGACGCGTCGCAGTACGAGGCTAAGCAGATATTCTACACCAGCAAAGACGGCACTAAAGTTCCTATGTTTATTGTTTCCAAAAAGGTAATACTACATTTCTTCATTTATAAATGTAATAAACAAAAAGCGGCCAAGTGCGAGTCGGACTCGCCCATGAAGGGTTCCGTAGCAGCAAGCGCGGTTTACAATTTATGACGTATTTAAAAAAAACTACTTTCTAGATCTCGTTCAAACCAATTTTCGGTGGAAGTTTACATGATAATGTACATCATATATTTTTTTTAGTTTTATCATTCTCTTATTTTAGAAGTTACAGGGGGGGCACATTTTACCAGTTTGAAAGTGTCTCTCGCGCAAACTATTCAGTTTAGAAAAAAAAAATATTAGAAACCTCAATATCATTTTTGAAGACCTATCCATAGAAACCCCAGACGTATGGGTATGATGAAAAAAAAAATGTTTGAGTTTCAGTTCTAAGTAACAAACCCCCAAAATTTATTGTTTTTTTTTTTTTTCTATTTTTGTGTGAAAACCTTAATGCGGTTCACAGAGTACATCTACTTACCAAGTCAACAGTATAAATTCTTATAGTTTCGGAAAAAAGTAGCTGTGACATACGTGACAGACATGACGAATCCATAAGGGTTCCGTTTTTTGCCATTTGGCTACGGAACCCTAAAAATTATTTACATTTATTTAAATAATAATAATAATAAGAAGATGCCCTCGGACTTGCCATAAACGGTACGCCAATTCGTAGTCTCGAAGTTTAAATATCTTGGGCATTTTCTTACCAGCGACCATGGTGACATTGAGAGGGAGCGTAGGGCTCTGGCTGTCAGGGGGGTTCTCGGTATACTGACCAAGTAAAGATTACGCTTTTTAAAGCTTATTGTCAGAGTTTTTACACCGGTAATCTTTGGGTCAACTATTCGAAAAGGTCGCTGGATGTTCTACGCGTCCAATACAATAATGTTTTTAGGATGCTATTGCGGGTGCCTCGTTTTTGCAGTGCATCGGAAATGTTCGCGGTAAATCATACCGATGGATTTCATGCCATCATCCGCAAAAAAACGGCCTCACTCCTGAGCAGAATAAGAGGCAGTCACAATAGTATCCTGAAGACTATGGCGGCAGACACTTCCTCCGCCATAATAAGGCAATTTGTGCGAAGACATACCATAGTTAGACCATTACCATTTCTCGTTGCGTCTAGATGTTTTGTGGTCTTCTCACAAATTCGTCTTTAGTTTAAGTTACTGATTTAAGTGCAAACATGTTACTAACAATTTATAGATCTTCTGTGTTATCCGAAATGAAATGATTTTATTTAATTTATTTATAATTAAATAATAAAATTTTGACTTATATCTTATTGACAGCCGCCTAAAGATCTCTTTTTCATCCCCAAATAGCTAAATAGTAATATTTCGTTTTCCCAGGGTCTCCGCCACGACGGGTCCAACCCGGCGCTGATCTACGGCTACGGCGGCTTCAACATCAACATCCAGCCGAGCTTCAGCGTCACGCGACTCGTATTCATGCAACACTTTAACGGCATCGTCGCCATACCCAACATACGTGGAGGAGGGTGAGACATATAATCTATAAAGATGGGCATTGAAATAAAATTATTTATTTTGCCACTATTTCCATAATAGTGATGTTGACAAAAAAAAAATTGGTTCGTCGTGTAAATTATTCAAAAATATTGGACACGTATTTTTCGGGTTCCGTAGCCAAATGGCAAAAAACGGAACCCTTATGGATTCGTCATGTCTGTCTGTCTGTCTGTCCGTCCGTCCGTCCGTCCGTATGTTACAGCCACTTTTTTCCGAAACTATAAGAACTATACTGTTGAAACTTGGAAAGTAGATGTATTCTGTGAACCGCATTAAGATTTTCACACAACAATAGAAAAAAAAAAACAATAAATTTATCTGTAATTTTGATGAATAAATTATTATTATTATAATAAACACCGCAAGCGAGTTATATTAGTGTAATTAGAACTGTATTTGGTTTTTAAAATTCCACAAGTATGCTGTTTGAGAGTAAGGCTGAAATCTATAAGCGTTATTTAACACTTACTTTGGCTAAGCGTTATTCCTGTCACTGTTGCACAACTGTCAGAATATAAGTGCAATAGAGACGGGAACATGTCTTAGTCAAAGCATGAGGTAGGTCACGTTCATAGACCTCTGTCTAAGTTTTGACGCTTCAGAGTTTATAAAGTACTAGCTGGTGCCCGCGGCTACGCCCGCGTGGCTTTTACTCAAATAAAAGTAGCCTAAGTTACTCCGTATTACATTAGCTATATGCCGTGCAATGCAAATCCTGTCAAAATTGGTCCAGCTGCTTCGCAGATTAGCCGGAACAAACAGACTGACAGACACACAAAAAAAATAAAAATAGATTTTTTATACAAGAACCGTATAATTATACTTTCATAATATGCATTTAGTAAAAAGTTGTTATTTTGACATTACAAACAGACATTTATATTTTATTCTTTTGTGTATATATATTAAAACTAGCTTTTGCGCGCGGCTCCGCCCGCGTGGATGTCGGTTATCGCGTAAAACAGCAGCCTATGTCCTTCTCCATATCCCAGGCTATATCTCTGCCAAATTTCATGACGATCGGTTCAGCGGTTTAGGCGTGAAAACGTAACATACAGACAGATAGACAGACAGAGTTACTTTCACATTAATAATATTAGTATGGATGTCTTTGTAAACGAACCTTTTTTCCCCCAGAGAGTACGGTGAAAGATGGCACAACGCGGGCCGCCTTCTCAACAAACAAAACGTGTTCGACGACTTCCAAGCGGCCGCAGAGTACCTCATTAACGAGAAGTACACCAGTCCCTCGCTCATCACCATACAGGGAGGGTCTAACGGAGGCCTGCTAGTGGCCGCCTGCATTAACCAGAGGCCCGACCTCTATGGAGCTGCCATCGTACAAGTCGGGTGAGTGGAACAACTGTTTGTTTTTATTAAAGATTGACAATGAAAAATGAACACAAGAGGGTTTATTTATTTGTTATTGTAAAGGCTGGGTAAGGTAGTACCCGCTCTCCCGGCCCGCAGCAGACGCACCAGGCGTCCCCCTTAAATGGGTCCAGGGACTCGGGGAAGTCCGCCGCCCCCTATCATAGCAGACCCAAGGTGGTGGCGCGTAATGTTCCACCCGCGCCCCTCTTAGACGTCTCGGGAGGAGTCGAACACCTCACTTCCCGCTTGACCAGCAGCCCGCAGACGCGGACCAGTCGGGGGCTGCGTTGAAGAGTGCTTATGTGCCCTGGTAGCCCCCGGTGTGGGAACACGCGGTTGTTTTAGTCAGTAGAAGTCTGTCAGACCCCTCCGTCCGCCCCAGGGCGGAAGACATCGCACCTTTAGAATTATAGAGACCTAATGTCTTCAGAACTTCTGAAGACATTAGGTCTCTATAATTCTAAAGGTGCGACATACATAAGGATTTCCACCCCAATACAAAAAAAAAAAAAAAAAAAAAGTAGTTGTCGTCGACCTCCTTCTTCCTCCTCCTTTATCCTTATTTATTTTGGGGCACAGCATGACCTTATTCTACAGTGTAGCATTCTGACTCAGTGATGTACCTACATTTTGTAAGGCTAACGTTCCAAGAAAAGAATTGCCAATACACTTTTATTAAAAGTTTCAGCTCTGACTTTAGCCATTGCCATCGACAGCAAACTTTAACGACAACTCTGTGTCTGTGTCATCTGCGCCAAATATTATGGCTGGCAGTCGTCATCACAAGTTATTATAACAAAATGGTCATTTACTATTTATGTTTTGTTGCTGTTATTATTAGGTACATATTTATTTGTATGTTTATTTTGCTATAATACCTTCTATTGTTATCAATTCCAGAGTGCTGGACATGCTGAGGTTCCAGAAGTTCACGATCGGTCACGCGTGGGTGTCGGACTACGGCAGCTCGGACAACAAGACGCAGTTTGACTACCTGCTCAAGTACTCGCCGCTACACAACATACATAAGCCCCTAAATGGTAACTATTATTAGTGAAAGCAATGTTGTTTTGTATTTTAAATAATGTCTAAAAAAATCTGTTTATATGATCAGAATAGTTGCATATTTACATGTTCAGTCTATGATAGTTTAGTGGACAGAAATGTAACCACACCGAAGACGCTTTTATCTCTGTTTTGTTTTTTTTTAAAGTGAGTCGTTACGGGACTCCTGGCAGATATGAAACATCGAAATGTCACACACACTACTACATATAGACTGTATATATATAACGTCGCGACGCCATACGTTTTACCCGCGGCTGTAGATATTTCACATCAAAAATAAGTGCGTATACAGGGTTATTTGTAAAACACTAACAACCTCTCAGGACTATCATACTAAACACAACTTTTGTTCTATGACATTACTAAGTACCTGGTACTAAGCAATGATCATCAGATTTTAATTCTTCAGACTTTCAAACAAAAATTAAATAATTTTTATTCATCGCTCAAAATGTATTCAGGGTGTAAGGGACAGCCCTTGGACTGGGCCTCAAGTCTGCTATTACAATAGTGTCAGAATGGTCTCTTCATTGTGAGTTTTTGACAGATTTGCCATACAAACACTGTCAAATACTCACAATGGCGAGACCATTCTGACACTATTGTAATAGCAGACTCAGGGCCCTGATGGGGTGAATTCAGTATTACCTGTCCAAGAAATGATTTCAGGAACGTTATGGGAATAAACAATAAACGTGATTTGTTTCATTACCTCACACGCAATGTATCGTTACCGTGGCAAAATGCACGTAGCGAACGGCAGCGCAGAGCCTTCGGCCGCCCTCCCCGCCACTGGGCGCGGTAATTACACGCGTCATTCGTTAGAGTATTTCAACATCCATTACAGTTTTTTTTATTTAACTGTTTTATTTACATACACGGAATGCTGCGTACAGAGAATGTAATTTTACACTGAAATAAAGGAATAGTAACTGAGTTTTCCGGTGGAATATGATTCCAAATAAGAAGCTGAATGCAGCCTGTTAGTTTTCGAAGGGTTGTCCCTTACACCATGTAGAAAAACGAAATCTTGAAAGTTTTTTTTTGGTAAATGTATAAGGTTTTGTAAAAAGTCATAGAACCAAAGTTGTTGTTTATGATGTTAGTAATACAGTTCTGCAAGGTTGTAAGTGCCAAACCACCAATAACCCTGTCTATTTTCTTGTATTCAGTCAACATCGACAACGTTAGTTGACGGAGTGCGTTACGAGGTATGATGCATAATCTGCATGATCTGTATGATGAATGTGGGCCAATTCGGGCTCGTATGTTATTTTGCGAATAAATAAGAAGCAGTTCGTGGCTAAAATATGATACATTGAGTTTAGAGAAAGTTCTGATTTTTATAGCGTCGTCTCACTTGTACCTGTGTCAGTCTCTTTCTAAAGCTCGATGTGTTATAGTTACGCCCAGTTAATGAAGAGTGCTCCAAGGATATTTTGGCACCTGAAGACCTTTGCACACGGTACGGCGTATAAACCGCGCCGTAGAAAAAACGTGTCTGTCAACAAGATTACATAGTGTTTGTGAAATTGTGTCTCGCCACGCGTCAATGCAACCTTGTAGCGTTGTATGTGTCTAATTTACGTCAAGGTACTGCAACAATGTTCTGCTCCCCTAGGCACCGAGTACCCAGCGACGCTAGTGCTGACGGCCGACCACGACGACCGCGTGGTGCCGCTGCACTCGCTGAAGTTCATCGCGGAGCTGCAGCACACGGCGCGCGGTGGAGGCCAGACGCGCCCGCTGCTGGCGCGCGTCGACACCAAGGCCGGCCACGGCGGCGGGAAGCCCACCGCCAAGATCGTGAGTGTTCCGTTATGTTACGTTATCTGCTGGCCTGGCTGCGGCAGGCGCGCCCGCTGCTGGCGCGCGTCGACACCAAGGCCGGCCACGGCGGCGGGAAGCCCACCGCCAAGATCGTGAGTGTTCCGTTATGTTACGTTATCTGCTGGCCTGGCTGCGGCAGGCGCGCCCGCTGCTGGCGCGCGTCGACACCAAGGCCGGCCACGGCGGCGGGAAGCCCACCGCCAAGATCGTGAGTGTTCCGTTATGTTACGTTATCTGCTGGCCTGGCTGCGGCAGGCGCGCCCGCTGCTGGCGCGCGTCGACACCAAGGCCGGCCACGGCGGCGGGAAGCCCACCGCCAAGATCGTGAGTGTTCCGTTATGTTACGTTATCTGCTGGCCTGGCTGCGGCAGGCGCGCCCGCTGCTGGCGCGCGTCGACACCAAGGCCGGCCACGGCGGCGGGAAGCCCACCGCCAAGATCGTGAGTGTTCCGTTATGTTACGTTATCTGCTGGCCTGGCTGCGGCAGGCGCGCCCGCTGCTGGCGCGCGTCGACACCAAGGCCGGCCACGGCGGCGGGAAGCCCACCGCCAAGATCGTGAGTGTTCCGTTATGTTACGTTATCTGCTGGCCTGGCTGCGGCAGGCGCGCCCGCTGCTGGCGCGCGTCGACACCAAGGCCGGCCACGGCGGCGGGAAGCCCACCGCCAAGATCGTGAGTGTTCCGTTATGTTACGTTATCTGCTGGCCTGGCTGCGGCAGGCGCGCCCGCTGCTGGCGCGCGTCGACACCAAGGCCGGCCACGGCGGCGGGAAGCCCACCGCCAAGATCGTGAGTGTTCCGTTATGTTACGTTATCTGCTGGCCTGGCTGCGGCAGGCGCGCCCGCTGCTGGCGCGCGTCGACACCAAGGCCGGCCACGGCGGCGGGAAGCCCACCGCCAAGATCGTGAGTGTTCCGTTATGTTACGTTATCTGCTGGCCTGGCTGCGGCAGGCGCGCCCGCTGCTGGCGCGCGTCGACACCAAGGCCGGCCACGGCGGCGGGAAGCCCACCGCCAAGATCGTGAGTGTTCCGTTATGTTACGTTATCTGCTGGCCTGGCTGCGGCAGGCGCGCCCGCTGCTGGCGCGCGTCGACACCAAGGCCGGCCACGGCGGCGGGAAGCCCACCGCCAAGATCGTGAGTGTTCCGTTATGTTACGTTATCTGCTGGCCTGGCTGCGGCAGGCGCGCCCGCTGCTGGCGCGCGTCGACACCAAGGCCGGCCACGGCGGCGGGAAGCCCACCGCCAAGATCGTGAGTGTTCCGTTATGTTACGTTATCTGCTGGCCTGGCTGCGGCAGGCGCGCCCGCTGCTGGCGCGCGTCGACACCAAGGCCGGCCACGGCGGCGGGAAGCCCACCGCCAAGATCGTGAGTGTTCCGTTATGTTACGTTATCTGCTGGCCTGGCTGCGGCAGGCGCGCCCGCTGCTGGCGCGCGTCGACACCAAGGCCGGCCACGGCGGCGGGAAGCCCACCGCCAAGATCGTGAGTGTTCCGTTATGTTACGTTATCTGCTGGCCTGGCTGCGGCAGGCGCGCCCGCTGCTGGCGCGCGTCGACACCAAGGCCGGCCACGGCGGCGGGAAGCCCACCGCCAAGATCGTGAGTGTTCCGTTATGTTACGTTATCTGCTGGCCTGGCTGCGGCAGGCGCGCCCGCTGCTGGCGCGCGTCGACACCAAGGCCGGCCACGGCGGCGGGAAGCCCACCGCCAAGATCGTGAGTGTTCCGTTATGTTACGTTATCTGCTGGCCTGGCTGCGGCAGGCGCGCCCGCTGCTGGCGCGCGTCGACACCAAGGCCGGCCACGGCGGCGGGAAGCCCACCGCCAAGATCGTGAGTGTTCCGTTATGTTACGTTATCTGCTGGCCTGGCTGCGGCAGGCGCGCCCGCTGCTGGCGCGCGTCGACACCAAGGCCGGCCACGGCGGCGGGAAGCCCACCGCCAAGATCGTGAGTGTTCCGTTATGTTACGTTATCTGCTGGCCTGGCTGCGGCAGGCGCGCCCGCTGCTGGCGCGCGTCGACACCAAGGCCGGCCACGGCGGCGGGAAGCCCACCGCCAAGATCGTGAGTGTTCCGTTATGTTACGTTATCTGCTGGCCTGGCTGCGGCAGGCGCGCCCGCTGCTGGCGCGCGTCGACACCAAGGCCGGCCACGGCGGCGGGAAGCCCACCGCCAAGATCGTGAGTGTTCCGTTATGTTACGTTATCTGCTGGCCTGGCTGCGGCAGGCGCGCCCGCTGCTGGCGCGCGTCGACACCAAGGCCGGCCACGGCGGCGGGAAGCCCACCGCCAAGATCGTGAGTGTTCCGTTATGTTACGTTATCTGCTGGCCTGGCTGCGGCAGGCGCGCCCGCTGCTGGCGCGCGTCGACACCAAGGCCGGCCACGGCGGCGGGAAGCCCACCGCCAAGATCGTGAGTGTTCCGTTATCTGCTGGCCTGACGTTTAGACCAAACTTAAGAGGATACCGATCACGCAGTAGCGCCCTCATCGTTTTCGTGGTGATTCCTTTTATTTTAGAATGAAAATGCAGAAAATAATCACGTTACGTTGTGCTCCACAAGATTATACGTTTTTATTATTACAAACAGTCATTTAATATTGCTATGTAACCCTTAAAACGGGGCTTATCGGCCACTATTATCCATTTTAAGGATTACAATAAAACTTTACAATGTGAAACTACTGTTTGTAATAATAATAACTCATAATATTCACTCCTATACTCGGTATAATTTTCTACCCAAATCTACAATATTACGCCAGTAATTATTTAAAAAAACTCCGTCACAAAAATCGTAGACAGAGAACAGGAATATTTTGGTGCTATTCCCATTTACGATTGTTATATTTATATTTCAGATTGAAGAGCACACGGACATCCTGTGCTTCATGAGCGAAGCGCTCGGCCTCAACTTCATCAAGTAAACCCACCTGCCATACGTCACAACTAGTATTAAACGAGATGAACGCTAATAGTATTATGTAAATATAGCAACAACCACAGTGTCTCGATGATTACCTCGGGGTCTTAACTAAGACTGGTGATATTGTTACGCATTGCTACTATTTTTATTAATAAAACTTTGTTTTTATTTTTGAATGTTGATATTTATTTGGAATCTACACCGAATTGGATGATATTTTATTTTATTTGAAAGGGCTTAATCATGAAAAATGAATCGCCGAAATGTATGTACGCGCATATGAATATGAATCAGTTGAAACAACTACGAACGAAACTCACACACTCACTTCTACTGTAAACGAACTGTTAGGCTGGTTTCACTGCTGTACGGACGATCCGTACGGGCTGTCAGTACGGGCGCCCGGAGCAGCAGCACATGTTAGGCGCTAGAACATCGTTTCACAGCGACGCGGGTTGGTGCGCACGCGACCCGCTCCGGGTAGAGCCCGTATAACGCCACCCGCGTCCCGCGCCCGGACCCGCCCGCATACTGCCGCGATCTCGTCGCAATTTATTCATCGTTTTACAGTGACTCAGAACGCCCGTGCTCCGGGAGTAGTCGATGTGAGTCGATTTATTGACACGGGATTTCTCATAGACGCAGTGCAATGTAAACCCTCTTTATGGGATTACTCAAATGTAAATTACAAAAACAAAGATGCTCGGGCTCGTGCGTGGGAGGATATAAAAAAAACTAATACTCGGCATACGAAATTAATTGAAAAATTTGCGCGGATCGTCCCTGAGTTCATGGTTTAAGTTGACAAATGCACTTTCGAAACATTTCGCTTCGAGGATCGGATGTACCCATTAGTCTTTTTATCTGCCGTCATCGTCTCTTACAAATTAAATATACACCAATAATTTTTTAAACTGCATTCTTTTTTTAACCGACTGTCTCCCGCTAGCAACCGTATCGTACTGAATCCACGTTTCAGAGCACTGCGGGCGTGACCCGTACGGTTCTTCCGCGCACGGACAGCCCGTACGGGTCTCCCGGATAGCTGTGAAGCCAGCCTTAGCACTTCGACTCGGCTAGGTCAGATTTTCCAACAGTAAACTTCCCTTCTTAATGATAATATTTTGTTCTTGATTAAAAAAAGTACTCTGCAGGCGCTAATATGTAGCCTATGCTCGACTTGAAATCAGCTTGAAATCCGACTTAAACTTATGTTATTATATAGTGGGCAGTCATTGGACTGCCGACAGAAGTGAAAACACAAAACTTTGGAATAACTGTTTTTTTATACGCTCATGGAAAGCGTTCGGTGAAGCGCAGCGGAAAAGTGTCGAATTACTTAATTTCAGTTATAATAATCCTAGATTGGACTTTTGCAGGACCGATATGGTACCTATAATCCGTCGTCTGTCATACCATATCAACCATATGTCAAGTATTGTTTTTGACAGGATTCTCATTGCTGTTTTTTGTAAATAGTGTACAGGATGAGGATGTCGTAAAGAAAACAGAATGTAATATTCAACTTTTATTGTTATATCCTTACAGTAGTTGCTAAAAGCACGAAATCCATTTGGGACTTGCTCCAACCTACGTAATAATATAATAATATATTAGTTGCTTACAACAAAATAAATAAACTTCTTAATGCCCTTTTGGCGTTTTTCTTTATCCAATAATAAGTTAATTTCTTTATGCTTAGTTACTTGTGCAACTTTGAACATGAAGAAATTGATCGATGGCCTCGATTTAAAATCGTTTGAACATACAAACGAAGAAGTAAACACATCGCTAGTGATTATATATGCTTAGACATAGACTACAGTTCAATACAGTTGTAAAAGTAAAAGACACGTTAACGATACATTTTCGTGTGGTCACGGACCCATTACAATGAAATGTACAATCGGTTGTTCCTGAACATACAATTGACCGGTGCCTGGGTCCCGCTTGGATCGCATCCTCACGACATAACAAATTAAACGATACATACACATTACACACATTAATCAAAAGATATGATTATCATTAAAATACATAAATATCGTACCGATCAATTGTATTACTACCTTATTTAAACACCTAGAAAGAACGTCATTAATAAAATGCTATACTAAACATTTACGTGGTACATGCATTAAATATAGGTTTACATAGAGTCTAGGTATAGCAAGCAACCTTCAACCATATACTTACCCGATAGCTTCAATCGCTACTCGTGTCAGCTACATGTACTCTATCATCATAAGTCTAAAATTACACATTTCATAGCTTAGGGTCGGGGGAACTATTCTTACACGCTCATCCACTACAAAGTCAGTTAAAAATCGAGGCCAAACATCGTTCTAATCGCCGTAGCCCCCGCGTGTATATCCTAACTATACAGGAATAGTACCGAAGAACCGTAGAAAATACTGGAGACAGAGAGCCGCGCACCTAAAACCTACAGCTACAGCGAGACGAGGGCCACGGCGATTACTACTGTAGAGCTAAACTAAGGTGACACCATGGCCGCATGATGTAACTTTAGCGTCCGTCGGGACGGCCGCGACCGCCCGGTGTTTACGTGCGCCCGCGCGCAGTGATCAGTACCGAGGAGCCCAGTGAGCAGTACCGAGAAGCCCAGTGAGCAGTAGCGAGGAGCCCAGTGAGCAGTACGCGGTCGCAGTCCAAACAGCGAGGGTCGCGGGGCGCTACCCAGTCCCAAGGAAACTGTTTTGGTTTGGCTTCACAGCCCCAGTTTCGTTACAATATTCGTTCCTACATAATTTTAATGATATTTTATTTCTTTATTTACTACTACACTTATAAAATAACAGATAAGTTTCAGTATATATTATAGCCAATAAATATAGGATATTTTAGATCGATTATGGCTAACGTGTATATATAAACTAATTTAATCATTTATATCAGATGCTCTTTTTACAGAAACAAGTCTACTGAATGATTGTAATTTCTTCAGCATGAAAAATAAATAGAAAACTTTATCCTAATTTGTGAGCGATACATAAATCCTGGAAAAGTAAAAATAAAATAACTAAATAGTTTCTTACAGGTCGTTATGTATAACAAAAAAATATACATTTGAAATTCTAATAATATGAAAGTTCATAGAGGAAATCAACTAAAAGTTGTTGCAAGACTCGAGATCAAACAAAACGTCGTGAATATGTCATAGCCGGAAACGGCACAAAACAGTCAAACAGTCAAAAGTCGAGGTCGCGTCGTCCCGAACATTTCGTGCTGTGAGATATTCACATGGAGTAATATTGCAATATAATCGAGAGATAAGCGAGATGATCGTTAGCTGCGCATGCGACGCGACGGTTACTCCGCGATGCCGTTGCTCACCACGCTCGTCTTGGGCGGCGTGCCACCCACATTTTGGATCCTGGAAAGCAAATAGGAACATTTTAACAAGGGAAATTGCCAACCGGCTTGCTTACATATTTATTTTTAGCCTATTTTGTCCTACTACAGGACTAAGGCCTCCCTTTCTCTTCTTTTACTTTGCTCGCCCGCCATCTACTAGGCCTGCCACGATGTAGCCGGACGTTTTCTGGGACTCACTTCTAAATGCTTTTTGTTTTATCCCAGCCAATGTTATACAATAATGTTAAGGGTACTTGTAGGTATAGCTGTAGGTATGTGTGCATGTCGTATACGTACGGGTGCGTGGGCGCGTCCAGCCCCATGAGCGCGAGCGCGCGAAGGGCGGCGCGCGAGCACTGCTCGTGCGAGTGCGCCGTGGAGGCGCCCCCGCCGTGGCACATGACGGGCGGCTCCGTGGACAGGGACACTAGTGACAGGTACTCGCCGTGGTTGCGCTGCGAATATACACAAACACAATCATGTTACGTCACGATGTGAGGCAAGATTGGGGTTGTCACGTTGCAAGGCTAGGGCGAGATGCTCTGTCACGCTACGAGACTAGGTCAGTCTGGCTGATTTTCTTCTGACCCTGTTCGTCGGCACTGTTAGATCAGGGCTGACCAGCGACAGCTCCGCTAAGCATGATAATATGGTCGCTAGCTTTAACAATGTTAAGCACATCTGACCAAGATTTTCTTCTCGGAGCAGACGAAAGGAAAAACAATCTCATCTAGTTTTTAAAATATTATTAATGTGTAAAAGTAAAATAATAAATAAAATAAAATTTATTCAAAAATAAAAATTGGAAAAATACAGTAGGTTTAAATCTTAGAAATAATGTAGGTATTACAAAGTATGATGCCTGTACTTACAGAAATAAAATCATTTATGACTTAATGGTTCCTGAAGAGGAAGATTTATAAGACAATGGTGAGATAGGCTGCTGTCTTGTATGGATCAGAATTTTGGGCCAGTAAAGACCAGGATGTATAAGAGAAAGTCTGATTATAAATTTGTGTGGAAGTCGGTTGTGATGCGAAAGTATGAAGAAAATGCCGCAAGGAAAGTTTTGAGTAAGAATATGGATGAAAGTTATGAATGGGTAGTTTGAAACATGACATGGTCAGAAAATGGGATAGGTAATTACCTACCTTATACTGAATAATAAGATGAGACCAAAGAAACGATGGATGGACTGTGTGTGTGTCTGACTTTTCTGATCTGATCTGATCTTTCGTGAAGACTAATAGAGAAGTATTGAAGAAAAAGACATGTTGCGCCGACCACAAATAAATTGAGATAAGGGCAGGAGAATCATGATGGTTCCGTACCTTGGGGAAGTCTGAAAACTGCACGCTGAAGCCCAGCAGCTGCGACAGGTACATGAGCTGGTCCTTCGCACCGGGCGTGTTGCCGCCCGAGCCGCCAGTCGCGCTCGTCTCGCTCACACCTGTTGGAACATTACATAAATAATAGTAGAGTTGTTACGGCTAAGACCCTTAGTGCGGCTACACCTAGTTTTAGCCGGCTACAACTAGGTGTGGCCGGTAGTAGTTGGTAAAACTTAGGTGTAGCCTATTAATTCACAGATAGAATTAGGTGTAACATTTATCATACCGGCTACAACTAGATATAGCCAATCTGTAGCGGCTAAAATTAATTGCACGTTATTTACGGGGTACCGAGATTAGTGGGGAGGACAGGACCAGTTTGTTAATTGTTTTTCTTTTTAAGAAGATTAAGTGTTTTTTTTTACTAAAACTGAATATTTTTTTTTTTGTACTGAAAATTTCCGGTTGTTTGCTTCTGAAGAGAACATTTAATATGATTCTTTAATTTCTATTACTATTAAGTTTCAGTAACGTTTAATTTACTACCAAAGACAAGACATGTAGTATCTACAGAACATAATAAATTGCATTTCAACATCCTTTTCTTAAAAAAAAGTGCCAATATAGATTCCACACCTAATTTTAACTGCTAGGGATTGGCTATACCTAGTTGTAGCCGGTAAGATGCAGGGTACACCTACTTTTAGCCGAATGCCACCAGTTACACCTATTCTGTTATGCTAAGCAGTCAACATACACAGGGGTTGGGTATTATTGAGATGGGGCAATAAGGGTTACAAGAAAACGGTGTTAGGAGAATGTCTTTTTTAAATATTTTTTGATCTGCATTCACAAATTTTGATAAAAATTTACAGTTAGCAAGAAAATTGTCAATTTTCAAAATTATGAACTGTTTTTAATGCATTTTTATTGGCTTTCATTGGGAAAGCCAATAAGATTTTAGAGGATCAGTTAAATAAAATCCATAAAAGATTTAGAGTAAGTAGTACTGACCATTAGGTTGATGCGGCTGGCCGGTGCGCGAGTGGTAGTCCATGAGCAACACGCCGGGCACGGGCTGGCGCACCTCGCTGCCCGCGCCGCCCGCCGCGACCTCACCCTCCTGCTGACGTCACAAGTATTTTCATAACACGGACTAGCTGCATGCCACAATGAACATTAAAAAGTATTTGACTCAACTACAGTATACTCCACTAGAGCATTTTAAAGTTTTTTTTTTTAATGCTGTTTTCCTTTCCGATGCTCTTGGTTCCAGGGCGAACAATGTAAGGGCGCAGAGCAATGTCCATTGGCGAATTAAAATAATTAAAACAAAAAAAAAATGGTTAAAGATTAAATAAAAAAGCCTTTTACATACTTTTCGCTTGGCGTCGCCATTGTTCTTTATGTCGCTGGGTGCAGCGGGGTCGGGACTGCAGCTGAGCTGCTCTGCCGGCTTACTGCTCATCTCCATCGCTAGTAACACGTCTGCAACGTTCATATACAGCCGTTTGTTGAGGGTAACATACATGTTAGTTAGTATTTGTCAAAGGTTTTGTTGGTTATTTTTATAGTCTGTAGATGTGCCGTTTCTCTTTGTTAGATGCATGTGAATAATTGCTTCTGGGTGCGAACGTAAGGAAGCGTTCATTATTGACCGATTCCCTATTAAGACGACGATACTTTGAGAGATAAACAGATTCTTAGTTATGGTATTATTTTAAATTGTATAATACTGAACTATATTTTTTAAATACCTAACTCAATTTTTTTTTTTTATGGGCACGTTTCTAATATAACGGTACAATGGAAGAAATTAATAATTACACAAAGGTCACGTTTTGCTAAGTGTATACATATTGGTGCTCGTGACTGTACATATCAATGAGACTGAAAGCAAACTGGATGGGTGTAGAAATACTAGGCATTGCGCCATGCAGCGCAACGCGAACTTTGTCCAATCCTACCCATGGCTCAAAATCGTAGCGGAGGCTTTACGATGCGTGTTGTTGCGTAAACGCAGTGTAGTTTGACGAAAGAATAGCTGTCTTCTTCAGGCACAGGTGTGAAGTAGTGCTACAGTATTGTATTTCTCTCTACGCCGCGCTCCTAAGCACGCGGTGCTGCTATAGTGTATGTTACGTACTGTGCGCGGCGCGTCGCTTGGCGGTCTTCTTGTTGGGGCCGAGCCCGGTGGCGGAGTGCGGCGGCGCGTCGCACTGCACCAGGAACTCCCGCGCTGCGCTCCTAAGCACGCGGTGCTGCTATAGTGTATGTTACGTACTGTGCGCGGCGCGTCGCTTGGCGGTCTTCTTGTTGGGGCCGAGCCCGGTGGCGGAGTGCGGCGGCGCGTCGCACTGCACCAGGAACTCCCGCGCTGCGCTCCTAAGCACGCGGTGCTGCTATAGTGTATGTTACGTACTGTGCGCGGCGCGTCGCTTGGCGGTCTTCTTGTTGGGGCCGAGCCCGGTGGCGGAGTGCGGCGGCGCGTCGCACTGCACCAGGAACTCCCGCGCTGCGCTCCTAAGCACGCGGTGCTGCTATAGTGTATGTTACGTACTGTGCGCGGCGCGTCGCTTGGCGGTCTTCTTGTTGGGGCCGAGCCCGGTGGCGGAGTGCGGCGGCGCGTCGCACTGCACCAGGAACTCCCGCGCTGCGCTCCTAAGCACGCGGTGCTGCTATAGTGTATGTTACGTACTGTGCGCGGCGCGTCGCTTGGCGGTCTTCTTGTTGGGGCCGAGCCCGGTGGCGGAGTGCGGCGGCGCGTCGCACTGCACCAGGAACTCCCGCGCTGCGCTCCTAAGCACGCGGTGCTGCTATAGTGTATGTTACGTACTGTGCGCGGCGCGTCGCTTGGCGGTCTTCTTGTTGGGGCCGAGCCCGGTGGCGGAGTGCGGCGGCGCGTCGCACTGCACCAGGAACTCCCGCGCTGCGCTCCTAAGCACGCGGTGCTGCTATAGTGTATGTTACGTACTGTGCGCGGCGCGTCGCTTGGCGGTCTTCTTGTTGGGGCCGAGCCCGGTGGCGGAGTGCGGCGGCGCGTCGCACTGCACCAGGAACTCCCGCGCTGCGCTCCTAAGCACGCGGTGCTGCTATAGTGTATGTTACGTACTGTGCGCGGCGCGTCGCTTGGCGGTCTTCTTGTTGGGGCCGAGCCCGGTGGCGGAGTGCGGCGGCGCGTCGCACTGCACCAGGAACTCCCGCGCTGCGCTCCTAAGCACGCGGTGCTGCTATAGTGTATGTTACGTACTGTGCGCGGCGCGTCGCTTGGCGGTCTTCTTGTTGGGGCCGAGCCCGGTGGCGGAGTGCGGCGGCGCGTCGCACTGCACCAGGAACTCCCGCGCTGCGCTCCTAAGCACGCGGTGCTGCTATAGTGTATGTTACGTACTGTGCGCGGCGCGTCGCTTGGCGGTCTTCTTGTTGGGGCCGAGCCCGGTGGCGGAGTGCGGCGGCGCGTCGCACTGCACCAGGAACTCCCGCGCTGCGCTCCTAAGCACGCGGTGCTGCTATAGTGTATGTTACGTACTGTGCGCGGCGCGTCGCTTGGCGGTCTTCTTGTTGGGGCCGAGCCCGGTGGCGGAGTGCGGCGGCGCGTCGCACTGCACCAGGAACTCCCGCGCTGCGCTCCTAAGCACGCGGTGCTGCTATAGTGTATGTTACGTACTGTGCGCGGCGCGTCGCTTGGCGGTCTTCTTGTTGGGGCCGAGCCCGGTGGCGGAGTGCGGCGGCGCGTCGCACTGCACCAGGAACTCCCGCGCTGCGCTCCTAAGCACGCGGTGCTGCTATAGTGTATGTTACGTACTGTGCGCGGCGCGTCGCTTGGCGGTCTTCTTGTTGGGGCCGAGCCCGGTGGCGGAGTGCGGCGGCGCGTCGCACTGCACCAGGAACTCCCGCGCTGCGCTCCTAAGCACGCGGTGCTGCTATAGTGTATGTTACGTACTGTGCGCGGCGCGTCGCTTGGCGGTCTTCTTGTTGGGGCCGAGCCCGGTGGCGGAGTGCGGCGGCGCGTCGCACTGCACCAGGAACTCCCGCGCTGCGCTCCTAAGCACGCGGTGCTGCTATAGTGTATGTTACGTACTGTGCGCGGCGCGTCGCTTGGCGGTCTTCTTGTTGGGGCCGAGCCCGGTGGCGGAGTGCGGCGGCGCGTCGCACTGCACCAGGAACTCCCGCGCTGCGCTCCTAAGCACGCGGTGCTGCTATAGTGTATGTTACGTACTGTGCGCGGCGCGTCGCTTGGCGGTCTTCTTGTTGGGGCCGAGCCCGGTGGCGGAGTGCGGCGGCGCGTCGCACTGCACCAGGAACTCCCGCGCTGCGCTCCTAAGCACGCGGTGCTGCTATAGTGTATGTTACGTACTGTGCGCGGCGCGTCGCTTGGCGGTCTTCTTGTTGGGGCCGAGCCCGGTGGCGGAGTGCGGCGGCGCGTCGCACTGCACCAGGAACTCCCGCGCTGCGCTCCTAAGCACGCGGTGCTGCTATAGTGTATGTTACGTACTGTGCGCGGCGCGTCGCTTGGCGGTCTTCTTGTTGGGGCCGAGCCCGGTGGCGGAGTGCGGCGGCGCGTCGCACTGCACCAGGAACTCCCGCGCTGCGCTCCTAAGCACGCGGTGCTGCTATAGTGTATGTTACGTACTGTGCGCGGCGCGTCGCTTGGCGGTCTTCTTGTTGGGGCCGAGCCCGGTGGCGGAGTGCGGCGGCGCGTCGCACTGCACCAGGAACTCCCGCGCTGCGCTCCTAAGCACGCGGTGCTGCTATAGTGTATGTTACGTACTGTGCGCGGCGCGTCGCTTGGCGGTCTTCTTGTTGGGGCCGAGCCCGGTGGCGGAGTGCGGCGGCGCGTCGCACTGCACCAGGAACTCCCGCGCTGCGCTCCTAAGCACGCGGTGCTGCTATAGTGTATGTTACGTACTGTGCGCGGCGCGTCGCTTGGCGGTCTTCTTGTTGGGGCCGAGCCCGGTGGCGGAGTGCGGCGGCGCGTCGCACTGCACCAGGAACTCCCGCGCTGCGCTCCTAAGCACGCGGTGCTGCTATAGTGTATGTTACGTACTGTGCGCGGCGCGTCGCTTGGCGGTCTTCTTGTTGGGGCCGAGCCCGGTGGCGGAGTGCGGCGGCGCGTCGCACTGCACCAGGAACTCCCGCGCTGCGCTCCTAAGCACGCGGTGCTGCTATAGTGTATGTTACGTACTGTGCGCGGCGCGTCGCTTGGCGGTCTTCTTGTTGGGGCCGAGCCCGGTGGCGGAGTGCGGCGGCGCGTCGCACTGCACCAGGAACTCCCGCGCTGCGCTCCTAAGCACGCGGTGCTGCTATAGTGTATGTTACGTACTGTGCGCGGCGCGTCGCTTGGCGGTCTTCTTGTTGGGGCCGAGCCCGGTGGCGGAGTGCGGCGGCGCGTCGCACTGCACCAGGAACTCCCGCGCTGCGCTCCTAAGCACGCGGTGCTGCTATAGTGTATGTTACGTACTGTGCGCGGCGCGTCGCTTGGCGGTCTTCTTGTTGGGGCCGAGCCCGGTGGCGGAGTGCGGCGGCGCGTCGCACTGCACCAGGAACTCCCGCGCTGCGCTCCTAAGCACGCGGTGCTGCTATAGTGTATGTTACGTACTGTGCGCGGCGCGTCGCTTGGCGGTCTTCTTGTTGGGGCCGAGCCCGGTGGCGGAGTGCGGCGGCGCGTCGCACTGCACCAGGAACTCCCGCGCTGCGCTCCTAAGCACGCGGTGCTGCTATAGTGTATGTTACGTACTGTGCGCGGCGCGTCGCTTGGCGGTCTTCTTGTTGGGGCCGAGCCCGGTGGCGGAGTGCGGCGGCGCGTCGCACTGCACCAGGAACTCCCGCGCTGCGCTCCTAAGCACGCGGTGCTGCTATAGTGTATGTTACGTACTGTGCGCGGCGCGTCGCTTGGCGGTCTTCTTGTTGGGGCCGAGCCCGGTGGCGGAGTGCGGCGGCGCGTCGCACTGCACCAGGAACTCCCGCGCTGCGCTCCTAAGCACGCGGTGCTGCTATAGTGTATGTTACGTACTGTGCGCGGCGCGTCGCTTGGCGGTCTTCTTGTTGGGGCCGAGCCCGGTGGCGGAGTGCGGCGGCGCGTCGCACTGCACCAGGAACTCCCGCGCTGCGCTCCTAAGCACGCGGTGCTGCTATAGTGTATGTTACGTACTGTGCGCGGCGCGTCGCTTGGCGGTCTTCTTGTTGGGGCCGAGCCCGGTGGCGGAGTGCGGCGGCGCGTCGCACTGCACCAGGAACTCCCGCGCTGCGCTCCTAAGCACGCGGTGCTGCTATAGTGTATGTTACGTACTGTGCGCGGCGCGTCGCTTGGCGGTCTTCTTGTTGGGGCCGAGCCCGGTGGCGGAGTGCGGCGGCGCGTCGCACTGCACCAGGAACTCCCGCGCTGCGCTCCTAAGCACGCGGTGCTGCTATAGTGTATGTTACGTACTGTGCGCGGCGCGTCGCTTGGCGGTCTTCTTGTTGGGGCCGAGCCCGGTGGCGGAGTGCGGCGGCGCGTCGCACTGCACCAGGAACTCCCGCGCTGCGCTCCTAAGCACGCGGTGCTGCTATAGTGTATGTTACGTACTGTGCGCGGCGCGTCGCTTGGCGGTCTTCTTGTTGGGGCCGAGCCCGGTGGCGGAGTGCGGCGGCGCGTCGCACTGCACCAGGAACTCCCGCGCTGCGCTCCTAAGCACGCGGTGCTGCTATAGTGTATGTTACGTACTGTGCGCGGCGCGTCGCTTGGCGGTCTTCTTGTTGGGGCCGAGCCCGGTGGCGGAGTGCGGCGGCGCGTCGCACTGCACCAGGAACTCCCGCGCTGCGCTCCTAAGCACGCGGTGCTGCTATAGTGTATGTTACGTACTGTGCGCGGCGCGTCGCTTGGCGGTCTTCTTGTTGGGGCCGAGCCCGGTGGCGGAGTGCGGCGGCGCGTCGCACTGCACCAGGAACTCCCGCGCTGCGCTCCTAAGCACGCGGTGCTGCTATAGTGTATGTTACGTACTGTGCGCGGCGCGTCGCTTGGCGGTCTTCTTGTTGGGGCCGAGCCCGGTGGCGGAGTGCGGCGGCGCGTCGCACTGCACCAGGAACTCCCGCGCTGCGCTCCTAAGCACGCGGTGCTGCTATAGTGTATGTTACGTACTGTGCGCGGCGCGTCGCTTGGCGGTCTTCTTGTTGGGGCCGAGCCCGGTGGCGGAGTGCGGCGGCGCGTCGCACTGCACCAGGAACTCCCGCGCTGCGCTCCTAAGCACGCGGTGCTGCTATAGTGTATGTTACGTACTGTGCGCGGCGCGTCGCTTGGCGGTCTTCTTGTTGGGGCCGAGCCCGGTGGCGGAGTGCGGCGGCGCGTCGCACTGCACCAGGAACTCCCGCGCTGCGCTCCTAAGCACGCGGTGCTGCTATAGTGTATGTTACGTACTGTGCGCGGCGCGTCGCTTGGCGGTCTTCTTGTTGGGGCCGAGCCCGGTGGCGGAGTGCGGCGGCGCGTCGCACTGCACCAGGAACTCCCGCGCTGCGCTCCTAAGCACGCGGTGCTGCTATAGTGTATGTTACGTACTGTGCGCGGCGCGTCGCTTGGCGGTCTTCTTGTTGGGGCCGAGCCCGGTGGCGGAGTGCGGCGGCGCGTCGCACTGCACCAGGAACTCCCGCGCTGCGCTCCTAAGCACGCGGTGCTGCTATAGTGTATGTTACGTACTGTGCGCGGCGCGTCGCTTGGCGGTCTTCTTGTTGGGGCCGAGCCCGGTGGCGGAGTGCGGCGGCGCGTCGCACTGCACCAGGAACTCCCGCGCTGCGCTCCTAAGCACGCGGTGCTGCTATAGTGTATGTTACGTACTGTGCGCGGCGCGTCGCTTGGCGGTCTTCTTGTTGGGGCCGAGCCCGGTGGCGGAGTGCGGCGGCGCGTCGCACTGCACCAGGAACTCCCGCGCTGCGCTCCTAAGCACGCGGTGCTGCTATAGTGTATGTTACGTACTGTGCGCGGCGCGTCGCTTGGCGGTCTTCTTGTTGGGGCCGAGCCCGGTGGCGGAGTGCGGCGGCGCGTCGCACTGCACCAGGAACTCCCGCGCTGCGCTCCTAAGCACGCGGTGCTGCTATAGTGTATGTTACGTACTGTGCGCGGCGCGTCGCTTGGCGGTCTTCTTGTTGGGGCCGAGCCCGGTGGCGGAGTGCGGCGGCGCGTCGCACTGCACCAGGAACTCCCGCGCTGCGCTCCTAAGCACGCGGTGCTGCTATAGTGTATGTTACGTACTGTGCGCGGCGCGTCGCTTGGCGGTCTTCTTGTTGGGGCCGAGCCCGGTGGCGGAGTGCGGCGGCGCGTCGCACTGCACCAGGAACTCCCGCGCTGCGCTCCTAAGCACGCGGTGCTGCTATAGTGTATGTTACGTACTGTGCGCGGCGCGTCGCTTGGCGGTCTTCTTGTTGGGGCCGAGCCCGGTGGCGGAGTGCGGCGGCGCGTCGCACTGCACCAGGAACTCCCGCGCTGCGCTCCTAAGCACGCGGTGCTGCTATAGTGTATGTTACGTACTGTGCGCGGCGCGTCGCTTGGCGGTCTTCTTGTTGGGGCCGAGCCCGGTGGCGGAGTGCGGCGGCGCGTCGCACTGCACCAGGAACTCCCGCGCTGCGCTCCTAAGCACGCGGTGCTGCTATAGTGTATGTTACGTACTGTGCGCGGCGCGTCGCTTGGCGGTCTTCTTGTTGGGGCCGAGCCCGGTGGCGGAGTGCGGCGGCGCGTCGCACTGCACCAGGAACTCCCTGCGCCGCGCGGCGCCGCGCTCCTCCAGCACGCGGTACTGCGGGCTGCGCGCGCGCACCGCGTGGCGCGCCACCGCAAGGCGCGAGATCGGGTTGTCGGCGCCGCCCGCGGCCGCCGCGCCGCCTGTACTGCCCTCCTGCAAAATCAAACCTATTTATTACTTTGCAAACATGGCTAATTGGTATATTGATCGTATTACTTCAATGCGTCTGCATTAGGCCGACGACCATGACGAGCTCCCGACGAGGATTCAGCTTTCTAATACTTCTTCTCCAGAGCCAGACGGTGCTCTTTAACTTTCCAGAAATCGACCCGCACGCGAGCCGTCCCCTGCAGACGTCCGCATAACGCTACAAACGGTCGTGAGCCACCTTATTGAGGTAGAGATTTAGTATTTGAAAAGTTAATACTCAAGCAGTTGCTAAGACATATTAATTTAAATAGCCTCCTTCATGATGATCAATATAGCTTTACAAAAGGTAGTTCGACTACAGATGCGAGTATTGCTCTGCTGAAACACATATTTAATGCATGGGAGAACTCGCAAAATGCTATTGGAATTTGTGATCTCTCCAAAACCTTTGATTGCGTGCATCATGAGACACTATTGCGTAAACTACGTCATTACAATGTCCAAAACGAAGCTCTAAAAGTAACTAATTCTTATTTACATAATTGATGCCAATGTGTAGATTTTAATGGTGTGAAATCTTCCGGGCTACCTGTTCAGTAAGGTGTATCTCAAGGTAATATACTGGGTCCATTCTTATTCTTCTATCAATAACTTACCATTCTCTTTTAAGGATACGTTAACGTTGTAGTTTCCAGATAATACCTCACTTATTTTTAAAGTAGACAGGAATAGACAAGATTTTGATGACGTAAACAGTGCACTCTTGATGGTTACGGATTGGTTTACGATAAATAAATTAGTTCTCAAAGCTAAGAAAACGAAATGTATAAAGTTCGCCTCACCGAATGATAGAAATCTAGGACCCAATATCGTCTTAGGTAAAGAGGTTCATGAAACTGTAGAATCGGCAGTTTCTCTGGGAGTAACAGCAGATGCCAAACTTCAAGGCAGCCCACATATATCAAGCCCAGCGGGAAGGCTCAGTTCGTGGACCTATGCCATCAAGAAAGTAAGACAATACACTAACGTTGATACAGCTCGGTTAGTCTATTTTAGTTATTTTCATAGCATTATGTCCTACGATATTCTGCTGTGGGGCAAAGTCGCTGACATTCATAATAAATTTGTTCTTGAAAAAGAATAGGAGGTGCCAGTTTCTCTGAGACTGCCAGAAAAAGGATTACGAGTATTTGGGGTTTTCGAGGATCGACCTCGGGGGAAAAAGGAGTAATTAAGTTTTTAGGGGAGAATTTAACTGCGCACCTTGAAACTCACACCTAACTCTTAAGAACTAAATAATAAACGAAGAAAAATAAACAGTAAAAAATTTCATGGACTACAAATAGACTCAGACATGATATGGAGGACACTATATTGAACAAGTATATACAAAACAAGTCGGTATTCATACGAGTATATTATATAGAATATGGGGAATGCTGCTGAAAGATAACCTATTTTCAAAGCCAAAAAAAGAAATGCATTCAGGCAACATGTGCATTAAAATCTACAGATACAGAGTACATGTAGACCACATTTTGTAAATATTGACATTCCCATCACTATGAACCAGCAGTAGACATCTATACGTATCTATACAATATATAATAAAATAGTAACGAGGTCAGTAACATTATAATTTTTTTTTTTTTTTTTTGTTCCACTGCTGGGTAAATTACTTTTATAAACAAACTAGCGTTTTGATGAAAGTAGATGTGCTCACCTTGATGAGATTCCTAGGTTTCTTCTTGGTGGGCTGCTGTCGCCGCTTGTCGTGGCCCGGCCGGGCCCGCAGCAGGGCGGGCGGCCACCTGCGCCGCATCTCGTCCAGCATGCGCTCGGCCGCGCGCCGCTTGGACACCTTGCCGTTGATGAAAGTAGCTGTGCTCACCTTGATGAGATTCCTAGGTTTCTTCTTGGTGGGCTGCTGTCGCCGCTTGTCGTGGCCCGGCCGGGCCCGCAGCAGGGCGGGCGGCCACCTGCGCCGCATCTCGTCCAGCATGCGCTCGGCCGCGCGCCGCTTGGACACCTTGCCGTTGATGAAAGTAGCTGTGCTCACCTTGATGAGATTCCTAGGTTTCTTCTTGGTGGGCTGCTGTCGCCGCTTGTCGTGGCCCGGCCGGGCCCGCAGCAGGGCGGGCGGCCACCTGCGCCGCATCTCGTCCAGCATGCGCTCGGCCGCGCGCCGCTTGGACACCTTCTTGCCGTTGCCCTCGCCTTCTGTCTCCATGTCGCCCACCGTGCACGCCGTGATGAATACCTGGGGGATTATCATATAAAAGTCATTTAACCAATTACAGGCACTTTTGAATTGTCAAGAGGCGACGTTTAGTGACATCGCCAATTACGTGCAATCAGTTTAACATCTCACACTTACAAAACTTTTTTTAAGGTAATACGTAATCGTATTGACCAGAAACTAAACTGAACAAGCCGGATTTCGCCGTAGCTTCTCAACAACCGACTACCTACACACCTCGAACCAGCTACTACAAAAATATCCGAATTTAATAAACTACTCTACTTAGCCTTCGTAGATTATACGAAGGCCTTCGACAGAATCAAACACTACGTGATATTCAAGTCTTTAGTAAATCAAGAACTGGAACAGCAATATATAGACGTTTTAAGAAATATATACCACAACAGCACCGCAAACATCAAACTGAATACTACGGGAGCGTCGTTTAGGATACGAAAGGGTGTTAAGCAGGGTGACCCGCTCTCTCCGAAATTATTCACAAGCACTCTCGAGGAGATATTTAGAACACTGGCAGCCTCATGGACGACCAAGGCCATTGAAGTCGGCAGCAGGAGGTTGACAAACCTCCAATTTAATCATAATAATAATCGACTCGCGATAATATCACTACATATTATAAAACAAAGTCCTCCGCCGCGTCTGTCTGTCTGTCTGTCTGTCTGTCTGTCTGTCTGTTCGCGATAAACTCAAATACTACTGCACCGATTCTCATGCTGTTTTCACCAATGGATAGCTTGGTTCTCGAGGAAGGTTTTAGTATATAATTTGTTATGTTTTTGTATGCATTTTTGTATGAATTAACGATATTTGTTGGAGGTGTCGGAAAAAAATAAGCCGTCTGGGAGCTTTCAACGAAAACGCTGTCTAAACCCTTTGAGATATAACAAAATAATGTATGGTGGAATTGTGTATCATAAAAAGGTCTTCAAAAAAGTCCGCGATGGCATATGTCTATCTCTTAAGGATAACATACTATATCCATTTTATTGACTTTTTGTAGGTATTTGTTTACCGAATTTTACTCTTGGAAATACGATTACGATAACAATACGCTATAATATCAGTAGCTATTAGCCAAATTATGTTCGTAGATAAATAAGCTAGCTACTTACGTGTATTTCAAACAGTATACAAGAATATTTATCATAAAAACATTACTAAACACGGCGGCCTTATGATCAAAATTTGTGCATTCCAAAACTTTCGTTACTTTTTCACTGACATATTTATCACTTTTCGATAAACTAACACTCAATACGAAATCTACACTTATTTCTCAGTAATTCTGTATAAGATTCTTCTAAGATTAAACCGTTTTCTCATTACTTTACGCACGTATAATCTTGATGAATGTTTACATTAAGCATCGCGTCACACCGCCACACGACCACAGAGTATAGACGTATTTTGTTTTCTTTTTTCGTTCGTTTAGTGGTGTTCCCGCTAAAATGTCAACCGGTCAATTATTAGTCGATTAATCGAATTCTACATCCAGATCGTGTTGCAAGTACAAAATAAATGTCTAATATTTCGTCCAATTGCGAACGTGACCCTGAGAAAAGTTAGTACTTACGTGAATTATTCTAAAATTATTATTTGTGTCGCAATTTTATTTCGTGTTGTATTTGGTACAATTGATTGCTTTAAGAATTTGAGTGAAATTTCGTATTTTGATTTTGTGTTTGTTATCTTTAGGTAAAGACTCATTCACGTTCAGAACATAAGTACTTTTACTATATTAAATCATTTGTTTCGGTTTCTATTCACATAGTGTTCATGAAGAAACCATAAAACCATAGTTATTATTGTGAAATGTTAAAAGTTTGATGTCAAGCTCGATAGATGGCGTTGACGTCGAAATAGATCTCGCTATGGTTTCGTTACCGCGATTTGGTTGGGGTCTCGCAATTTTAATTAAAAATACCAGCTTAGATCAGTACACAATTGTGGTTTTATTTTCAACCCTATTAGTGTGCACATTAGTTCGATAGTTCAACTCATTACCAGCTCGGTAATAAACACATAGTGAGTCACATTAAAATTAATATTAAGTTAGAATTTTGAGATATAGCCTGGGATATGGAGAGGGTAGTACATAGGGTACTTTTTTATGCGATAACCGACATCCACGCGGGCGAAGCCGCGGGCAAAAGCTAGTAATATTATAAATGTGAAAGTTACTCTGTCTGTCTGTCTGTATGTTACGTTTTCACGCCTAAACCGCTGAACTGATCTTCATGAAATTTGGCAGAGATATAGCCTGGGATATGGAGAAGGACATAGGCTACTTTTTTACGCGATAACCGACATCCACGCGGGCGGAGCCGCGGTCAAAAGCTAGTAATATAATAAACAAAAGCCATGACCAACAGCACTAAGCGTAGGGTCGAGGTAGTGGGGCAGGAAATATATTATGTCAATGAGTACATCTACTTGGGCCAGTTAGTTTCCTTCGAAAACAGGCAAGAGAAGAAAATCGATCGCCGCATCGAAAATGCCTGTAAAAGCTACTGGTCCATGAAGACGCTAATGATGAAAAGCGATTTACCGATTTCCCTGAAGCGAAAACTCATTGATTTGTATCCTGCCCGTCCTAACCTACTGTGCTAAGACCTGGTCGCTCACCGAGTCGCTAAAGTTCCATCTTGGAGTTTGCCAAAGATCAATGGAACGCAGCATCTTGGGCGTTAAACGAACAAACAGAATACGAAACACCACGCTGCGCTTCAAACGGATCCAAGACGTAGGCAGAAAGGCTGCCAAGCTGAAATGGGATTAGGCGGGTCACATCAGCCGCATGCACAGTGACCGCTGGGCAACAGTCACCACACGGTGGGTGCCTGAGGATGGACGGCGCCGCCGAGGATGGCCCAGGAAGAGGTGGCGAGACGACGTAGACGCGTACCGCAAGGGTTGGACCGAGGTGGCTCTAAAAAAGGGTGCCTGGATGGATTTGGGGCAGGCCTTTGCTCAAGAGTGGGACAGTATGAGCTAAAAATTTGGAGTATGCACTCAAAACTTTTCGTCGCGAAGATGAATTGATAAAATTCTATAAAACTTACTCGCATATGCGGCGGGCCGCGCTCTGATTTGACGGTGAATTGCACGGAGAGGTTACGTTTGAGGGCGAGCTCGTGTACCAGTGACACCGGCGATTTTACTTCGGAGCTCAAGAGGTCTGCGTTCGTGTCGCTTGCTGAAAGTACAAAAACAATTTGTTTATACCATTCCCCCTCTAAAAAGCTTATTTTATTCACTGAATACAGTGAATTAAAAGCACTTTTAATCACTATTTTGGTGTTTGAATTTAGAACACACCAATACCTCATTGCGAAAAAAATACTCGATACAAACTCCTTGTGCAAAGAATACTCGACATACAAACTCCTTGTGCAAATAACTCCTCGAGATTTGATTTGTCGACATTTTGGACAAGGAGCATTAGAATAAAACCTGTTTTGTGTTCTTTGCTGTCATTAATAAATTGGCGCTATTTTGAATACTGTAAGATAAACGAACATAGGGTTTAGTGTTACTTAATAATAAATCCATTGAAATTCATTCAAGTGATGAAGAAAGTGTTAATACTTGAGTTTATGAAAGAGAGGGCGGCCGATATATTTTTTAGTAATAATTTTAGTAATTGTTCCAATTTTAGTGGCATTTTAATTTATTTAATCTTCCTTTTTTCTTCAATAAATGTCTATTTTTGCTTAAATCTTTTTTTTTCTCGTAGTCATGGTATAAAGTATAGTATGCAACTCTTGAATAAAACGGATTTATGAGGGCCATGAATCACTCGCGTCGCTCAGGATTCTAACACTTGAATCACTCGCTGCGCTCGTGATTCAATCATCATGAATCACTCCCTATGGTCGTGATTCAGTCGTTAAAATCCTTCACTTGCTCGCGATTCATAAGTGGCCCCCGCTTTAAATCCGTTCTTTATTCACTAATTGCATAATATACTATTTTAATATGAAATAATACAGCTAATAGGAATACAATATTGTTAATTGATACTTTCTTTTATTTTGATGGGGTAAGGCAGATATAATAAAATGACAAATACTAAGACATCTTTTGTAACGTTCTTTGAAAAAAAAAAAAAAGACGCATGAGTTAATGATATCTGACTGTGAAAACAAGCCATAAATGTGTAACATGTTGCTATTTATTTGTATTATTTTATTTTTTGTTGCTTTCTGATGGAAAATTCGTTTGTTTGTTTTTTTTTTTTCTTTTTCATTCAATACAAAATGTTTATGAATGAAACGTCAGGAGCGTTTCATGACAGCAGCAGTCACAAAGGTTAGCGTTTTGTGTTGCTAACCTGCTTCCGTATCAGTATGCGCGGCGGCGGGCGGCGGGTCCGCGCTGTCCCCGCCGGGGCGCAGGTCCCTTAGGGCGCGCGCCGCGGCGTCGTGGCGCGCGGCCTGCGGCGTGGCGCCCTCGCCCAGCCAGGCGCGGCCGCCCACGGCCACGCGCACGCGGTACAGCAGCGCGGGCGCGGCGTAGGCGGGCGCCAGCAGCGCGTGCGCGCGGTAGGCGCCGCCGCCGCGCGCGCGCAGCAGGCGCGCCGGCCCGGCCACGGGCGGGATGGACGTGTACACGGCCGGCTGGCACAGCTTCATCGCGAGCGCGTTCAGCTCCACCGTCGGCATGACTGCGCCTGCAGCAACGCGATTTCAAATAAGCACCACACATACCAGTCTGCCCGGCCACAGCTGATGGTGTACGTACCAGCGTGTCGGTGGTGCGCGGCGTGCGGCGCGGGCGCCCGCGGCGGCGGCGGCGGGAAGCTGGTCGCCGACAGCGCTGCCTGCGCCGCCGCGTGCTGTGCGCGTTTTATTGACGAGCCCTGCAAATACACCAATGTTTATTTCAAATAATCATGAAAAGGTTTCTGTCAAGCTATGATCCAGCGAAGGGCGAATTCTCCTGGATTTTAAAGCATGTAAGAAGAAGATAAGATAAATACATAAGACCAACGAAACTTTAAAAAAATGACAATAATGTTAAAAAGGCTAACATTAAAGGCTAACAAGATTGCAGTCTCTAAATCAACGAATTTATCGTCATAGGTGCAAAAATATCGGTCAGAAATCGATGTGAGTTTAAATATTAAACGTCTGGGTCCTACCAAACAACCTGATGGCACTTGCGTCGAAAGACAGTCAAATCGTACTCACCTCTGCAGTATATTCCTCAGTATCACCCAGTCGGAGTGTTACTGTGAATACTTTCTTGTGCGCGGGTCCCGTCTCTGATGTGAGGCGATATTGATGCTTAATCTGAAAAAGACGACAGACACGTGACAAAAAAATGTTGACAAGTTGTGAGTTGCAAAAATCAAATTTTTGTTACATTGCCTGGGTTATTTTATATCATTATGTATATTTAAGCAGACAGGTATACTGAATATGCTGCTAGGTTTACATTGGTCGACCATTTAAATCAATAACTTGAGACATAAGCTAATGTGATGTGAAAATAAATTATATGAGTGTGGAGCAGGTAAAGAGTTTATATATTTGCGGAGTCAGTTTACAAGGGATGGATAGAAAGAAACAAAAGTAGGTTTATTTGTCACAGAAGATTTGAAGGTTTGTGAGATTGATGAAGATGTGGAAAGAAGAGTAAATGTGGGAAATAAAGTGAATGGCGCTATACATGCTATTGCAACCAACCAGTCGATTCCCAAAAACGCTCGACTGGCTGTCCAAAATGGTGTACAGGTACGCTTATTTATGGAAGTGAATGTTGGGTGTGGCAAAAGAAGCATGAAAGTAGAATAAATGCTGTAGAAATGTGTTTCTTGCGGATCATGTGTGGCATGACTATGAATGATAGGCTGAAAAATTATGTGATAAGGCAACAGTGGGGTTTAAAAGGAGATGTAGTGACAACAATTGAAAACAGTATGCTTAAATGGTTTGGTCATGTTGGGAAGATGAATAAAAGGCGAGTAACAGAATGCATTTACAAGACAGAAGTGAGTGGAAACGTCGGGCGGAGACGATCTAGGCGAACATAGTGACCTAATTGGTGATGTTCTTCAGAAAGGTCAGGTGTGCAGCACTCGCAATCGGCGTGCGTGTATGACCAGACGTAAACGAAGCAAAAGAAGTATGTAAGGAGCATAGCAGTTGGCGTTCTATAGTTTCTGCTTACATCCATGAGAAGAAGGCGTGATTTTATATTATGTATATATGTATAAGCTAGTTCTTTAACCAAATGCCTTGTTCGGCTCTTGATAGCGACGACTGAAAGGATCACAGTGGCAGTCGAGCTCTTTGTGGAAAATCTCGTACGATACTACTACCATCACTCTGCCGCCGAGCATCACATTGCTATGTTCTAGTTTGAAGAATAAGGGTGCCGGTGCTGTTAAAGGAACATGAGACATTTCATGTCTATGGGATGGCCACTAAATGCTATGCATGTATGTGCGCGGGGAAATCCCAAACCAAATCTCAGGTGGGCCGCCTGCTCATCAGCAACCCAATAACATAAATAACTTTGTATAATACAATCTTTAAGCCATTATTTTGTGTAAATTGTCTTTATTCAATTTTATAATAGGTTTTTTTTTTTTTCAGTGAATAATACACGCAATGTACATTACTTACCAAGGACTGTAAAAGAAAGAAAGCCAGAAATCGCAGCTATTTGTGACCCGAGCCGCAGACGAGGGTTGTAAATATGCGATAGAGGGCTTTCTTTTTTACTGCCCGTGGTGAGTACACAATTTTACGTCTTCACCAGGCCACAATGCGAGTTTTACTGTACGCGTAGCGTGCGGTAAAACTCACATTATGGCCAGGAGTGACGTAAAAAATATTATTATTTATTAAAAAAAAAAAAAAATTTAAAAGACCGGAAATGGGAGACAGACTACGTACTAAGCGTTCATTACGATAAATAGAGCAGGAAAAACAACAAAAAATAAAATTAATTACGTATTTTGCGACACGAACTAAGCTGTTAGCTGATAATATGAGATTATCTCACCAGTACTTATCATTATTTCTATTAACTACGTCAGTGAAGAATGACGTCTAGCCGATTAGTGATCTTCGCTTTATTGGTGGCTAAATTACAAATATTCATACATCTCTTTATTATGATTAGAATTTATTACATTCAACTAATGTTATTCATACTCAACTTTCCTTACTTAATCGAAGCAGTGGGAAGATCATTATTACTACTGTGATAACGGCAAAGTGGGGCACAAGAGAAACGCTTGAAGAATTCTGTTACACTAATTTATTATTTGAAGAATAAATCACATAGAACTAAAATACATTATATTAAACCTACAGGACATGGAGGCGTGGCTTGTTCATTCGAATTCGGATTCCCATGGAATTTGTGCTAACGACGCACAAAAATCCGCGATTATTTACGAAAAAAATAAATAGTATAAACTCGTACACTAACTAAAACAAAAGTAATCTGCTGGTCCCCATTATGATTACATTTCGCTACACAACCTCAAAGTGCTAAAGAATTCCCGAAACAGTTCACAAAGTTTGAACTTGGGCAAGAGGAACTTGCATGTGTATTGAAATTGAACGTTCGTTCGTTGGATTCGTTTTGAACACAGACAGACCCCAAAATAGCCCAACTTCATACTTTCCTAGTGTTTTAGCTGGGAAGAAGTGGCGCAACAAACTCCACAGCAACACAACTGTCTGCATAATTAATATTATCATAATTATCCTTTACATTATTTTTTCTTATTTTCTAACTTATAAAGTTACTCTATTCACAATCCTAACAATATGATAAAAAATGCGAAAATTTGTTATTGGTTTGTCCTCCTTTCACGCAGCAAAGAATGAACGCGACGTGCCTTTTTTTGCATAGAGCTACTTTTCTAGGGTTCGTTGGGACGTGCCTACTATCCAGCCCATTTCTATTGTAAGCTAAGCACTTTATAACCACTTCCTTTGCCTTAGTCTTCCTTCTGATGATGGTATTCCTCACTTTGTCTTTTAGTTTGTACTCCCATTCCTCTTTGGCATACTTTACTCATATTTTTTCTATGTTTTGTTTTGTTGGAAGCCATGTCTGGCGAGCAATTAGTAAAGTGAGAAGTCAGCATATTTCCATGGGTTTGGTTTTTAATTTAGTATTTATCTTGCTCATATAGTTTTCTTTTAGTGTCCAGAAATTTTTTCATGTGCATTTGATTCTCCTATTTATTTGTCAGTGCAGCCTCTAAACGTAAAAAGGTGTGCTACGTAGTTTTATTCATAGGCTCATGTAGGTTGTCTAGTAAAAATATAATAGGGGTTTTGCCCTTATTTGTAGTCACTTTAGTTTTGACTTGGTTGGATCCTAGCCCTTATATTTTTACTTTCCTCAAATAATGACACTATCAGTGACAGATGTTACTTATGTTTTACAGTAGCCGTACTATAATGTCAGCAAATATAATAGTAGATATATTTCATTTAAGTATTTTGGTGTTGTAGGTACGAGTATCATTAAGGGAGTTACACCCATACTATCATTTAGATGTTTACTTTAGGAGCTAGCACAAAGAAGTAGAAGAAGGCTGTATTTTAGTACGAAAACCATGTTTGGGGTGCCGGCCTCGTTCAAGGCCGGTTTTTTTTGTATCTTTAATAACAACATCTTTAGCTTTCATCTCTACTAAAGATTGTTGATTTTGGTCTACCCAGGTTACAAAAAATCTGCCAAATACTTGTGATATTTTAAACATCATCTTGTTGTGATTGTCAGGTGAGTGTACATGTATATGAGAATTAGTGACTACATGCTCATAAATGTCCTTTAGTTTGTATGAACCTGTTGCTTCTTGTAAATTATCGGTTTCCTGGTCGCTTGAGCTATTTAAATTTGAGGCACTAGGATTTATATTAGGTTTCCAGTTTTTATTTTCCAGTATATAACGAAAACCGGTAAGGCTATCAGCCCACGTGATGTTGTTAGATAAACTGAGATTAAACTCTTGAAGCTGTTCCTGTAGCTTGAGTACGGGAAACTCAAAATCACCTTCATTATGGGAGATTAAGCACACAGGTGTTTCTCTTCCATTGATAAAATTAATTAAATTGTAAAAATTAGTCATATCAAACATTTGGTCATCGTCAGTGTTATATTCTCTGAAGAGTGGGAAAGTGAGCTCTTCAGGTGCTACCTTGCTGTCATCAGTTTCTTGGTATTGACTCCGGTGTTCAGCTAACAGGCTCACTTGAGTAATCCTGGTTAATTTTTTCACTTCATTTCGTTCAGTCGTCAAATCCATAAATACGTATGTTTCTATCGGAGTCATTTTTAATACTGATAAGTGATAACTGTTGTCAAATTTGAGTTACACTGTTATCAATATTGCATTCAACAATCAGTAATAACTTGTCATTAAATGACACGGAATTGGTAGTCTGATAAAAGATTTTTATCTTTTAAAAATACACAATGTAGATAAGCAAATTAACACTTATTTATTTAGGGTTCTGTCGTCAAACTAGAAACCATTACACTGTATTTATAGGACGAATTGGTTACTTATTGATTACTAGCTCTTGGCCGCGGCTCTGCCCGCGTGGATGTCGGTTATCGCGTAAAAACGTAACCTATGTCCTTCTCCATATCCCAGGCTATATCTCTGCCAAATTTCATGACGATCGGTGCAGTGGCTTAGGCGTGAAAACGTAACAGACAGAGTTACTTCCACACTTATTATAGTATGGATAGAAGTTCACTTTTTAATTGCGGGAAAGGAAGTGTTTTAAGACTGCGCCGAGCGCATAGTGCACACAATATTAGTTACGCAGATGATATGGTACTGCTGAGTCCATCGATCGGGGGTTTGCGTAAGCTGGTACGGATTTGTGAGTCCTATGCGGAGGCCCATGGGCTCAGATACAACGCGAAGAAAAGTGAACTCCTAGTATTTAAGGGGCGGGGCAAAAACTACGTGACTGTACCTGCAGTCACTTTAGCTGGTACCCCCTTAAACAGAGTCACTCAGTTCAAGTATCTGGGCCACTGGGTTTCCGAGGATCTTAAAGATAACGCGGATGTGGAAAGGGCACGTAGGGCGTTGGCTGTTCGGTGTAATATGTTGGCTCGCAGGTTCGCGCGTAGCAGTAATCAAGTGAAAGTGACTCTTTTTAAGTCTTACTGCCAAACACTTTACACGTGCAGCCTGTGGGTTAACTACACACTTGGGTCATACAATGCCCTACGTGTTCAATACAACAACGCGTTTAGGGTGCTGCTGGGGCTACCACGATTCTGCAGTGCTTCGACTATGTTCGCAGAAGCGCACACTGATGGGTTTCATGCTCTAATAAGGAAGCAGTGTGCGTCGCTGCTGAGTCGTGTTAGGTCCAGTAGCAATAGCATAATAAGCGTGTTCGTGGACAGGTGGGACTCTCCACTGCTGCGCCACTGGATACGTTTACATACTGTTTTGTGATTGTTTAATTTTTTATTAGTTATATTAGTTAAGATAATGTGTGTGTAATATGGAAATCTACTTTCTGAAATAAATGTTTATTATTATTATCTTTTATTTCATTAATACTTACATATAAATTACATTTTTAAATATTTGAATATAAAAAATATAAAAACATTTAAAAATATAAAAAATAGTGGCCCATCGGCATCAGGAACAGGGTCCAAGCTGCCGATGGTCAGGGCTCTAGAGAGAGGAACCTCCTCACTATGCGTGCCGTGTCTAGGAGTACTGCTCTCTGAATCAAGCCCTTGATCCAGCCGCGCAATGAGAGCCTCCTGAGATGGGAGGATTATTATAATTAATATTATTTATTATTATTATTATTATAGTGGCGCCCTCATCATTTGTTCGGTGATTTCTTTTATTTTAGAATGAAAATACAGAAATTAACCACGTTAAGTTGAGCTCCACAACACTATACGGTATTATTACTACAAACAGTAGGTAGTTTTAAATTGTTATGTTTTATTGTAATAGTGGCCACTATTTTCCGTTTTAATGATTACAATATATATAAAACGCACACTATGCAGCCAAGCATATTATAAATTGGGGGATTACATCGCTGACAAAAATGCTTGGCTCAATGCTGGTCCTGCTCCATAAGGGCGCATAAACTAATTGATTAGCATTTGAAAATATTATTGGAGCTGCTGAAGATTGTAAACTATTTTTGCATTGTATAAACTCAATGTCCTTGAATTATATAATTGCATAGCACAGGTGTGAGTACTATGTACTATAGAGCTACCATTTACCGGGTAATATGTCTTTTATTGACTTGAATGTGCCCTGGCGGCTGAGAGTATGTCATGCTCACTCAAATGTCTCGCTGGTGGTGGCGTGTGTGTTGGATCATTAAGTTCCCTTCAAAATGGTTGAGCTAAATGGTGCTGATCCATGCGTCATGTTCGTGAACGGGCGCCGTCAGTTGGGACTGGTCATCTCTTAGCTGCCACGGCTTATTTTAATTTTTGTGAATTGTTTCTATTACGGACGCTTCTAACGTGCACGTCTTTCTACATTGTTCTCACATGTATAACTTCAACATGAATGATGTAACCCATATTTTGTAACAATATTTTAAAAGAGTGTCCATGGAGTTTCTTGTCCGTTCTTCTCCATAGGAACCTACTACGCTTTGGAATGGGCAACTAGCTTCATCTTTCTGACTGACCGACCCCTTGCTTGACAATTCAAAAGTACCTGTAATTGGTTTATTTGAAATAAATGCTTTGAGTTTGAGTTTGAGTTTGAATAAAACATAACAATTTAAAACTAGGTACTGTTTGTAGTAATAATAACGTATAGTCTTGTGAAGCACAACTTAACGTGCTTATTTTCTGCATTTTCATTCTAAAATAAAAGAAATCATCGAAAATACGATGAGAGCGCCACTGTGCGCTCGGCGCAGTCTTAAGAAAATACAAAAAGGACGACTTTCCTTCACGTTTAAATAGAGGGGTTTATTTATAAACGCCGCTTAAAGTTAAGTAATGATTAGCGACTGTTTAACCAATTTTTGACGTTTGAACGTCACTTAACTTTAAGCAACGTTTATGAAGAAACCCCATAGTCTGTTTAAAAAAAACATTGAATATACTAAGTAAGTTAACATTCTGCGGTCTGCCCGCCAAAAACATTCGTTGTTTATTAGAATGTATATATCTATCAAATTTTATGCAAATTTAACAATGGATAATTATTTTTTATGTTTAAATATTCATGGCTACGGGGCTTCAGCACAATAAAGGAACTTTACCGTTTGTGTAGGTACTAAAATATGTAAAAAGTTTGGCACTGCTATTGCCACCTTATTTGACCACCAACTTTGGTTGGATTGTAGCCGTTTCCTATAGTTTGCGGAGTAATTACGTAATTAACAGTAGCAATGGGATTCATTATAACAGTTCAACAACATTCATTGCGTTATTTACGTTGTCGAGTAGACAAATTTTTCGAACATATGAAGCAATGGATTAGCAATATCCTTCAAAACCATTCAGATTGTGATTGATAGTGTGTTACGCATTTAGGGTGCTGGTCTGAACTGTCACCACTTAAGCCACATATTCTTTGGAAACTAAGTTGACAAACAACAATTTTCTGCTATAGTCCCTGTAGTTTAGAAGTGAGAACACTATAACCAATTTTCTTTCACATTATTTATTATTCTTATTAATTTATTCATTCAAATAACATGACTCATACACAGTATTTAATACATTACAAACATAACAGACAATACATTAACATTACAATCACTAAAAACAAAGTCCTTCGTTGCGTCTGTCTGTCTGTTTGGGATAAACTCAAAAACTACTGCACCGATTTTCATGCCGTTTTCACCAATAAATAGAGTGGTTCTCGAGGAAGGTTTTAGTATATATAATTTGTCATGTTTTTGTATATATTGGCTAAAATATAATGATATTTGTTGGAGACGTCGGAAAAAAATAAGCCGTCCGAAACGGATCTGGCTGAAATTTGGTACAGGGATAGATTATAGCCTGGAATAAGACATAGGCTACTTTTTATCCCTGGAATAGGTTCCCATGGGTTGCGGGAACGGGATCAAAATTTCATGATTACTTTTGGTCACGATAACCGACATCCACGCGGGCGAAGCCGCGGGCATCAGCTAGTAGGTATAATACAAAACAAAAACCAATGCACAATCACACTTACATCAGTCACCGACGACTGTAGGTGACGAACAAGTCACTGCTCTTTCTTCTTTCTTTCTTTCTATGGACAGTCGAGCCTATCCGCTATCATACTCAGTACGCTGTTGGGTCTGCCGCGCACCCTGCGCACTAGAGACGCGCTCTGCTTACGCATCGGTGTATAGAAGCAGTCGACGCTAGCTTCGGCAAACATGCCCGAGGCACTAATGTGCCACGGCAGTCCCATCAGCGCACTGTATTATTTATGTAGCAATTGCGTTAACATTTACTTATATTTTCTTGTAATCAGGACATCTTTAGCTTCAACCGTAGCAAAAGGTCGTTGATTTCGGTCTACCCAGTCAACAAAATATCTGCCAAATGCTTGTGATATTTTAAACATCATCATGTTGTCGTTTTCAGGTGGGTGTCCACGTATATAAAGGTGTTTCACTACTCGGTTATAAATGCTCTCTAGTTCATTTGAAACCCGACTATCATTATCATTGAATAAGTTTCTTCTAGCATTTCCCATGTTTGCAGGTATATTATTTCTTGGTACCCTTTTAACAATATGGTCCAGAGTAGTCTGAGTATTTTTTTTTGACGGTGTTGTTTCATTTTGACGCTGCAAATTTAGTTTCTTTGTATCTTCACTGTTTCCATGATATTGACTGTTGGTTTTATGCTTAACGGCACCCTGGTTGCTTGGTTGATTAAAATTTGATGTACTAGGATTGACATTAGTTTGCCAGCTTTCATTTTCCAGTATAAAACCAAACGCGGTAAGGCTATCGGCACACATGACATCATTAGGTAAACTGACCTTCAACTCCTGAAGCTTTAGCTTGAGTATATGAAAATCAAAACGATCTCCATTATGAGAGATTAAGCACACAGGTTTTTCTCTTCCATTGATAAGGCTCATAATTTCATAAAAAGTTGTCATATCAAACTCAGGTTGGTCATTGCCACTGTCACGATTTCTGTAGAACTGGAATGTTTTTTTATCTTCTGGTTCCTTTACCTCTGTTCCTAGGCACTGACTCCGGTGTATAGCTAACAGGCTTAGTCCAATAATCCTGTTTCTAATGAGCACTTTATTTTTTACCGTCGCAAAATCCAAAAACACGTATGTCTTTATTGGAGTCATTATTAAAACTGATAACTGCAGGATCCTGCGATGTTTTTATAGCGGATTGCAGTCATCACTTGGAATGACTAATAAGCATAATAATTATAATTTCATGTATATTATTTTTTTATTGTGTGCCATCCAAAATCTAATTAAAACCGGTCACGTACGTGGTCGGACCACGCAATGTGTTAGGTTCTGCAGTGAAGTTTAACAATGTAAACTTACCGACTGCAAAAATAAGAGACTATTTTCGGGAGTGCCACTTAAAACCATTTACTTATAGTAATTTTAATGGAAGAATGCAAAGCTAAACCTTTGCACAGCAGTAGTACCCTAAAGGTTGAAATTAAAAAAAAAACCGGTATGGCGGTTCATCGAAAACATCTACCTGAAGTTTCATACATTGAAAATAGTAGATTTAACAAAACTCAAATAATTTATTTCAATTAAACCATTTACAGGCACTTTTGAATAGTCAAGGAGTCGGTCATTAGGAAAAATGAAGCTACATGCCCATTCCAAAGCGTAGTAGGTACCTATGGAGAAGAATGGGCAAGAAACTCCATGGACACTCTTTTAAATTAAATTTTTACAAAAACAGTTACATCTATAACGAAATGTGAGAACGCAGTAAAATTAAAAAATAAAAACGTACACGTTAGAAGCGTCCAGAATAAAAACAAACAATTCAAAAATAAAAATAAGCCGTGGCAGCTAAGAGATGACCAGTCGCAACTGACGCCCGTTCAAGAACATGACGCCTGGATTAGCACTATTCAGCTCAACCATTTTGAAGGGAGCTAAATGATCCAACACACACGCCACCATCAGCGAGACATCTGAGTGAGCATGACATACTCTCAGCCGCCAGGGCACATTCAAGTCAATGAAAGACATATTACCCGGTCAATGGTATAGCGGACAGGACTAAATTATAAGGTATCCTAAGAAGTTAAGAGTTAGAAATCCTAAAACCAAAAATCTAGCTCGAGCTGTTACTGCAAAAGGCTTTTTTGTGTTATTGGGTGGTAACAGACTGCCAAACTAATTTGGCAGTCTGTTACCACCCAATAATTTTATTAGTAAAAGACTGCCAAATGTAATAAGTCACCGCTGCCTATGAATCTGCAATATCCGAGGGATCGTAAATACGGTGCTATCTCAGAGATATCTCAGGTACGTTTAATCACACCAATACCTTTTAACCTGGAACACAAAAATACTGCTTGGCAGGTATTTACAGGTTGAATTTTTGAGATGGGGCAGTATTGGTACATTAACCATTATAGTTACAGGAAAACGGTCTTAAGGGTCCGTGCACGAAAAAAACTCTCTTTTGGCAATTTCTTATCTAATTGTGAGAAAACTTGAAATAATCGAAATATTAAGTCTGTGTAACTATAAAAGTACAGTTTTCAAGGTGCTAAACCATTCGTGTCAGTCACAGCAGCTTTTAATAGTTTCATCATTTCTGTACTCTCCAAAATATAGTTTATTTCGCCATTGATTTACTTAATGAAGATATTGTATAATCATTAAATAAAATTTTGATTATATTTCAAGGATAGCTGAAGACTAATTTGTGATTTTTTAATTTCTTTATATGATTTGCTAAATAATAGGAAAAATATATATTACTGACGAGGTTTAAAACAAAAAAAGGTTTTTTCAATATTATTTTTCTGATATATTTTGTATGGAAGTTGAAAAAAGTGGTTCCGCCACATGCAAGTAGACCATATAATGATGTTGATGATATTTTTTAATGTTCAAAATCAAAACTAGTTTCTTGTAGAATGATGATCAAATGTCGGTCTCGCGTCATTTTTCGGAAAACTTGTTGCAAATATTAGTGATTTACCGTGAATACTTAATTAATTTGAAAAATCCCTTTCAGCCACATGCAAAACAAAGAACACGACTTTTCAAATCTCAAATAATTTTGTTTAAATTATTTTTCCCTTTCTCACAAACAATGAACAAAATTGATCAAAATCAGTCGATTTCGTGCACGGCCTTTTAAGAGACTAAATTAAAAATTGAAAATCCATACTAATATTATCGCTTAAAAAGGGCTACTTTTTTACGCGATAACTACATCCACGCGGGCGGAACCGCGGGCAAAAGCTAGTATTATATAAATATTTATTAAATATTATTTGGATTGTTTGGATCCTTGTAAGAAACAAGATCGATTGGCATCAAAAAAAGTTTTTTTTGTGAAAATGGCCCATTTTCTTGCAATTTTTTTTTTTTTTTCAAAATCTGTGAATGGGGATCAAAATTTCTCAAAACAATAAGTACAGTCTCCTGAAATCGATTTTCTGTAACTACAACGGATAAGGTACCTACCCTTCTTGCCTCCTCTCAAAAATTCACCTGTATTATCGCTTAAAAAGGGCTACTTTTTTACGCGATAACTACATCCACGCGGGCGGAACCGCGGGCAAAAGCTAGTATTATATAAATATTTATTAAATATTATTTGGATTGTTTGGATCCTTGTAAGAAACAAGATCGATTGGCATCAAAAAAAGTTTTTTTTGTGAAAATGGCCCATTTTCTTGCAATTTTTTTTTTTTTTTCAAAATCTGTGAATGGGGATCAAAATTTCTCAAAACAATAAGTACAGTCTCCTGAAATCGATTTTCTGTAACTACAACGGATAAGGTACCTACCCTTCTTGCCTCCTCTCAAAAATTCACCTGTATACCATACCATAGGATAGCTATGATGAGTGAGTTCTACTGCAGTAAGTGGCTACAAAAATGGCATATTTTTTTTTTATTTATATTAAAGCCGGGGTTCCGGGCCCGTACCCGAACCATAATCATTTGTAGGATAGATCAAGATTGACAGTAATAGTTGCACAACCTGCAATACATGGTTCAAAATCGCATGACACTTCCCCAATTTTATGACGAATATTACCCTGCCTTATGTCAAATGAGTTCCTACATGGTAGGAATTTTAACCGATCAAGCCGTAAACACTTGTTACGTCTTAAAAATATCCCATGTAATCTTTTGGCGCTCGAATGAAATTGACAGGGTTGGTGGAAATTGTGGATAACTTTGATTTTGACTGTCTCGTTGGTCTCGTGATCGCAAGCGCGACTGTCCTGGGTTCGATTTCTAGGTTGGGCAAAGTGATATTGGGTTTTTCCATTAGGAATTTCTCAAAAACAGCCCGGAATTTGGAAGTTGGCGGTGTGACACCCTCGTGCCTCGGTGCGTACTTTAAGCTGTTGGTCCTGCGCCTGATCTTCCTCTGGTAGTGTCGGATGGCCGTCCCATCGGACTATGAGAGTGAGGGAAAAGTGAGTGCACCTGTGTCTGCGCACTGTAATATCTCCTGCTTATATGGCTAATTTCCGTTGAGATTGGCTGCCATGGCCGAAATTCGGTCTGGAGGACTATTTGATTTGAGGAAAAAGTGGGTTAGTCTAAAACGTTACCTTATTGTACCTGGCCAGTTCGTTGACCAGGCACATGGGGGTCTTTTCTTTACTGTTGGCCTCTCCGCGTGGACTGTCGTCCAGCGCGTCTGAGTCGTCGGGCGGCGGCGGCGCGGGGGCGGCGCCCGGGCCCGCCGCGCCCTCCGCCGCGCCCGGCTCCGCCGCGTGGCACGCGCCTTGGGCTGATGATGTTGACACTACTACAAGGATACGAAGCATTTCATTAGCTTAAACTCAACAACTGTTTAAGTACCTAAAGGCTGGTTTTAGAGTCACGCTGACCATCGGCGCTGCCAGCTTAGCGCGAGGCTTGTCAGTGCTGAGGATCAGCGCGAGACGTTTCAGTATCATGCTGATCACTGCGGAGTACAGACACACAATAACGCGAAATTCGTCATGACTGTTCACGCTGACAGCGTCTGCTCGGCTCGACACTAGAACGCTCACTGAAGACAGAGGCACGCGTGCGGCGGTCAGCGCCGACGGCTACGCGGCGCCGACGCGCGATGCGTATGGCCGCTGACTCGTCAGCGCTGATAAAGGCCCGCACTGATAGCTATGCGTTATTCTAAAACGCTTCCTAGAAGTTCATACGTTTCGGCTGTCAGCACCGACGGTCAGCGTGACTCTAAAACCAGCCTAATGTCTGCGTCAGCGAATGGTGCGTTGTTGAGTATTGGGCCAAACAAAATTACCTAAGACAGTCCCCCAAAACGCCCGCCCTTGACTTCAATGCAACTAACGCTATAGTTAAAAATATTAATTCACATAATGTGCAGATAAATAGTTGTAATTAGGCATTATTTACAGCAGTCTATCAAATACGATATGGCCGTAAATATGCGAGTAACTACAAAGACAAATTCCAATATTACTTATTACGCGTTAGAACATCGCGAAACTGACCAGACGCATGAGGGGCTATTTCAGTGTTCAACCACGTAACATCATGCCTTTATTTCCCAAAGGTATAGGCAGAGGTGCTATAGTACCTGCATTTTGACAGTTATGTTTTAAGTTCCATGTAATACGAGCTCAGGGTGCTTGCACACTTCTTCACGCACTACTACTACATTCTACATTCGATTCGACAGTATTTGTTTAACAACAAAGCCGACCTGAAGCAGTAGGTGAGTCAATAACCGCTATTGCCACGCTAAAGCGACTCGTGTACCTAAGAGTGCACGAGTAGAATGAAAACCATTAAAAAAGAATATTTATGAATATTCTTTTTTAATGGTTTTCATTCTACTCGTGCCGATGCGCAAACTCCGTTTGACATCTACCCTCGCTAAATGTTCAGATCGGCACAATTTGAGTCAATCCGACCGGCTTTTTCCCGAATATTATCCGATTTTGCCGCCCAGCTGTGCCGAATCATGTCGACGCCAACAACTTTATAGCGCGCCGCAGTGTTTGTAAAAGTATAAACAGTTTTGTACCTGCGTGTGCGATGGGCACGGCAGCCGGCTGCAGCGGCGGCGGCTGCGCGTACGGCGGCGGCAGCACGGCGCCCGGCCCGTAGCCGCCGCCCACCGCGTACGGCCGGCGAAGCGCCTTCATTTGTTGCTGTCCAACGTCAACACATTACTACTTACAACACACTACACACGAACGTATGGAAGGGTTCACACAATCCGACATGGATGTAAATAGGCGAGGCGGAAAAGAGAACTAACATTAATTATACGCGGATCTTCCATCACAATAGAGACCGACCGAAAACACAACCAAGGTAAACCAAGGTTTTTATCTATAGTTTAGCTACCAAGTCGTGGCACAAGGAAATGTCGACAAATTTAAAAAATCTTCAGCTAACAACATGAAATTAATATAGTCTGAAATGTTATGAAAAGCCTACATTCCTACTCATATCAACAAACTAATTAACATAAAAACACAAAAGTATCAAATCATTAATTTTCAGTAATTTATGTTGCCAGTGTTTAAATTTACTGCCATTTCCTTGTGCCACGACTCGCTGGCCAAACTCTACTAATATCTAAAAATATAAAAAAGTTGGGTTATTTCCACCACTTGTAACTCAAGAACGGGTGAACCGATTTTTATAATCTTGGATAAAGGCGAATGATTTAAAAAAAAAAAAAAAAAACATTTTCTCATACATTTTGTATGGAACGGCTTTTTTGATCATAACTCGAGAACGGATTGGGGAACGGGTAAACAAGAAATTTCACGCGGACGAAGTCGTGAGCAGAAGCTAGTAATATAATATAATAAAACTGAAGAGTTTGTTTTTTATTAGAACGAGTTTGGAACTACCAGCCGGATTAGAAAAAATATTTTTGCATATTATGTTAGCTGAATTCTTGAGGAAGGTTATAGGCTATTTAACATCACGTTACGACCCATAGGAGCCGAGCAAAAAGTCTTGACTGCTGCGCTGCGTGTCGCGGGTTCGATTCCCGCACGGGACAATATTTGTAACGATACCGGATTAACGTACCCACGATACAGGAGAAATTCCCAGTGAGGGGCAATGTTAAAAAAATATATATTGGGTATATTTTATGTAAAAAAAAAAATATATTGGGTATATTTTATGTAAAAAAAAAATATATATTGGGTATATTTAATGTTAAAAAAAAATATATTGGGTATATTTTATGTTAAAACAAGAAATATCACTCGGCCGACGTTGCGGGCAGACGCTAGTAAAAGTATAAAATAGCAAAAGAAATATTGGTGCCGATTCCCTTGTTCACAAACTAAACTAAATTTAAGTTCAGTGCATCTTTTTCTTTCTATTTCATTAAGAAAAGGACAAGATAAATTTTAGTTTGGTCCTGTCAAATTAATCAGCGTTTGACGTAAATTGACGTAATTTTAGTCGGCAAGTTTTTAATAACGTCTAAATTTGTATGGAGTAGTGACAGGCGCTGATTAATTTGACAGGACTAAACTAAAATTTATCTTCCGTCCTTTTCTTAATGAAATAGAAAGAAAATGATGCACTGAACTTAAATTTAGTTTAGTTTGTGAACAAGGGAATCGGCACCATTGTCTATCTTTTTTTAAACTCAAATCACATGAACTAACTGCGCTCTATTTCCATAATGCCTTTAGCCGAAAGAAATTATTTCATTCAAAGAAAATCCATACTTTTACCAAACAAAACCTAACGAAAAACCACAAAAAAAAATCGGCCAGGTTTCGTTCGGTCTCTACTTCACAAGCAGTGCAGCCGTCCACGTTAATTTTGAGCCATGTCGGACAGTAAAAACGATGTTTATTAAGACACAATTTTATGGTTCCATCGGCAGAATTCGCTAAAAACATTAAAAAAATAATGCGATTTAAGAGGGTTGTCACCGGTCCACTAGCGCCACTCCTTTAAAAATATATTATGTCGTAACTGAGAAGGAATTATGAAAAACGGTTCAATCAAATATACCGGTAAGTGTGTCTAAGCAACAAAATACGATCTAGAGGAATATGGTCGTTTTTATTCAGATCGAATTTTTTTGCTTCGTGTCTCAATATGAAACTTTATAAAAGGTATTAGAAAATTCTAGACACACTTACCGATATAGTTAATTGAGCCGTTTTTCATAATTCCTTCTCAGTCACGAGATAATATGTTTTAAAGGAGTGGACCGGTGACAGCACTCTTAAGCGTAATCAAACTGAGGCAAGCATTGACAGAGTCATGAACGTTTAATAACTAGCAGTAAGGTCTCTGGGGTCTCAATGTTTTTTTTTTTTTATGGCATCTCAGAGTTAACCACGAGGGGTTGAGAGTCTTTACCCGGGCTATCCTGTGGTGCCTTAAGCTTCTAAAAAGGCCTCCAACCAGGGCGTACTTACTGCGCGCTAAGGGGACCCCCTGTGGGGTACGAACCTCGGCTTAGGGCAGAGTCGGCGGGAGGATGGCAAGGGACCGTCGGTCGATGAGGTTACAATGATAGAACCTTATATTAAGGGGGAAGCGTTAAGATAGCCAGCGAAATTCAAATTTTCTTACGATTTTTGCAATTTGCAGCTCATTGTCTGGGTGTATGTTGATTAAAGTATGATTCGCGACCGTAACAAATATGTATTTACAGAATTATAATCATTAGAATCAGTAATACAACTCCTTAAGTTAGTATAATCCTAAATGTCATGATTTCATGAAATAGTCATTCAATAGGATTTTAAGAACTTAAGAGAGATCATGTATTGATGATTTATATTATTATAATTCTCTTAATAAATATTTGATACAGCCGCGAATCATATTTAGATCAGCATATTTATCTAAATAAAACTTGATAATGACCTACAAATTGCAAGAACCTAAAGGCGGATACAGACATACACGAGGCACGCCTCACAACACACGGCTCGATATAAATTATGCGGTAATTATGTTATTAATTATCGTGCCTCACCACGAATATGAAGGTCCACACATTACGAAGCATGCGGTGAGCGCCGTGCGCTGCGCATGCCTCGCAATGTCTGTATCCGCCTTAAGGAAATTTGAATTTCGCAAGCTACCCTGACGCTTCTACCTTAATCAAAATGCTGTCATGACTGGTACTCTAATGACTGACAGTTGGCGGTATAATCAAGCATCTGGCTAACCGAAAGACACCTATCTTTTGCTTACCAGGGGACAGATTTCCCAATCACCAATTCAATTGAGTCCAATTTACTTTAGCTTGGAAAAGGTTGAACAGTAGCAGACCAAGACTAAGGTATTGGAAACTGACCATGTTAAGTTCGGGAAAAATAGGTTGGTGCCTAACATACGCGGAAAACATAATAGCTTTTATCTTGTTAGACAGACGTCTGTTTCGAAAAAAGTGTTTTTATGCCTTCAACCAATCATACGATACTGGGGAGGAAACAAAATATAAATTTTGGAAAAAAAATTGTCTTTGTAACTTATCGGTCCATCGCCAGAACTGCTTTTCGATCAAGTTGCTGCCCCTTTACATGGTCAATTTAAAATTTGTCTGCCAGACCAATATATTAGACCAAATTACAGGTTAGCGCATCTGCAAGTCGCTTAAAGATACTTAGGTAATTTGAGAAAGTTTTAGTTAAACAATTCGGTAATGTACATACAAAATAACTTTGCTTTACCTGTATGAGATTTTTTTTCCAGTTTTATTATATTGTAAGGTGTCTCTCACCGGTGGTACGGAGTGGTGCTGTGCTTGCGGATGATGAGGCATAGCCCTGATGGGGTGAGGTGGTCGCTGCGGGTTGTGGTGCGGTGGCGGCACGCCCATAGCGCCCAGCCCGCCCAGCGCCTGCCCGTGCGCGCCCATGGCGCCGCCCGCCTGCCCTGGACCCAGCGGCACCCTTCACACCGAAACGCAGTCAGAATCGCGCACTATCATCACCTTAGTCAATAAAGCAATATCACAAGCACCACACAGCGCTGTATACATCACAATTTTTTATTCTATAAAGACCGATAGTCGCAAAATATTCGCTTTGCTGTAGCAGCACCGGTTCAGCTCGGTGAAAGTAATCTGTCCAGCTCCACAGTTGGCGAGACACTGTTATTTCAACTGTCCTGTAGTCAATGGACTTGATATATTAGTCTGAACGAAGAAAGGTCGACTGGCATTCAAAACCTCCGTCCCCGCGCATCAATAGAGACGTCGTCATATGTTCCTTTGTCAGTTTCGTTCGCAACCAGTTTAAGCGACAAAGGGCGCCGCAAAAGACCCTCGACATATCAACAAATTACACAATATTTGCATATCAATGCGGCCACCACTCTTTTCTCGGATAAAGACAGTGTTATTTTATTAAATAGTGTCAAAGATCGAGTAACCACCTCATATTCAGTTATTATTACTGTATGGATCGTGTAATATGAACCTTCTGAGACTTTCAACACTTTTCATTACTAAAAGACTTTCTTGAGTGTGATTTAAATTACAAGACACATATAATAAAATGCGAAGAGCATTCGTGCAATGCGTTGTTAAAAAACCTAAACGAAAAGTGTAGCTACCCTACTAAAGTATTTGCATATTACAAAGTTGGTGCTAAAGTTCATAAAGGTACAATTATATTGCGGTACATTGACGATAGCCTTAGAACATTATACTAATGTCCTGAACTGCAATACACTATGGCAGTTCGGAACAAGCTCTTCCTCGACCCCCTGCACAATTGCTCTGTTTTTACACTGCAGTAAAATGATTGAATAGTCACCAGTAGTTACCAGTCAATATTGATTGCCTCAAATCATAATCGATGGTTGATTGATATTATGTGAACTGGCTACCATGCACTATATCGATCTGGACCATCTGGATTCTAGACAGTCAATATTGACAAAGACCCAGAATATAATGGTCTTGTGATTTTCGAAATATAACACAATGGCACCATGTCATAATGTTGCATGAAACATGTTGCTGGTAACATGGAACATTGCAGTGTTGCTGGTAAAGATGCTTATCTACCAACTCAACCGGCCTCGATAGGCCTGGCTAACCGCTGGCTGTGAAATGTTAGGGTCAGGATCATAACCAGCCACACTGGTCCAGTGCAGGTTGGTGGATCATAAAAAAATAAAGATCTCATAAAAACAGATAAAGTACTAGGGGATCACTATGGCCCATGTGCCATATTAATCCTCTTTTTCAGGGGCAGTTGAGCACCATATTGCTGCTTTAATTAAGTTTTAAAATATGTTTTCATAAGCAAGTAAAGAATTATGACAAGTTGATGCATCAGCATAAAATGAGGTTGTAAGCTCCTGAGTGCCCTTCTTTATTAATGTTTAGCACCATGTGGAAAGCCCATGATGAAGTTACTGTAACAGGCTGATAATATGTTAGTAAATAGTATAAGAAACTTTTTGTGGACTTGAATGTGCCCTGGCGGCTGAGAATATGTCAAGATGTGTGAGTATGATATCTCGGTAATGATGGCGGGTGTGTTGGATTACTTAGATCCCATCAAAATGGTGGAGCTAAATGGTGCTGATCCATGCATCATGTTCGTGAATGGGCGCCGTCAGTTGGGGACTGGTCATCACTTAGCTGCCATGGCTTATTTTAATTATTTAATTTTTTAATTGTTTCTTTTGTTTCGATTTGCTGTACCTACTCTGGACACTTTTAACATTATTATTAACATAAGCAGGATATTTACCATGTTTATTCATTGTTCTGAGTTCCCGATATTTCGGCGCTGTCGCAAGTACCATGATCACGGATAAACTGAAGTCACTGCGGGTGGGTGTTTATGAGCAGACAAAATGGTCTACCCTCTTTCTTGTTCGTTTTTTGCACTCAGTACCGCTACCACTGTCACTCGCAACTCGATAGAACAATGAATAAACATGGTAAATATCCCGCTTATGTTAATAATAATATTAGTGACCATGACAGTTTAAAAACTTTTAAAATGTATGTCTTTTTTAACATTGTTCTCACATTTCATTATAAATCCAACATTCAAACTAATATTTTTGTAACAATATAATTTTAAAGTGTCCAGGAGTTTCTTGCCCGTTCTTCTCCATAGGTACTATCACAGACAGCCGAATTGGACCACCGTAAGGACTATTTCTGCTTGCAGTGTTCGGTCCTCAGTTGTTTTCTCATCCTTGAATCTTTTTTTGTTCTATTCCTATTGGTCGAAAAAGGATATTCAGACATCTGTGATGATTGTAACACAGGCTGAGAAAAGTATTTAAACAAAATATTCCTATGTATTTTGTATTTTTGATGTTCGAGCAAATACAATTTCTTTCTTTGTTTAATTGGTTGATACAAAATGGAGAGGTAAACAGAGGTTGGCACCGTGAGAATGGGGTTTTGTTTTGAAAGTGAGCCGATTTTGCAGTCCGTGATAGTACCTACTCCTTGACAATTCAAAAGTTCCTGTAAATGGTTTAATTGAAATAAATGCTGTAAGTTTGAGTTGTTTTGAGTTCTTTTTTTTTCCTGTATGAATAACTGAATTATTGGTTTAGCTGAGGGTCTATGACTGCTTACCCATTCTTTCAAAATCATTATTTAGTAATGAAATTAGGTATAACTACAGGGTGTGCAAAATGCTTGTAGGTTTGTTTAGGGATATAACTTTTATGGAATTTATGGATGTGTTTTTATTATTTTATGTGTCCAATTTAGTAGAATTGTAGCAGTATTGTTATTTTTATTATTCTACATGTTATTTTTCTGTATCTGTTATGTAAAGTCTTGAAGAGCATAAAATGTTGGTAACCCAGTCATACAAAAAAATGTGAAAGTTATCATTTGGTAGAAAAATCTAATTGAATATTCAGAAAACATCGTTTGTTTCCATTCCTTGGCTCTGAGCAAGTCATTCAACAGTTTAGCTTATAATAATGAATTTGTTTAGAAGTACTTACATTGTGAGATAGTGTTTCAGATACAATAATATACCAGTAAGCAGAATAGATAGGTTATAAACAACTTTTGACAGAAAAGTGCAACATTTTTCTCATGGACCTGTTGTGGCTTAATGGAAATAATTTATGAAACTGCAACAACTGTACGATATTAACACAATAATTCAATCTTAGTCAGTAATAATGTTAACTATTTTGACCTATTTATGTGCACGATTTACAACTCGCGGCTGATACTGTTACAACGAAGCATAAAGCTTTGGTTTGTTGCTACTAAACGATCTGTGATATGATTGTGTGTACAGCGATATCTCGGCGCGAAGCATTACAAACAAATAAAATAATGAAAAGCCGAACGTTACTCTACCTAGTTAGTGTTACGTGCCTGTTCTCTCTGTGCATTTGATGAGGAGCCATCTGATGGTGCGCGGGCATTCCCTGGTGCCCGCCCATGTGCTGCGGCGGGTGCCCCGAGATCGGCTGATGATGCATGTTCGGGTGATGCATCATCTTCACGAACCACTGCCGTTGTGACACAAACAAACTATAAATATCGCGAACTGCCACCAAATAAACACCGCAAAATTCTTACGTCAAATACGTCGGTTCACACTGAATTTCTTACCCTTGCTATATGTCACGAGCAAATCAATTCCTCAGCTATGCAATCTACATAAATCCGCTCACAAAATACGACTATATTAGTTTATTTTGGCAAACAGTAAAGAAAATCGTTTCGTTCAACATGCGGCCATGTTAAAAATGTTGCCGTTGCCATAAAAAATAATTTTAACTAAATATTTTCGTCTAAGTCTACTAAATACTACCAAACTACAGGGTTTTTTTTGTTTAAATAAAAATAAAAAAACTAAACTAAAGTTGAATGAACTGTAAAACAAAATAACTGTTTCAAATCAGTACGTAGTAAAATTATTTTTTGTAGGAAGTAGTCATAGCACATTATACCGGCATGCGGCACCGCAGCTGCACAGCTGCAACACGGGCGTTGCCTCGAATTTAGGCTACGGCTAGCCGCCAGCGCCTAACCATAGACTAATATACGCCTAACTGTCCCTATAGTAAAAGTACTCTGTGCGCCTAACTACGCGTCGTCCGCGATGTGCAAGCTCGTAGTCCACGTAGTCCACGCGCTGGCCGCGAGGTGCAAGCTTGCTGTCACCGCGAACACAATTGTTATACGGCATTTATGATTGAACATGCCTACAACTTGCACGTTTTCATAATGTCTCGGTTTACATTGACAATTGGCGCGCAGTAAGAACGCGGTCGGCGTGCTGTAATGTAAGCCTGCGGTCCGCTCGCTTGCAGCGCGCGGGTTGCGAGCCGAGTTGTATGGTAGCGGCAAGCACACTGACCACAGACCATATAGTATTCAGACGGTAATCTCCCATAGAAGAAAAATCGCCATACGAATCTGCTTTCTTGAAAGTGACGTGTTTTTTTTTTTAATTTTACCAATTTTTCGCTTGTTGTTATGAGGCTGGGTCTTTTTGCCAAAGTTTGTCGAACCCAGAATACTTAGGAAACTAGCCTTTTAAGCCTTTAACCGACTTAAAAAAAAGGGGTGCTGCTTTAATTCCACCCAAGGTTGTGATTGTGATGAAAATAAAAAACTCAATATTATTTATTTATATTTTTATTGTTTTATATTTTACAAATGCTTTATTTTGCATTGGTGGCAAACTTTTGCTTTCCAACCTAAACACATCTGTGCCCTTAATTGTTTTATTTATAACGTTGCACCAATTAAAGTTTGCCACCAATGAAAAAACATTAAAAAAGTTTGTAAAGGTATTTTCCTTTGAAAAGTTTAGTGCTCTTCAACTGTTTTCGGGATTTAAAATATTCACAGTAGAGCCTGGCACATTTTGTTTAAAATAACACGCCTTCTTCTGTGACAAAGCCGCAGTGTAGAAGGAATAACTGCATCTGTAAATAAAAATGTATGATAAGTCAACAAAATATGAGTGTGCTTTGCAGATTGTAAACCATACCATCCGCAGCAACCATGGCAAATAATTTAAATAATGTGAACTATATTTACTTAATTTAAATTATTTGCCATAGTAGAGGACATTATTCAGTGAATACAGCGTGCCTCTGTCAATTAATGTCACCATTGCAGCAGCACGCTGTATGTATGTCTCACTAGTGGTGAAAGATAATTGTAATAATCAATTTTAATACCTCTTATGATGTGGCTTTATGAGGCTTCATTTCCACAGCCTGAATTGGAGGGCACGTCAACTAATGATGTTGTGGTGTGATCCACAAAGTTAGTGATAACACTAGCAGCCATAACATCAAAACCTGGAAACAAAAAAAACTTAAATTAAGAATTATACTTACATCCAGTTTAGATTAGAGTAGTTAGGTTAGAGAAAGATACAGCCCCGTGACAGATACGATGGATGGCAGAGCCTTAGTAATAGGGTCCCGTTGGCACCCATTTTGGAACCATAAAAATAGTAACTATGTTTATGCTTTCCCATATACTATGTGATAATATCAAGTTATTATGTTGTTTCACTGAACAGTAAAAATGTTAATTACACAGTAGTTTTTATAATGAACAATTTTTTAATTTTGTCTGGGTATTGTAATAATTTTGCACTTAAAACAGAGCAACATTGATGGACAGACATAGGATACGTTTTATTTTCTTTAAAATGTATGGTTCTCTGTGAATTTCCACAGTGAATAATTCAAGTTTTGAAACCGAAATAGCAGCAATTTTATTTTTTAATCAGTGCATGAATATTACATGATGCACATTTGAGTATAATTATATGAGGAATATATGAAAAAATGTGTTATACTATTATATGTTGTCAGGTTAACGTGGTACTTACCAGTGTGGTCAGTGTCCATAGATTGAAACCGAGGAATGCCACTGCTGATTTCGCTATCGGAAAACAGCGTGGGTTATGCGCCAACATGAAGACGAGTCATCGCTTTAGTCGAGATGATAAACTTCTGTTCAAAATGCTTTTGACCGACATAACGCTTGCGAAGATCGTCCACCGTCGTGTCTGTGTTTCGCAGTACTTCATAGTTATTACACTCTAACCACTTTTGGAGTCCTACCTCACGTATGGGAAATTGAAATAATCTAACGTCCTTTCGTTTACTAGCACAATTCACAACACAGCAAGTGTGGTATATACTGTACGTTGTAATTACACTATTACAGGTTTAACTTTGAGAGGATATGTTATGGAAATTAATCAACGTAAAACTTTTCTCGATCAACTGTAAACACAGACCATCAGACCATAAAGTAGTAATGACGGGGTGAAGAGACAACCATAGCTACGATAGACTTACAACAAACAAATATGGCGTCGATTGCACTGGCGACAAAGGGGTAAGGGACGAAGGGCGGTTGTCACTTTGAAGAAATCAACCATAAACAAAATACGTCTATTACTGCCAGGATATTTTGTTCTGAGATTACCCGCCGTGACACTGACTGACCGCACAGTGGTCTGAAAATCGAGCTCCATACTCATAGAAACTAAAAGTACAGAATTTTAAAAAAAATGTAATGGCTCTGGTAAACCTCGTACGTTACACGTCCGTCTGTCACAGCCAATTAATTTGTATGGTGCTACACGAAACTGTCAAATTTCTCAAAACGATTTTAAACTTTAAAATGTTGTTGATTATGTTCAAAAACGAACGAGAAAATTTTACAGTTTGTGGTACCGTACGTGGCTAGCTCTCTCACTCACATCGGTGACGAAGTTACGCTAGCAATAAAAAAAAAATGCTGGGGTCTTGTGAGTGTATAAACAGAGTTGTGAATAAAAAAAAAAACATAATAAACGGAACGGCCCGCGGCTATGACGCGATGTGTTTCATATAATTAAAAAAAGTCTTTATAAGGCAGGATACTAACTCTAAGCTGTACCGAAATTCAAAATCTCGGTTAAAAAGACTAAAATACGACGGACGCCACGCGACGGTATGGACGGCACGGTTGGCGCAATGATTAAGCGATTGACTGCTGCGTTGCGTGTCGCGGGTTGGATTCCCGCACGGAACAAATATTTGTATGACCTACAATTAGTTGTTCCGGGTCTGGCTGTTAGTGTATGTGAGTTAAATGTTTGTAAACGCACCCACAATACAGGAAGAGAAATTCCTAGAGTGGGACAACGTTTTCAATAAAAAAAAAAAATATTAAAGATAGACAGTAATCGAATTTTTTTTGCCAAAAATTTCAAAGGAAAGATACTTAACACATACGTAAAATGGTTTTATGAAGTGGCGAGCAACATAATTTGAATAATTATTATTATCAATAAATATTTAAGAAAATCTACCCATTTTTTACATTCCTTATATTCTTGAAAAGTAGACGGGTGAGTCACCAATTCCTACTCGGACTGTCTCGCTGCGCTCGGATGTCTAAATACCTCGGATGGGAATTGATTTCCTTTCGACCCTTGTATAACAATCTACTATTTTTGGGATACGCTTAGATGATCAAGCAAGGAACGGTTGGCCCACAACTTGCCAGGTCCTCTTTGGAGGAGGCCATGGATGACGAACAGATGATGATTATCATTGATAATAACAGTTTGTTATATTTTAATAAAAGAAAGCTTAGCAGAAAAAAGCAGAACTTATTTATTTCATTCACATAACATAAATCATGAAAATTATAACTCCGTTTGACAAATATAAAGAAAAACTACTGACATAAAGTGAAAGTAATCTTCATCATTATTAATTTGTACATCAGTTAAATTAGAGTAGGCAGGCTCTTCGATTTCTTGCAATGAACTATCTAGAATTTCATCACTGTCTCTGGTGGTCTCTGCCCAGGACACACGCTTCGAACTTCGAGAAGTTTCCTTTTTCTTATCGGAAGTCGGAGTTGAATGGGAAACAGGCGTCGGCGGGCCTTTAGTTGGCGTTTGAGCGCATTTGACAAGGTAATGTTTTCGAAGTATATACTCGCGCATCGAGTCGTGGGCCGCACGTTTAGGAGGCGGGGGCGGAGGCAGCGACCTGTCCATGTCAGTATCACAAATGCAGGCGGTTCCCTCTTTCCTGGCTTCTTCTAAGCGTTTGATTTCCTCTTCGTTGGCGGTGAGTGGCCAGGCGCCGAGTTTGTTCCGCACAAGGTGCGGGCGCGCGTGTGCGGCGCACAGGATGCGTTTGCGCACGAAGTCGTGGAACATGGTCAGTTCGGAGCTCAGCTCGCGACGGATGAGTTGCTTGTGTCGGGCTGGCACGCTGGGGTCACGGACTGCGAGCAGAGCCTAAGAAGAAAATAAAGACAAATGCATCTCAGCAAATCTATTGGTATTATATTGTTTAAACATCGAACTAGGTTCGAATGAGTGACGTCAGACACTTGTGTTACCTGCGAGGCGAGCAGAGTGGCGCTGGCGTCGAGCGCGCCAGCGACGAGTCGCTCGTCGAGTGCGGGTAGCGAGGCGGCGGACGAGATGCTGGTGAGCGACTCGCTGCGGTTGACGCGGCGCTCACCCGCCGGGCTGCCGCACGAGCAGGCGCGGCGCCGCGCGCGCGGGGAGCGGGACCCGCTGCCTTCTTCGGTATGGTATGCCTGGGGTTAGAAAGATAAAATAACATAGTTGTTGAGACCCCTTCGCTCAACATCGCCGCGCGCTAGCGGCATGAACGAGAGACGCGGGGACAGCGGGGAGTCAGCCGGCCGACGGCCGAGCGCGGGCCCCCACGCCACACTGCCACGAAAGTCAGCTGTTGCTCGCCTTTATGCACGGCTGCGCTTGCGCATTTTTAAACCTCTCTTATTTTCGTATATTTAACCGACCGTTGCTATTTTTATTCTAAACCATTATACATGTTATACAGTCCGCTAACCTTTTCATTTTGCTCCACCACGACCTATCGTCGCGATCATAGTATCACGCCTGTATTCCCCGAAGGGTTAGGCAGAAGTGAACCAATAGTACTCACATTTCACCCGATAAGAAAGATAAAATAAATGTTGACTTTTATTCATGGGTATCGTTTCTGTGGATTATGGGGGTGGTAATACCGCAAACGTAGTTCATTTTAAAATCCACTATGGCGCTGATGAAAAATTGTTTAAATATCTCACAAAATGTTGACATTACTTTTGTCCTGTCTAAAGAACGAGCGATGGACGACTGTTAGTAGTTATTACACTGAGTTTGTAGGACACATATTTACATTGGTGAATTAACTTAAAGTATAAATATATATATGATTCCGCTCATAACAAAAAATCCTAGAATAATGGCTACTCACATGATTAAGAGATCTTGTCAACAAACAGATGGCCGAAACCAAAGTCCCGAAGGTAAGTTGTGGGAAGGGCTCGTAGGATATCTTGGGTGCTCCGAAGTGTAGCTCGACGAGGGGTTGCCAGCGCTCCAAGTCTAGTCCAGGGTCGGCCAGGAGAGATAGCAGCTCCGGGCTGAAGGATAGCAGGCAGAGTGTCGCCATGTGCAGGATCTCTAGAGTTCTGGTAACGGAATTAAATGAAGCGTTTATTAAAAAGTTAAAATTGTACGTTTTTGCGACGACGCGACGGCTCGCTTAATCTACAGTCGAAATCGTTAAAATAAAAGATTTGACAAAAAATATACTTTACGAAGACTTTTTGTTACAAGTGTTTTAGTGGCTATTCAGTTCAGAGGGCTACATGGGAATTTGTTGTTAATCATTTTGATAATTGATATAAAGATTTAGGTGTTTTTGGGTAACATCCTCTTGGTAATGGGCATATTCCCTCACCTGTGTAGCACGTTAGGAGCCTGACTGTGCGCGTCATCAGGCGGCGCCAGCGCGGGATCCGCGGAGCGACGCGAGCGCATCATCAGCGTCACGCATTGATACAGACACGCGCTTATACTTCGCTGTACAAATAACATAATCTAATATTAATAACATGCCATTTTCGGCTTATTCCACTAATCCCCCCTGAGAGAATCCCCCTCAGTGGAAAAAACTGAACCCTAATGTAAAAAAAATCACTTTCAGGAGATCTTGGAATAAGTTATTTTTTGTTTTTTCAATTCTAGTTTTCCAGGGGTGAATTCTAGACTGTTTTCAGATTCCACTTTTCCTCCTAAGGGGGATTTTCAGGGCGCACCATCTGGTACTACCGTTTTTAGGGTTCCGTACCTCAAAACAGAACCCTTATAAGATCACTCGTGTGTCTGTCTATCTGTCTGTCTGTCACAGTCGATTTGCTCCGAATCTAGTGGGCCGATTTAGTTGAAATTTGGCAAACATATGAATTCCTGTGACCTAAACACGAACGTGTAACGTTAGTAAATGAATTTTGAATATGGGGTTCACTTTTGGGGGAAAAATGAGAAAATAAAAAAATAAAAGTTTCGCATACTGTACCGTGTGACATATCAAATGAAAGGACTTGAGGACTTGTTATGAGAATTTCAAATATATTTTCTTATAATTTTTAAATGCATTGAAGAAAATAGATGAAATTTGACCATTCCCCCCTTTATCTCCGAAACTGGTGAGTATAAAATTCTGAAGAAAAAAAAAAATAGAGAACAGTTCTTTACTTATAGATGACAGGGAAACCTATAAAAAGTCTATGGACTTAAAATAACATGGTAAATCACTCAATATTGTGCGCAAAACCTAACAACTAACCCAATAAACTTACATTTGCAGTTGGAATGTATGGGAAAACTTGTTTTTAACTACAATGTTAAGTTTGTTCTTGGGATTGGTTGGGATAAATTCACCCCAACTACGGAACCCTTCAATGTGCGTGGTCCGACACACCCTTGGCCAGGTTTTTTAGAAATACCCGATGCAACATTTCAACGCCACTGGTCAACGGGTCCAGAATCATGTACTGAATTCATGGAAACAGTTTGCGCGTCGATTTACACCCTTTGTATAACACAAACAGTTATAAAACTTACCATAATCCCGGTCAAAGAAGTAATATTCTGGATACGCCACCTCGCCTCAAATTTAACTAACTGCACAACCAGATTTAGCGTAGAAGCGCACAAATTAAGAGCGTCGATGTTGAACACCTGTCTTGGCAAGAGCACCGCTTCAATCAGATGCTCTAAATGCACTCCAACGAAAGTAATGGCATCACTGGCGAAGAACTGCCCATGCTTCATCACCATCATAGAAATAAAGTCTAAACTGTAAGCGTAAACTCGCCACCATTCCTGCGGCTTCCAGGTTGAACCTCCATCAAACTTCGGCGGCAATAACTGCAGCCAAAGAAACTGATCCACGTCACTCATTAACAAGTCTTTATTAAACGGTCCTCTAGAGTAGGCCGTCAAACATCGCAAGGCTGCCAAAGACGTGTGGTAATGGCGCCTGTTTTGCAAACATGTTTGTAGGCAACAGAGGATCTTGTTGATGAATCTACTGGATTGGAACCAATATGACAACCCTGAGAACATGTCGTCGTATAAGTCTAAACATTGTTCTAACATCGCCAAAGATAGAACCACGGGCGGAATGTTTTCGTTCACTGGATGACCATTCACTTTCGGTTCAGGTTTTGGGTCATCTTTGATGTCGTCTAACAGTTTTTCAAGCTCCAAACTATTGATATTCGTGACAGATCTTATAATACTCTGGGCAGTCACACTGTTCGCTTTTATTTCATAGTCTAAGCTGCTGATCGCGACTGTGCAAATTGAGAGGATCGCACGAATCGCTCTCGGGTGCAGACATTCGTATACAATAGCTGTGTTGGTCAGCAGATTGTCTACTTGTTTTGCACTTGACTTTCTGTTATCAAAACAGTCCTCCTTCCAATTTGCTAGCATTATGACATATAGCTCGGCTAATATAACGACTAATCTACCGTCTTTTAAGTCGTCGAGTTCGTTTAGCAGCGCGCTCATGCAGGGCGCAACCATTTTGGCCTTATGTGCTATATTCAAAGTAATAGGAAGGCACTTGCAGAATATTGTGATGAAATCTTTCCACGAAGTCAACAGACCAAGCCAGACAGGGACTTTGTCGACCACATCGTCACTGTCACATCTACAGTTGAAGGAAAATATGTAATCAATCCATCGATCCAAATGCTTTTTGTTCGTATCAAAAAATTGTTCTAACATTTCTTTCAGATTAGGTTCAAGCTTATCTCTAGAGACAAATAGTTCTATTCCAATAACGTTAAATATTTGTGCGTATGTTCTAAGTCCTGGTTGTATTTCGCTGAACAGTGGACTGGTGAGGTGTTCCCAAAATTTGGGGTTCTCCCGTAATTTCTTTACAAGTATTTGCATGTTGTTCTTCCATAACGCATGGAAAAGAGCCATGATACACGACAGCAAGGGGCTGTGAAGTAGTTTGGGGTCCTGAAAATAAATACACAATATATTAAAATAATTATCAATTAAAATAATTAAAGGTATGCAAGAATAATACTAACACTCTTCACGGTCCCAAGGTAGTCGGCCATATAACCTAAAATGCCTTCAAAACTCTCATCTGTATCTGGTTTCTTTTCAATCGTAGTTTTATTATCTTTATCGTCTTCTTCTGTATCCATCTTATGATCATGGTTCATCATAAAGAAGGCTTCAGTGAGCCCTGGCTGGGTGCCTACACAAGTTGCCACGAATTCCAAAATGGCTACTTTTAGTTCTGTTGTTTCGTACTCGTCTCTTAAGCGGTCGAGAAACATCACACGAACTTGGTAGGCAGTCATGTCTAGTGATGCGAATAGAGACATTTGGAAGCGCTAAAATGCAATTATGACATATAAAAAATCTTCAAATAAAGTTAAAGGGATAACATGGAAAAGATTTTTACATGAGAACATTGATCTACCTACTGGAATATTTATTTTTTGACCATATTCATTTTGAGGCTTATTTTAAAATTAAAGTTCTTCCATAAAGTATCAGCTATCGTCGTTTCGGAGATTAGCCGCAACAGACAGACAGTTTTTTTTAAAATATCTATCGCTATTTAATTTCATAAGCATTAAGTAAAAAGCTGTTATATTGACATTACACTTAAATTTTATTTATTTGTATAGATATAGATTTTTGGTCTAAAACTTTCGCAACTTACATCAGCAAATCTCTTGAGCAGTCGACAGCATAACACCGGCAAGCTCTTATTAAACGCATGGTTAATATAACTGGTCACTCGAGGCACGACCTTCAGCGAGTCTTTCTGTTTGTTCTGCGCGAAGATTAGATGTTCCAGTGGCGTCACTTCAGTGGGTTCCGTGACCATTGGCTTTAGGCGTAGAGCGAAAATGACGATTGCTACACAGCGCTGTATCGTTGATATATATTGGGAACCGGTGCCCGATATCCAGTTAGTTTCGTTTCTTATTACGCTTTCTAGTTGGTCATTTCCTAAATGAATAAGACAAAATAATGTTACTCTTAATTTTTTGCAAGTACAGGTAAACAAAGATAAATATTGACCTAATATTGATATTTATAACATACCAACAGAAATAAACTTCAATAATTCAAGGGCATTTTCAGTATGCAACAAACTATAAACACAAGTTTGTTTCAGCAACACGTTGCAAGGTTTGGTACTCTTCGGGTCCTGCAACACAAGCGTCAAGAAATGCGCGCAACGTTGTATCATGTCACGACGTTCGCGAGTGTTGCTGTAACGCCAGCCGTACACGTTCGGGAATACTTCCCGAAGTATTAATATTAGGCCGGGGAGGATGACCTCAGTAGTAATGCGGTCATCGTTTGAGGCTTGCTGAAAATAAATATTAATTTTAATGACAATTTTTATGAGATCAACAATTCTTTTGGAAAATTTAAGAGGGTACGCAGTGGCGCCTTCATCGTTTTTGGTGATATCGTTTATTTTAGAATGAAAATGCAGAAATTAAGCATGTTACGTTGTGCTCCACAAGACCATACGTTATTATTATTACAAACAGGAGTTTTACATTGATAAGTTTTATTGTAATCCTTAAAATGGAAATGCTCCGTTTTAAGGATTACAATAAAACAATGTAAGGCCCCTCGCCCACGGCGACTTTTTGTAGCGATGCTGTCGCGCGTTTCGTAAACGCGTGACAGCATCGCTACTAACGCGCGTTAGTCGCATTTGCAACGTGCTACAGAAGCGATGCCAACGCTCTACTAACGCGATACAGTATCGCGGCTGTATCGATGCAAACGCGCGACCGTGTCGGACGACATCGGGGAGAGAACGGAGGGAGGGTGGCGCGTGAGTGGAGAACCGAGCATCAGTGCAACTGTGGCATTTTTGTGCCGTTACTGAATCGCGTTTGCATCGCGACAGTATCGCGTTTGCATCGCGAAAGAGAATCGTCGTGTGGGCGAGGGCAAACAGCTAGCGGTTGTATCGATGCGAACGCGCGACAGCATCGCTACAAAAAATCGCCGTGGGCGAGGTGCCTAAAACTACCGTTTGTTATAATAATAATAATAACGTATAGTCTTGTGGTGAGCATCACAAGACTATACAAAATACATCACCAAACGATGAGGGCGCCACTGCGTGGTCAGTACCCTCTTAATGATCGAAGCTACATCTCGTCGAAGTGAGAGATTAGAATGGTATCATATTTACAGTAGTGGACCTTTATAGGCTGATTAGCTGCTGCCCGTGCCTTCGCCCACGTTTTTTTTTTTAAATAAAAGCAGTCTTAGTTATTTCTTATAACATCAGCTATCTGCCAGTGAACGTCCCGTCAAAATCGGTCCAGCCGTTTCGGAGATTAGCCGGTAAAAACAGAGAGACAGTTTTTTAAATGTTTTTTTTTTATAATGACTTTGGCGGCATCTACAACGCCACATGCGAACTACGCATCAAAGACCTGACGTCACAAATCCTACATCGTGCAATCAGAGTTTACCGCGCGACTAGCATATATACAACTTCCCGACATTAACCGTCGGGCAGTTGCCCACCAGACACGACACCCGTCTGGTCGGAGGATCCTTCCTTTTCAATAGAGGATGAGTGAACTTTACACCCTGTTACTCATACCTCTATAGTACTAATATATATACTTGCATATGCATTTAGTAAAAAGCTGTTATTTAGACATTACAAAGAGACGCTTATATTTTTTTTATTTGTATAGAGATCATAATTTATATTATAATGGTCAAATCTTCAGGGCCAACATACCTCAAGAAATGCGCACAGCAGATCAATGTACGCTCCCAGGAATTTGTAAGTGCCACTCAGTTGTTCTATTGTCACTAAATAGGATCCAACGGCCGCAGAGTCGAAGGACGCACCGTTCGCGTATTCTATGTGAGACAGTTTTTGGTTCATGACGCGAGGTAGTAGTCCTGTGTTTATCAGTCTGAAAGAAAGAAAGGATATATTTTTAAGATTCTCAGCAAATAGGTAAAGGACTTTTTATCGTTGTGGCTACGACGAGTCGCCGTTAAGTCTTAAACTGTCTGCACGAGGCACAGTGTTCCATTTGACCAAAAAAAAATCCCTCTTCTGTTTATGGTATTTATCGATCAAGGGATGCATTTATAATGCACGAGTAAAACATCCACGTGTCCATTTCAAATACGTTTTTTTTTTATGGTGAAGTTTGGGTGACCTTTTTATAAAAAATAAATTAAAATTAATTCTGAAATCGTATTTGTTCAAGATATTTATTTTATATAAATATATTTTTATAGAGCATCTTTGGGCGCATATTTTACAGTTTTTACTTTTGGAAAATCACCTCCAGATACCGAGTAATATTTTTTTTTTTCAGATTTATGTTTTTTTTTTTTTTTCTCTCTAAAAACTAAACGTGCGACTTGACACTAGCACAGAAATATTACTCGTACAAAGCCTATTATAAATGCATCCCTTGATCGATAAATACCATAAACAGCAGAGGGATTTTTTTTTGGTCAACTGAACACTGTGCGAGGCTTTAACGACAGTTCTGAGGTGTATTGTAGATTGTAGCAACAGAATTTTAAGAACGTCAATAAGTTAAATAGCGTTTGATTATTCGTAGGTAAGTGTTAAAGGGTTCATTATTCATACCTCAAATGGATCTCCTTAGGAAACACAGGCACCAAGGCAGTACACACGGCGAGACACTCCACCAGGAGCGCCAGCGGCGGTGTATCAGCCCTCATGAACCTAACCAGCACATCGAACACCCCCTCACTTGGCCCCACCAAACTCTTTGGTATCTCCCGATCCTCCACCAACGTTGACAACACCCCCTTCAACACTTTGGTACCCTGGTATATCCTTTCCAACGTCGTATTAATATTATTCTGATGATGTTGCTTTCGATCTAATGCTTTCTCAATTTCACTGTTGAAAACTGTCCAGTAGGAGTATGGGGTGCGGAAATGGATCATTGTACCTTCTTTTCGTTCCATTAGAGTGGCTTTAGACCCCACTTCAATGCGATATGATGGGTCCCCAAGGGGGTAGTACTCTCTGCCTATGACGGCGTCATCGGCTTGAAGTGACATCACAGGAACTGCGCTTGGATTGTAAATCTCTGTGTAAACTGGAAGGTTCTTGAGTTCGGATAGTAGCTGCGTACAATAAAGTTATTACTAGATTGGGGCACTTATAACTGAGCTTTGGATGTGAGTAACTAGGCGCAAAATAATGTACGACGAGAATGTATCGTGTATACAGGAAAAGTTATTACCAGTGCGAAAATTTTGGCAAATAAAACAACGAGTTTTATTAAACACCTATTTCTTATTTTGATATGTCTTAGTACAAAAAAAAATAAGTTATTGTTAACGGAAGAAGTTTATTATGAAACTGGTTTATTGGATACATGCCGCGCGTCGGGACGTGCAGTAAAGCGGAACGCAGTTGTAGGTACCTATCAGCTGTGCGCCTGTGCAATTCGCCGGCGTAGATATTTAAGCAGGTTATTAATCACTAATTTTATAAGGTTCGAACTAGTTTTCTTAAGTTTAGGCCGTGACCTATGAAGTTATTTGAAGACTAATTCTAATTTGTCCTTCATACTTTCATGGGCTTAGAACCATCAAAATGCAAAAAAATAAATTAAATTAAGGCACTTATAACAGTTATAACACTCACACTTATTCGGGGTCCTGAACTGTCTGTGATCATTTGATCAAGCAGCCTTTGAGTGGCTGCTAAAATGGTCTTTTCCACATACTAAATACACTCGCACCATCTCATAAAACTCGCGGCAGTAAAGTCTGACATCGTTGTAGGTAAGTACGAAACATTTGCATTGCGGTGCATGCGCTAGAAAGCGACGCGACGTCACTCGTACGCGTGCGTAACGGGATTACACTGCGGCGCCGCCTTGCCGTCCGGCATGGGGTTGCACCCCGCCAACACTCGCCGCGTTCGCCGTCTGGCAAACGCGCCCCTTGATACGGATAGATTGTGTCCATATTTTGCTGATTACAAGTCAGAAAAAAAAAAGTATACAACAAATAATGGAAAATGTGTTCTAATACTGATACTGAACTACCAAAAAACATTGGCGCACTGGTTAAAAAAAATTCTTGTATAGTGTAGCGTTGTCACCTAGTCGAACCTTTTAAAGTTTTTTTTTTATCAAGTGGTCCTCTATACCACGACTTTGAAGGTACTGAGTAGCTTTTAGCAAAACATAACAATAACATATCCAGCACACAAAAAAAAAAGTGTGTGTACTCACATTCAATACACTGCACTTCCCACCCTCAGCTAGTCCACAAGCCAAGATAGACAGAGCACTAAAATTATATGGAAAGTATTCCAACGCGGTATTCCATAGCGACACGACGCCATAGTTCTCATCTCTATTTTGCAACTTCCAGAACTGGCAGTTGATCTCTGGAGAAGACAGGAGGTGGGAACAGAGTTGCATGACCCCAACCTGGTGACTGAGGGTACCGTCTCCGTCGAACTTGTCGCAGAGGTCGTTTAGAAGTCGGAATACCCGCTGTCGCGCGATTAGTGAGCATTTTGATTTGTCCTGTGTGATTAGGAGTATTTTGTTAGTGATATTTAGGAAAAAATATTTTTTTGTTTTTGTTTAGAGTAGTAAAGTTGAAGATATACATTATTTATGAATGATTATTCACATAAAATGATAATAATCAGTCTTTATTGTCCCACTGCAGGACAAAGACCTCCTATTTTACAATGTATTTATTTGTTGTCCTTCCTTTTATTAAGATTATTTGTATAGCTACCCTATAAAATTTGTAATGGTACAAGCAGTGGAACTATTTAATTTTTAAGTGTACTACAATATCACATTGGTTTATAAATAAATGAATATATAATAGGTATTATTCTTAATAAGGGCGTGTGTTACCCAGCTACTGGGTTGTGGAGGTCAGATAGTCACTCTATGTAAAATACTGGTATTCAGCTAAGGAAAAGGCTAGCTGGATGATTATTCTCAATCAGAATTTTAAAAGGCTGGTTTAGCTGTTATTTCATACTTACAGAAAATACAGAACTATTCAGCATTTGTAGTAGGAATTCAAACACTTGCATTCTCAGTGCTGTGGCTCCAAAGTGTTGATATTGACTCTCAAATAATTTAACATGTTGATCACTCTGAAATAGAAATAGTTAAAGCGTTATTATCTACAAAATAATATAGGCATTAGCCTATTAAGAGATGCCATGCCCATGTCAAGCAGAGAACTGCAATCATCAACGTCATCATCATTTCAGCCGAAATACGTCCACTGCTGGACATAAGCCTCCCTCAATTGGGGGGGTTTGCCATAATCGCCACGCTTGGCAGGCGAGTTGGCGATCGTAGTATGGTGTTAAAAATGCATTGAGAATGCTGCTGCCCATTCTCTAGTAAGTCCCTTAGTCGCCTTTTACGACACCCACGGGAGGAAATAGGGTGGTGCTATTCTTTACGTCTGGCACCACTCGGTACTGCAATAGGTTAATCTAATTTCTATTGTTTGAAGCAAGCATTTGTAACATAAAACAATTTAAGCAATTCCATTAATTGCCAAATTAAAGGAAATAAAAATATTAAAATACCTGTAGAGTGAGCATCATCCAAGTGACAAGCATGGCACTGTGCTCGGCATTCATGTGCAGTTTGGTTAGCTCTGACTCAACCACCTCTTTAGTACCATCAATCCATGTGGCTAAGTCATTTCTGAAATATGGTACACCATAATAAAGTTGTTGCTAATTATTGTGAACTTATTGCATACTGGCTGTTGCCAGTGACTTCGTCCGTGTGGAATTTTGTGTTATCTCGCACCACTAATAAATATCTAACATTTGATACAGTTGTATTTCCCCACCACTATTTCAATATTTGCAATAGCAAAAGGTTATTTCTTAAATTTTGGGCAAATAAGCCTCTACTTTCAAATGTAATATAGGGAAGACATATCATAGAATTTCTTTGAAAATAATTCTAAGAATCGCTGGTTATGTTCATTTGCTTTTCTTTTGTTACCCCCTTTCAACTTTTATTACATTTCTTCAATGCACAGACACACTTTGATAGTGATGGATTCTACTGTTTTATTATATGTATATAGAGTAGCTTCTGCCCGCGACTTCGTCCGCGTGAAATTTCGGCCCACCCATCGCGTCGCATCCCGTCGCTCGCCCGCGCTGTGACTTCGTTATCGCTTAGCGTTCTTTCTGACTTTTGTTCTTTTCGCTTGGATCCTAAGAATCGTAACGTGATGTTATATAGCCTATAACCTTCTCCGATATATGGACTATCCAACACAAAAATATTTTTTCAATTCAAACCAGTAGTTCCTGAGATTAGCGCGTTCAAACAAACAAACAAACAAACTCTTCAGCTTTATAATATTAGTATAGATTGAATTGAATTGGATGAAATAGATTATCAATGAAAGTGTCCTCATAGCCAAAAATTTATAAAATAGTGATGGGTTGTTTGATTCTAAGCGTCCAATATAATAATGTTTTTAGGATGTTGTTTGCGACTGCCTTGTTTTTGCAGTGCCTTAGAAATGTTCGCGGTAGCCCATACCGTTAAGTTTCATGCCATCATCTGCAAAAAAATGGCCTCTCTCCGGAACAGAATAAGAGGCAGTCACAATAGCATCCTGAAGGCTGTGGCAGCAGATACTTCCTCCGCCATAATAAGGCAGCTAGTGTGAAGACTTGTGCCATAGTTTCTGGGTGTCTAGTTGTTGGGCGGTCTTCGCATTCATGTTTAGTTTAAGTCACTAACAATAATATTTTAAGTGGAAAACTGTCACTAACAATTTATGGATCTTTTAGTTGTCTAAAATAAAATGATTTGATTTGATGTGTTTCCTTTATAGCTAAGAAATTATAATATAGTGATGTCTTTCACTCTATTGAACCCAAAAAGCAGTCAAACATTTCTCAAATATGCATGTTTGTTAGTGAAATTGTAAGACCTAAAAAATGCTACTCACATTTTCATACCATCTGCAATAACCATAAAGATGCACACCTCCATGTACATGATCCTCATGCATGGCTCTCCGTGCCTCTCCTCGAGCAATTCACTGTACCCTTGGCTCTTGCCAAACCCATGCTTTCTGAACAATGTGAACAACTTGTTGAACTCAGACTCAGTGAATATCTCCTCTTCAGCTATATGTAGCAGAATCTGCAAGATTGCCAACTGCTCCCTCAAGTTACAATCCGCCCACTCCTGTCTAATGTTTTCATTTGAGAAATCTTTCTGCATTCTCCTTGAAGGAGGCGCTGTGTTCAATAACTTATCAAATTGAGTTATAAGGGAAGTTTTCAAGTTTTGAATTCCTATTTCTTTTATTATCTTCTTGAATTGCTCATTATACATATGATTCGGTTCATCTCTAAACTGTACTATGTATTGTAACAGTTTAAGCACAAATAATCTCTCTGCATAGTAGAAGTTCCACACATTTGGCAGTAGGAACACAGGTCTGGTATCAACAAATGCGACATTTTTCAGGGCATTGGCAGGAGTACCGTATGATATATCACACAGGTAATTCTTCATTATTTCCCATATTTGAAAGCAATCCACATCCTATAAATAAAGAGTAATTTGTTAATTAATTCATAACAAACCACTGTAACAAACAATCAACTTCATGGTATAATTACTGAATAAGTACCAATAAATATAAACTTTTTACTTACGATATAGTTTTGTAGCGTTTGCACCACACTCAACAGTTTAGTTTGATCTGCATGTTTGGTTTGCAGTTGTGAAAAACTTTCAGCTTTGTGTGGCTTATAACTAGCAAGACCTTGTTTCAGGCCTTCCACAACCTCTTTATTCCCAAGTACGGAAGCTAATTCTTCATTGGAAAAGCTCTCTGATGTGGTCCAGCGCCATAGTCGCTTCCAATAGCTGTAAAATGTATGTCCTTATTAAAATGGCAAACAAATGTCGTAACAGTTTAGAATAATATATTTTAGTATACACACCTTATGCCGTTTGCGGCCATGATTGTAAAACTTTTGAAGAAATTACGACTATCTAACTTTATTTTTTGTTAGATTTATTTACAGAATGCCATGGCATTTTAGGTTACGAGAATAAACCATCACTCCATCAAATTTGACAAATGTCAAGCAATTTGACAGTTGTCATTCATGTCATTGTCAAAAAAAAGTACATGTTGATTTCCGTTCCGATAAAACTAATGATAACATTTTTCGAAAATAAACTAACTCTCAACGGACACTTTGAAATAATACCCATTGGAGGCCAACTGTACCATGAAATGAAAGAGAATACGTAAAGAATTACGAAAAACTAAAAATAATAGAGAAGATACAAAAACTTTGGAACTTGGTTTTAGAAGATTGACGTTTTGTTTTTGCTTTCGTGTCTAATGTCTGTTTAACATATAATAATAAAAATTACAGAAGTGAAGCATTGCAAAATAAAATAGTTAAGAATTATTTAGTTCTTAAAAGAAATTAACGGTCTGTCTGACTTTAAATTTATTTGTATACCTTTTGTTTATTTGCGTGTGAATGACATTATTGTCATTTGTTGACATTTATCGACCGACGTCACCACATGAGGGTCGACAGCTTCACTCCAACCAATCCAAATTATCATTTTTAATTTGGTAGGTTCATTGATACAGACTTAATTTAGATAATAAGCAGTGCACGTCATGCTTATATTATAGGTGAACATATGTATTAGCTCTCATTTGTACATTTGGATTTTTGTTGGTTATAGCTTTACTTTCCCGGTGCTTGATTGATCAGCGACATGGCTCCAGCGGCTACTGCATTGCATCCTAAGTCCGATAATGACCCCATAGGCATCAGGGCTGTACTTCTTGGACCGCCAGGATCCGGGAAAGGCACTCAGGTAAGATAAGTCTGTAATCTTTGACCTTTAGTCCATTACCTTTTATATAAATCTAGTCACTTAATAAGTAGGTAACTAATTAACGCAATTTTTATCTTTGATTATTTTTATGTTATGTAATCGAAAACTTAACTATTTGAGTCTTAATAATGATTATAATAAAGTTATGAACTTGTTTACAGTTAACAGTAGCAAATGGTTTTAATCAGATAGGTATTACTTCTTCAAATAACTACATTTACATAACTGACTTATTTTTGTTTATAGGCTCCTCGCCTTAAGGAAAAATATTGTGTTTGCCACTTATCTACTGGAGACATGCTCCGGGAAGAAGTAGCATCAGGCTCAGAGTTGGGACGTTCACTCAAGAAGATCATGGATGAAGGAAAACTGGTGTCTGATGAGATGGTTGTAAACATGATTGACAAGAATCTTGATCAACCTGCATGTAAGAATGGTTTTCTCCTTGATGGCTTCCCTAGAACTGTGCCCCAAGCTCAAAAGGTGAAGTTTGTTTTTACTTTATTTTTATCTTTTGTTTACCAACTAGTCGTCTTACTACATTCGTTTATTTGACATTCCCTGATATTAAATTGAGTGTATTTACTTTATAAAGCAATAGTTATTATGTAAGTAGATGTTTAAATTTTCAGTCTGCCTCTTAAACTGTTCATTGGTTTTCAAAGTTAGTTACCTATTGTTGTATTGAGGAAAAATTACAAAATAACACACTATTGTTCACACAATGTGGTAATTAACTTTTTTTTTTTTTGTGGGTTTATGCGGAAGCTGTCCAGTGACTGCTCTGTTTATTCTTACAGCCTCGTTAATAAGGTCTTAAGGAATCTTTCTCTTTAGTCTTCTAGCAACTGTTTGAGTGTTTATCAGGTTTACTGCTAGCATGTTTGGATGATTTGTGATTTGCTCTTTGTATGCTTTTGTCCTTTCTGAGATTTCTCCTATTACAGTTTTCATGTAAAGGTTGTGTTGGAGTCTCTTATTTGAGACATATCAAGGTGCATTTATTATCATTCTTAATATTTATGACTGGAACCTTTGTATAATTTAAATATTTGATTTTGCCGTTGATCCCCACAGTTGTAGGCCGTATCTCCATATAAGCTTTATTATGCATTCATATGCAACAATTTGTTTTGCAGTGGGCGTTGAGTTTTAATTTAGTAGCCAGTACATTGAGCGCAATAGTTGGCCCCTAGCCAACCGCTTGGAGAATATGTGCTTCTTCAAAGTTAGTTGTATATTCAGATATATTCTTAGATACTTTGCGTAATCCTCTTGTGGGAGATGTATTCCGTTTAGAGTAACAGGGGGACATGTTCCTTTCCTGTTAGTGAAGTCACCTAGATGGATTTGGTTTCGTTGGCTTTGTTTCTAGTGAATCAAAGTCTTTAAGCCATTTGGATACATGATCGAGACTAGTATGAAGCTTTGGGAAAAACAAATACGCTTTTTGTCGTTGGGAGGTCAGTTGTGAAAAGCAGGTTGAGCATTAGACCCATTACACTGCCTTGCGGGACTCCAGCTTGGATAGTATTTAAGGAAGTTAACTCTTCTTCTAGTTTTACAAAAAATTGTCTGTCGCTTAGATATGACTTTATAAGGTTGTAGAAGTTTATAGGCAGGTCTTGTTTTGTTTTGAACAGTAGTCCATCATGCCACACACAATTAAATGCCTGAGATATATCCAAAAAGGCTGCAGCACCACTGTTTTAACTCAAGAGCATGTAAAGTGTACTTGATCCATGGTACTGGGTTTTCGGCGAAAGCCAAACTGAAGATCAGGTAACAGCTTATTTGTGGAGATAATCGGAGACAATTTACGCAGGTTGATGATGATGATGGGGCTCCCTTCTCCGCACTTAGACTCTCATTTTTACGCAGGTTAAGTATCTCCATGTCATTTCGGGCAGCAGGCTATAAGTCTATATAATTGCGCCTCAACAGGATTCTTGCCCGGCTTGACAGCCATTATAACTTGGCTACTTTCCATTGAAGTGGAACAATACCCCTTCGCAGGATTGCGTTGTACAGAAATTGAATGCCTTCCTTTGGCAGTTCTCTTAGGATTTTGCCTGTTATGAGATCGTATCCAGGAGGTTTAATTGGGTCTAGCGCCTTAATCTTTGTTATTACTTCTTCCTTTGTGAACTTAGTTATTAAATTTCTCTGCTTAAAAGTAAAATGTTTGCACTGGAACACAATAATTTTTTAATTTCATGATATTAGTTATCTTATCATGCAATGAATGCTAGGGATATATAACTAATTTTAGGCACATAATATTTTTTTATTGCAGTTGGATGTCCTGTTGGAAAAACGTAAAACTGCACTGGATGCTGTCATTGAGTTTGACATTCAGGATAGCTTGCTGGTGCGCAGAATCACAGGCAGGCTGATTCATCCACCCAGTGGTCGTAGCTACCATGAAGAGTTCCATCCGCCCAAGAAGCCCATGGTAGATGATATCACTGGAGAACCCTTGATAAGAAGGTCTGACGACAATGTAGATGCTTTGAAAAAGCGACTTGCGACGTATAATGCACAAACTGTACCCCTTGTGGATTATTATATGAGGAAGGGTCTCCACTGGAGGATAGATGCCGCTAGCTCTTCTGAGCAAGTGTTTAGCAAGATCGATAACATCTTCAAAACTAGGATCTTTTCAAGGCAAAGGGCGGCCTAGTAACTTAGTATTTAAGAAAGCAAGTTTTGTACAAATCTTATTTCCATAATGCAGTGTATTAACTGTCATTTGTTTGGTTTTGTGAATCTATATAAATTTTAGAGACTATTTTTCTTGAACAAATACAGTGGACTGGAATCATGGACTTACTTGTTTGATTAATTTTAGCAACTTAACACTTTATCAAATACTAAAACCCGCTGTGACAATTTCTTACTACACAATACTTTGGTAGCAGTTATTGCACTAATATAACAGCCTTAAACTGTATTGATACTGCTTCGGCCGCACTAACGAAAAATGCAATAACTCGATTTTGCTGCTTCTGAGACTTGTATTTTGGATTATTGAATTTGTTATGAAGTTTTAGTTATTGCATTCTTGCTTACTGAAAAACCGAGTTCCTGAAGGATCAATAAAAAGTCGCTTAGAGAGAGTTGATAGATTTCTATTCGCTGACTCCAAATATATAACTCAACGAATATATAACTCAAAATCGTCTAAAATAGAGTTATTGCATTCTTCGTTAGCGCGGCAGTCTGCAGTTTTACCCAGAAAAAGGGAGTAAAAGCATAAAAAGCTGGTTTGTTTTTAGAACTTTATTGTTTTCCATTAACTTGTTGTGCAGAAAAGTACATAACACAACATGGTAAGCTCGAAAGAAGGCTTATACACTGGGTTACACAAGATCATTTATATCAGGTTACACATAATATATTGATATACCTATCTTATGAATATCTCCAGCAATCTGAAGGTATCAGAAACTTCTGAATGCCACATTGAAAATATCTTCCATTGCGTTCGGAAGTTACTACCTAAATTTAAGGAGAAAGATGCTCCTGATTTAGGTACTATAGGTACTTGTTGTGGGTGACTTATTCTAAAATAGTTTATTGCTCCTATGGGATTGTTTTTGTGCACTCTACGTATATAAATGCACGTACTACATAATTTTTATATCATTAAAAAGTTGGTATAAAACTCACTTGTTAAAGTGTGCTTGAAAATTACATGGGTACCAGGTGTAGGTACCTACCTACTTAGATAATAATTATAATTATATACTTACTACGTAATACACTCTAGTAATCCTTAAAGGCGGATAGGTACCTACTGGTCGGAAACATAATTTGTGTAACGGTTTCGAGCATCTGCATTCAGCAGTGAGTATTAACAAGCCGAGCCGTTAGGCAGGAAGAATTCGAGGAGCGTAGAACAGAGGGTTTTTCATGACATTGAATACTTATCTTTATGACTGGTAACATAAGAGTGCATTTTTAATAAACATTGACAAGGACTATTCAATGTCATCAGGAAATTCTTTGCTAACACTCTTTTCTTTACTGTGACGCCCAGGGATGCTCTATTACTAGCTCTGGTCTTGAATGCGTAGTCTTCATAAATTCCACTATGTAGGAAAATTCTGGATTTAGAGTTTAAAACTTGTCAGTAAGTTATATTTCCTATACCTACCTGCATAGTTTGTTCGGTAGGGCAATGTCACTTGAAGAGAAATCCGTTTAATATAATATGATAGATAGTATTTATAGTCTATCAAATTAGTATCAAATTTTGCTGAATGCTGGACTTGAATTTGTTCAGATTTATGCGTCAGGAAAATATCTCGAAAATTTACAAACTTGGTGTAGGGGTTAAAATGACTTGTCCTCGTACATCACCCTACAAAACATTGCATTATAGCCTTTGCACACCTAAACGTTAACTACCGAGTCGTCAACACGGTGTTCACTAATCAACCACGCGTCGTCAACGAGTGTGCAACGTATCGGCAACTAGGTATGATCAGAACTAAGTACACAACGAGTCGTAAGCCGCTAGTCATCGTCGCGGGGCTACGAATGGCATGCGGACCGTAGTTGGTCTTAAGTGGTCGATACACGACCACTAGTTCTATATTGCTTAATTTTACTCGTTTTTGAAAATTCTTCTGTACGCGACATGATATAAAGCTCATATTTGAATGCTTTACTTTAAGTAGAGTCCTGGTGTGGTATAATAGGTACCTACCTACCATCTAAATTGATTACAATTAGGAGTGAATTATAGGTACAAATTTATAAAATTCATCACTGGGTAAATTTCACAGCCGTGTATATTATTTGCACTATATGGAATCGAGATTTAAGTTATTTTGAAACGCTATGTTTAGATAGGGTTGTTACAAAGTTTATAATGACGGTACTTAAGTAATCTAGCTGGATAACAAAGCGTATTTTACTATTTAGAAAACTGTCGTATAGATATTTGGTAGACACAACACCTATCACGGCTATTATCTATTATTTACATTTTATTTTAAAACATTTTAGTATAACAATAAGAGCGTTATCACACGGACGATTTATCAGCGTGTTACCAGTGAAGCGAATTCTGAACGTGCTCTCCGCGGTTGCGAAACGAGGTAGCCGCAACTACGCGACGTGATCTCCGCTTTTTCACAATATTGTACAGTCGCTTGTCTCGCTTTCTCTTGTACAGTCACGTCAACCGCTCTGGTTACGCGAACACGACGAACACGTTGCGTAAACGTGGCGCGCTGGCTACGCTCAAGCCCCGAGCGCGTTAAACAATCTCCTCGCTGGAAACAAGCTCGTAAATCGCCGTGTGATAAGACCTATACAATAACTCATAGGAGGAAATGTACCTACTTTAATGCAAAGGCATGCTAACATTACGAAAATTCATTGAAATACACCCGGTTTATAAAACGAAAATCAACGTGTCAAAATAACTCATTTCAAGTGTTGAGGTTTGACTCTTTATTAGCAAATTTTTGTGTTGATTTTCGTTCCAGTATTCCAGATATAGGTCTCCTAGTCATCAGCATAACTCTCTGTCCTCAATAATCAAAATAATAAATTAACTGCAGTGACCATAATAAAATCAGGTTAAGCTAATAGTTCTACGATACGTAGATACCTACTAGTTTCATAATGTAAACAGCGCTAAAGTCGATGAAAGGTTATCAATGATATAATACATAATAATGATAGTATGCAAGCAAACGAAGTAAATAAAACACAAAATAAATGGACCGATTCAGTGTAATTGTGATCATTTTCAATAAGTATAAACGTAATTTTATACAAAAGAACAATTATTATAATAGTAGGTACAATTTATAGGTAGATTTGACTTTACATTACAAAAATGAGATGTTACTGAGGCGAAACAAAAATATAAAAGCAAAAATGAAACTTCATGATACGCTAAATTGATAGTCCCTAGTTAGATCGTAAAAATAATTCACGCCGACTAGTAAAACACATTAACATTTAAGTGTAATCCTCGAAGCATTACACCAATAACATTAAAATTTCCATCGTTTAGATATTTCATTTAATAATAATAACGTACTTTAAGATATTGAGATATGATAATAACAAATGATATGAAAACGATCGATCATAGAACAGACGTAGCTTACCAGTAGGTACCCACTGGTAAAAGACAGTAAATTATTTGTAGGTCCCTACGAAGGGGAAAATACTATACAGGGTCTGTCATGGGGAATTGAGACGTAAACACGAATGAACACCGAAAGCTCAACTAGCGTCAAATAAATAACTATAGTTAAAAAATAAACGTAGATTATATACAGAAATAATACGATACCAGTCACAGCTACTTAACAACGTCCTACGCCACTATATATAGCTTTGGATACTCGTAACGACAACACGTTTGGGCTAATACTAATTTACAATAAAGCTTTTTAGAACAACATTTACATACATTGAAAATTATTAACAAGTGGGGTTCCGGGCGTTCGCTACTGGTGCTAGAAAACAACTTTAATACCTTTACCAATATTTTAACCGAATATGATTACGAAGAAGACTATCTGAGGCACTTGGTTTAAAAATTTACCAGATTTAGTGACGGTCAGGTCTTCTACACATACCCATATTTCGAGCTAACTGGGTGACTGACCGGGTTTTGAGATGACAAGAAAAAACGAGCACTAGATTAATTACTGCCAATCTCTGCGTAGACTCCGCCAAAGAAGTCGTTTTGGAACAATAGGCTGAGTAGTCTACTACCGGTAGTGTCGTGTGACGGTGCGACCGTGCCGGCGGCTCAGTGCTCGTGCAGGCGCTCGTGCGAGCGCGACGACGAGCGCGACGTCTTGCGCTGGTCCAGGTACGCCGCCGGCGCCCAGCCCTCGCCCTGGCCCGCTGGGGAAACGAAAAGCTTGGCAATCAATAGCATTTCACTATGCTAAGTAGGTATCGGCAATGACTTAGCTCCGCTAGAGTGATGTTTTAACCACGTTTAGTGCTAGACACTAGTGATTGGTGCTGCAAGCGGGCCATACAATTTTAGGTTAAGGCGAGGTTCTTCAAGTTAACCTCTAGGAAATGTAATTTTAGTGACATTTTATTTAGAAACGGCAACGATTAAACACGTGAAAAAATTATATGTTGCTTTTGAGACCTTTTTGTAGGTACGTCGGATACTCGTTACATAATTGCATAAAGTTCGCTCGATAGAAAAAAAAATAAACATACCCTTATTTTGTAGATTAAAATAATTTTATTTCAATATCATACCACATTATGTATTGAAAATCACATCAAAATAAACGTCTATGATGATGTAATGTCCGTCGGGTTTAACATTGTTAATATCGTAAAACATATAATTTTCAACCCAAAATTAACGAAATTCACCGCACAATTTACTCGCGCCCAGCTGCCACCTCAAGAACAAAAATGCACGCTCGATGAACCTCGCCTTAAAGTGACTCCCAAAATGATGACACCTTTGCGCATTTTACATAGTTTATCTAGACAAAGTCCTACGACTACGACGACCAAAGTTGGCGGCAGACTGCCATCCGTATATTGTCGCCTTGGAGGGTAGATAATGGAGCTTTGCCACAGAACTGCACTTCTAAGTTACTTATAGACGTTTAAAAAATAAGTGATGCGCGTAAGAACATTTATTTTAACATAAATCAGCGTCAGACATAACACAATATTATGATGTCATTACAGTCATGATATCTGTTAGAATTATTGACTAATATAAACTATGGCTCTTTCTCAACACGTGAATGCACTTAACTACATTTTGCAAAAATTGTGGCTTAGCTCCATTCCCCTCCATGGCGACGATATTCTTACTGGGGTCGGTCAGTCTCGGTAAAGTGCACTCCCAATTTTGCAATGTGTTGGTGACTATCATAACTTTCACTTTTGAGCGTGATAACATCAAAACTGGAATGTGTTACAAATCGTCGCTGTGCACTGAAAACCTCTTTTTTATTTTTATTTATTATATTTTGAACAAAACTGTAAAGCTCTAAGATGCTATTGATGATGATATAGAACTTCGGAGAACGTCAATGACGGCAATTATGCAGTTTTTTTTTTTTTTTTTTGTAAAGTAACGTGTATTATAATCACGAGGTTTTCACTGCACGGCGACGATGATGGTCGTATGATTTGGTAGGTGTAGGTCACATAGTCCGCGCAGCTCGTAGCTGCAGGTACGTACCCGCCAGGCGCACGTACCACCAGCCGGCGCAGCCCACCTTGAGCAGCTCGGCGTGCTGCCCCTCGCGCAGCGACACCTCGCTGGGCCCCACCGCCGTGTAGTCCGACAGCGCCACCAGCGCGCACCCCACCGCCTGACACATGACACGCCTGTTACTGCACTTGTGCATACAACTCTACTCTCTAGCTTGCTATGTATTACTGAGATGTTTCACGCTAAGGATCCTTTCAATTTCAATGGTTGTTGCAACGTCTTAGCAGCGAAACTTGTTCGCGGTGACGTAACTGTTCAACGTAGGTGAATGGCGTGAGCGCAAAAAGGAGAATGGTCAAAAATTTAGCCGACCCGACTGCGCTCTCATGAACTTATAGTGACCTCAAAAGAGACCTCAACCTCTTTTCATAACCGCCTTTTGATTAGTTGTTATAATGTAATTTCGTTTGATTTGACACATAACCTGGTTTTGTTGAATTTGATCCTTACTAGCAATACTATCGCTAGGGACTAAGTATGATATACAATGATCAAAATTAAATCACCCTGTATTATGGTACCCAGCAATAGTGTTGCTGATAAGGAACAAATCCTGCAAAGGAATGCCATTGTGGTAAATAAAAGAAAACGTTCGTATAGTTTATAACATTTAAATGAACCAATCCTCGTTACAACTAGATTTTAGTTTTCTTATAATTTTTTACTACATCAAAATTATATTCATGACAACAACTGCAAAATGGCATAATATTTGTTGTCGTTATTAGTGTTGGAGGACAATGTCCACAATCCTTTTCTTACATTAACTTTAGGAATTTTGGAAAGTATGGAATTAAGATAATAATAATTTATGCTTCTGTCTTGATGCAACAATCGCTGAATTAAAAGCATCCTTTAAGATTTCATGGAGTCCAGTTTATGTTTCTCTACTACATGTTTTAATGTTGCCTCGACTTTTCGTTCCAATGTAGGTCCAGAAAAAAGTGTGTTGTGTACTGTCGTGATTCTAGCATTATAATGACTGTAGCAATCATAATGTAGTACATAAATACACCATTCATCCTGTACATCGATCGACATGCATTCCTTCACCACTGGTCAAACAGAGAGCGAAGAGCCACATTGAAGTCAAATATCACACAGAAATGTTCATAACGGCTAGAACACGAACGTTTCAAAATTTTGACACGCTCATTCAAACTACACTCGTTGAAAACTAGAGACGGTTTCAGCCATCTTTTGATGGTAGCTATGTTGTTCATAAATGAGCTCGATATTTGACAGTAATTTGACTCTGACCCAGAACACAAACATGCATTTAAATTCTGTAAAGTAGGTACTTAGTCAGTACAAAAAGTTTTCTTTTTGTATTTCCATCTACTAGTAGTTTGGTGTTTGACCAGACCATGCATGTTAGTAAAGCGATTAGTAGAACATTAGATAACACTCATAATTAATATATTAATCAAATAATTTTTAGGTAAACAGTTATTGTAGTCATGAACGACAGAGATGACAGTCATATAAAATACTTTTAGAAGATAGATATAGTATTATGTTGACATCAAACGTTGGCGAATATTACATAATAATATATAAATATAGACAGTTTCCAAGTAAGGTATAGTCGCACTAAACACTCCAGTAATATGTAGTTATATAAATATTCATAGAAATACGTCCATAAGTCCAGTTGATTCGGGTGCTAATAATCTAAAAACTGACTCTCATATTATGAGCTTATTGTAAGAGCCTGCCTATATGAATGTGGTAAATCATCATGATTACAGATTTAATTATCGTGTCGGTAATTTATGAATAATATAACTTATATAAGCAGATTCATTGTCATAATAACACTACGAACGAGATAACACAATCACCCAGTTTTTTTTAAATAAATTTGTACCGTACCTACTATAATCATGTCATATCTATGAGTCAATGGGTGGGGCACATACATAGGGCACCTATGTAGGCACTTATCTAGTTTTCTTTGGATTTATTTAAAGTTTCGATTAGATTTAGAGAAGTTTTGTAAGCTCATAATACGTTAGAAATCAATTTTCAGATAAAATAAATACACAGTATAAATAGTATCAGAAAACGTGTCACACTGAAGTAAACAAAACATTACAGTAAAGCTATTGATTGCACGTCCAAAGCGGTGGTCAGTGAATGATGCAAGCTGTGATGCCGTGCTCAGCTGTTTCCAATCACGCTACTTATGTCTCTTCTTAACCTCCTTGGTCATTACTTAGACTGACATCAATTTTGAATAATAACTATGAATAAGTATACGAAGATTCGCTTTGATATAAATACGGGTCAAGACTGCACTAAATAATTTTATATATTATTCATTGGTTCTAGATAGTGCACACAATATTGCGCAATTTTAATCAAGCGAGATATCTATGCACCTAAATATATTTATGTAAGATATAATAAGGAAGATATATGTATGTATTACATAATATACAGTGTGTTTCCGCTAAAATTAATGTTTTATGGTATTGTAATACAAAGATAAAAATAATAATATTTATCGACACTGATGTAAAACATTTAATCGAAGCAAGCGCATAATTGAACATAAAAAACAATAAGCACACTGACAATGAGTGACATAACAAACAAAACATGACTTACACGATATTTAATGTTCAGCGAAACAACCGAAATATCCACGTTCTCTTTGGTTAGATAGTTTAAGCTTTGGATATAAACTCAGTCTTTTCATTATGTACAAAGCCTCTACTGGCTGTATGCTCGAAACATTTATATTATTCAGTACTGTGACACGTAAAACGTGGATGTGGCTTGTGCGGAGCCGGCCACTGAAAAGAACTGAACCATTCTGTGGATGGTTCCGTTGAGACCGACTGCGACGGCCTCCGTCACCTGTAGAACAATACAACTTGAGCATGGCTTCGTTACACGTCGCCTGGTTACAGTAGGTACACCTCTCTCGGTAAGTGTTGGTAGATGTGAGGTGCCTCGTGGACCGTGCAGTTACTAGATTCATAAGGTATCAGTGCTAGTGTCGCTAAATCATTTAAAAGGAACTAAAAGCGATGATGGCTAACTTAACTTTTATGCTGTGAGGGCGTGAAACCTATTGGACTAGGGCAGGACGTTATGATTTTAATCGTATATCGAGAATTTGTAGTATTCACAAATTTACACGACTAGTTCTAAGTAAGCAGATAGGTACTGCAAATTCTCTGACGATGCGCATGTTCTACTACCGTTTGACCAATATTTGAATCCCGTATCCATAATTTAGTAGTAATGTTATCGGGAAGCATCATGTGCGTGGGGTTGCCAGCGTTGTCATGCGCTACCCGTGACTATTCAGCCCGCATTCCTTTAAAAATACACTTTACACTTACATAAAGAGTGGGTTTCACTTCACTCAACACTGCAAACCCAAAATTAGTTGGCATTAGGTAATTTAAGAGACCTACGTTTTAGTAAAGCTATCCCGACAGTAAGCACTACAGTCCTATGTTAGTAGTAGTTACCGGAGAGGACATTACTGACATTTACTGTGAACATAAGTTATTCTTATTATTTATTGACGGATAAATTTTCTTTCTTTCAATCCCATATACCGACATAAACCCCAAACAATTCACATTTAACAAAACAAAACAAATTAACTCCTGCTCTAATTTCATCAGATCAACATTTAAATGCATTAACAATTTCATTATTTACTTCTTTAATCGGGAATATTGATTGACTAAGTATTTTTTTAGTATTAATAAATCTTACGACTCTAAAAAACATTGGACGTCGAGCCGTCCGCTGCGTAAGGCAGTCGTCCGCGACGGACGTTCCGCGTGCGGGTCTGTTTCTGGAAATCAAAGAGCACGGCTACATGGCGCGGGGTGTCCGTCAAAGAAGTTATACGTCGCGGGCGTCCCGCCTAACGCAGCGGACGGCCATAATGTTAGCCTACTGTTTGTGGGCAGCCTTAGCCAATCAACCGTCCGCGTCCACACCCTACCCAGGTACAGAGTCGTATGTTAGTGTCGCGTACATACCGGCGGGTGGTCGGTGTCGTCGTCGTCGTCGTCGGAGGGGTCGGTGGACCAGCAGGGCTCGTCGTGCGCGTCGCAGGACGCGGCGCGCGCGGCGTGGGGCACCACGGCCGGCTTCTGCGGCAGCGCGGTGGGCGGGCCTAGGTCCCAGGAGCTGGTTTGGATTAGTGTTCTGTGGGAAGGACGTGTTGTATTATTCGTATATTTCGGCTTCACCGCGTAGGTAGGTACATTAACCGTCACAGATCATAAACACAATTATGATCTGAGTAAAGCGCTGTCTGCCACGGAATATGGTAAGCGCGCGAGTGCTCTACTCGTAATAACGATATACGCTACGGCAGCCAGTGGTGCCGATTCCCTTGTTCATAAACTAAACTAAATTTAAGTTCAGTGCATCTTTTTCTTTCTATTTCATTATGAAAAGGACAGAAGATAAATTTTAGTTTAGTCCTGTCAAATTAATCAGCGCCTGTCACTACTATAAATAAGTTTAGACGCGATTAAAAACTTGCCTACTAAAATTACGTCAAGCGTTGATTAATTTGACAGGACTAAACAAAAATTTTTCTTCTGTCCTTTTCATAATGAAATAGAAAGAAAAAGATGCACTGAACTTAAATTTAGTTTAGTTTGTGAACAAAGGAATCGGCACCATGTACTTATTTTGGAGCGTTGATCTACGTCACACGACGTACGTGCAAATATGTCTGTCCAGTGTCTTGTAGAATGTTATAGGAAGAAGAAAATTGGCTGAAACACACTTTCGAGTATTAGGTACTTAGTCGAATTTATAATGCAGTTAACAAAGAATGCGAGATATAACGATTAAAAAAAAATCGAATGTATAAGGAAAGTAAGTCAATGGTTCACTTGACTTTTACCTACGAGGAGATTGAAAAGTTACTCGGAAAGCTTTTTTTAGCAGTTTATTAACACAACTCAAACATACACGACTCACGATACATACACATGGAACATAGAACACGTCATACAAATCCTGCATCGCGCAATCAGAGTTTACCGCGTAACATTGGGCAGTTGCCCACCAGACACAACATCCGTCGGGTCGGAGGATCCTCCCTTTTCCATAGAGTATGCGTGAACTGTACACCCTATTTCTCATACCTCTATATCTACAAACACTATGCAACTCGCTACTAGTTTGTATAAATAGGAAAATTGTATTAATAGAGGGAACCCTGGCACCTATAAAATAAGTTTAACTTTAGTTTGGGTGCCGGGGGTAATAATCAGTAATTTATGCAATAAAAAAAAAACAATATTGTCATAGTACTAGCCTATCGCCTTTGTGTAAATTTGGGAATAAAGTTCATCCTATTCAAATTCAAAATATAAGCCGTTATTCATGACGTTAATTTACTAAAACAAAAATCCTGGGTATAGAGCTCATCTGAATTGCAAGTGTCCCGCATACCTGTGCTGCGCGCTGTACTGCCTGACGCGCTCGCCCTTGAGCTCGTTGAGCTGCTCCAGCAGCACCCGCTTGACGCGCTCCACCCAGGCGCGCTTCACGTCTGCGCTGGCCGCGGTGAGCGTGTGCACCTCCAGGCGGCCCTGGCGCCACACCTCGAACTTGCGCACGTCGCCCTTCACCGACTCCGTCAGACCGATTTGGGACATCTGCGTGGAAACAGGGGTGGTGGTGAGTTTTTCATGGATTTTCGACGATATTCTTTTGTAATGTGTAATCTGGTGTACTACAATAAAGTATGTATAAATAAATAAACCTATCAAAATCAAAATCAAAATATTGTGTTTCACATAAACCTACAAGGGCACTTATGAAACGTCAGAAGCTAGGTGCACGGTTCCAATTAGTCGTTTCCTATGGAGAAGAGCCGAGAAGAAACTCCACGCTTACTATTTTAAAAATAATTGGCTTTACAATATTATCAAACAACAATGATAATAGGTATGGGAGGACAGTGTAGGCCTTTCAACAATTACCAGGTACTTAACAAAATAGAAAAGTGCCAACAAATCTACACTCTACTAGGCCTACAACGTTCTCACATTCACAAAATAGAAAAGAATCTAAATATATAAAAGATTAATGACATGATTGCAATTACAACTACAGTAACATATCTGAATAAATAACATGTCCACAAAATGCAAATTAGTCTATGCAAATTAGCCTACTACCTATCTCACCTGTAAGTCGTGTTTGAAGTGATAGGTGGCCTTATTATGACTGTTCTTGGTGCCAGGCTTGCAAAACAGCATCGCCTTCTCGTAGAGGAAGATGTGTCGCCGCCGCGGACGTATCCTGAGTCGTATGTCACGTTTGTTCTCCGATACCACGAGGAAAGAGCCCTGCATCAGCAGCTCACCTTGCTGACTTAGGTCCAGCTGGGGATAAGGATATTATGATGGTATTCAGTATTTTGGTGATATTTGGGAATATCTAAGATCATTTTGAGTTGAATCACATTGATGAGACAAACAGTGCGGGGAGCTGAGTCCATGCACTTAGGAAGGGCCTATTTCAATGTACTGATGTGCATTATCAACCAGATAGGTCCAAAAATAGAACAGAATGTGTATGAAATTATCTGCTACATTTGTTAACTGAAACTTATGTGGTGCTGGTGAAACAGTCCGTCACTGTGATTATATTGAGAGCGCTTCTGGTTTGACTGGGAGCCGACCCCAACCTAGTTTGGAAACGGCCGGGTGAACGATGATGGATTAGGTAAGCAGCGCGTTACAAACTAACTGTTGCCCGCGACTTCGCCCGCGTAGCTTTTTCTAAAATAAAAGTATTCTAAGTGTCTCCATATAACATCGGCTATCTGCCAGTGAAAGTCTCCTCAAAATCGGTCCAGCCGTTTCGGAGTTTAGCCGAAACAAACAGACAGACAGACAGACAGAAAACCAGACAGAGTACCGTACCTATATACTTTCATAATTATGCATTTAGTAAAAAACTGTTACTTTGACAATACAAACAGACACTTCAATTTTATTTATTTGTATAGATGTATAAATTAAAATAAACAAGATCCTAGCTTTAATTAGGAATATTCATACATTAAACCCATCAATCTTATGAAAGTGACAGCTAAAACAGCAGGTAATTCAGTTTATAACTGTATCGCATGCCGTAGTGCAAACATGCATACGTTAATGAGCTAATCTTGTGGTCTATAATGGCATGCTTGACTAACTGTACTTTGATTTCGTTATTACTTTGCACGCTAATTCAAATCTTTTAATAAGAGGGTATTATTAAGTTGTTAACTACAGATTATTTATTAGATTAATGTAAATTTCTACAAGGTTATAAGTATTTGGGTATTATCTTCTACAAAAACAAGACATGGCGTGCGAAAAGTTAATGGCAAAGGCGAGTTGATGGTATCTGTAGTATTCTTTAGCATAATTTCACACTTCACCTTAGTTTCTCGAAATTCCTTAAAAATGTAAACGAGATAAGTCGTTTATATTCAAAGCAGATTCTTAAATTGCTATTGACATGGAATTGCTCAATTTTCAATTCGACTCGTCAAAATCAAAACCAAAATATTTCATTTCACATAAACCTATTATAGATGGGCACTTATGAAACAGCTAGGTACTAGGTTTCCATTGAAAAGAGCCGGCAAGAAACTCCACGTTAGTCTTTTTAAAATCCTTGTCTTTGTGGATAGGCAGAAAGAGACAAAGGTTAGTGGCTATATAAAAGCAGCAGTTTACCTACTCGTATCTCGTCCTCCCCGTCCGTCCGTAACCTATCCCGTCTCGTCTGCTTTAATAATTAGGTTAGCTTCTAAGCACCAATTTGCTAAATGTTTGCCATCACCACTGATCTCAAAAACGGTGAAGGAGAACATCGTGAGGAAACTGGCATGTCTAGGAACCAAAAATTCGAAGACATGTGACATCTACCAACCCGCGAGGCCTGTGTCCCAGTAATGGGAACGTTATAGGCAAATTATGCTATCCTTAGTTATGGAACTTTTACATTTTGCACGCGAAACTATGAACTTAATTCATTAGTTTCCGCTACTCAAACACACAAAAACGGAGGAACGAATATGAATGCAGATTAATTTATTGGAAGAATGGGTAAAACTCAGAGTGGTATAAAAGCGTTATAGTCCATTCGCGTAAAGAAAATAGTGAGTCATCAGTGCAACTGTCGAGTAAAGGTGTTTTCACAGTGGAGTAAAAATTCAAACAATTTATATTTCAAAAGATTAAGTTTAATGGAAAAAAATAATTTTAACTGTCTCAAATTAAAAATAGTCATTCGTAATATTTTTTGATCAGTGTCAATCGAATCTTCATTTGTATTTATTATGAAAGAATTTTGTTCTGCGTGTTCCATGACGTCATCCAAATTCCACATAACATTTTCTTCTTGTTTATAAATTACTCGTCTTTCTCCACTATGAATTATCGAGCCACTTCTATTCTTACGAATGGGCGAGGTATTCATTTTTGTTATTTTATGTAGGTGACGCACAAAAGACAAGCGTTTCGTACGAGGATCTGCCGTCAACTGGTCATTGTGAACTTAGTTAGCTTTCTAATTTGTTGCGACCAGATTGGTCGAGGAGCGGGGCTAGGCCGGCGGACAATGATGACTCACTGTTTTCTTAACGCGAATGAACTATAGCAAAGGGTCTCTAATTATTTATTCTACAATGGGATACTCACAGGGACGCCAGTGATAGCGATCTGATGCATGGAGTCATTGACGCACTTGAGAACAACTAGCATACAGTCCAGCGCTGATTGGAGACCCGTCGTCATCGACCCGCACTCGCCGTACCGAAGCAGATCCTGCAAACAAAACATCACGGCATTCAAACGAACCGGTAAAATATTTTGCTCAATCCTTCCCGTATGGACAATAAAACGGTAAAATGTGAGTAATATTGTGGGTGGAGTTTGTCGAAACTATATTGGAATATATGCATGTATGGTATGCATGAATATAGGCATAGATGCATGTATGCGTGTTTGGCATTTATGTATGTATGTGTTATTTAAAACTCATATAAAAAGTACACTTTGTAAACAAGCATATTACAAATTAGAGGATTATATCCAAGATAAGAATGCTTGGAAACATGCTGGTCCTGCTCCATAGGACAATTTAGAGTCTAGACAAAATCAAACTGGTTGCTAATTTAACTGTATAATTTATAATTTTTATGATATTAATTTTATTTTCTGTGATTAATATTTTAACTCACACACTGACTTATTATATGTTGTTTTTATTTTTTATTTTTTTGGGAAATCATATACAATGTTTGTAAATATGTGAGCACCATGTACCTATCGCATTTATAAATTTTTCTGTTATTACTTCACTTTTCATTCTTTTTACCAATTGTGGTAAGTAATTTTGATGAAATTTTTATATTTTTAATTTTTTTATTCTAGGTACATAGTCTTCACCTATAAATATTAATTAATGTATACAAACTATTGTTAACATTTTAAAAGAGTAAGTATGGAGTTTCTTGCCCATTCTTCTCCATACATAACTACATTTTGGAAGGCGCAACTAGAATCATTTAACTATTCATGTAATTTTTGACGTTTAAAAGTGCATCTTCGTGCCTATTTGAAATAAATTATTTGACTTTGACTTTATTTGACTTTATTGTTTGAATCTACATATGTATTAGTTTATATTTATTTATTCCTTTTTCGAGTTATCTATCCCGTATGTTGAACCTGCCATGTTTTGTCTCTGCATCATCCTAAGGTTGACTGGTAGAAAATGCCTCAGGCATTAAGTCCGCCTTTGTGCAGTATTTTTTTACTTGTGCATAAAGTTTTAATAATTAATTAATTAATATAAAAATAGCAAATAGGAAAGATAGGATAAGATAGAAAGAATGACAGTAAACCGCATAAGGGCACTGAACAATGGTATAATCGGTGCGAGGTGCGCGCATAGGATTAGTCATGTTTAGTTCATTATTTATTCAGTGAACATAGGGCGAAAATGTAATCTTATCGATGATCGATATACTTTGTCAGGTAAGGCGAGGATTAGTTAAATTCTGCGTAACATAGCTAGACGGGGTCACGGCAGACCGCGTTTACTACGAAGTGACCACGTACGAGTAGTTGGTATGAATTTATCCCAAGAAACAAACTTAACATTACAGTTGAAAAACAAGTTCTCCCATGCATTCTAACTGCAAATGTAAGTTTGTACGCACAATATTGAGAGATTTATTATGTTATTTTAAGGATTTAAGATATATTAAAAAAAAAAAAAAAATACATACTTTTAAAGTTATTTAAGAAAATTGATGAAAATTGATCATTCCCCCTTATCCCCGAAACTGCAGAGCATATAATAAAAAAAAAAAGTTGAAAATAGTTCTCTACGTACAGATTACAGGGAAACCTATAAGAAGTATATAGCCTCAAAACTTTTTTTTTTTTCACAGTTTCCAAGTGACCCTTATATTCAAAATTGTACGTTACCAAGTCCGTATTTGGGTCACAGAAGTTCATATGTGTACCAAATTTCAATTTAATTGGTCCAGTAGATTCAGAGCAAATTGGCTGTCACAGACGGAAAGACAGACAGAGACACGAGTGATCCTATATGGGTTCTGTTTTTTCCTTTTGAGGTATGGAAGCCTAAAAATTGAAAAACCCGTTCCATATGTTATCTCTACGAATAGTAGCTCGCAGAAAGCTTGACAGACAAGAGCATTGCTGATGGTTGAGGACTTTGCTAAATAGAATCTATACTAATATATAAAGCTGAAGAGTTTGTTTGTTTGTTTGTTTGTTTGTTTGAACGCGCTAATCTCAGAAACTACTGGTTGGAATTGAAAAATTCTTTTTGTGTTGGATAGTCCATTTATTGAGGAAGGCTATAGGCTATATAACATCACGCTACAACCAAAAGGAGCGGAGCATAAATGAAAAATGTTGCAAAAACGGGAAAAATTATTCTTTTTGAGAGCTTCCGTTGCGTGCGCTGCGTAAACGGTTTAAGTTAGGCAAATATAATGTATGATGGAATTGATCCTCTTTAAATTTTCTAAAAAAAAGTCTGCGACAGCATATGTCTATCTTTTAAGATTGACTCACTATAACCTTTTTTATGGTAATCAAATTTGTTCGAAATTAATGCATTATTTGCGAAGGAGTTTTCATAAACATGGTATTAATCCTTATCCAAATAAATACGTTATTCATCACAAGTATTTAATTTTGAACAAAGTTGCCCTTACATCATTTAATTTCAATGAATATCTTAGGAGATATAACTGTTTTATAATAACTCCGCAGCAAAGTAATGATCAACTCTGCGAGGTAGTCTATTCTAAAGCTGAAGAGTTAGTTTTTAGGGTACCGTATCCAAAGGGTAAAATGGGACCCTATTACTAAAACTCCGCGGTCCGTCTTTCTGTCTGTCTGTCTGTCCGTCTGTCACCAGGCTGTATCTCATGAACCGTGATAGTTAAACAGTTGAAATTTTCACATATGATGTATTTCTGTTGCCGCTATAACAAAAAATACAAAAAAAACTGAAAAAAAATAATATTTAATATATGGCTGCCATACAACGGACATGATTTTTTTGGCGTTTTTTTTGCTCTGCCCGCGTGGATGTCGGTTATCGTCTAAAAAAGTAGCCTATGTCCTTCTCTACATCCCAGGTCGATCGGTTCAGCGGTTTAGGCGTGAAAACGTAACATACAGACAGACAGACAGAGCTACTTTCACATTTATAATATTAATATGGATAGCTTTTGCCCGCGGCTCCGCCCGTTTGGATGTAGGTTATCGCGTAAAAAAGTAGCCTATGTCCTTCTCCATGTCCCAGGCTATCTTTGCCAAATTTCATGACGATCGGTTCAGCGGTTTAGGCGTGAAAACGTAACATACAGACAGACAGACAGACAGACAAATAGACAGACAGACAGTTACTTTCACATTTATAATATTAGTATGGATAAGGATTTGTATGGATGGTACGGACCCCTTCGTGCGCGAGTCCGACTCGCACTTTGCCGGTTTTTTGTTTTTTGAACGCGCTAATCCCTGGAACTGCGAGTTGGATTTGAAAAAATCTTTTTGCATTTTACAGCCCAATTCTTGAGGAAAAATTACATTCCTATTAACTAGAACACCATTTTTTTTTAAATGAAAGTTTATGCGAAAACGAAGTAAAAGCACGGGCAGGCAATGTGTTGCGACGGGGTGGGTCGGGGGAACAAGAAATTTAACGCGGACGAAGTCGCGGGCAGAAGCTAGTACTTTTATAAAGTTACCGAGTAGTACTGACCTTCAGCAAGAGTTGGTACTTGGTGATGCGCTGCACCGGCTTTAGCAGGTATGCTGCGAGAGGCAGCTTGTGTCCCAGTCGCAGTTGACACGCCTGTAGGAATAGATGTGTGTCCACAAGTGTCTCGCGCAGTCGCTCCGACCGCGGGATGTTCTGGCAGTAGTAGCTGTATAACCGGAAGAATGTGTCCCTCTGGTGATGAAAAAAAAAACACTGAATAAGAAGAAAACATAACAAAAAAAAAAAAAAAAACACACATACATAAATAATAAAATAAATAAATAAGATATCTTCGATAAAGAAGAAGCATAAAAGTACCGGCTCTGTTACTATTATTGAATAATTTAATGAAAATAAGCAATAAATTGATAACAGTTATTAAGCCCGCCTTAGCAGAAGTCAGTCAAACATAAACATAAACAGAACAAGTGAGAATTTTTAGTTCGAAACATTATTGTAACTGCAAGATCGAATAATGAACTGAATTAATAAGCGTTGAAAGGGTAATTTTAAGTGGAAACGGAAAGATTATAGGAAGCGATCCGCAAGTTCCTTGAAATAGGCTGCTGTTGAGCAACACAGGAAACCGGAATTATGAAGGTCTTAATTGTATTTACGGACAAAACAACATTACAAATTAATAATGATCTTACGACTACACGTGATTGTAAACAAAGATTAAAGCGTACCTTTTCAACAAAACATAAGGCAACGAGTTCTGTCGCAGATATAGATTTCTCTAAATCTTTTAGGAACACGTCTTGGTGGAATGTGAACAGTTCGTGTAAGTTGCCAAACAACACATCGGCCTGTCCAACTAGTGCTGCAGGCAACAGGTGCTGGTTCTCTGGCTTTTCGATCTCTTCTTTGTAACCCTGAAAGGAAAAAGATAAAAAAAAAAATGAAAATTTGAAGATCGGGAATCTATTATTATTCGTAAAAACTAGTGTACCGAGTTGAGTAGTGATGTACAATGGCTAATAGTATCACACCAGTCCTGCAAGCGTCTATCATAGTCTTCATATATGGTCTCCAAGCATTTACATTCTGAGGGTGTCAAACTGTGATTCATCTTCCAAAACATTGTCTTCTTCTTTAATACCTGTAGCGTCGACGTCCAGTTACTAAATGTTTGGTTGCGATTCAAACTTTGTGTCTTTCTTTTATCATTAACGTTGCTTTGTTTTTCATTGCAAATTCGTGAAGCGTATGCATAACTGTAATGATTATTGCTTGTAGATTTGAGACATTTGTTTGGTTTTCGACATGACAAGGTAGAGTGTAAGCTGCGTACGTAACTATCGGTGTTACTTCTTCTACACATTGATGAATCTCTTTTACTGTTATGCGTGCAGTGAGAGACTGATGAACAATGATCTTTTATAGTGTGGTTCCACTCTTTCATTATTCTTTTGTAATCCTTGAGGATACTTGTTAAGATATCCCCCGAGTCCTTACTGCTTCCCATTGTATTTCTTAGCTCAGTGCAGCTGGTAGACTTTAATTGCGAATCCTTTGAAACTACTGAGCTAGACAAATATTCAAGTGTTGATAGATCCACATCTAGGCACCCATAGAGAGGATTCTTCACCAATTCCGGAACATCTAGTACTGTAGGCGCAGAGGTCGTGAGAGATTCTCCGGTTGTGTCCTCGGAGGCAGTGACCGCGTCGGAATCCGGCAAGTAAGTTATTTTTTCCTCACTTTTTTGTATGTACTCGTAACCCGGTAGTGTTTTACCGTAAAAGAAATTTCCAGTAAACGGTTCCATACGCACCGGTTTAATATTACGCGGGTTATATTTAACACGACTACTTTTTCCCACATCACTCACAGATTTCTTGCACTTTTTGTCACGGAGCTTCCCTCTTTCGAACAGAGATATTTGGTTAGCGTAGTCACTGAAGAGTGTGGAATCAGATGCGGCTCTGACGAGTCGTTTCTTCTTTCGCGGGGTGGGGAAATCGTTTTTTCTGTAGTACCACGAGTAGGAAGTACCGACGCTGAGATTCGCGGAAGATTTATGGAGGTCGTATTTTCCATATTTCATAGTGCAGAGGGAGGCGAAGTGTAACAAGCGACCGAGAGCCTGCACAGGCGTGCAGCTGGCGAATGAGTAGCATGCATTGCGTTCCGCTCGAGGGGCTGACGCAGTCGGTTGCGTGCGGTGCATCTAGTGCACTAGATAGACGTACTGAGCCGCCTCGCCACGAGCTGTGCGGCGGGAGGGACACATAAATTTAGCACACGCACTACATACATGGCAGTGGCACATTTGTTTTTTAGAGCGCAGCGATGGCATGGAGATATGCATGTGTTTTTATTGGAACTAATCTTCCGTGACAGAACGTGATTTGATCTAAATAACATCCATATCATTTGCTGCAATTTGCCAGGCCCTTTTGTTGTGATACTTATGGCGATAACTACAGCAGGAAGTTATCTATTATTATATTACATGTGTATCTAGTTTGAATAGTTTTATAGCTATTATTACGATGTATTGAAAGGACTTTCTTTACTAGTACTAATTGATGAGATGCACCTCACGTGCCCACAATGCGATTAACTTTGCCGGTTATGACAGTTTTAGTTTTTAAGGTTCGTTTAAGTGGTGTGTCATATAATAGCGTAGCCATATTGGGCAGAGCTATCACCACTGTTGAGTTACGTCGTCCTGGTACCAGAGAAAGGCGTGTTTGCTTTCGCTTCGTATTCCAATTCTGATACTGTTGCTGTTGTTGAAATCAGGATCCAATGAGAAAACGATCGTCACTAGATCCATCATGGATCTGGCCAATGGATCTTCTGAGATTGAACGAAAAAATTCCATATAAAACATATCGAGGCTGCCCCCCCTGTGCACCTCCAGCTCTAAAAATATTCACGGAGTAGACGGCAAACAAGTACCACATTGCGAAGCTAAAAGGAAAAAAAAAATATATACCACGTGGAGTCGCGATTGTCAAATTCGATTTTAGTTGTGTCAAAATTATTTATACATGTAGAGATTTTTTTTTTTTTTTGCAGAACAGCTTTAAGATTCTCATAGCCAAAAGGAATTTTAATGATAGTTTAGTTAGTTTAGTTCGGTATACAAGAGAATCGGCACCGCTATGTATAAATATCGAGAGTTGGTTCGACAGGTTAATGGTCTTGTTTATTTATATAGACACTAGCTTAAGCCCGCGGCTCCGCCGGCGTAGATGTCAGTTTTCGTTTTTAAAAAAATAGCCTATGTCCTTCTCCATATCCTAGGCTATATCTTTGCCAAATTTCATGACGATCGGTTCAGCGGCTTAGGCGTGAAAACGTAACATACAGACAGACAGACAGACAGACAGATAGACAGACAGACAGACAGACAGACAAAGTGACTTTCACATTTATAATATTAGTAAGGATTTCGGCGCATGACATCACGCGACAAAAAGTGTGAGCATCCGTTTCAATGAGTTACATCCTTTAGCCTGGCATCTGGGCCGCAAAAAATGCAACACTGTAACTGGCAATGATTTGTCAGCTGTTATGGAATTCCTTATCCGATTTATAATTTTTTATATTAGATTGATTAATAATGCTTATTTGTCGAATTCTGCATGTTAACGTAAATTTATAGTTGTCATCGTTTCTGAGGCTATTATTGAGCTATGGAGGTTTCTTACGGTTATCTATTTGTGTTAGTGTAAGTTGTGTGGGCACTTACAGAGAGTATAGAGCCGAGTTCCTGTACGTAGAGCCGCTCGGTTTGCATGAGCTCGGCCAGCACATGACCGCGCCGCGCCCGCCGCGCCTCTGCATCTTCTCCGCCCGAACTCTCCGAACCACCTGAAGTCTCCATCTGTTCATCACAATAAAACGATATTTTGTACTGCATTATCAACTTAATCATGGTACAATACATACATGTTGTTTCGAAGTTGGTATACAGTAGGTGAAATAACATTACGTAAAGTATATATTTTTTGTGATTAAGTACTACATAGGTATTATATTAATGAAAGTTTGGCAAGGAGCAAAAATCTACTCTATAAGTAAATACGTACCGACTACAGACATAATCACATAATTAAGTACTTACATATACTTAGGTATTTGGCTACAGAACTACATTATAAAGTCAAGATAGAAGCAATTATTGGAAAAGGTCTATAAAACCGATTTTCTTTTCCTTAGTCATTGTAAATAGGTACTTAAAGCTTACGCACCACTTTCTTTTGTAATGTGTAGTTGTCTATCCCATTTCTTTTGTTGCTCATATATACAACTAGCTTTTGCCCGCGGCTCCGCCCGCGTGGATGTCGGTTATCGCGTAAAAAAGTAGCCTATGTCCTTCTCCATATCACAGGCTATATCTCTGCCAATTTTCATGACGATCGGTTCAGCGGTTTAGACGTGAAAACGTACAAACCGCTACATACATACAGACAGACAGACAGACAGATAGACAGATAGACAGACAGACAGACAGAGTTACTTTCACATTTATAATATTAGTATGGACTAATTTTGATTTGACTTTGTTTAAAAAAAATTGTTCTGTACTTTGTAAACTACATTAGTAGTAACTGGTAGGTACCTACTGCTTTCAAATATATAATAATTATGTATCAGCCAAATTAGATATCAATCAATATAATTTAAAGTTTTCCCCTATTTCATGAATACCAAAATCAATATGTAAATTTTTTAATTTAGCTTTTAATGTTATAGGTTCTGCTTAAGGTGCTCCCTCACTTGGAGCATTCGCCTGTAATGTAACGTTACAGAGTCGAGCATTACACCAGTGAGAGAGGAGAACCGACCATTACAGTGCGCAATATGTAATGTTACAGATTCGTGCATTACATTGGTGAGGGAAGAGAACCGACCATTACAGTGCGCAAGTTGATGATACTATGTGTAATATATTGATACAACTTGTGACAACATTTTAAATTTACTTATGGTTGATTCTTTGTAAAATATCCAAACCGCCTGTATTTCGTCGGTTTTGAAATAATTCATGACCAATATCGTTTCTTCTGTCTTTTTTTTTTCGTAAATAACAATGTCGAATCAATATTGCCACGCTCAGCACAACGACCGCTTCGTCTAACAGTGTGGAATCAACTAAATGCTCAAAATTAAATCTAATGTTACATTACAGGCGAATGCTCGTCAGTCAGGGAGGCAGTATTGTAATGTAATGCTCAAAAAGAATCTGAAATGTTACATTACATGCGAATGCTCCAGGTGACGGAGTACCTTTATACTTAGTTACTATTTCAGACTTTTATTATAATTATAATATCTTGACTCTAACTGCTTTCTTAATTAACATGTCCTATCTAAGAGTCCGGGTGCTTTGTAACTCAAGAAGTTGTTTAAGGTAGGAAGGTCCTGTATAAGGACCTTCCTACCTCAGAAACCTTTCTCTATTTAAGATTGTGCATTTTATTAACAAGGGCCTATGATATAAATAAATAAAGATTTATGATTTTAACATATGTAGGTATGTAATATCGCTCCCATCATTGACTACGCTGATGCCTGTTGTTTGGATGCCACTGAGGAGCTTTTAAATAAACTTGAGCGTTTGCAAAATATATGTATTCGTTTTGTTTTTAACCTTAAAAAGTATGATCACGTTTCTTTCTATCGCAAGATACTCAAGTGGCTCCCTATTCGACTTCGCAGGAACACTCGAATATTGTGTCTGCTATTTAACATCCTTCACAACCCTAAAACGCCATCCTATCTGCGACAACGCTTTTCCTACGATCGTCCTTCGGATGCACCTTGCAGGTCGCATGTTAGAAATCTCCTTAGACTCCCTCCCCACTCATCCGACTTCTACTCCTACTCATTCACTGTGCACGCGGCTCGGTTGTGGAATTCACTGCCACCTGACATTAGGGACTGCCAAACTGTTGCAGCCTTTAAAAAAAGAGTAAAAGATCACTATCTTTCCACTTCGTCATAGTTGCATATTATTATGTATTTATTATTTTCCACTACATTGTAGTTCTAAGTATATATTTGAGTGATATTTATTTGAGAAGTATGTATGTACCTAAGTATATTCTCTTATTGTATGTTTATAAGTATTTATATTAGTGTATAACTATTTTGATTTTATGTATATCTTTTATTTTATTTTTTCTCTTCTACACTTACACACGTTGTCTACATCTCTATATCTACTTTCCTATCGCAGGTATGCTGGAAGAGATTTCATTAGAAATAAGCATCACCTTTGTATTTGTACGTATTTTTCTGTTCCTTTCTTCTTGTCTGTTTATATGTGTGTACATAAATTGTTAAATAAAAAAAATATGTCTGTGGTAGAAAACTACCAACTTTGAACACAACACTGTAAACACAAATAGATGCTTCTCGATGTTGATGATGATCAACTCTGTTGTTTTACGTACATCAAGTGTAAGTAACACAATATAGATGTAATCACCGTTTTCAGCAAACAATAGGGTAGCCTTTTCAACACTAGCTAAATAACTACCTGTAATCAATTTGTCCACAATAGGTAATAGCTGCGCAAATATGCGAGTACCTCTGAAAGCCTCATGAAACGCACAAATTAAATAAACCTAGAAAGCATTTGTATCATTCCGTCTTTTTGGAGTTTTATGTTATATGCTTTATATTTAATGCGTGATTTTTGTGAAAACACTTTGAGACAAGTTACTTTTTGACATTTTTGTTGTTGATAGCTAAAATATCGACGACGTTCGTCTTGACATTCTTAAAATTTAAAAAGATTAGGGCAGAGGTCTGTTACTTGAACGTGCATTAGCAAACGAAAAAGATTTTAAGGACTAATCTCTGGTAGGTTAGACTAAATAATTAGGTAAGTCATTTGTGCTGATATTAGGAAATCCAATGAGCTTTTCTCAACAAAAATATGTAATACCCAGGTAACAATAGACGCATAAAACGTGTAAACCGTCTTCCGTTGTGTGAAGTCTACTGACAATAATAATAAGCTTGTTACTCAAGATTGGAATTCAGCTGAGCAACAGTTAAGTAAACTCTTGTTTACGGTGAACAGGGCTTCAAGTCTGCTATTACAATAGTGTCAGAATGGTCTCGCCATTGTGAGTATTTGACAGTGTTTGTATGGCAAATCTGTCAAAAACTCACAATGAAGAGACCATTGCAACGTTTGTACATTAGTAGACTTGGCCCCCAGCTAACTTGTTGAGTGCTAAACTTTATAGGACGACATTATAACGCTTATTTAAGTGTGCACCTTAATTACTTACAGGTTTATGTTGTTCGGAAAAATCTTTAACAATTTTATAACCAGTTTTGAGCACAACGTTTAACGTATCCATAGTTAACAAACAACTTGACTGTTATCACAAAAATAAACACACGTATCACAATAATCACTTAAGTTGTCCACTGTAAAGTATTTTCTAGATTATTTTGAAGTGTAATCAGTTTGTTGAAAGTTGTACCCGAGCACATGGTGTCTGTGTCTGTTTAACGTGTGTAAGGATAAGGAACTGATGGCACTGGGCCGGGATGAGAAGGGGCCGCGGGAATACGTTGGGACCGTAAAAAAACTTGTAGCCTCCACTTTTGTGAAACTGGCACGGTAGATGCTCTACTTTATTTATATATACGGCGATAAAAGGGACATCGACGGTTAGCCGTATAAAAAACTTGTCAACCATGTAGCCCCGTTTTATGTTTGATTTATTTTTATGAATACGTTAATGTTTCACAGGAATAGATGCATGGTTGTAAATTCAGTCGGATGAACCAACGTGAAATTAAATAGCACGTGCTATTTATAAAGACTAATAGATGCTTAGTATAGGGAAATGTTTCTAAACTGTAGGGAACTGCGTTTAAATTGTATACGAAATGTAGTAAAAGTGTTGCGTCAATTTTGAAGTATTCTATAGGCTAATGACGAAATCACATTTTACGAAATAGCTACAATAGCTATACACCATATCTGGATGTCTAAAGTAAAATAGGGTCCGTCCATTAATCACGTGATGATTTTTTTTGCATTTTTTAACCCTTGGTGGAAAGTAGTGAGGTTTAAGACTAAAAAAAACCACGTGTATTTTTTAGTACCTACCTACAAAGAATCTTTAAAATGTTTAGAATATTTTCTTTAAATACAGATATAAAGTACTAGCTTTTGCCCGCGGCTCCGCCCGCATAGATGTCGGTTATCGCGTAAAAAAGTAGCCTATGTCTTTTTCTATATCCCAGGCTATATGTCTGCCAAATTTCATGACGATCGGTTCAGTGGTTTAGGCGTGAAAACGTAACAGACAGACAGACAGACAGACAGAGTTACTTTCACATTTATAATATTAGTATGGATATCTAATTTTATTCTGAAACCATGATAAAAATGTCTAGACAGAAAGGTTGCAGTTTGTTTTTGACTGGCATTTATAAAAATAATATTAAAGGAATGGTGTAATCATGCGAAAAACATGCGAGTCAAGGTCACACTACACGCCGCTTTTCGGTTTAGAAATCGCGCGTATGACGAAAAAATAAATACACGTGATATTTTACTACACCCTTCTCCGCCCTTGTGATATTTCCTGATTTTTGCCAAACCCCTTCCCCCCCTTTCGAGCCTCACGTGATTAATGGACAGCTCCATATGTAGTTGGTTTAGCCGTTTCTCAAGAAAACTCAGACTTGCGGTCTCACTCGTTTCGATTGCGAAAACAAAATTATAGCATTCGTGTGAATTCTAAAAGCTTTGCTGCTTACATAACAGTTGAAGATGCTTGTTTTTGGGTTACTAGCAGATAAACAAGATCAATCATTCGTGTATTAGGCAGCTGTGATGTATGACAGATGGGCTTGTAGACACAGATAGAATGCTAATTATGGATTGGAAATCCTACGGATTGACAACGTATTTGATTTTCGTATAAAAACTCTAAAAACCCAAGTACTCGCAGAACAGGTACTTAACGAGATAAGAGCAAATTACAAGATGTATTACTACAGATTACTAGGCTTACTACAATTTTCTCGTGGTCCTACTATTTTGTCCTACCAGTAGGTCTACGAGAGTATGTTATTGCTGTTGGTCCTACTGAAGTTTTGAAACCAAAATATACCTCCTGGTTGTTTTATTAACACCATTAACTAATTCTAATTGAGATTCTAGAATGTTATCAAGTAATTCATTACTAAAATATTAATGAGATGTATTTTTTTTATTTTAATAAACCATCTAATGCAATATTGTAATTTTTATTTGTATTTATTATCAATGAAAAAAAAATTTTTTTCATTTATACCAACATGGTCACTTTGGCTTTGGCAACTTGTTATAAAAGCGGATACTGTTTATAAGAAATGACTAGCTTGTTTTAGTTTGTTATCACAATTTCATGTTTTCTACGTGAACTTATTATGGAAATCGCTTCTCATCTTGAAAAGTCCTAAGTTTTTGCGAACATACAAAATGCTTTCTAAGATATTAAGAGAAGGCAGTATGACGACAGAAACAGATCCCCCACACCTAATCTAATTTCTTTGTACCTACAGGAGGTATATTTTGGTTTCAAAACTTCAGTAGGACCAACAGCAATAACATACCCTCGTGGACCTACTGGTAGGATAAAATAGTAGGACCACGAGAAAATACCCATTACTAGTTAGTTTTCAGATACTCATTTATTATTATGAAGTAGAGCAGTGTTCCTGTTGGTGGCAGTACAACGGTAATAAAGGGCGGCGCGGCGTGCAGCTACGTGCGCCATCACTACACCAAGCACGTTGTATGGACACCCGTCTATGTCCGAGTGTGTGTCTACACGTCTGTACACGTGTTTGTAGGCCACCACCACCTGCCAACATCTTCGTAGTTCGAAGGGTATCTTTCTACATGTTTTGAACTCAACGCTATTGATCTCAAATATTCAAGTCGAGGTTTATTATATTCTTTTTTATCTCGTTTCTCCGAAACATCTGTGGATTTCCTTTGTTTTGTGTATGGTTCGGACATGAGTTTGAGCACGTGCTGGTGGGAATATTATTAGTTTGTAGCTGAGAGCAAAGCAGTCAGATGTAGTACGTGACAATAGGTTTTGGTATAAAAGATCAAGGCTAAAAAGGCTGTAAGTATATCCCGTCTATATTCAATTCGAATAGGTAATCATGATGATGTAGAGCGAATAAATGATTCATTATAATTACGTATAAGCTATTAATATTTGCTTACTAACATGTAATTAAAAAAATATTCATCTGTTTGGCGATTTATCATTATCCTGCCTGTTATTATATTGAGGAATATTTGAACTATATTATGTTATGTATAAGGTATCTAGCTCATTGTAAATAATGTGTTTAATTATTATATTCATGATTGTATTAATTATCATTTGAAGTAAAATATGCATTTATGTTTTGCCTTATTTTGTAGATTAAAACTCATTTTATTTCAATATTTTAGTACTTTATGAATTGGAAATCACATCAAAATAAACGTCTATGATGATGTAATGGCCGTCGGGTTTAACATTGTTAATATCGTAAAAGCCTATTAATTTTATGGTAAAACATAATTTTCAACCCAAAATTAACGAAGTTCACGGCACAATTTACTCGCGTCCCGCAGCCACCTCAACAACAAAAATGCACGCTTGAAGAACCTCGCCTTAACAAAATTACTCCCCAGTAAAAGCTAGTCGTTTTATAATGTCAGAGTCGTTAAAACTTTCGCGTGAAAAGTCAAGGCATTTTTAAAGCCATTATTTTTTAAATGTTTCGTACACGTATACTCCATTTGAAATAATATTAGACATAAAAAAAAACGTTTTAAACAGTCCGTGCAACCGATTTTGACTTCTATTCCGTAAGCATAAGGAAGGCATTAAAAGTAAAAAAGTGGTTACAATACCAACTGTTTACTGCAGCTGCCATTTGTCATGCCGCCAACGCAATAGAAGTCAAAATCGGTTGAACGGACTGTAAAAAAGGTTTACTTGAATGTCTAATCTAATTCCAAATGGAGTATAGATGCAATCATTCCTAAGCTAAGGTATATTTTTGGCTACCCGTGAAGTGGTTTGCTTAGATAGGTAGATGAGAATAAAATACAGTGTAGATAAAGGGCAGAACAGTACAAGTGAAGGGCAACCTTGATTTACAGTTTAAATCTTACTACTGGCTGAATTAGAATAGATTTTCATTAGGTATTAAAATAATATCAAATAATTCACATTCCAGATTGTTCTTGGTTTGTTATCATATCGCAAGCGAGATTTGATGCGGTGTGAATGAAAATATGGCGGCTTTATTAATCCATGACCCTCGGCAGTAAATGCACTTGAACTGATTGACCATTTATGCGTTCAATTGCCGCGCGGCGGCTGCGCGCACTCCGTAAGCTGTGATTCACTATGGACTCGATGAACCCAGTGTGTGATGCACTCATTTAATTAGCAATGACTGTCTACAATGTACCTATACATAGTAATATGAAGCCATCCTTTTGTGAGAAGAGGCGATACTTTTTTGGGTGTTAGGTTATAGATATTATTAGTTGTTGACATCACTTCGTTTACACGCCGCTGTTACCTAAGTTTTCTTACAAATAGCATAGTCATTTCAGTCACTTGAAAGGAACTCTATAATGGATTATACCAGGGGGCCAAGTCTACTAATGTACAAACGTTGCAATGGTCTCTTCATTGTGAGTTTTAGACAGATTTGCCATACAAATACTGTCAAATACTCACAATGGCCAGACCATTCTGACACTATTGTAATAGCAGACTTGAGGCCCAGATCGTTTGTATTTTTATCTACGCCCATGCTATAAATCCTCTATAAAAGTTTCTGAAACAGTTAGCTTATTGCCAACATTAAAACACCCAGTGTCATAGTAACCATAATAGCATCCAAACGGGAGTTATAATGTTGTACTGAATTTCATAATACAACTCCTTTGCTTTTACGAGGATGATGATCCCTTCCTTACTCATCTGTTTGATAAGTAAGGAAGGGATCATCATCCTCCCTTCCATTCTCACTACTCAATTCGTGGTATCTTTATGAATTTCAAAAAAAGAACATTGTCACGCACGCGCGTTTCACTATACTATACCATAGCGTCGTATCCCGCCATTTTTGTTCGATATTAGTATTGCAAAAACTGTTTCAGAACCTTTTATAGAGGATTCATGTCATGGGTGTAGATAAAGTCTTGTATGCAACTGTAATAATTAGGTATTAAAACACTCATGTGATACTATTATCACACTCGTATTTTAATACCCGTTATTATAAAACTAATCTTCTTTCGTTTTCATTATGATTTTATTGTCTAGTAGTAAAGCCAATTATTCCAAACGATAGTGGCAACATTGGTCTCCCAGTGAATAGAGTGAAAACCAAGGTAATGATTGTGGATCGAGCCGGGAAGCTATCAAATGTCACCTGCAATATTCCTGATTGATTTTATTGCGATTATCGTCGACCACTACACCTACCTTGGCTCGCAAATCTGCAATGATAGTAGCTGTGTCCCCGAAATAAAAAGGCGTATTGGGATGGCCGAAGATGCTATGACCCGTTTAAATAACATTTGGAAGAAGAGAGGAATTGGTATCAAAACCAAGATTAGATTGATACGAGCCCTAGTATTCCCTATCTTCCTGTATGGAGTAGAAACGTGGACGATTTTGTCCCGAGAAAGACAAAGGGTTGATGCATTTGAGATGTGGTGCTGGAGACGAATGTTAAGAGTACCGTGGACTGCCAAACGCACCAATGCATCGATCTTAACCCAGCTTCGAATAAAAACTCGCTTGTCGACCATATGTCAACAACGCATTCTCTCCTATTTCGGCCACATAGTATGCAGAGGCGATGAAAGTTTGGAAAAACTGATTGTGGTTGGGAACACCGAAGGCAAACGATCGCGCGGTCGTTCACCAACACGGTGGACCGATCAGGTGAAGGAATCATCGTCCTCTAAATTCTACACGGTGGTAAGGGATGCGCTGGACAGAAACAGTTGGAGGCGAATCATCCACTCCAGATGCAACTCCGAAGCTGACCACGATCCTCAGACTTGAGGGACCAACCACAGAGAGAGAGAAAGCCAATTATTTTTTTATCGTTTGTCGTCGTAATCTGTTTATGATTGTGTTGTTAGTTATACCTACTCGTAACATTCGTAAATAATTAGCTTCTTCTACGCAGCACTAGCGCAACTTCTACGCGGCCCTACGCAGTGAATTCGCAGCGCCTATGCTTTCCTACGAGCGCTACGAATGCCTACAAGCGCTACGCGCGCCTACGCCTGCCTACGCGCGCCTGCGCTGCGTCTACGCGAAGTCTAGGCTGGGAAATTGTTCAGTTCGGAGACACTAACAGTTTTTTTTTATCTAGGGCATCTCAGAGTTAACCTTGAGAGGTTGAAACTTAATGCCTCCAGCCAGGGCGTAAAAACTTATAATCTAAACGAATGCGCGCTAAGGGCAACCCCTGTGGGGTACGAACCTCGACTTAGGGCAGAGTCGGAGGGAGGATGGCAAGGGACCGACAGTGGCTGGATAAAATCCGGGTTATGATTATTATCAGGGGTATTTAAAGCTGGCTCAGCTATAGTGCGGGCTGGCGCTTCGCTTACGAGCAAGGGTCGGGGAGGCACTAACAGTATTATTAATATCCTTTTATACATAAGTTCATAGTTTCCACATTTCTTAACCCTAGCTCACTAACCTTAGTTTTGAGTAGCGTTATCACTAGCCATTCGTACATTTTACGACGGATTAAACATCTATGTTTATTTAATCAACTTCATTTATGACACAAAACGACATTAATTAGCAGTTTTAGTTTTCACTTTATCCAATAACATATCTGTTTTAGAAATAACCTACATTGAACAATGATTGCACATAAAAACAATATGCTCCCTGCAAATCGTTTTTTTGCAGCCCTTGCACAAGTTCGTAGTTATACGACTTTTTTTGCGGCTGCAAGTTTTGCGAGTTCTGGGAACAACTCGGCTAGAACTTTTCATGATCTAGTCTACAATTTTCAATATCTCTGCGATGATTTGCTTCAAATTTCGTTGCAAAGTTAGTCTGAAATTTTACGACGATCATACGATATATCCCGATCTAATAAGCGTGCATCCGCAATGAGTGATTGTGATATTAGAAACGGGTGGGGTTGTGGAGGTCGGGATTTTACCAAAACACAAAATGCGCAAGGTACGCATCGTAATTTTTAGACGACTGCCCAAAAAAAAGAGTGTTATGTTTTCAGGGTTCATGTATGTTTGCGAGTTTCTTTATTCCACCATAACTTCTAAACGGCTTAATCGATATCAATGTATATATCGTTAGAAGCGTTGCGTTATCCCGGGAAACATAGGCTAGTAAAAATTAAAAAAAAAAATTGTGGAAGAGCCATGATTCGTGAAAAAAAAAAACGTTCTTTTTTTTCTCATAAAATTTGTATAAGTACTACAATAGTTAATTTAAAAAAAAAAAAAAACTGAATACCAATCTTATCAGCGAAGTGTTCCAACGAACCGTCCCCAGACTGCAATGAAAAGATTAGTTTTCAGTTTTCCACTTTTGGGCACAATGGCTAAACCGCCATTATGCCCAAAAGTGGAAAACTGAAATTGGACAGTAAATTATTATAATCTATTTAGTAATTACCTTGTGCCCATTCAACACTAAAATAATTTAAATTGTTTTTAATTTTTTAGTTCAATTTTCTTATTCACTTTTTGACAAGCCAGGTGTGTTTTATTTATTTTTTTAATTGCGAATGGTTAAGTGACTCAGGGTCAACATTATTTCTTTAGGAAATAATTTGATTGAATTAAGGTGATTTCTTCCATTGTCTGTATAAGAAGAGGCCTTTGCTGTCATGTTTTAAAATCAGCTTAGTATATTAGTGCGAACGCGACGACTGAATAGCTTAAGCAATATACAAGACCCAAGTTAACTGTTCCAAATGAGTAGCAAAGTACGAGTATGCAAATTATTATTTATTCTAATTCTTTGGCACCGTTTTCCACTTCCGCGTTATGTTAAAATCATGGTTGACGTTAGCGACTGAAGAAATAAGCTTATTAGATAATTGTAGTCTCCGAGTATTACAGATTATGGGGTGTATTCATAAACTTTGCTTAAAGTTAAGTGACGTTCAAACGTCCAAAATGTATGGTTAAACAGTCGCTAATCATTACTTAACTTTAAGCAGCGTTTATAAATAAACCCCTATATCTATAAATATTTAAATTAATCTCATAACATAACAGTTTCAGGCGATACAATAACCTGTGTACTGAAAACAATAAGAAAACAAAGAGTACCAGGAGAGGTAGGAGGTGAGTTTGTCATATTTTCTTACTCGTAGAACACTAACTAAACTCCATTTATTATAAAATTAGACAAATAACTGTTCTCACCCTTTCGTTATTTCGATGTAAACGTTTAATAAGCTCCGTTATTTTACGATAAATACAAAGCACTATTTACCGTTTAGATTTAATAAATAATTCTAAAGTGCAGTAATTTCAACAATATTACACAATAACTGTCGTTATTTAGCCGTTATTTGTCTAATGCTATAGTAAATGGAGTCTATACCCGAAGTCTCAAATTCAGATCATTTATGTAAACAAAGGGGATAACATATCAAAAAAATATCTTCGTAATGGTAATTCACATAAAATGGCGAAAAAAAAGGTTTCAATTTCTTTTAAGTACTGAATTTAAGAAATAATAATTAAAAAATAATGATGCCGTAATTATTTTTATAAATTTTCGGTTTAAAACAAAGTTATTAAAAAAAGGAGATTTTCTGGTATAAAATATTTTATGATACTGGTAACAATGCAGGAGATCCAAACATTTTCAAATTTTTTTCATCTTTTATTTTTTTTAATGTATGTAGCATATCTAGCCACATTTTGGATGAAAACGGCTGTAACCTGTTTCGAGTGGAAATCGATTTTGGGAGGCCTACGTCTAGCAGTGGACTTAAAAGGGCTGATTATAACGATCTTAGGCCGTGTCTCCGACACACTACATAAAACATTGTTTAGCAACGGTATTTTGTTTGCATAGTTCTTATAATTAATTTACTTTAATTTCATAGATGATTATTTAGAAAAACAAAAATGATAAAATGTTTTGCACCACTGTCCAGTCATTTTGACAGTGACATTTCTTGACATTACTTTGTTTACATAAATTATCTGAATTAGAGACTTTGGGTATAGTTAAACTGTGACATGACATGTAACACAAAACGCGAGTTTCTTAGCATAATCCCAGGAACAACAGTTGTAAATGCGTGGTGTAACTGGAACACTCTCCCGTTACGCCGACCGTTACTGTAATCACGGTTATATGGAACCCAAGTTACTTTACAAGGAATTAATATATTTTAACAAGTAAACCTTAACAACTAGTGATTGGAGCCTCCTTTTAAGTAGATAAGCCTGTGTATGGAAGAGCCGAGTCTCATAACAACAATTTTTCATTTTCTTTTTCATATATGAAACATATCTTAATTTTTATGTTTATTTTATTTTTTTGAGTGATATCCAAAGTCAAAGTCAAATCATTTATTTCAAATAGGCACGAAGATGCACTTTTGAACGTCAAAAATTACATGAATAGTTAATTGATTCTAGTTGCGCCTTCCAAAAGGTAGTTATGTATGGAGAAGATTCAGAAATCCTGCAATTATTAGAAGCCAGCTGTGGTTTACTGGACCACGCATGCCGCTGATGATGTCTAAGGCGCCATCTCCACGGGCGAGAGAATCGCGGCGATATTCACGCTGGGCCTTCAAATAATCGCCGCGATGATAACGCCGTGTGGAGATTGATTCATAGACGTTCTATTGAATTTGATGGCACGGCGAGACTATCGCCGCGATTTTCTCGCCCGTGGAGATGGCGCCTAAACTAAATGCTAGGTATACGTTAAACGTTTGAGATACTACATTGATTTATCGATTTAATATTTATGAAACTGTATGTTGAACCTATATAGTTTATTTAATTACTGTGTCCGCTAGAAAATATATCTGCAAAGTATAAATTGATGCCTTCTAATTTGATTCATCGTTTGACCATATTTTATAATTGTTATAGTATTTTCCGTTAAGGCCCAGATATATGCCAGTGACCTTGAGTGGTTAGCTTGCGTGTTCTGTACTGAGCTCACGCAACGCGTCGTACGTCCAGCCCGTAATAGGATTCACCCATCCAGGGGCGCTGTCCCAAATCAGACACATTATTAAAAAAAATACGCTTCCTAGATTTTGCGTGATCCTCAGTTTTTTATCTGCGTTAGGCATAACTTTACAAATAAATTTCACTATGTAATATATGTAAATATAATCTAAAATATTCACATATTAAGTTATTAAGAAAATACTCTAATTTAATATATATTTTTTCCAAATCATTAACACTACTCGTTTAGATGTGATCTTCAGTATAAAATCATTAAAAGTCGGTTATCACTTATCTTGAAGATGTAAAACGTGGATACATATTTGGAAATAGTTTATTTTATTTATTATTATACTTATGGTCCGTATTTTTCTAGACAAGTTACATAAATAGTCACATACATAATAGATTATTAGGTAACTGGGTAAGCGTGCCATCGATAATGCTCGACAGATTTTTTTGTGAGCGATTTTATTTATTCTGAGTTAAGTTATGAATGCACATAATTATGTCATGTTCACATAATTTAATTCAAATATAAACAATTTGTGACAACGCAATCAATTACTGCGATTTAAAAACTGAATTTGAGACGAAAGATAAAATATATATTATATTGTATCTTTTGTAATATCTTCATACTTTTTACTACTTAAGGCTCATACAAACTAGTGCGATATCGCGAGCGCGACGCGACACTAGTAGCACAATTTCTTTATCGGTGACTGTCGCGCCCGCGATATCGCGCGAGTCTGTACGAGCCTTTACTGTACAATTAAATTTATCGAGCAACAGTAGGTAGCTTGATAGTCATGAAAATTATACTTTAATTGCTTTTATTATTGCACTAAGTGGTCATTGATTATCCAAAAACTGAAACAACAAAGTATGTATGTATGTATGATTAAAATAACTCGTGTACTTAGCTTGTAATGGCTGAGTCTAGACTTCATCACTAACAGGGATCGTAAATATCCGTATTCTGTTAGTTTGTCATACAATTTTAGCAGGTAATGAGGTAGATAGCAATTTTAGCGTCACACGATATTTCAGTGATATGTGGTTATTAGTACCTACCTAGTTATTATACAAAACAGGAAGGAACTTCAATCTTGCGGACGAGATTTTTGATAAAAGCTTAACACACGCTAGTGTTGTATGCCATGTTAACTAACCTTATATTTCTTTCGACGGAGAAGCGAGTTAAGCATTGTGTCAGATGGAAAAACGGCAACATGTAAACATTTGGCGTAGGCCGCGTAGGTGGCAGAGGTAACATTTTCATTATTTTGTCTCCTTCTATTTTACAATGAAATCAATTAATGAGGAAGCGTGCATTAATCAAGATTAGGAATACTGGTGAATAAAGAACTAAATAACAGATAACAAACTTATAATAGGGATCATTAACGAGGACAATTGGACAGTAGTAATCACCATTTTAACGATACAGTTTAAATAAAAGGGAAATAAATGCACCAGGTTAGTGACGATACATTAGTAATATCGAATAAACACTCACTGAGTTAAGTTTCCACGAGAGCTCTTCCACAACTTGAGCCCATCCCATTTGAAAACTCTTCACCCTGGGCGGATTAAAATGTGGCGTAGATCTGATCTCTACCTTCGGCGATGTAGGTGTGGAGTCGTTACTCGAGAACCCAATTTCGGCTGTCGATGCCGCCTTTGGTTTCACCGAGGCAGGTATCGAGTTTTTACCCGAGACTCCTATTTCGACCTTTAATGCCACCCTCGGCTTCGGCTTAACACGTATCGAGTCATTACCAGAGACCACCGTTTCGAACTTCAATGCCGCCTTCGGCTTCAGTAACTCAGGTATCGAGTTCTTATCCGAGACCCCCGTTTCGAACTTCGATGCCGCCCTCGGCTTCGGCAAGTCAAGTATCGAATTCTTATTCGCGACCTCCGTTTTGAATTTCGATGCCGCCTTCGGCATCGGTAAGTCAGGTATCACTTTCTTATCCGCGACCCCCGTTTCGAACATTGATGCCACCTTCGGCTTCGGTAAGTCAGGTGTCGAACTATTATCACAGACCCGTATTTCGTCTGCCAATGCCACACTCGATTTCGATGAAGCAGGAATCGAGTTCTTACTCAAGACCCCCATTTCGAATGTCAATGACACTTTACTGTTCGTCACAACACTGTCACTTTCCGATACTTCAGTTGGTCCTAATGACGTCATTGTAACATTGCTAGTTCTTTAAAACTCCGTGTGGCACAGTTGCCGCGTTCACCAACAAACGTAACTAAGTTTGTGCATGAAGAATGTATGCATTTTAATAATAAACAAACAAATGTCATGAGCTCATAAAGATAATTTAGTAATCTCATTATTTGCAGATAAGTAGGTAAATTGTGTTAGATATAATGGGGTCGAAGTGTATTCTTCCGGTAATAATTAGTGATATTTGTAACCACTGGGATACAAGGTATTGATAGTGGAATTGGATTATGGTTTATTATAATCCCTGAGTTTAATATTCGTTAAAAGACTTTGATTGAATATCCTAGCTGGCATCTAAAAATGTGAAAGTGTTTTAGACAAGTCGGTGACGATATATGAATTTCAACGTTTTATCAAGCTATAGTACATATTGTTTTTTAGTATCGATAATTCAACTGGCTTAAGGCAAATTCACGACAACGATACTACTTACAATAACAGTTCAAACCATAATCTCTTGGAATAATTTAAAATACAATAAATATTATTAATGATCATATATTACTCAAAATCAGTACTAGGTTAGTACTTCGTTCGTTGAAGTTATGAAAAAGATATAGCCAGTAATCAACAAACGGATGACGAAAATATCGAAACTGTCGGAAATGAATTCGATTGACCTGGATGATGGCTCGTGGGCTCGTTCATACCGTTCCGCGACTGTGTTTTTGTTAGGCTCGATCACGGAGTAATCAAAACAACCGGTCTCGTGGAAACGAGCAAGGAAGTGGGACAGCGTTGTAGAAACTCGAAACTACATGCGCGCCGACATACAGACGACCTTCAGATTTGAATAAAATGAAAAGCTAACGACCGAATTCTCAAAACACTCTCTACAGTGCAATGGTGGTCGAATGCAAAATAGGTGTAAGGAACATTTTATTTATTGAAGGTATAACGCTGTTACTTAATTATTAAACAAGCAAACGAAAAATAAGTAATTAAAAGTAAATCATCACGTTATATAATGTAGAATCATCATAAACTTAATTTATATTTATCTCGTCAGTTATGCTTATGATCATTATACAATAATCATATGAACTTTAATATCAAAACAGTGTCATAAACGAAACATTTAATTATTGGAGGCATCTGAATACATAAAACATAGGGTAGGATGTACTACGGAAGTTCAGTTACATCATATACGAAGAAGAGACGGATATAATTGGTTTGAACTGTGACCTAAAACGAGGCACTACGGCAGACTTTCACAGGCCAGCGTTTTGAAGTCTCGAATGCAGAGAAATAAATTCGCGTCCGCACAAGTAGAGTTATTGAGTGTGTTGAATATTAAGGTGAATTACTCGTATTACCTAAAGTTGGATGATGGGAAGGGGTCAAAAGGTGGTATGAATTGATAAATATCATCATAATTTTATTATGGATCCGGACCGAACGAAAACACAACCAATGCACAGGACGAGACACATTATGGAACATGAGTAAGAGGATGCTGGTGATCTATAAACGACCCTAGTTAGTGTTCCTCAGGAATTTCAAGTCTTGAGAAACACTATCGAGGATTGTATCGGAACTACACGAGAGAGCAGTTTTTGAAGAACCCTACACAATCTTCAAATAAACCAAAACGATGGAAGACAAATCAAGATAATATGTATGTTATGAAAGCACGTTTATTCATAAAAACGTACATATATGCACATACACGTTAGAATATGCACAGCTAGAAATAAAAAAGGGGTTTTGTTACTGGTAACCCATAGTTTTACAGGCATTCATTACATATGCACGCATGTTCCATTAAGTCTCTTTTAACGTAATCATACACTGTCTCTTGAACTGGTTTCACCCGTTTTGCAAACTCTAGAACGATACTCTAATCAATACCTTCATGCATTGATGTCAAGATAATTCTGTTAAACCAGACTATATGAAAGTAATTGCATCATTATTCTCGTTTTAGACCACTATTTACTACAAGATATATTGGTATCTAAAATATTCTTAAGAGCGTTGTCACCGGTCCACTAGCGCCACTCCTTTAAAAACATATTATCTTGTGACTGAGAAGGAATTATGAAAAACGGCTCAATCAACTATATCGGTAAGTGTGTATAGAATTTTCTAATACCTTTTATAAAGTTTCATATTGAGACAGGAAGCAACAAAATACGATCCACGATCATTCCTATAGGAATGTGGCCGTTTTTATTTAGATCGAATTTTGTCGCGTCGTGACCGGTGACAATCCTCTTAAACGAGTAAATAGAAAGAATATTTTGTGTTTCATTGAAATAAGAGTACCCATTAACTTGCTTGGTTAATGTACGACTATACGAGTATTTCCGGGTGACATTTCGCTAGGCGAAAAAGTTCTACAACTACTTTCTACCGTCAATTGAAAATTACTAATGGACATGCTTTTGTCATTTATCCAGTTGCTTTCAGTCGTTAATGCTAAGCGTGAACATGATGCGTGCATTAGTGGTGAGTAGTGGTGACGGTTTTGCTGTGCGAAGTGCGACGATCATATCCGTTAAACCTGCGACACATGCAGCGAGGGAAATAGCTTCATAAAGTACACGTGTAAAAAGTTGCGGTGCACCAACGCATGGTTACAATCCCGTTAGCTCCGTGACAACAATGGAATTGATTCTGCGAAGATCAGCACAACACTAATAAGCTCATGTAACGCTATGAACAGTTACGGTGGGAAGTGGGAATTCATTACAGATTCATGTATGTACAGATTTATGTCACTTACAGCAGACAGATCAAAAGATTCACGAAAGTCGTCATGCACGATCGCAATAAGCTCACAACGGTATATTGATCGCACATGTAATGTACGAGTATTTGATTGAATGTGGGCCGTGAATTTTCAAGCATCCAATATTTTGTGAAAATCCGCTTCTTTGCCTTATATGTAAAGGAGCTGGATTAAAGGACAGGTACATTACAGGACAGGTTACATAGTAAGATGAACAAGAAGACTGTCTTTTTTTTCATTTTTTGGGTGGGAAATTATCAAATAACCTCTCCCGCTCTGGGCGGAGCGGGAGGGCGTGTCAGACTTTTACTGATTAAAACCCACCCGTGTTCCTTTAGTTGCCTGTGTGCCAGGGCCACGGTATCCCTTTCGGACAAACCCGCAACCCTGGCAGGAAGAAAACTGCCTGTTAGAAAAAAAAGAAAATTCAAGCTAGTTCTCAAATTATAACATTTTACTCCGATTTAAGGGTTTACAGATTACATAATATACTATAATTATATTGAATCGCCCCCAATGAAGTGAAATTTTTATACGACCTCTTTGCGGCGCAGTGATATATGATTAAAATTGATAAATGTTTAAGTCGAAGCCCAGAAGTCAAATAAGTTTACTTTCACTTGGACCCACGTATTCCGTTACAAGTGAGAAATCGGAGTTTGCAATTAAACCACGACGAACTGAACGAGTAATTTGTGTGATTGTCCAGTTTTAAACACAGGAAACGATTGTAGAATTACTACTAGACACGAAAGCACGTGCAAAGAAGAATAAATCTGATAAAATGATAATTGTTTTAATTTTTATAGATGAAACGATAAAAAAAATCATAGCGTGTATAAGTTGAAGAAAGTTTTTTTTTTTTTTGTTTCGTTCATAGTTTGCCTATGCATTAAATAATAGAGAATTGTATTTATTCAAAATGGTATTGAAGCTAATTGAATGCAGACGTGGCTGAATATTACAAGGATGTAAAGTACAAGCGCTAATAAAAACAAAATGATGAAACCCGACAAGCTCATAAAAATTGGCATGATGCCGCTAAGAAAGAATTTTTAACCACAGACCGCATCCTTGACGGCCTAGTTGAAACAAGTTGAACCGCCGGCGGACGAGAGCTGGGAGTATGGGAGGGAGGCTGAGCAAGCCTGACTATCTCATAAGGAGCGCCTGAAAGGGCAACGCCCGGCCACATGTAAACAAAAACAATATTAAATCCAGAAATAGAGCTGCCATTAATCAGGAATATGTAGATCATAATTTAAAACGGATTTCAATTATGCACAAGTTTGTATTTAAAAATAAACATTGAATAATAAGGTATAAATTAAATAAGGATAAAATCACGCATTCCCTGCGTGTTTATGTTTTCAAGTTGGTACTCGATGATATCAAACACGCTATTTGATAAATAGTCTATTAAGAAATTTAATAACCAGATTACCGAGAGCGAAATGTTTATAAGTTAATGTAATATTTTGAGTTAAAATACAAAGCCGTGAAACTTTGGTATGTCCATATGTGAATAGGCAACAATGAGCAAATCTGGGCAAATCATATCTGATGAGGCAAATAATGTCAAGGCACATCTGCTATCATTTGTCGCAGCGGAAACAATGCAAAATATTGTCCTGGTTAGTTAAACACTGCAAGTGTCTGGATTAATTAATTGTTTTACTGCAGTATTTGGAGTATCTTGCATTCTTAACGTATACAATCATTAAAACGCTATCGAGGTCGTAGACTGGTTATTTTGTACACTTTGCCTACACATTTAATTGCTGAATGTTTACTTCATAATTCGGCACTTATTATATGAATATGACGCGTACGTTACAGGAGCATTGAGAATTAATACAACACCGGTAGTGAGCGCGTTAACTGCAAAGCTATGTGTTAATGGCGATGCGTGTTTGTTTCTCAAACATATAGTTAGCACCTCTATGGACACTAAACAGCTCTTTGTTTGCTGTGCTTGCGCACAAGCGATAACGAAGGTGTATTCTTTTCTAAACTTGGATCAAAACACATTTTTCGTCACATCTATATCATCGTTGATAACAAGCGTCTTATTTGTTAGCATACAGCGATTTGTAGACATCTTAAAGTAAAGACAGTTTCAAAATTGTCATAAAGCAGTCGTATGCAAATCAGTTAAGACCTAATTATGATTTTATTGGAACGATCTAGAAACGTAGACCACTCCCGGTTCATGATCAATTTACTGCGAATATTTACTTTCACACTGTAACCCCAAAATCGGAAACATGTTCACTATAATGCAACTTTGTAAGGTCTTTATTACAATTATTCAATTTACACTTTTTTGTAAGCATTTTATATGTTAAAATGAATAATGTAATTTACACACGCGTGTGGACAGTACGGTGTCCAGGAAAACTGATGAATTAGAGTTAAATAACACTGTACTAGCTTTCCTTATTTGTCATTTTATAATCTATAAATACTAGCAATATTTAAACTTAATTCCTTCTATGATACCAACTGGTCAATATTATTAACCTAATCTGTTTGATAAAGTTGCGGGGAGTAATTTCCGTGCAGATCAATAAACAATTTGCTCACGTTGAGAATGTAGAAAGATTTTTTTCGTCAGAAAGCTACTTTGAAATGTTGTATACAGCCTAATATTCATCTCGTTGATACAAAATCGCGTGAGTTATCCAATACATAGAACGTGAAAGGCCACCATATGGTAATGTGGTTATTAGAAATCAGAAAACTGCTAGCTCGTACCGTTTTGACGTACGGCGAACTATTTCAAAACGATATTTTCTCAATCATTTGTTGTGTGTGATAATGATAATTTTTAATGCGTCTGTTATTTTATTATCATCGCGATTTCTCTTTCGATTTTCGCGTCGCAATGTTTTGCATAATTTGTTTCAAAAATCATAAACACCAAAGCAAAGCAAGCACGCTCTTGTAGCTTTTATTATTTATTTTATTGTTAAAAACGACCCAAACGTTTATCCCAAAAAACCAGACTAGGTAAATGCTTCAATCACACTATACAGACACCCAGTATAGACAAACTATTATGTCATGTAGTTCATGAGTAATTGCGCATTTACTCAAACATTTTACGTTTGCATTTTGACAATGAAAAAAAAAAAAAAAAAGATGATCAATTTCGAACGTGTGCGACATAGATTTTTTTTTTTTGCTGAGAAATTATCAAATAACTTCTCCCGCTCTGGGTGGAGCGGGAGGGTGGGTCAGACTTCTACTGCCTAAAATCCACCCGTGTACCTTCAGTTGCCTGTGTGCCAGGGCCACGGTATCCCTTTCGGACAAAGTACCTACCATGTCAATACATACAAAGTAGGTATATGAGTCACCATAAAAATGAAAATGTTTTCAGTACAAGTTCAATTAACTAAGGAACGAACGCAGTCATCAAATATCAAGATGATGTCATAAAAGAAATAGGTTTAGTGTTCATTTTGAATCATAATTCTTGTTCTGGAGTTACATCCTTAATGCTCGAAGTGAACTATAAAACAATTGACATCAATAAATACCTTTATATTTCATAACAACACGACACCAATAATCAAACAAACATAAGCAATCGATTGTCCCTATTGATAATATGTTATGACTTATGAGTAGTGAGGTATTTGCTTTACAAAACCACATCATCTTGTCTTTACATGTACATAGTTTAGAAGGAGCTGACGTTCTTTTATTCGTTTAGACCTTTTCATCTAAATCTGTTTTCATGTTTGATATCGTATCATAGTCACTCAACTTACATTTTACACTTTCATGTTTTTTTATTTTTATATTCATACTTTTAATTATTTTGGCTGTTTCTGCATCCAAAACTATATTATTTTTGCTTTGTTGTTTTTCTATTACAATATTTTTATACTTTGACATATTTACCTATCATGAATTGTCATTTGTCAGTTTACTTTTTTCTTTGTAAATTCTTTATGGCAGTTCTGTATTGTCTATGTACCTCTTGTAAGGCGAGTAATATGGCTAAGTTGATGGGCGGACGCTCCTAATTCTATGATTTGTGCCATTATATGTTGAGTCGTGACGAAGACAAGAATGAAGAAGAAGTAACTCAAATAGCAGCATGGGTAGCTAACGTCCGAGCTCACTCACGGACACAAAACCTGGACGACTTCTGCAGTACACGTTCAAAGCTCCGGCCGCTTCGGTAGGTTTCCAGAACAGACTTTGAGTTGTGTATTCACTGGCCAAAGGTTCTTCTTCAGTAAAGAATACAAAACGGTACATTCCACAAGCTCCTGACATCCTTGATGCACCTGATGTTTTGGATGACTACTACCTCAACCTATTTTCTAAATTTTCTTTCTTTTATTTAAAAATGTTTAAATAGCCCCTCAGGTTATTTGTTACGTTACAGTAGGTACTGTGAAGATGCACTTGACTACCTAATTCAAGTAAGAGGGAACGGAGTGCGCGTGGTAAAATTTTAGGCTAAACATTATATTTGAATGATGGCAAATAAGGTGAAAATTCAAATATCTACATATCTATCTATCGATACGCTAAGAATTGGTGGCTCAATGGTAACGGCTGAGACTTACGAGTTGTAGATCGTAGGTTCAAAGTGCTTGAACCTAAACAGGCGCTTTACTTTGTGTAAATTACTTCATCACTAATTCATTCATCAACAAAAAAAACGGTGAAGGAAAAATATCGTGAGGAAACTGGCATGTCCTGGAACCAAAAATTCGAAGACATGTGACATCTACCAACCCGCGGTCCCGCGCTGGGTCCGCGTGGTGGATAACTGCCCACTCTTAGAAAGGAGACCTGTGTGTTCCAGCAGTGAGAATATTACGTATAGGTTGTAAGAAGAAGCACACACAGAATAGCATTGCAGCATTACATATATGTAGTCAGTAATTCATAAAAAGTCCTAAACAACAGATTACTGGCGAATGAAGAATAAATAATACGTAACGAATGAGAATTATTGTATGAAGACATTCACGAGATGTTGATGAGTTTCATCATTACCTTAGCTTGGGAATAATGCTTAGATACTTATCATAACAAATATAACGGTAGGACAAAATTCGAGTCTCATTGGTATAATAACCGGCACGAGTCGTGAGCACAGATGGGCAGTAGTGGGGGCAAGCTCGCGCATGTACACTTTCGGCTAAATAAAAAGGACACGTGAGAGTCCAATAGACGACGAGTAGTGGCTGACGAACCAATCGCATGCAGCTCGGCGCCCCCTGGCTTCTTCATTCCGCCAAAGAGACCTAAAAATTTACTACTGCGCAGTCGCGGTGTCAGTTTGTGCTAACGACTCATGCCGGTTACTATACCTCTACCTATTTATAAAAATGTAATAGAACGGCAGGTTAACATAGTGATAGTTTAGTAAAGAATACTAGTGCTATTAAAAAGGGGATCGTGGCTAAATGATAACAGCCGCACTGTTCGACCGAAGGTTAAGCTATAATTGCCGCGGTCAGTTCGTGGATGGGTGAGGCTCCTGCGTGCGTCAGAAACCACGTTAAACCGCTGGTCCCGGCTGTCATTCGTAGATCTTTGACGGTCGTTACTGTACTCAGAAGTCCAATTCTGACTGCCAGTCCTACCAAAGGATATCGTGTTACCCAGTAACTGGGTTGTGGAGGTAAGACATGCAGTTACAACATGAAAAATACTGGTATTTAGCTGCCTCCGGTTTGACTGGAAGCTGACCCCAATATAGTTGGGAAAAGGCTAGGCCGATTGACTAGCGCTATTATATAAGGATCAGAGTTCAATTAAATTGAATGGAATGAAAATTACTAATTAATGAGTAATTAACTTAGTCGAATTTACTAACAGTCTTGGAGAGCAATAAACCTAAATCAACAATGATAAGATCGTGGACTAACAAACCGATACTCAATAACTTGAAATCAATGAATGCAGCAACAACAGTTAAAGTAAATAATATTGTAGAAACAAATACATAATATTTGATAATAAAATGTGGAGTAAAGGTTTCGCTTGACAACTAATATCAAACAGTAAATAATTTTAACACATGACGTTTTCAATAACGTGATATGAAAACATTATAATAGGTATATTAAAGTTTAATGAAACTAGCAGTATGGTTTTAAATCCATGAGAGGACACCAACTTTGTTAAAAATATAAGGATTACAAAAACAAATCTTTAGACAAGATTTTCCTAAAATATCAATGGAACGTGTGTCATTCAGGTACCTCCATAGAAATAGTTATAGAATGTAGCAATGCAAATAACACAAAGTTTGAGCAAGAAATGATCCATATCGTTGTTGAGAACACAGCAATCAACATGGTACGTAATACAAATGAAACACCTTGTCTTACAGCACTATCATCATCGTAAATCACGAGAAAGATTGAAGCGAGCAGGTTCCCAGCAACACTATCACACAATCGATAAACAATATCATAAAAGCTTTTCCCAGGCGTCATACGGGTAAAACAGCTCGTTTCACGTGTGCGGTGTGCGCTTTAGACAAAGCCAGAGGAAGGCAAGAAAAAACCCCTCTCGAGTTTCACTTTCCTCGTGTATTGTAAAGTCGCATTGTATATGACACTACATAAAGGCAACATGAGACCAGACGTCTTTTTGTTAATGGTTTCATGCACCACCTTGAAAGACATCTTCAAGGAGAAACAAAAAGAACCAATTTTCTGAAATATACAGGATTCATAAGATTCGCAGACGACATATCTGTGTATTTATGGGACCATAAAGACCATATTCGGCATTATCGTTAAACAGATTTTGTAGGCGTGACTTATATGGTTATAAAGTAATGATGAAGTAACTCAGGATTCATCCCAAGGTGGGACGATGAACCTAATAACATATTTTTAATAAGTGCTATAAAGCTTAATTTTACAAGAACTTAGAAGTATGGTTATAAAGTAATGATGAAGTAACTCAGGATTCATCTCAAGGTGGGACGATGAACCTAATAACATATTTTTAATAAGTGCTATAAAGCTTAATTTCACAAGAACTTAGAAGTATATAGCGCGTTTATTATAAAGTCATTGCTAAAGAAGCCAGAAATCCTGATGAACACTGTAAACCCATTTTAGCTAATGTGTCCTCGAAGGGTTTTCTGAAACCCAATTCAATTTCATCTGTTGTGAAAAGTCATGTCAAAGTTATAGATTGGTTATTATTACATTGCTCAACCAATCACAACAGCTGACATGGCATTTGATAGCAGATTTACTGGTGAAGTTTTCAGAATCCGCGATTTAATCGCAGATTATCCCTTTTTTGTATAATTCCATTCCTGGATCTTGATCGTCACCAATATGTGGTGTGGATAGCATTCGAGTCTCTTTATTTATTTGGAGCCTTGACAGTGGACACAAGATTTTTGAAGTTCATGAAGTGAAAATACTTAGTAGAGCTATTTATAGAGCCAGTCTTGATTTATCCCCGCAAAAGATTAAATCGGCACTTTGAGTAGATACACTTTGGAAACAACGGACGGACAGCACTTGATTTACATTTTGCATCATGTGCACTGATAACATCCGTTTGCGACACTGTGGTTTCTTAATGGGCAATATGGGTATTGACGTGAAATATCTTATAAGTATGTATTTCAGTCTTAAAGGCAAACGAGATTGCATGGACATAAGATAGCGCAATGAAAATATTTTCTAGACAAAGATGCTGGCGTAGCTTGCGGTTGCGGTGTCATATCGACCACAAAAGTTTACCATATGAGCATATATCCACATGTTAGAGACAAGTTGCGTGGCTACATGCTAAAGTTCCGCGGCCATCAATACCTCATCATAACTCGAGTTAGAGGTGATTTGCCTCAATAGTTTTTCTCAACGTTAAGTACATTAATTTGTACCATACGTACGAAAGTAGGTTATCTATGTAAGCTTTATTATTTATAGACAGGTTTCTATGTCAAATGTTATAGTTTAGTTTGCCCATAATACTTGCAATCTTTCAAAATGGGAATTGTGAATGTTATTACTTTGTATAAAAATTCACACGACTTGAAAGGTCGACGGACCTTGAAGACTGAGTTAGCAAATATTTGTCCATTACGAAAAGAGATAACGACGCTCAAACTTTGTTTTATCAGAGAGTTGCCTTTCTTTCTACTGTGTAAGTAAGTACAGTAAAACGCAGTGAACGCAGTCGCTGGATGCAGGGATGAATCAGGACGAATTTTTAAAACTGATTTGTATGGTGAAATAATATAATTTATTGTCAACAAGGACACTTAATCGTTAATAATAAATACAGTTAACACATTAGGAGTCCTTTTTGGCAACAAACTACATTATTTCAATGTTAAAATCCCTTTTAAAGTTTTGTCCCGATTCACCCCTGAATCCCTATTCATCCCGTTTTACGGTAAGTATATGAAATATAGACATAGGTACTGCAATGCAGCAGTCGGGAAAAGCGAGTAGGTATTTTAGTGTAAAAATTACATATTTAAGAATTGTTTATTGTCCATTGTTTGCAATTGAGAAAGACATATTTCTGTTACAAAAGCAACAAAATAAACTGAACACCATTGATGTATGTACAGTAGGTGTCAGGACATCCACAGTAAGTCATAATACCTTGTCACTACACACGCAAACGTAGTTTGGGTTGCAGTACGAGCAATCGCAGTCAGCGCATTCGCTCCAGAAGATCTCGCCGTTGCAGCCGAGGCGGCCGCCCGTTTCCACGTCCACCCACGTCGAACGCTTCATCAGGATAATCTCCCGGTTCACGACACTCTTAATAACTAATAAAACGTTCTAAAACACTCGCTCCCTTTGAAAAGAAGACAACATCACTAAATGATGTAATTCGCGTAGGCGTCCCAATTCATCACTTAACACTGGATAAAATGTCACTGACACTTGGAATATACTTTGATGCATTCACAGTTTGAACCCTGAACGTCACAGATTTTAATTCCACTTTGAAAATTTTCACGAAACTTCCAGAGTTCACTCTAAAAATGTTGAAATGTTGTCGAAAAGTATGCGATACACAGTGAAGGTGCTAAGGTTACGCGAGCATGGCGGCAAGACCGCCGCGCTACGGCTCATCGGGCAGACTGGTACGCGCGCAAACTCGCCGCGCCTGGCACTCTCCTCCGGCAAGGAAGTCCTCCATCAACGCAAAGACCAAAACAAATTTTGATTTTGGATAAAAACTCTATGAAACTACTCTGTACTAAAATTTTGCCCTATAATAGGACTTAATATTAAACGACATTTCTAGAGTAATGGCGATAACAGCCTAGCTCTCTGAACCACATTGGAAATAATATTGTAGATAATGAATCATATTGGGTAGAAAATAACCTTGGGAATTTTCATTATAAATAAAAATATTTGTTTGTATGCACAGCACAAAACACACGCGCACTCCAGCCAAGAATTGCACAAAAATCCGTCACCAAAAATCGATGAAAACCTCTCGTCACGTCCGTAAAGAAACTGAATCACGGAATGGCCGAGGCAACCCAACAATCACGTAGTAAATACTTTTCATTCAATTCAATATAAAGCTTTGTTGACAAATATCTAACGCAAACATGCATTCTTTGCTTCAGTTTCATACATCCATGTCACCGGCTTGGAGTTCTATTTCACTTTATTTTGGATTTATTCGATAGTTAACGAACAATCCGCATGCCCTAACTGACGTTCGCACGAATTGCAAACATAATGGTTTTCCCACGAATTAAAGTGCTTAGAACTAATTTATATGAGGCAATACGATTAATTAACAGAAGCAGTTGAGTAATTTAATACATTATTGCATCGTATATACTTACCTTGTATAACTGAATTAAAGACATTGGTGCCGATTCCCTTGTTCACAAACTAAACTAAATTTAAGTTCAGTGCATCTTTTCCTTACTATTTCATTAAGAAAAGGACAGAAGATAAATTTTAGTTTAGTCCTGTCAAATTAATCAGCGCCTGTCACTACTCCATACAAGTTTAGACGTGATTAAAAACTTGCCGACTAAAATTACGTCAATTTACGTCAAGCGCTGATTGATTTCACAGGACTAAACTAAAATTTATCTTCTGTCCTTTTCTTAATGAAATAGAAAGAAAAAGATGCACTGAACTTAAATTTAGTTTAGTTTGTGAACAAGGGAATCGGCACCAATTACTGTATCAGATATTTAAAAATGAGTATCAACAGGTAGTCTAGTAATCTTAAAATGTCAATAAATAAATAGACCTTAATCATGATTAGGTTAGCAGAGTAATTACCTGACTACTGTTAAATTTTTTCATGTTTACAGGTTCCACAAGTCTCAAAATTATTAGGGTAAATTACATATTTTGATCAATGAAAGTAAACTATTTTATGTATTCATGGTCATAATACAAACGTTAAATTCATAAAAAAGGCCGACTTTAAGGCTCGCGCAGACTGGCGCGGTATCGCAGGCGCTACAGGCAGCGCGACTGTTGTCGCGCTCGCGATATCGCGCCAGTGTGTGGGGGCCATAGAAATATAAAAAACAGATGGAAGCCTTTATGTTACAGAGTGACCTTGGATTTGCAATCATACCATTAAAGCTTTGAACATTATAAAGTGATTTTAATCCATCATTTTGTCGTTTAACATTTGAGCTACATATAAAGGTACAGATAACCGATTTAATCCTAATAAATGTTTCAGTTGTATCTACGAGTATCTACGTAGTTAGAATTATAGATAGGTAAGTTTCATCCAGCCAAACGGCTAAACACTTTCGATTCTAAACAAAGCATTTTAGTGAGTGAAATCTTATCGGACTAAAGCAGTTCCATAATTCAGGGTTAACTTATTTATTTAAATCGACCACAAATCTGGACGCGTGCGTATTCTGCCTGCGGTCTCTTTTCATGTCACCAGCTGTACGTGCTTTGGATTTTTTCGGAAACTGGAACACAAACGTATTGCAATTATATGTATTTGAAAGTAAGTGGCAAAGACTTTCCTTTGGTTTTTTAACATGGACCTCAGCTTATAAAACTGCAAAGCGGAATGCGGCAATGAAAGCTTGCTAATTGATAAAGCCAGTACTGCTTCTAAATATAGCGGTGTGAACAGAAAACCCTTGTAAATTACCGGTTGCGCTATCGCATAATCCGCTCTACCGTTTCGCCAGCGGCTGTGCTTGCCATATCCATATTTGTACTAACCAAATGCAAGTGATAAGTAAACAACAATTTGCCAAGTGGCAAATATACACGTAGATCCATTGCTTTGAAAGGTTCATATACAAAACCGTCTACAAAAAACCGAATAAAAAAATCACGCCTGGGAACAATAGTTGTGGGTTAGTAGCACTCAAACACGCGGGCTTGTATTGTATCAATACGATGCGATGATAATGCAGAAACAAGATTCAATTTTTTTGTAAAGAGATGCCAAGTCATCGTTTTCGTTGGTGCTGCTGTCTGCGGCATTGAACTTCAAATGGTGGCCGTCGATTGATAGACACACGTAGATAGTAACTTGATCGAATTAGTTTGGTAATTAGAAATCGTATTCTCGCATCGATACAACATTGATAAACCGTTTAAAATGTTAGTTTTTTTTAAGCGATCATGTTGGTTTCACCGAAGCATTCATTGTCTTTCAGCCAATGCGTCTAGTTTTTATGCGGCATTATTTATATGTTAATTATACCATTACTGCTAGTTCATATGTGCAGCACGTTCAAATAGATGTTAAATATGAAAGTAAGGGGCAACTTAAGAGATGTATAAATATGTAGGTTCTCTTAGAAAGTTTTCTCATTTTCGATAGTCAAATTAGGACATTGCAAATGAGTTCCTGCAAAGACAGCAACTGTGAATGTCCGATGTGGGTGGAAAACGAAGGAGAACGTGGTTTGCCGACTGACTGATATTAATATACATACATAATAACGGACTTCATAGTTTTTATATCTTTTGTCAATGGTTTTCATTGACATTGTGCTTATCCGATCCAAACAAGATCCAAAACGCATGTGACCCATTTTCAATACATTTTCCGGGCGTCTTATAATGATTTCGGATTAAATTATAGCTTTTAATGTGGCAAACAAAGGAGAGTAAAAGAAAAACTTTTGGCTGTTTATTGCTAAATAATGATTCAAATTAACTAAAGTAAGACTTATTTACTTAGTAATGGGTTCTGCACTTTATAGGCAAGTTGTTGATTAGTCAGGTAGGTTTAGGTAGTAGCTACAGACTATCTATGTACCTAACGCTTGCGAAATTTAACCTACTATACACACATTACCAAACTGCAGCCTAACAATAATACCGAATAACCACAACATACGCAAACGAAATGTCCCGCTCAAGAATCTACCTAAGCCTAATTGAACAAAGAAGATGACACATACGTCCCGATTCTTTGTCCAATGACCAGATACCCAATATTTACGAATATCAGTTAATAAATAAAACATTATATCGCTGCTACTAAAGCGGTCTTTTTAACTGACCAGAGCCCATACACGCTAAATACGGTCGTAAGTGGGCGAACGGCATTTAGGCTATACGCCATCATACTTGGAGATTTTGCGGATGACTTGAAGCATTTTATATTACAAACTTGGAAATACGAGGTTGTTAAAGATAGAGACACGGTTTGGAAACGCGTAGTCGTGATTCTTTAGCTACGCCTAGTTTAAATGGAAAAATGAAAGAATAAACCGTAATAGCAAATTTCATACGTTTTTAAAAACAATTGGGCACTACAATAGGGCCCTGTGTTACATAACAGCTGATATCATACTAGAAATCAACCTTCTAGTCCTCAATGAAGCAGTGGAAACCTTTATCTTCACAAGTAAGATTTCTATATTGTGTAATTTCTCATTGACAGTATAGAAACTGTACAATATAACGGCTCTGGGCCATGATTGTTTTACTATAAATTCTCGGAAGTTATATGTTTCCCACGTAAAATTCAAGCTCATGTTCAGAGTGCACTTACATGAGGGAACATAATAGATCACTCTTAAATCGACCAGAGTTTAACAAAGCAACGGAACAGGGACAAAAACGAAGACAATGCGACATGCATCAGCTACTGGCAGGAAACAGGTGCGGCGGAAAGAAACATGTTCATTCTACATTGTGTCACTGGTATTGTACGGACGGAAAAGCTTGAATAAAAAGTGCAATGGTATTGTAAATGTGAAAATCTCGCATTATGCAGGTGTTTTATGATCGGTTAATTAACTGAGAAATATTTTGCGGTTAATGAAGATATTACAAATGAATGCATTCTGCTAATATGGACACTGATCAAGACAAAAGCTCCTTTTCTGTAACTACGAGATTTAGTATAAAAATATGTGATGACTTGTTTGTAGGTATGTTCTTTAAATATTATGTACACCTATAATTTGTGTATACGTTAGCAACCTCCTTACTAATAAACGTTGTATAGCGTCTGTATAGTTATACAACGCTTTGTCTTCTTCTATCAAATGTCAAATTACTGACGAGTGAAAGAGAGAAATCGGTGCGTAACTATACAGACGCTATACAACGTTTATTAGTAATGGGGTAAATATATAAAACAAATTCGGGTAGGGATTCTAGGGATGATTTCCACCAAACGATGGATGCTCGCATCGCATCGGATCGGAAAGGATACGACCGGATGCGGTGACAGCCGATCGCGTCCGGCAGGATGTCGACGCATACGATCGGCTCCGTACCGTCTCTTGCGAACGTAATCCGTTTCTGCACCTAATCAAATAGTTTCATGCCTACCGTGTTGACATGGGACGACAGCCGAAAGGATCCGATCGCATACGACGACAGGCGAACGAAGCCGAGCGCGCGTCGCAGCATACTGTCGGCTACGATCGCGTGTCGCGGTAGACGCCCGCGGTCAAGCTGCTGTGCGCGGCTTGGTAATGGACTTTAAATAAATTTAATATCGCTTAAAAATTGTAAAATCCGTTCCGATTCGATGCGATGCGAGCCGTTTGGTGGAAATCATCCTTTAGTTACACCATTTATAACTCAAGAACAACTGGACAGATTTTGATTCAGACCTTAGATTTTTTGAATTTTTCTCCTCCCCGAATAGCAGAATATTATATTAAATATGCGAAAAGTTCACGTTAAAAAAATATATACTTATTAAGAAAATTCACTTTCTCATACATTTTGTATGGAACAGCTTTTTGATGATATCGAGAATGGATTGGAGAAGGAGGAACAAGAAATTTCAAGAGGAAGTCGCGGGCAGAAGGTAGTAAATAAATAAATGACTTTAAACGATGTAAACAGTAATTTATAATAATTACTTGTGGTTGGCATTTGAAATGGAGCACTAATCAGTCTTAATTTTTTTGTCAAGACCTCAGAGGAATAACCAGTCAAGGCATACATAATGGCAGACAAGTTTGTAGAGTGAATTATGTATCTATTGTCGGACATGACATAAGATATTTTTATGAATTGTAAATGTACTAAACACTAACTAAACCATAATCTGCTCACCTTGGGAATGGAATGTTACCATTTACTATGTAACCAGGCCGTCCGAGGCTGTAGAATATAATAACAAAGCTGTATTATTCCCAAGACCGCTCTGTCAGTTTCACGTACTCGTATAAGGAATCTCAAATCCAATTAAGCGGAGTCCTGTACAATCGGGAATGTAATTTTCTATGACAGGAAAAGCCATATAAGGGGCTGGACTATGAAAATAAGCCCTATCTCTATCAGGATTAAGGTTGCATTACAAAAGACTTGTAAACCGAACCACATAAAGTCCATTCACCCCGCAACAGCTGGGCACGTTTCTGGAATCGGAATCTTGAAGCGCCACCTGGCTGTGGTTTATTATATTTAAGAATATCAATTGGATAACAATATTACAACGAGCACTGTAAATAGTTTTTAAAAGTGCAGCGATTTCTGAACGCAAGAAAATTGTTGGACCTTGAAATTCAACAATTTAGTAACTTAATATTATGATTATGTGCTTGAGCCCACACATTAAAATAATATAAACTACATTATGTTGGGTCAGATGTGTTTTTAAATCGAGAGATACTCCCACGCTTCGAATGCAACACAAACACTTATAGCTGGTACAGTATGTACAAGTGATCGATCATCGAAGGCGTCGGATCGGTCCTGTCACCAACTTGCCTTGATGCCAACATTCCTTGAAGCGGGAAGTGGAGCCAGTATTGGAAAGGCTGTTACGTAATACGGAGTGCATGACAAAACTATTTAGGAACATTCTTCTATACGACAAGAAAAAAGAAACAGAGTGTTTAGTAAGAGCTTAACTTTCAGAATGGAAATAAGCAGGATGTATTCTGAAATCGCTGTTTAACTAATGAGTAATTAGAGAACGAATTGTTTTATTTTCCTTATTCAACTCATTTGGGTCAACGATTTTGCGACTCTTTGAAGGCATATGTTAGTATGTACGTACAACCAGTTCAGTATATAAATTGCACAGTCGAGGCTGCACCGTTATGAAATCTCATTAAAACTTGAGTCAACAAATCGTCTCCAATATTTAATGGACCGATGATGGGTTCACAAATTCACAATGTTCAGTTTTCAAGGTAAGTTTGGATGTCACATCGTTATGTTTTGCAACTTACATTACAAATTGATAGATCAAATGTCAAGCATGTGTAGTAACTTGGTAAGCATCGGTAAAGGATAAAAGTGAGTGTTTTGGCGCCAGCAAGAAGTGAAGACGGCTAATGCAAGGGTCGCGAACTTTCCACATAGATGCAGTGGCCCGAGGCTCCTTTATTCCATTGGTTTCGATTGCTTCACAGTGCGCAAAGGCAGCTGTTGTAAACTATGCATCGAGGACGACGTTCAGATACAACCGGTTCAATTGGTTCACATCTGACGTTTACCTACATATTGCACATTTTATGTTAGTTCATTGGAACGTTAAGTTCTTACATGGCAGGTTGATTCAGTTAGTAGCTTTATTTTTCGTAAGTATTTTTTTTTCGGATTGCAACTACTTTAAGTAGAATGTAGCATTCCTCTCCAGAATCTAATCTAATTAGATTGTTTAACTTTTCATTCACCATCTTAGGTGCATTTATATACCTAAATACCTACCTGTTATATGTGTTAGTGTATAATAATCATGGTAACTTGTAGTATGTAAACGTGAACATTGGGTCAATGGAACGCGGAAAGATAAAGTGTGTTAATAGATACAGGCAACGTTCTATTGCAAATTTGTCGATTTACAACGCAAATAACTATGATTGAATATTCATTCGCGAATTATACTCGAACAATTACTGTTCACTATGTGCGAAAGGAATTCGCTTTGATTATCTTATCAGCCTCAAGAGAGTTTGAAGTATGACAAAAGATTTCTCACAAACTCTCAAGAGCAAAGAAAATTGAGTAAAGACTTTTATCGGAAACTTCCGATGATGATGTCATGTCTCATAATTTTGGCGATTAGGAGTAAATACCGCACTTGTACTCATCATAGGACATCTTTGGACACTACATTCTTGATGTCCAAAGATTTCCTTAGAATATGATTATTAATTTTTTTATGTGTTCGTCCTTGTCAAACTTGTTGTACCTACCTAGATTTTAAGTAAATGATGTGGTCGCCTATAATTGGAAGCGCACACTTGTATTTGTCTCTGTTCATGTTAAGATGTGTGTAATTGTGTAGCCTCTATTGGCGATTCAATAAATAAAAAACGAAGCATTCCTGATAAGTATCACAGAGATCAGTAAAGTCTTTTAATAGGTAGTTTACGGCTATCTATTTCTACCTCAGAAGAAGTAAGCTTAAGAGCAGTGGTCGCCCAGTAGGAGGGTAGTCCGCGAAATTCAAATTTTCTTAAATTTTTTGCCATTTGCAGTTAAGTATCAGGTTGTAAGTTGATCTGAATATGATTCGCGACCGTAACAAATCCGTATTTATAGAATAACTAGCTTTTGCCCGCGGCTCCGCCCATGTGCATGTCGGTTATCGCGTAAAAAAGTAGCCTATGTCCTTCTCCATATCCCAGGCTATATCTAATTAATTTTACATCTACTAATTTCAGGACGATCGGTTCAGCGGTTTAGGCGTGAAAACGTAACATACAGACAGACAGACAGATAGAGTTACTTTCACATTTATAATATTAGTATGGATAATCATTAAAAGTGGCGGTCGAGTCAGAGCAGTGGTGGCCTAGTGGTAACGGCCGCGACTTACAAGTTGTGGGTCGTAGGGTCGAACCCAGGCAGGCACTTCTTCATCATCATCCACAGCTCGACTTCACCCACTGCTGAGCATAGGCCTCTCTTTTCTTATGCCAATCCCCACGCTCTTGTGCCAGTCTCATCCAAGTTTTACCCGCGATGGCAACAGTGTCGTCCACCCATCTCGCCGTTGGACGACCGACACTTCATCTTCCAGGCCTTGGACGCCACCCGGTCACTGCTTTACTCCACCTGTCATCACTTCGCCTTGCCAGGTGTCCTGCCCAACTCCATTTGAGTCCACTTCACTTTGTGTAAATTATTCCATCACCACTGTTCTCAAAACGGTGAAGGAAAACATCGTGACAATACTGGCAGGTCCAAGAGCTAAAAAATCTAAGACGTGACATCCGCCACACAGGGCCCACGAGGTGGACTACGGCCCAATGCCTCTCACAGAGAGGAGGTCTATGTCCCACCTATGCTTTTCTACCTTAATTTAAAACTTTTTTATGTCGCCTTAGCTACCATTGGGGTTACAGAGCAACCCGATAATGCAATCAAAATATGAAGTTGTATTGGCAGTGTCTTCAACTGAAGCTATTGTACTATCTACGATAGTGTATCAAGGATATTGCGCCACCACCTCATGGTCGCCATGACCATTATTATATGCTGCACTTTCACTAACACCATAAATATTATTGCGCGACTTATTTGTCAATGGTACACCATGGTATACAAAGCCATAAATATTATGTACTCTTGTGACATTTGATATACATACTGATGGGTGTAAGCGCGATTCGTTCGTGACGAGGATAATGTGAGGCTCATTGTTTAATGGTCATCTATTCTATGGGTCATCTTTCTTTTAGAGAAATTTAATAAAAATAGTTTTAGATACACTCTCAGCGAAATGGTAAGTTCAAAGACAATGGTGGTTAAGGATCCAGATTGAGGAACCGCTCCAGCAGTGCTATTCTGTAAAAACCTCACGGTGAAAACTTAGGTGAAGTGAGCTTGACGTCAGATGTAATTCCACCCTGATGCTAGGGATTGACACTATTGACAACTTACTCCACCTATGTTTTCACGGTGAGATAGTTACAGAATAGCACTGCAGAATGCGTGCCCTGCCGTGTTTACAAATGCTTCTTCATCCTACCACTTGTACAATGTACGGGGTTGTGGTACAGAAGCTTTGGGCAGACAAAATGTAAAAACGAGCTACGTAAGTTTTTTTATTAACACTACACATGAGTTGTGATGATTTTGTTGTTGAAATGTGGGTGTTCTATTGTTCTATTATGTACACCTCTGCCCAACCCATCGGGGAAACAAGAACTCGGGTGATACTCGGGTTCTTTTTGATACCAAGAACTCGGCATCAAAAAGTGTCTATCTGTTCTGGTCCAAATGCGCATCCTCAAATACTTCGGACACGTCTCGAGGCGTGAAGGTGACTACATAGCGCTTTGTTATGCAGGGTAGAGTGGAGGGCATTAGACCACGCGGACACTCACCCATGAGTCCATCTCATGGGTGAGTGTCCGAACCAATGACTGGTTTAATTCTCTTTGGACTGAACAAATTAAAACCGCAGTGGGCAACCCCTTGTATGAGTGCAATAAAAGCACTAAAAGTTTGAGTAGATGGCGTGAAATCGTGAGGCGAATCACTTCAGCCCCTGGACAAGAAACTACATGAAGATCAAGACCGCGCTGACAAGAGTGCTACGAAGAAAAAGAAGATAACTGATGGGATGGTGCCACTGTAGAGTGTAGAGGATAAATTTAAATGTGAATTTGCGGTACATGTGCAATCTGTAAATCTACTTTATTTGCCCTGACCAAAACTACAGCATTCTGTACCTTCCTTACCTTATTCCGTTTATAAATTATCATAACTAAATCAAATCTTTTTATTATGGGCATAGGTTATACAGACAGATGTTAGGTAAATTACAGATCCATTATGTCCTGCCTAGTAGGCATACAATTATAAATTATTTTTTCACTTCTCATGCTCTAAAAGTACGTCAATATAGCCCTACGAAGCGGGACTAAAGTGACCACTTTAGTCTCTAGGGAGTGAAAAGTAATTGGTTTTTTAATTTCCTTCATGTGACATAGACAAACTCAAACAGCCAGTAAATATCTGTGGAGAGTAGACCATCTTTTTTTTTTTTAAAAATTAAAATTAAAAAAAATTAAAATTAAAATTAAATTAAAAATTAAAATTGTTTATTGTGTCTCAAACAGTTACATTTACACATGTGAATGAAACAGCCCCAGTAAGTAATTAATAATACTTGTGTTGGGGTTGTCTCGCTCCTTCCCTTAATTGAGCGTTTACAATCTTGAGACATTTATATAACAGAAAAAGTAAAAAAAAAAAAAAAAATAAAGAGTAAAAATGACTTATAAAGTAATTAGCAGCTCTGTCTTCATGCGAAAATGTTGAGTTTTAGTTCCATGGTTTTTCCGCAAAGTAGGTGGCGTGTTTGAAATTGTTAATCTGTGACTGGTTTAGAAGAAAAAACTGACCGCGATAATTTCAGAATTTTTGTGATGTTTTTTTATTAAGTAATATTTATTAAATGTTTTTGTACTAAATTGACTATTTTTCTCGCACTCAAAGTGAAAGTACAGTTTGCACCTCGAGACTGGTTTCATTGACTCCCTTGCATGCTCGGGAGTCAAACCACCTCTGGTATATTATGGCTTCGTTAAGTCCCTCGATATAAAATATACTATTACATGCAACATATATCAAAAATTTCATCCGTAATCACATATAAAGCAAATCTTACAAAATAAGAATTAGGTTTATGGTGATAGATTCTAGTAGGTACTAATTATTAAGAAAATCTTGGATCGCGTATTAGCTTTGTCAATTAAAAAATTGCTTGCTGCAAACTTCCTTAGTGTTTAAAATGTCCACAGGTATTTTATTGTAAATTTAAGACGCCATTCCAAAAAAAAATGTCCAGAAGAGCAGTTTTATGTGGTATACTAGATATTAGCATAAATCTTTTTTATTTTAGTTTATCGAATAGATTCTTGTTTGTTTTTTTTTTTTGTTATATGTACCGTATATACTTTCATGTGCATTTAGTAAACAAGTTGTTATTTTGACATTACAAACAGAACCCATTTTTTTTTATTTGCAACGATCACATTCATCCGGTATTTTCTAAGGGTATTTTTGTCATGATTGATAGCATTCAAAAATGCAAATATTCAGCAATTAAAGAGTCTAGAATTCTAGTCTTTAGAAGCTTATTCGAAAACATGAGTTTTATAGTTCGGTGTTTTTCTTGTTTGTTTATTACTTTGTACCTAATAGTTTTGAACGCTTTCTTTTTTAATAATTTTAGGAGCTCGAAGACAAAGTACGATGTGGTATTCATGTACACGAGCGTCATAACAATCAAACAAACGTTTTCTCTTTATGACTAGTAATCACATTGCGTAGATCCATTAAAATACATATGTATGTTGCTGACATTTTATTTCTTTTTGTATTAATAACTGTAGAAAATGTGAATAGAAGCGCCCAGAAGTGCAGTGTGGAAAATTTATTGTTTGACACACAACATAGGTAAGCCATTTATTTCATACAGGTGTCACAGACAGTTGTGATTTAAATATACAGACGATTTAAGTTGATTGATAGTCAATTTGCTAAGCAATCATCTTCTCCGACTTAGACTAACATTAAGTTGTAATAGTTATTTAGCTTATTCAGAACAGCACACATAACAGTAAAACAACTGAACTAACTAGCTACAGATATCTCGACATTTGCAGGTCAGCGGCTAAACAGCTTTCTGACAGATAAACAAATAGCTATAGCAATAATTTTAGTTATTTTTTAAACAAAATGTTACCAAGTCACCAATTCCGAGGTTTCATATCTGTATTTCATATAAAAAAGTAAATAAGGGGCAAGCCGTCCGCACCAAAGCAAACATGGCATATCTTACATTCGATGAACGATTAGTCTTTTTTTATCGAGGGCACAAGATTCAATTTGGCGTGAAATTGCTTTCTGTTACGTGTATCACTAAGTCGATGTTACGAAGACATCAAACGAAATAAATATTTTTAAAATAGTCGCGGAAGCAATGTTTATTTTCAGATACGGAAAGAGTTGAAAAAACCAATCGTTAGGAGTGTTTGGACCAGAATATGGGTGAGTCGGTCCCGGCTGTCATTTGTTGATCTTTGACAATCGTTGCGGGTACTTAGAAGCCCAAAAGTCTGACAATCAGTCTTATCAAAGGGGTATCGTGTTACCCAGTAACATGGTTGTGGAGGTTAGTCGCTCCATCTATGCTAATATTATAAAGAGGTAAGTTTGTAAGTTTTTATGTAGGGGGTATTCTCTGAAACGGCACGGTTGGCGCAGGCGCTGCGTGACTGGAACAAATATTTGTATGACCTACAATTAGATGTTCCGGGTCTGACTGTTTGTGTATGTGAGTTTAAATGTTTGTAAACGCACCCACAATACAGGAGAAATTCCTATTGTGGGGCAAAATATTAAAAAAAAACTTTTTAACTACAGAACGGATTCTGGAAATTCTTTTTGTATTTGATAGTCCAATCCCTGGAGAAGGTTGTAGGCTATTTGACATCACGCTGCGACTCTTAAGGACCCGGGAAAGAAGAAAAAAGTCAGAAAGAACGCTATGTGAAAACGAAATAATAACGCGGACAAAGTCGCGGGACTGAAGCTAGTGTAAAATACTATGGTATGGTATTCAGCTGCATATGGTTAGACTGGAAGCCGACCCCATGTTGTTATGTTATGTTCGTTCTGCATTGCATTTTAGGTAAGTATTCTTTTTCTAGTTCAAGTTATAAGGTTCATCATTCAAGATCATTTCAGCCGAAAGACTTCCACTGCTGGACATAGGCCTCTCCCAAGCACCGCCGCGCCACATCGACCGGTTCTAAACTTCCCGCATCCAGCGGATTCCTGCGGCTTTCATAAGGTCATCGGTCCACCTTGTGGGAGGCCTTCCAACGCTACGTCTTCCGGTACGCGGTCGCCACTCCAGAACCTTAAGTTATAAGGTTATACCTACCTAATAAAGGCTTCTGTAAAGCTAAGTAAAGCTAGTAATCTAGCAAAAATAGTGTATCTTTTTTATAGATTCTTTTCTATTTTGTGAATGTGAGAACGTTGTAGGCCTAGTAGAGTGTAGATTTGTTGGCACTTTTCTATTTTGTTAAATAGGTACCTGGTAATTGTTGAAACGCCTACACTGTCCTCCCATACCTATTAAGATTGTTATTTGACAATATTGTAAAGGCCAATTATTTTTAAAAGAGTAATCGTTGAGTTTCTTGCCGGCTCTTCTCCATAGGAAATGACTAATTGGAACCGTGCATCTAGCTTCTGACGTTTCATAAGTTCCCATGTAGGTTTATGTGAAATAAAATATTTTGATTTTGATTTTTGATTGAGTAAATGATTCCGTTCCGACTGTTTACACAAAACGTTTTTTTGGGAATGGCACATAGATCCTAGAACGAATTAAAAAAAAAATAACTTACACGATTTTAAAAAGGCTTTACTGAAAATATTTTATGAAAATACATTATACGGTGAACGAATACCTAACTGACACATTATAATTTACTTTTTTTAATTATTATTATTATAATTTATTATTTATTGATTTGACAATGATACTAGAATTTATTATTATTATATTTTATTGGAATGTTTTTATTGTATCGACAATTTGAATTAGAATTATTTAATAAAGTGTGGTAATTCTTTTATAATTACGCTAATTAATTAGTAATTTGAACGCTAACCTAACAAAAACCACCAAAACAACCAAACCAAATAACAATATTTGTATTTGTAAGGTTGTTCTTAGAAAATGTCACTTGATTATGCCTAGTTTAATATTGTTGAACTATACATATATAAAATTTTATATATTTTAAATTATGTGTTATTTATTAGTTCCGTAATCCGCTTTTAGAACTATAAAAAATATTAAAATTATAACATTCCTTTAAAATAAATACATCTAAAGCACTATAAACATGGGAACTATCATACCAAAACCTTACTGACAAGAGTGTACCTATCATCGAAAGCAAAAGCTGTTTCCGTTGAAAACTTCAATTTCCCCTAGGAAATCAAACTTTGTAAAGAAACGGGCGTATTTGCGGACGCACGCGATCCTTTTACTAGTTTAACAGGTTTTTTGTCGATTTCTCCCTTTTAGATTATATCTGCTATGGAACGTGGGTAATCGACAATTTATGGAATTTGTGGTTACGATAGTTCTTTCAACTTTCCCGAATTCCTTGCTTCAGATAGATAGATAGATAGATATATAGAATACTCTTTATTATGTAAGTACACCATAAAAATTCCAGATATAAATGTAGAACTATTACATAGGGTGTCACAATGGGCGGTCTTATCGCTTCAGATACATTTTTAAACCAGTGAAAGTTTTATCAGTATTTTCCATAATATTTATTGGTTGCCCTATAGGTATCATTATTTATTTTAAGTAAGAATAGATGATTTCATCGATTTGACCTAGTTTCGAAAGTATAGACTCAATATTTTTAGATTTATTTACTCTTCCTTCTTAAATTATTTTGGCATAACTAATATAAAATGAATGAATGATAATAGAAAACATAAACTTACAGATGACGTCACATCATTAGGTACCTACATCCATGCGGTATGAAAGCTGCGCTTTGACATGCGCATTGCGCAGTGCGCGACCTCTGTGGGTTTCGCGCACTTTCTACGCGATAGCGCAGATTATTCGCGTTTTTGCGATCGATTTGCGATAAATCGCGCGATTCACGTGTCTTCATTAGCGATAACGAGACTATGTTTTATAGCCGGAAGCGTATCTGGCGACTTTCCTGAGTTATTGGTTAGAGAGTCAATTATCGTTATTTAAGAAAGTATACGGTAGCGCTAATTGGGGATCATTTTGCATTTCTTGCGTAACTCATTATAATCGTTAATAGAGTTAAGAAGCTAGATTTAATGATACATACATTCATTAAGTAAGATGGAGTGCTTATAATAAAATAACTGTTTCAGTTTATGTCTGCCCAGCGTCAGAAGTCAACTTTCTTTGAGAAACCTGTCATATAATTAAAATCCTTAAGCAATCAGTCCCTTAAGTATCCCGACAACTTTCATAGTAGGCAGGCAGAACAGGTAGTTTAACTAGTTTCCTTGTAATGCGCGGCGCGTATCGGTCACAGTCACTCCGTACGAGTATGCGCGTATATGCGTGTGCGCAAGAAAGTGGTCGCGCAGGTGTCGCATTCGTTAACACTGCACTTGATTGTTGAAGTAATTACATCATGTTTTTATGACGAAAGATACGCGTTTTACGCCTGCTTGCTTTTATTAGGTGTTCGTTTAGCAGAAAAACGGGCGTCTAATTAGGTAATTTGTTTTTTAATTAGGCACCGGCTCCGGCTAGCCAAATTGTTTTCGTCAAAACATACGAGGGAAGTGATAAAACCTTGACGTTGAAAATAATAATAATAATAATCTGGTATTAAGATTAACAATGTGCTTTTAATCCTTAGGTATTTAGCTCATTAATGTAATATACCTAAATGCGGCTTGCCGGGGTTGGTCCGTGGATGGGTGACTATCTTTACATACCAAGACCCCTCCGTGTCTCGGAAAACACGTTAGGTACGTGGATCTTTGACATTCGTTACGGGTCGTCAGAAGCCTGAAAGGTTGACAATCAGTCTTACCAAGGGGTATCGTATTATAGTAACCGTCATGAGTCGTGAGCACAAACTGACACCAGTAGTAAATTTTTAGGTCTCTTTGGCGGAATGAAGAAGCCGGGGGGCGCTGAGCTGCATGCGATTGGTTCGTCAGTCGATATTCGTCGTCTATTGGACTCTCGCGTGTCATTTTTCTTTAGCCGAAAGTGTACATGCGCGAGCTTGCCCCCACTACTGCCCATCTGTGCTCACGACTCGTGCCGGTTATTATACCCAGTAACTAGATGGTGGAGATCAGATAGGCAGTCACTCCATTTAAAATACTGATATTCAGCTGTATCCGGTTAGACTGGAATCCAACCCCAACATAGATGGGAAAGGTTAGGTAGATAATGATGATGAGCTAAGTGCGATTCTCGGTCAGATAATGTTTTTGGATGCGCTTAGAATTACCTGATTTGTATTATCTAGACCAAATGGCGGACCGCCGACCTATTTTGTGCGGACCTTATGTGCATAAACAGTAAAATTTATAAGTAAAACTAAATCGAAAATATAAAAAATAGATCAATTTTATTTATTTAAGAAAGCTACTTTACAAAAATGGGAATGATCGTTTTCCAAGAGAAAGACTAGTAAGTGATGATAATGTCGAAGGTGGATGCGAGCTTCACCCGGACTCCTCAACCACACAGGTACTAGCTATCTTATCACTAAATGCCGAAAAAAAAAATGCTGCGAATTTTTTGTTATGGCGACAGACTTAGATAAGCTCTAGACTAGCCCAGAATCGGGCTACCATACCACCGACGTGTGACGTGTGAGCCTATGTATATGATATACTTGAATTAAAACATTGTATTGTTTTCATATCAAGAGGACGGAAATTCTTGCGATGAGACATTATATCTTTTTAAAACTAGTAATCTAAACAAGACAATTTTATTCTTGCTTTAAAAATATTTTATTTGACAGTTTTGAAACAACAATATGCTAAAGGCAAGTATACGCAGTTTTAGCCATATATAAATCATTATTATTGTTGACCAATAGAAATATTCTTGGATTAAAAACAGTTTTTTTTTCCGTGTACCACACGAGTAAAGAGTAGAGAAAACATTTGTGCAAAATAAAACATTAGACGAGCGATGACAAGAACGCAACTTTCCTAATTGCAGATTACACAGGACAGTTTTAAATTGCAGATTCAGTTAATTAACTGAAGGTTTTCCCTTTTGATACACGGATGTTAAGTCAGGGAAAGGAAATAATAGGTGACAAAAATGTATGGGGCTCGATCCAAAGGTCCAACACTAACGAGACTTAGGTCACCGAATAGCCTATTAAATAAGGAGTAACTTTAATTAAGACACCCATACAAAAAATCTGGTATTGAAAAATTATAGCTATTCAACAAATGGGCTTATTCCACTAATCCCCCCTGAGAGAATCCCCCTCAGTGGAGAAAACTGAACCCTAATGTAACAAAAAAATCACTTTCAGGGGGATCTTGGAATAAGTTATTTTTTTTTTTTTTTTCAATTCTAGGTTTCCCCCTAAGCTGGATTATCAGGGGCGGATTCTAGACTGTTTTTTATAGATTCCACTTTTCCTCCTAAGGGGGATTTTCAGGGGGGATTTGTGGAATAAGCCAACAAATGACGCATCATTAGATTTGCCGTGACCACACGAGTGACAACAAGAATTTTGATTAAAAAACCGGCCAAGTGCGTGTGGACCACGCACAATGAAGGGTTCCGTAGATGTGATGAATTTATTCGAAGAACAAACTAAACATTGTAGTTGAAAAACAAGTTCTCCCATACATTCCAACTGCAAATGTATGTTTGTACGCACAATATTGAGAGATTTACCATGTTATTTTAAGACCATAGATTTCATATAGGTTTACCGGTAATCTTTTAAGAACTAATTTTTTTTTTTTTTTTTGAAAATTTACCATTCATAGTGAAAGTTCTTCATATTGATGAGTATAATGAACCCTTAAGAGGATGCCCATGAATTCAATTTCACCCTGTATAGGTTTCTTTTGTGGTGGACATTTGGACCATTGTATTTTATTGTTATGCAAATCGACTACCAACACAAATTGTAAGTATATTTAAATTACCACTGTCATCTTTGCCAGTTGTATGAAATGGCACGGCAATTTGACGTCATTAATTTCCCAGATTGTAACAAAGTCTGCCTGTCTGTAGGTATGGAGTAAACCTGTAAGTAACACTGTTGTCACTGACCTGGTGGTTGGTGGGTGCTATGGCGGCGCTCTGCGGTGGAACTGACTGAACCGGGCGCGCCGGCTTCGCAGCTGCTCTTTGAAGAGATGCGCGCTTCACAGACACCATCAGCCACACATCTTCTACTCTTTGTGCCACCTACAGAACATTTAGTTGTTAGAGATTGGTAGATATACAGGTGGATTGACACTTTTTGGGGGGAGAAAGGTTTATTGTTACTCCATGTCCAACACCAACAGTTCACGTCGAATGGCAGACATGATATTAAAAAAAAACGAGGATGTTATCAGACATTTTATGAAGAAAATTCAGAGGCCTAGATTATATTTAGATTGTATGCTAGGTAAGCTTTAAGAGCGTGTACATCGGTCTCGGCGTGTACTCCTTTAAAAAAATATTATCTCGTGACTGAGAAGGAGTTATGAAAAACGGCTCAATAAAGAACCTCGGAACTCGGAACCATAAACACACTTAGTGTGAAGCAACAAAATTCGATCTGAATAAAAGCGGTCACATTCCTCCGTATCGTATTTGTTGCTTCGTGTCTCAATATGAAACTTTATAAAAAGAATTAGAAAATTCTAGACACATTTACCGAGGTTCGTTATTGAGCCGATTTTCATAATTCCTTCTCAGTCACGAGATAATATTTTTTTAAAGGAGTTTATTTTGTTTTATTTTCATTTTTTATGTACATTATTTATTGTATCCAGTGTTACTCTCCAAACTTTCCAGTTTGATTGAGTGGCGCTAGTGGACCGTCGTACCTCTCTAGACTAAGTTTTTATTCTAGACTTAAAAATAAAAGCTTAGTGAAAGCTTTTCGTATTAAAAATGGCCTGCAGCTACAGGCCATGTGTGCCATGCCAGGCCATGTATTTCAGACGAAAGACGTTCACTGCTGAACATAGGCCTTCTCCAATTAGGGGGGTATGCCATAATCGCCACGCTTGGCAGGCGGGTTGGCGATCGCAGTATGGTGTTAAAATGCATAGAGAACGCTGCTGCCCATTCTCTAGTAAGTCCCTTAGTCGCCTTTTACGACACCCACGGGAGGAAATGGGGTGGTGCTATTTTTTACGTCCGGCATCACACGGTACTGCGGCTATTGCTTTGCCTTCAGCATAATTATGATTTACTACCACCGTACCTGAGTTACGAGTGCCCTGGTCTCCTGTGTAGCAGACTGCATCAGCATGTCCCGGAACTGATCGGGAGCCGTCAGCCCAAAGCTTGTGGCATCTTCTAACAACTTGTCCACTGCTATTAACCCGCCTTCTCCTGCTAAGATTTCCACGCCTGTTGCGCACCATTCGTTCGCCTATTATGAAGAAAATATTAAATAAAAAAATCTGCGAAAAAGTTTAATTGGTCGAAATCACGAGTCATGTTCAATCACCTTTATAATCATTGAAATAAGGTTCAGAATTACAATTATTTAGTATTCAAAAGTTATATGTCGTATCTCTATTTTACTGTGTGTACATAAATAATAAAATAAATTGTAATGACTTGGTCTTAAATTTTTTATATAATGTTTATTGTAACTCTACCCTAAAATGTTTTTTTTTATAGGTACATTAGCTTGTACCCAGTAACCTACAATATCTAGCTAGTTTTATATTTTGTTTTAATATTATTTTAACTTACCTTATCTATCCTGTCCATAAGTTCTCTAGCTTTAGTCAGAAGTAGATTTCGTTTTTGTATCTTTTCCAAAAGCAAAGCGCTCGTTCGTCTTAGTTCTTCGCACTTTGATTCTATGTGGTCGACTTGACTTAACGGGTCTTGCATTAATTTCTCTCCTGCAACAAAATATGATAATTTATTTAATTTATTTACCCTTATTTAACAATAAATCCTTATACATAACTAATTTATCAATAACAAAATCTTAATTGCGTAAACATATTATAATTGAGAGCTAAAGCTGAACTTGCTTTCGATTCAAAAATCGAACTCCACTTTTTTTATACTTTTTATTTTTCAGTAAGTTTCTGAAACAGAGAAGTTGTAAAAAGGTTTTTTTTTTAATGTTTTATTTTTATATCGACATTTTGTAATTTTATTCGAATATCTATGGAATAATTTCAAATAAAAATAATTCTGGATTTACATTATACAGGTTGGATTTATGAGATGCGGCAGCAAGTGCAAGTACCCTAACCGTTGTAACGACAGGAACACGGATTATAGGAGACTGTCGATATTATAGGAGACTGTCCTTATTTTTTTGAGTTTTGATTCCCATTTACAGATTTTGAAAAAAAAAAAAAGGTATTCAGAAAGAAAATGGGCCATATTCACACAAACTTTTTTGATGCTAATTGATCCTGTTTCTTATATGGATCAAAAAGCTCTATCGAACCAACTGAGGTTTGAGTACAAGAAAAATCAGAAATCGCAATACATTTCGTAAGAAATAAGAATCCCAACTTACTTTTTTTGACAGACTGGCTGCTACCTACTATGAAAACTTGCCAAAAATTAACAAAAAACATTTAGACTCGGATTTCAAACTAAAACTTGTTATAATTTTATTTACTTTGAGAACAGAATTTAGATAGTTTTTTTCTTGTGATTTCTGTAATTTTGAGAAAAAGTCCTTCAATAGATTAGAACGTTCTGACTTGTATCATGTATGGGAAAACTTTTTTGCGGCTTCTGACTTTTGTAAAAACAAAAAGTAAGTTGGAGTCTCATCATTTCCTATGGAATGTACCTATCATATGGGAGAAAAATTTCTCAAAAAAATAAGGACTGTCACCTAAAATCGTTTTTCTGTACCCTTACTGTCCCGTCTCAAAATCCATTCTGTATACTACTGTTTTTTATTAATCTATATAATAAAAATTAAATAATGTTCGTCGGTAAGAATTGGCAATTTTTTTTAAAGTCGGGAACCATCGAAAAAATTCGGGATAACTGAAAGTGCATTTTCTATAGGAATTTTGTATTGAAAGGACAGGACAACGTCTGTCCGGTCAGCTAGTATGAAATAATTCGTAATACGTTACCGTCGTCAATAACTGAGGTTGCTGTATCAAGATCACAGTTACAAAGTTTCTCAAAGTCACCAGCCTCTTGTAGAAGGCTGTCTACCCTGATTGCTGTCTCGCCCACCTCCGTCATGTCGCATGCTGCCTTTAGATGGTTGTCTAAAGTAGCCTACAACAAAATAAGATCTTATCAGAATAATTTTTGTATAGACATTTTTCAATAAATAAATGAAAATCTAAAAAACGCAATTTGAAAACACGATTTTTTGTTTGTTTTTTACAGTTTTATGTTACCTGTAAATACTCTTTCGGGACATCAAAGAAAAAAAAACAAAAGCAACAAGGAGGTCGACCTTGAATGCAACTGCCACCATGGAGGGATTAAAAAAAGATGTCTGTTAGATTATTTAAAAAAAACCATTTGACACATAACTAACCTCCATTTACAAATAAAAAATGTAAAAGTGTTTATATACCTAAGTAAAATAAAAATAATACTGTAATGAAAAGCAAAAAGTGAAAAACAATAATAATAATGACTATGGAAATTGTGTGCAACTTTCGCAAATGCAGAAAGTCTCTATCAAATCAAGCGTGGGTAACGACTTGTTCACATGCATTTTGTGTTGAACATGGAAAAAGAGAATTTAAACGAACTCCCGAAAATTCATTGACCTGTCCGGCTTGTGGGACCGAATTACGTGATAAGTTTGATGTGATTCAAGCTGATCTGAGGCCCAATGAAACGTTCAAATCAATCGTTTTGGCGGGCATGAGACCTGACACGATCATGGACATTGCTATGCGTGCGATGTCTTTTTGGGCGTATCAGGTCGAACAGGAGACGTTATACCAAGAGAGCGTAGCAAAGCACGTGAGAGAGAAACTACAATGTATGGAAGAAATAAACACATTGAATATTCAAAAACTAAAAGCAGAACTTGAGACTTGTAAACGAAAGGTCAGTAATTTACAATCAGAATGTAATAAGAAGAGCAAACAAGCGGAGGACTTCAAGGCGCGTCTAGAAGAAAAGTCAAGAAAAATACAGAAGTTAACATTTCAACTGGACGCTCAGAAAAGAAAGGATATTCGCAATTTCGAAGGTATGGATAGTAAAGAGAAATGTATGGATATATCGGATTTGGTCGCCAACAGGGCGGTTTCAGACTTGGTCCCAAACCGGTCTTTAGACTTTGTTTTTCGACCAGCAAAAGACCCTGACGAATCACACAGAGTGTGTTCTCCACGAACACCAATGTTTGACTTTCGAAACAGAAATAAACAGGCGTCGCACTTCCAGTTCCGGCCAGTAAATTCTTAACGAAAGGTATAATAAGAAAACTATCTTAGATTAACTGTTTTGTAATTAGATTAAGCGTAAGTTACCTGCATCTGTTTAAAGTTTAATAAAAACGTTCTGAACTTCAGCCAGTGGTTTAGCTTTGTGGAATGTTTTTGCCAGAAATTGTCGAATTGTTTTTCAGTCTCGTCTAGTTGCACCAGTAATCTGAAACAATACGTGAGCATGTAAATATTTTATTGATTCTCGTTCTACAGCTTTTTTGCATCGTTATAACTAGATATCGGATATGCATATGTACCTAAAGTTAATTTTTGGTTATGAAATTATGGAAGCGGCATCTTAAATATTTATTTGTTAATATAAATCCCGCGATTCCAGAATATCCGGCAATTCACAACTAGTCGGATACATGGTATGGAAACGACTTCTTAAATATGTGGTATTATTTAACTTTAAACCTTATGCTAGCATTCGATTCTATAGTCAACAAGTAGTACCTAGTAAATTTATCAATTCCGGAATCGCGAGATTTCACGATCGATACAAAAATACATTCCATATTAGCCAACCCCTAAACGTAAGAAAATATACTTACATTCAATTCAAATCAGAACTCTAAATTCGTCGGTCCCGGAATACTGAGATTTTTCGATACAAAAATATAAACTATATAAATTCTCTTAATCAAGAATTTAGTATTTTTGTCATTATTTTTGTACCCTACCACTGTTTTTATATTTAACCCAAAGGTTGACTGGTAGAGAATGCCTTGTGGCACTAAGTCCGCCTATGTACCACTATTGTACATGAAGTTTAAATAAATAAATAAATAAATAAAAAATGCATTCCATAATAGCCAATCCTTTATTCGCATAGTTAATATCAGATTCTCAAAATAGCAGATTCGCAAAATATTAGATTAGCAAAATATTATATTCTCAAAATAGCCGAAATTGTACATTTAACTCGAGAAGTGCGTTTTATTTATAATGAACTTTTGTGATTCGTTTGATAACAATATCATGTGCGTGTTGTGTGAGGGCCACTTTGTTAAACTCTTTGAAAATGTGCTTAGGATTTAGTGAACATGCCCAAAGAATTGTGAAAGTTGGAGTCAGATTTTGTGAAAGTCAAATAAGCGAGTTATGGACTGAAAGTTGGGCCCTCAGTTCTCACATAGAGGATTGAGGAACCCACCTGTAAAGGCCATAAGTAAGTAGTATGTAAGTCTTGGCTTTATTTATTTTGAGTGCTTGATTGTACTTTGGCTATTTTGAGAGTTAAATATTTAGCGAATCTAATATTTTGAGAATCTGCTATTTTGAGAATCTAATATTATGCGAATAAAGGTAGCCAACACCTCAACTTTAGGTAAATATACATCCTTTTATCCGTTCTGTAGTTATACTAAAGGTCAACGTCTGTTAGTTGACCTGTGTAGGCTGACAAAGGTAATTGTCTGATTGCCAATCATTACTTCCATAACATAGGTTATCTAGATTATAGAAGTACTAGCTTTTGCGCGCGGCTCCGCCCGCGTGGATGTCGGTTCTCGCGTAAGAAAGTAGCCTATGTCCTTCTCCATATCCCAGGCTATATTTCTGCCAAATTTCATGACGATCGGTTCAGCGGTTTTGGCGTGAAAACGTAACATACAGACAGACAGACAGAGTTACTTTCACATTTATAATATTAGTATGGATATTAGTATGGATTGACTTGCTAATTGAACGTCAGTCTACCTCTGCAGAGAGCAGTGATGGCCCAGTGGTTACGGCATTTTTATTACTTTCAGCCCACAACTGGTTCCTATAATAGTTAAATAGAATCTCGGGCTATATTACGTATTTAAACGAGGCTATATATAGGTGGTCATTGAATCTATGCAAATAAATAAAATTGAAGTGTCTGTTTGTAATGTCATGTGTAAAACAGCTTTTTACTAAATGCATATAAAAGTATATGCGTGGAGTTTCTTGCCGGCTCTTCTCCATAGGAAACGACCAATTGGAACTTGGAACCGTGCACCTAAGTTCTGATGTTTCATATGTGCCCATGAAGGTTTATGTGAAATAGAATATTTTTCTTGTTAATCTCCGAAACGGCTGGACCGATTTTCACGGGACTTTCACGGAGGAGGTATAAGGAGTAACTTAGGCTCCTTTGATTGAAGACAAAAAAACGCGGGCGAAGCCGCGGGCAACAGCTAGTAATAGGCTGACTGGTAGAAAATGCCTCAGGCACTGAGTCCGCCTTTGTACAGTTTTTTTTTTACTTGTGCATAAAGTTTTAATATATAAATAATTCATATAATTACCTCTCAACCGCAGCGACATGGCTGATGATATTATAAGTAAGGTTTGGTTTTCGTACTTGCGTCAGTAACTCTTCGCCTTGCGACGTTGCCGACGATAATTCAGTTTTTAAAGCTTTATACCTAAAACAGAAACATAATCAATATAAAATATTGTTTTACGAGCAGGAAAATAGCCAACATTTACTTATGAAAAATGTACTAAAGTAATTTAAGTTACCTATTTTCCTGAGAGTCTAATAATTCTTTGGTTTGTGTCGGGTCGTTTCCCATATCGCAGTCTACAATCTCATGCATAAACTCGTCCAATTTACTTGAGATTTCTTTCATCAACGTAGAAAATTTCTCTAGAGCCTGAAATACAAATATATATTTAGGCTAACTGGTAATAACTATATATATAATTATTAAAGAAAAGGTAATTAGGTACTAGATAAACATTCTATTCAAATATTAATTTAAACAGAAAAAAATTACACACTTGAATAGTTAATTCAGGTAATTGTTCTCAGTATTTCACACAGGCGATCGGCGCTGTATGAAATTTCCCATATTTCCACACAAATAATTCGGTGCGCAAGGATAGACATCATTGAACATTACCAAACTAACACAACTCTCCGACTATATTAAAATTGTTCGGAAAACTTTGATATCGCGACTTAGGATTGTTGGTTTAGTTTTGAACAACTAGATGGCGCCATTGTGGCCTCATTATAACTATGCTAGTGATTGACGATTTGTCATTAGAAATGTAACTGTATTATTTTAGAGTTATAAAAAATAGTTGTCTTACTATCCGCTGCTGTATCCACTCAGCATGTGAATACTGTAGTTCCCCGCCAAGGTCTGGCGTCAGCTGTGACCTGTCGAAGTGCTCGTACAACTCCTCCACTGACGAACAGACTAGCACCCTGAACCTGAATTCTTCCTTAAATAATTTACTACTGACTTCAGACAGCGCCTTCTGTAGGAAACTTGCTGGTCGAAGGACGTACACAGCGTGAATTATTCCTGGGAAGAATTCCTGGAAAACAGAAAAAATACTATGTAGAAACCGGCAATTTTCAATTATTTAATTGGCACTTAATACATGTTCAAGAATACAAGTTCAATTAACTTTCTGTGTCGGAATTTGAGGTAGGTGTCTACCTACCTAATTATTGATTGATTTCTGTATTTTCAGAATACTTAAAGTTAGTTAGTAATTATCGTAAGGTAGGTAATTAATTAATACTTACTGAGATCCTTAATAATACTGTTTTGACGGAGTTCCATCGATCTTTTCTTCTGTCTATTATAATGTGGAAGCCCATATCTGCTTCCAATAACCTGTAATGAGAAAGAAATCATCCATGAATAATGGAACTAGATATTGATTGGTTATTGAGTTATCAATCATTTATGAGTTCTGTCTGGTATCGATTCTCATGTGTCCGTGATACTAAATAATCTAATTAATTGTGGAACGCTGCTACATTTAGTATTACTTACAAGGTTTAAATAAATAATTAATATCCATTTTATAAGTTAAAGATCAATCATGAATTTAACGAGTGCTTTTAACATTTTCTTGTGAAGTTAATTTACAATTATAATGAACTGCCTTTAACGAACTTGTGTTAGTTAATAAATTGGTCTCTCAGGAACTTAAACGACCCATTATTATTTCAGTTTGTGGTAAGCCGTCAGGTGATAAATGCGAGGTAGGTACAAAAACATGATATTTTCGACGTCGAACTTTCCTGTCTATGGCGACCGCGGACGCTATTCATGATTTATACATATTTTATTCATAAGGATAATCTTTTATTATAAAATAAAAGACTTATTAAACAATAAAAGTCTAAAACAAAAATATTACATTTAAGCTGCTTGCACCATACATTGCTATGGACACGTTCACACTGTACAGTACTATATATTATTGGAATGTATGGTGCGCGATATTGTTGTGCTATAAGCTATATATGCTATTATATTATAGCGTAGTCTGAAAGCAGCTTAGAATAGAATAGAAGAGAATATAAATTTTATTTTAATTAATCAAAGCGTTGCCATGTAGAGTTCAATGAAGCGTCACAGCCATGGAGATAGCCCTTCAATTAACTCCCCTTGACCTGTACATACAGCAGGAGGCGGCGCTAGCTGCCATCAGGCTAATGCACCTGGGCATATGGGGCAAAAACCTTACCAGTCCACACGCTAAAATCCTGGACCGGGCGATTGTGTACCAACCTCTCATCGCTGCCCCGTGTGATAGAACACCAAACCAACCGATGTTCAACAAAAACTACATTATACAAACAGTTCAGGAAGATAGGGATCAGTCAGCGGCCGATGAGGTGCGCATCTACACAGACGGCTCAAAGACACAAAACGGTTTAGGTGCTGGCGTACACTCCCTTGACCTCCATATTAACTTTCACATACCACTAGGCACACACAGTTCGATCTTTCAATGTGAATGCGTTGCCTTAACACAAGCCGCAACAGCAGTACAGCGCTTAGGCATCCGGAACTACGGCATTAAATTCCTATCCGACAGCCTATCTGTGCTCAAAGCTTTAGGGAACAAACAAACCAACAACAAGCTAATTTTTGAGCGCCATCTAGCGCTGGAGAGTTTATCGACGTTCAATCGAATTACCCTCCAGTGGATCAAAGGGCATGGTGGATCCTTGGGCAATGACGCTGCAGATGAACTTGCGAAGAGAGGCTCCGATATGAAGGTGCTAGGCCCGTACCCACTTCTCCCTCTGCCTTTCTCTCAATTTCGTGCGTGGATTCGCCAAAGATCGACCGAACTCCATAACAACAGATGGTCACGGGTAACAGACTGTAGACAGTCAAAGTTGGCTTTACCAATGGTACACCCGCGATTAACGACAAAACTTCTCAGCCTAAGTAGAAATAACCTTAGAATAATAATAGGTACAATTACGGGCCATAATCTCTTTAACAAACATCTTTTTAACATAGGCGTCACAGACAGCCCCCTTTACAGGGGCTGCCTTGACGCCGAGGAATCAGCCGCCCACGTCATCCTGGAATGCGAGGTCGTGGCTCCACAATGTGAAGAAATCCTCGGAACAGTGAGGTCGCTCCGTGAAGCCTGTAAAGCTCCCAGGAAGCTTCTGTGCTTTTGGGCGGAGCTAGGCTGGCTTTGTTAGCCAGAATCCCCACGCACAACGGACCAAATGAGAGTCTAAGTGCGGAGAAGGGAGCCCCACCATCATCATCAATGAAGCGTAAGATTCGCTGCGGGTGGTCTACGCTTTTACCGTAACCAGCAAATTGTCTCAAAAATCAACGGTAGATAAAATGAAAGTGATTCATGATAAAATAATATTATGACCTTCACGAAAGAGTTTATGAAAAGTATTGAGAAATAAATGAATTGAAGTAAGTAAGTTTGTGACTGACCGGCTTTTAGTGCCGATACAGGAAAATGTTGGCAGTGGATTTAGTAGAGCTAGTGAAATTAGGTATGTGACTGCACTGTAATACAATTTCGTGCAGTTAAAAGTCTTAACAGTAATAGATTTGGACGGAGTAAGCTGTACGAGTATTTGCAGGTAGAAAATATGTTATGTATGTTAACTTTAAGTCTATCCTAGCTGTAAGTTAAATCTAATTATAATACTTGCCACGTCCTAACAGGGTCATAGTCATAGCTTCTAACTGTGTGTACATTGTGCAAATAAAAATAAATAAATGCAGTTCGTGTGAATCAAATACAAATTGTAAGTCTCCAATGTCGAAGTAAAGACAAAGTTTACAAGATTGTCGTCCAGTCCATTGTTTTAAAACTACCGACGGTTTACAACACAATTGTAGGACACAAATTTAACACTGTTCGTACTAGCAATGTCACGACACTGTAGACTGAGGAGTCTCGATCCCCTAATTCAGAAACATATTTTAACGAAATATTAAAATCTATTGCCCTGATGGCTTCTCCCCTATAATTGACTGATCAATTGACTGATCCATTGATTGAAAATGACAAGGATTGCCTAGTAGTCGTTCTTTAAAAGTTAATAAACGCCAAGATTTATGAAGGAACAGACCTCAGCCTTTGTTACCGCTGCTGGGATTCAGGTGGTCTCAGACATAATACGCTCTACTGAGAGAGAGTAGGTAGAAATTCTGCTCATCAGACCATGATCCACCACGCTGGCCCATTCGAAGCTTGGTGGATAATGGTCAACTGCCTTTATGGATTTAGAGGATAAAATACTTGCTTAATTACTTACGAGGGCACAGAGGTGAGGTAAAGCAGGAGCCTACGATACTCCGATGGTGTGATGATGTGGAAGTTGTTGTTGTCGGGGAAGGTGATTAGGGGCCGGTGGTCCCTAGCCAGGCCCCCGGTCGCCAGCGCGTACTGCGGCAGCAGCAGCTCGCTGACGTTGCGGCCCTCGTCGCCATCCCCACCGCAGCCGTCGCACTCCGCTTCTGGAAAATTAAGACGAAATCACTTTGTTTATCTTCTGCAGGAAAGTAAGTTTAAATTATAAACAAAGATATTATTTTTTTAAGGGATATTGGTGCCGATTCCTTTGTTCACAAACTAAACCAAATTTAAGTTCAGTGCATCTTTTTCTTTCTATTTCATTAAGAAAAGGACAGAAGATAAATTATAGTTTAGTACTGTCAAATTAATCAGCGCCTGTCACTACTCCATACAAGTTTAGACGCAATTAAAAACTTGCCTACTAAAATTACGTCAATTTACGTTAAGCGCTGATTAATTTGAGTGAGAGAGATTTCGTGAACAAACAAAGACCCCGCCTTTCCCTTCGTGGTAATTTTTTTTACCACCCATTATTATGCTTATTTAGTTATATTTTGAGTTGAGAATTTTGCTATGCAATCAGTAATTTTGATTGGAATTCGGATTGTTTTTTGGATACAAAAAGTTTTTTTTTTTTGCGATTAAGTACTAACTACCCTTTTTTTAGACCCACTTTTAAAATAATACCTTTGTTTTAAACTTTTGTTGGTTTACCTACATTTAGTTTTGCTTCCAAAAGGTAAAATTTCGGGAGTGGATACTTAGATTTTATCTAGATACTAGCTTCTGCCCGCGACTTCATCCGCGTGAAATTTCTTGTTCCCCCGTTCCCCAATCCGTTCTCGAGATATCATCAAAAAAGCCGTTCCGTACAAAATGTATCAGAAAGTGAATTTTCTACATATTTTTTTTTTCGTGAATTTGTCGCTTTTTTAATAGTTATTCTACTATTCGGGGCGGAGACAAATCCAACAAATCCAAGATCATAAAAATCGGTCCAGCCGTTCTTGAGTTAAAAATGGTGTCAATAACCCGACTTTGTTTTATTATTAAGAATTTAACAAGCCAATGATTGCTTTACTTTTACAGATTCAATTGGAAAGGCCAGTAACATTTTCCGCTAATAATTACTTGAGTACCTACCATAAAGATTTCCAAACATACGCTGAAACAACTTTTCAGTAACATGTCAAAAAAAGGCTTCAAGAGTTCTAAGGATTCACTTACTTATCTAATCAAATAAAGTTATCTAGCAGGTACTATTAATTACGACTACGTATACTAATTATCTTTTCGTTTACCTTAATTAATCATTTAAATAATAAATGTTGAATATCCTGTTGACTAACGAGTTCGTCAAGTTGAAAGAGTTAACCACACTAACGAGTTAACTTGGAGGATTCGTTTAGTTCCCAGTCAAGTAGACTTTAATCAGCAGGTACTGGAGAAGTTCGCTTCATTAGAGTTTTCAAATAATTAAGAACTTTCCGGACGGAGATGTGGCTTCATCAGATATTTGTACTAAAGACTGCAGATCATCCCAGTTTTGGTTTAGGATTATTGTATCATATTTATGTATTTCCAATAATTTCGACGTGCTTCTAAGTTTAATCGTTAACTCTACGTATCTAGCTCATAAAGAGAAAAACAAAGAATAGTCCAACTGCGTATTACTAACTTGAGCATTATAACAAAGCGTATTATATGCGTATTTATAACAAAGCATTTTACTTATATGAAGTTGAATCCAGTCGGACCCTTTGTGTAACATTGGAATCTTTTAATTTACCACGTTTCACTCCGCAAAGAATAATGGAAAAAATAATTAACAAATATTGTTAGAAACCTTCAATTTTGTCGTCGACTTTGGGAAGGTATTTAAATAAATTATACCAATTTATCCTTGTAGCAAATTGCTGTGTAAGCAATCTGTATAAAGTTAGCTACAAAAAGCGCGATCGCGTGATTCTTAACAATTAATTATATAGAACAGGGTAGAAAGAACTTAAGGTACAGCATGGGGGATTTATCAAGATGGATTTACAGGAATTTATTTAATGTGAACGTGTTTACGTTTCTCGGTCACCTAATAGCGTCGTAAAGTATGTTAGTGTAAGGAGGAGCAGTGATTTGCGTTTTTTGTCGCACGCCTCACTATAATAATAGTCCGATAATATCGCGGAAATTACTTAGGTACTTATATTACGTTGACCGAGGTTTAATGTCAAGGGCTATGTGGAAAATTGATGGGTATTATTAAGTGCGTACTAAAGTTCATAACGCTTTCAAGTATAGCCAATTTTAAGGTGCACATCACAATAATCCAGAGTACACTGAGTACTGAGTTTTTAGGTAGTACAGACCAGTGTTCGAAAAAATCCGATTTTTTTAGTTATATCGGATATATATCCAGGCCAAGAAAAAGAAGCAAATTTCATTCCGTAAGGGGATTAAACACTTAAAAATGTGACAGGAATTTGTAAAATAATATAACTGTCAAATTACCACATTTTTTATTTAAAAAAAGTAACTAAAGAATTAGTGTTTATTTGAGAATTTTTTTTTTAATGAACACTTAAAAAAACAAGTACCTATTATTATAATAATCTTCATTTGTTTGTGAGATAAATCAACTAATTTTAATAATCATTTGTAATCATAAAAAAGTTAAAAGTAAATTATTCTGAATTGTAGTGTTTCGCTACGTGTTGCCTGGGTAAACATTAACCTCCAAAATGTTTAGTTCAGAAGACAGGAAAATATCAATTGATATATATCAAGATAAAAAGCAAATGATATATATCGTGATATATATCCGCTGATATATATCGGCGAACCCTGGTACAGACCTACATCCAACAAATAGCAGTACCAGTAACCACACAACAATATCGCTATCCATTGAAACGATTTTATCAATCTAGCAACATAACCGTCAGGTCAGGGATGGTCCAACCTCAATAGACTGAGTACAGACTACACAATGTGACAAACAAATGCCGGACGAACGAGGACCATTTACCTGAACGTATTAGGCACAAAGACCTCTTTACTAGGAACAATAGCTTAACTTTCAGATTTGCTCCTTGGTAGGAGTTAGGGATACTTTATCATCATTTGAAGTCGGTTTAGTTACACTGAAATACTGTCTTGAATCGCCTTCTGTTGTATTAATGCCTTTCTGAACTCTTCAGAAGACTTTGGGATTATTTAAACCTTACCATAAGTTTGCATGGTTAAGATGTTGTTTAAATTTAGCAAGCCTACTGTCAAATGACTCAAGTCTAGACATCTGCAGCAGAGCGCGACGCGTACTTATAGATGAAATAAGGTCGACCCAATTTTACAAGAATGCTCCAAATAGGCTGGGTAGCGGTACTACAGGAAGCATTGGATGGAGAGCAAAGAGCGACTCAAAAGGCTTTGTCCTAACAGTAAGTGGCAATGTGTACAGGGGTACTTTATCATAGTACCTACATAATTTATATCTTCTTATTATAAAATTCTCGTGTCACAATGTTAGTTACCATACTCCTCCGAAACGGCTTGACCGATTTTTATGAAATTTTATATGCATATTCAGTAGGTCTGAGAATCGGCTACTATCTATTTTTTTTAAGTTTAACGTAGGTAGGGTAGGGTAGGTAGGTAGGTAGGTAGGTAGGTAGGTAGGGTAGGGTAGGTAGGGTAGGTTAGGTAGGGTAGGGTAGGGTAGGGTAGGGTAGGGTAGAGTAGGGTAGGGTAGGGTAGGGAAGGGGAGGTAGGTAGGTAGATAGGTAGGTAGGTAGGTAGGTAGGGTAGGTAGGGTAGGGTAGGGTAGAGTAGTGGAGTTTATACTTAGTATAGCTTTTGACAGAACGAAGTCTGTTGGGTCAGCTAGTATATACTATAGAAATATATATCTAATATATGATCTATACCTATGTATGTTTCATAACCATGTGACAAAATGGTTTTTTTTTGGTCAAATGTGGGAATTGCATTTCAAATCAGTACAAATCGGACATCGTTAGCGTTTTCAGCTACAACTGCTACAAAGGTATCATATACGCAAACAGTTACTCAATCTAACCGTGGTAAGCATTAACCGCAACAATCTGATAGTTCACTAACTAGACCGGAATACCTAACATTGTACCAGGGCACACTATAAGTCGCCTAGGTTTCATTACGTACCTAGGTGTTACGTTCTTAACGGCATATCCGACACCTCGCTCGCTTCGCTGCTTCGTTCAAGAAAACCTGTATGTTAATTTTGTGTGCAAAATTACACCTCAAAGGCATTATTTAAACTTGAATGAATAACCGCAAAGGAAAATTTATTCGTCCGGAGATTTTGTACAAAGTGGGTATATCAAGGTTTTTTATTTAGACTTGGTTCACAGCATTTTGGCATAGCTCCTAAAAAGCAAAAATAAAATTAAAAAACTTAAACCCGAATATGGAAAAAAAGAAGTGAAAAGCATGAAACAAGAAAATATTCCTAAGAATAATAGGTATGGTAGGATTTTCTAGTACCTACCTATTTTAATATAAAAGCATTCAGGTATAATTAACAAACAAAAAATACAAGTTGGCAGTTATTTGCAAAGCATGAATAAACTTTAACTGATAGGGTTACATTTCTTCGTCGCGTATCCAAGATTCCATTGATATGATTTAAATAAGATTCGACCAGAAGCCACTAATACTATGCTTACAATATAATTGATACTTCTATCTTCAAGAAGCGGAATATCATCAGCGGCCATTAATTATTTATTTATGCAAACTGAAACCTAAATCTTGTTAATTTTTCACACACGCAACAATAAACTGCAGCAAGGCTGGCAAGACATGGTGCAAACTGCCAACGGTCATTATTCAAATTGAGTTCGTTGCCCGCGCGACTCGCGCGCAAAGGTCAAGATAATTGATTCCGAGCCGAGGCGAAGAATAGCAAGTTCGCACCCAAACAAAAGATTCTACACATGATTTTATGTGTATTTAACGAGATAAATGCGGAAGTGTGTAAAGTTGTACGTTGTTTTTGGAGTCAATTTTACTTAAGTAATGTGTGCAATTTTCGCACTTAAGAAGGTCCATCAACTCTACTCAGCTGACCTTACAGTTTACAAGTTAGATTTAACTTTGTAATTGATGACCTGACTGCAGTGCAGTCTGATTAACCCCTACAAGTATTCTAGAGGGTCAAATTAAGATTTTGCACGTAGGTATAGTTGCCAGCACATAAAGATACACCAAACTGTCAAAGGAAAATGGTCAAAAAAAAACCCAGAGCGAACAGATACAGCATGTAGCTCAGAATTTTAGTGATATTCAGGGATATCATTCTGTAAACATTTCACAAGCATGTTTATCTTCTGAAAACTACAGAACAACAATACCACTAGCTGTGAAATTAGACTAGTTCGTAAAGTTTCAGACTGAATAGGTACTGCGAAGCTGAAAACTTGTCAACACGAACGTAAATTACAAAGAGAAGATAACTATCCCCTTGATTCAGGCTTCATGCGCTGTTTCTTATTACATGGATACATAACATTAATTTACGTCACACATGGCCATAATGCGAGTTTTACCATAACGTAAAATATTGTGTTCTCACCACGGGCAATAAACAAGAAAGCCCTCTATCGCATATTTAGAACCCTCGCCTGCGGTTCGGGTCACAAATACCTGCGATTTCGGGCTTTCTTTCTTTTACAACCCTTGGTAAGTAATGTACTATTATAGGAGGCAATAGGTAAACACCATGTTTTTCTCCCCTAAATAAATTATTATGCATTCAGGATCATCTCAAATACTCTCAATACATAAAGTAAAACATTACGAATGGCGTCTGTCTAAGGAAGTCATGAGTGTAAACTGAAAACATTATTTACTCGCTTAGCAGATGCGTTATGTTTGTATAAATTATGGTATACACAAATAGCTACGTAAGACTACCGTTTGCGATCAACCAGAACTATGTTAGATAACATTTGTTTACATAAAGTTTTACTATTCTACCGTGGTCTTGTTAAATACATGTAAACATTACCGAAGTGCTAGGTTTACGACGAGTTTCACACCTTTTATAGAGAGGACTTAAAAGTCACCATAACAGCGTAGAATTTGCCGTTCAGGGGCAAAATGTCCAATTGTCAAAATGTCCAGCGGTGTCAAAATGTCCAATTGTCAAAATGTCCAATGGTTAAAATGTCCAATTCCCAAAATGTCCAATTCCCAAAATGTCCAACTCCCAAAATGTCCAATCTTTAAGAATGTAGCAAAGTTCAATAACTCATCAATGCGCTTTTTTAATACTTATGATATGACAAACAATAAATAGAAAATACTGAAAGAATCAAAATATGTTTTATTTATAAGTAACAAATTAAGGCCAGAGAAGACCACAACATACCCGAAATCACTATTTTTATTTTTAGAATTGGACATTCTGCCTCTGAACGGAATTTGCTTCTGTATTTTTTTTGGGCATGTATTTAACGCGGCGACAATCTAATCTGATTTAGGGTTTTAAAAATAATTAAAATGGGTAGCAAAAATAATAGGTTGGCAGTTTACAGTGAAGTAACATTTTAAGGATAAAGTAGCTTTGTTTAAATTTAAATTGGCAGTGATTTTTTATTTCATAAATTATACAATGAGGTTGTTTATACCTCATTGTATAATTTATGAAAGCCTATTTTCTACTTTGATAATTAGACAATGGTAAAAACATTTCTGCTAGCAACTTGAAAGTAGCGCTCGCTCGGCTCGCGCGTGGTTGGTCACAGTTTTAACCTAACCTAACCTATTTCACTCAGTTCAAAATGACGAATCATACAATCTGCCGACGAAATGTTTTTACTATTGTCTAATAACTAACATTATTAGTCGCCAAGTCATTATTTATAGCTCCTCGCCTAATATTTTATTTGACTGGTATAGTTTATTTGCTACCTAAACGCAGCTGCTAGTTTTTAGTTTTTATAACACCTTTAATTTTGAACCTTACATAATATAATAGTCGCGAAAATATTTAATCGCTGGCAAGTTATTTTATTTGTTGCAAACATTTAGTCGACTTTTAAGTTATTAGTCACTCGGAAAATAATAAGCTTTTGTTTTGGTACTGCGAGAGGTGTCTATTCAACTTCAATGAACATCACTATATGTAAATTAACGCAGGCTGTATACAAAGGTAGATAATACGAGTACAACAAACTTGCAGTATGTGAATTGTTAGTTACAATTAAAAAATTACCATAAGATACTACAATAACGTTGTCTAAGAAAGTAAGAACACTAAACAAGAAGTCAAGAACTTGTCTATTACGGTTTTAACTCTCGTAGGAAACAATAACAACATAAAATGCTCATAGTATAGCTATTAGCAATATCATGCATTGTGAAACCAACAATGCTGAAGTAGACACAACACACAACGGCTCATTAGTTACATAACAGTTCAAGAGATCTTCCACAAGGTCAGTCATAACAATTGTTAGCTACAAGGAACATAGTTTATGTATTTTTACTGGAAATCATTATAAAAGTTATTACTTTTGATACTTTACACGATTTTCTTATCACCTATATTTTACGGCGCTACCGAGTCAAACACGTTTTCACGCAGTAAAATGCTTTATACACTTCAGGAGAAATGTAATATACGGTAGGAAGAGACCAATAGCTGACGAGAGCTCACGATATTGTTATATTGTTACGAAACGACGGACGACATCCCACAATTTAATACTATGTAAATATCGGTATAAGAAAATATTTCCTGCGGTATTTCTGCTCGGTACCTGATATTATGGCCATCAAGACGGAATTACTTCCGCAATATGCGGCACCTAGGCAACCATCGATGTACGCTACTCTAATGATCAGAACGTGGTATTCAAATCATAGTTATTGTTGAGAGTCACATACGAGGCCCAGTTATAATGATGGCGGCGGCGGAATCCCAATCGTAATCGGATTCTCGATCATACAAATGACAGAGTTGATGAACGCATCGTCTGATACATCATGCTGTTGGAAAATTGAACACGAATAACAGATTATTCATGATGTTATTGATGCAGTACTCGTACTGCATCGTCGTTAAATTCTCAATGTCTCCAGTTCTCTACCCAAGCAAAAAATTCAATACCTCTTTCTATATTCCGTGTCCCAAACCAATAACTCTGCTTACTCGTATTAACTAGAACTGGGTTTTTTAAGCTTATGTACAGTTAGTAGACCAACCATGTGTTTTATATTTCTTTGTTACTTTATTACTTCGCCTGACTTTGTTGCCCCAAACAGTATTCCTACCGTACATAATCTCCGTCTTTGTAGCCAAACCCAAGTTCCTCGCGACAACAATGTTTCCAGTTATAGCACAAATTCCCACGGCCTCGCAAACTAAAATAAGGAGTATTAGGTCCCCTTTGTTCATAATGCTGATAATATCTCCAAAGGATACGAACATCCACTGGGTAATTAAACTCGATCGTCTACGGCTTAGATCGTTGATCTTAAATTATGAGATAATGAGAGCTCTCTGAAGTCATGAGCATCGTGTTGAAGTTTTTTCGAATCCTCAATTACCTTTGTCCTCGTTACTCGGACAGTGCCGTCATGAAAGGCCCTTAATGATAATTACCATTAGCCTGCTTCGAATGTCATCAAAGATATAACAGACTGAGGAAAAACCTTCCGCAAATACGAGAAAACGTTCATTTTATTTTTACAAAGTGATTTTGGTCATTTTCCGACTTGAATTTTCCATATTTTTCTGTGAAGGACACTTGGCAGAAAATCAATTAAATTTGCAAGAGAGAGTATTTTCTAAGAGCTTCTCTTGAATTTAGATGTCGGAATTGACGTTTACTATTTAAATAAGCACTTATTCCTTTCATTATTCAATATTCAAGAACAGCTGTTGAGAGCCTTAGCTTATTCAGTTAAGCAGATAACCCGGAGGCAGCGTTGTCAGCATCGTATCAATGGCCGGTATTGTGGCTGGGCCAAAGAGCTCTTAAACTGCCATCCCGACCTCATTACTATGCGGCGTGCAACCCAATCCCGGGATCCCTTATGTAGTCCTGATGTCTCTATAAGCATGTTAGTAGTTCTGGCTTTCTCTTTGAGTCTAGGATTACTTACTTAATGTGATTATGTGTAACACTTTAGGATCTTATGGCTATGCGAAATGTTGTTTAGACATCTTTTCGACTCGCCTGTTCAGAATCCAAAGCTGTTTGTTTATGAAGGTATTGTCCATTTATTTGGAGGCTGTAATTTGAAAAAGAAAACCTCGTTACTATTACTCCCTTGCAATAAAACCTTTCCATCCTGATAGCTCCCTATTACGGAGCAACACAACTATCTCAACATCCCACCCCCTGGCGAGATAAAGTTATTTCATCTTCCGAGTGCTATCAATACAGTGCTAACGGGCTGACGTAACGTGCGTGTCTATAAAATATAGATCTAGGCAATCTATGTCAGAGCCTGTTTTTATACTCCACCATCTAGTTAACGAACTGAGGAAGATTTGTGGTTTAAACACTGAAAGAAATGTAGAACAACGTTACGTCTATTTTAGATCTTACATCTCGGGATTTGAGGAGTACCGTTAATTTTATTTACAAGCCTTAATGTTCTTTGAATTATAAGTCTAGTTATTTCAGGTGGAAACCGTGTTTTAATGCAGTAGTTATCAATCACTGGGAATGTACTGCATTGCTGGATGCGGATTTCTGAATACCAGGTAGGTACCCGTGCCAAACACAAACCGCGGAAAACTGGTCATAAGGGGTGAGCCCGTGAGCATATTGTTAGGATCGATGAATGGTATGCACTTCGATCAATAATAGCACTTATCGAAGGGTATGTATATTATATTTCACATAAAAAGGCGGAAAAAAAAGGTTCCATTTTCTTTTAAGTACTGATTTTTTAATTATTATTTCTAAAATCAGTACGGAACTGTGGATCTACAACGCCACATGCGAACTACGCATAAAGACCTGACGTCACAAATCCTGCATCGCGCAATCAGAGTTTACCGCGCGCCTAACATATATACAACATCCTGACATCAACCGTCGGGCAGTGCCCACCGGACACAACACCCGTCTGATCGGAGGATCCTCCCTTTTCTATGGAGGATGAGTGAACTACACCCTGTTCGTCATACCTATATTAGAACCTTCAGTTTCGCCATTTTATGTGAATTACCATTAATGGGGACACGGGCGGGCGGTGGGGACTGCAGGAATACACCTGCAAAATTATATAATTATTTTTAGAGAGTGGAGATACTCGTAACCAAAATATAGCTAGGTGTTTACTTGGTTCTGCTAATTTACTTGGACTTTGATTGAAATCTCACAGTTAATTAAATCACAGATTATACTGTGTTAAATATATAGGTAGGTCTCTTATTATAGTTTAATTAAATTGACGATGATTTTACTTTCTCTTAAGGCGACGATAATCGACTTTTAATGATTTTATATTGAAGATCACGTCTAAACGAGTAAATGATTTGGAAAAAAAAAATTATATGTTTAATAAGAGCATTCTCTTAATAACTTAGTATATGAATATTTTAGTTTATGTTTATATTACATAGTGAAATAATTTGTAAAGTTACATATGTCTAACGCGGAAAAAAAACTGAGAATCACGCAATTTTTTTCTGAAATCTTCACCGTTTTAAAGATAATTTCATTACTGATCTTTTAGTATACGTGATTTATTAAAATACCTTTTGTGTTATGTATAATAAATTAATAATGCGTCTTATTTGGGACAGCGCTCCTGGATGGACGAGTGGCTATTACTGGCTGGACGTACTACGCGTTGCGTGAGCTCAGTACAGAACATGCAAGCTAACCACTTAAGGTCACTGGCATATATCTGGGCCTTAAATTGTAATAGTTACAGTAGAACCACCGGGCTCACCCAGCAAACATCTGCTTAAAACAGTTAAGCATAAATTATTCTATGAGGCCCATTTCAAATGTATTTAACAGTTACAGTTTTAATTTATAATAATTAAGGTAAAATTAGTAAACAAACATAATTATAGAGAAACTCCATACCTATTCACAATCATTTTGTTGGCTGGACTTTTTCATGACCTATAATCGGGATGGCGAACCAATGAGACGACAAAATAATTTGGGCAAGGCATCGATTGAGGAATTAAGGTATGTACCTAACTCACAGTAACAAACAAAGAAATCTGAGCGCGCCCCCGGCTACGATAGGCTGAGGCCTCATTAGTGTGTTGCCTTGCGTTGCGTCGTCGCAGCGTCAACGCTGCGTCATTTTACATACCTATATTTTTAATGACAGGCTCCTACAAACAGGCGCGACACGCGACGCGACACGTTACGCGACACGCGACGTGACACAATGGCACCGCAAATATATAATATATGTAAAGATGGTAACCCATCCACGGATCAACCGCGGCAAGCGTAGCTTAACCTGATCGATCGACCCGTGCGATTTTTATTTCTTAGCCACGAGCCCCTCATTGTGGGACGTCATTGCCAGATTAAAAAAATATTTGGAAAAAAAAAAATGGCACATGGATACATTAGGTTCGCCATCCCTGTTGATACTGTCTTCAATAAGGTACCTACATACCTCAGCCGCGCTAACAAAGAATACAATAACTCGATTTTACCGGTTCTGAGAAAAACGCTCTCAAAGTTTTGAACTTAATTATTCTAGTATTTCAACTAGTGAAGGTTCAAAAAGCCGAAATAAACCGAGTTCCTGAAGGGTTCATAAAAAGTTACTTAGAGAGAGTTAATAGATCTCGATTCGCTGATTCCGAATATATTATAATACTCAAAATCGTCAAAAATCGTGTTACTGTATTCTTCCTTAGCGCGGCACACCTACTTCATGTAAGTATTAAAAATAAAATGACTATACAGGATGTCCCAGGAAACCTGTACGAGCGAAGGTCTGTGGTCAGGGGACACTAATACCCATCGATTGGACCCATAAGGAACCCATAAAGTTTTTAAAATTATTTACAAGCTTTTAAGTGTATTTTTTTTTTCAAGTTGAAATCAAGTGTAAATTTCTCTCCAACAGAAATAACCTTGTGATCAAATTCTGAGCTACTAGAAAGAAACAGAAATCTTAAAAAGTTGTGACTAAAACCGCCCACAATGAAAAAAAAAACTGGAAATAAAACAAAAAAAAAACTATTTCTCGAAAACTACAAAATATCGCGGAACATACATAGGGGTCCAATCGATGGGTATTAGTGTCCCCTGACTACAGACCTTCGCTGGTACAGGTTTCCTGGGACAACCTGTATATAAATAATCATAATGTAAGGGAATTCAATGAAGTTATAAATATTTAAGGAATATACATATTCATTAATATAACTATTAGGCACACTACACGTAATTTTGTCATTATGTACCTACTATGCTAGCTCTGTATGTACTCGTAAATAGCTATAATGTATGTAGCTATGTACTTACTTTACTTATTAAATAAAATTCCAAAGTGAAATTTAAAACCATGTTGTTATTGTGCTTCACTTCGATTAGCACATTATCGAAATACCTACCTACATACGTATACCTAGTTAATATGTACCAAAATTAAATTAAATTATTCGTGTTATGTCCACGTATTTATCACGCTTACAAAACAAATTGTGGTTTACTGTTAATCAGTTATTTTCCTTTGTATGACCTAATACTTAACGTATATTTGCATTCTTTTAAGGGAATGGGTGACGGTTTGCTTGAATATATATTATGAATTTTATCCTTCCGTTACTTTTCACAATAGTGGCTAAATGTTCACAATCGAAATTTCTTTAAAGTATTACTACTGTAGTCAAGTGTTGCTTTGATCTTAAACCCATGGATATAGACGTTTCTTATACCTACAAATACTACATTCTGTATAACATTCCTTAAATTCTCCAGCTAACCAAAGGCCGCGTTCACAATAATAACTCAATATGCTATAAAACTAGTTGGGAAGTATTCCTATTAACTCGTTTAAATAATACAATTTCTTCGAGCGTAACACGATTCACGAGTAACACTTAATACACTTTAATTTTCACATATAAACCTCACACGCGCGTATTTCGTGACGCAAACTTCGCACACAATAAAAACATTAACAAAAACTTGAAGCAATACATAATCACTTGCCTATTTTCTCGGTCTTGATGAAAAAGAAACTCAGTCGCATCTGTGCAACCCACACGCGAAACAAAATGCGACACATCCGTCTGCGCGCGCGCAGGCTTGTGCGCTTCCCGCCTTCTGACTATCAACGTTCATCTGAAGATGTCTTCAATCACTGGCGAGTTAATACAGTACCTAACGTCATCGAGTCGAAAAACTAAGCGGAAAATCAATTTAACGCATCGGCAATCTTCAGTCGTCAATGTTTGAAAACAAATTGACTTCGCAGTTGCGTATCTTCAGTCACGAAAATTCGTTGAACGTCGCGTGGTTTTCGATAACAATCGTCATCGAGGCATGGTAACGTGTGTTTGTCGCGCGTGCCAGTTCGTTATTAATTAAAGGCATTACCTTGGAATCCGAAGCACTGCATCCTGCGACGCACGCGGCAGCACGCGCCTCTCGCGACCACACTGACACTACAGTTGTCACGCTCTGACATCACATAACTCTTTGACATACGACCTTTGTTACCTACATTTGCCTTACACGCACTCGTGGCTTTATTACGAAGCAATAAGGTGAACGGAACGCTACACACAGTATAATGCGCGCGCTGAACCGAAACTGATGTGACGGTCCGATATTGTACAGCATTCGCTGTCATCTATTCTCTATCAATAAGATTATTGATAAGCCCTTGATCAGAACTAGATGATTTCTGTATCCCATCTTCGATTGGGTGACCCTTTGTACGAATTTTGCCGTAAGTAAAGTATCTGTCAACTTTATCATGAAATGTTCCGTTTCATGATTGTATGAATCTTATCAGGCAGGATTTTTATCAAATTTTAGATCGGTAACAATGGGATTTTCACAGCTTCGCTTGTTTTCATGACTTATGAAATAATTCTAGGTAATGAACAATTAAAAAAAAAACGGAAGTCGATGCCTCTTGATCCGGGTTCAATCATTCGACGTCCGTACCAAAATATTTATGCTGTATGATGAACGAGAGGAAGCAATAAGCTTTGTTTTGAAAAATGAAAAATATGAGTAAACTACGCTCGGGTCAAACAACTTTTTATTCAATACCGTGGAAGAGTGCTTGCAAAAAATCTAAGTTCAGATTAAACGCGGTCGGAATGTAGGCAGACATCCGAATCATTCGGTTCCGATGGTGAGGCAAACGGGGCCACCGCGCTACGGAATGCAGGCAAACAGACTGGAACACCGATCTTTAACTAAACTGGACTTTCTGACAGACGAGATAATGAACTGCAAGTACGTACAACATGCACCGACTATTAAAACGATGAATGAAAAAGGAAATGTTTTCAAGCTCGATCACAAGCTTATCGTTCCCGTGTTTACGTTACCTATTTATGTAATGGACAGACCACCCATACATTACTCATAACGATTGATTAACTACTCATTAATATTATTTACGTAGCATTAATTACAGTATGAGGTCGCAAATCACATGAAAATGCCCACAGAACAATTATAACGAAAAGTAGTAATATGTTCTCTGAAAATTCCCATATGCATCGAACTGAATTCAATGGAGCGGTACAAAAACACTCTGCAACCAAAACAATCAGGTTTCCATGAGAAAGAAAACATTGGTTTAGTGAGTATGTCACTCGGGGAACAATCGATGAAGCTTGGAAACCATCGGAAATAATCGGTGCAGAAAACAAAAGTGAGAATGTGAATGGTTCACGGTAAAGGGGATATTACTAATATTCATACATATCGAGACAATTTTATAGAACAGACAAATTGTGTTGTTAAGATGGAATTTAAAAAATGTTTGACAAACATTCAAATAGCACTTACTGGACTTGCCATTCAAGGGTTGCTTTGCGTCTGTATCTCTCGTCTGTACAAACTTAGCAGAGCATGCTTTGTCGTGAGCGACAATGGACGAATTTGTAATTAATCTATCATACAAATATACAGAACTAGCCCTTGTGGCGATGATTGGAAGAAATCTTAATCCAGCAGTGAACTTGCAAACTTACACATATTGTATTGATTTTTTTACTCTTATCAGAGCACAACCTTATCTGCCATAATCCCAGCTCAATACTGCGCCACAATGTTTTGTTCTCAACGATTGAGTCATATTGAGCAGTAACACTTTGTTTGAAGCACTGCTAACGACCGACAGCTTGTTAACTCATCGGTTGTGAGCCCCATTACTTAACCTATTTCCTTTACTGCCTCTTTAAAAGTTGCGCAAGAAGGTAAGACAGATAACTACTTTAACACGTTGGATTTTCCTTTGATTTCTTAATATGGAATCCTTTTTGAAGATCCGGAAAGTAGGACAATGCAACATTTTGAAATCTTTCTATAACGTATGTCCATATGATGATGCAGAAGTACTTACTAATAAAACATTAACATATTTTGTAAAAAACATAATATTTGTACAGATGATACATTATGGCCTTGGTCGACGCCAGTGTCTCTGCGCAGTGGTGCTGCCGGCGCCCGCGCATCCGCGCATTGTCACTCCGTCAACCTTGCCATTGCTACTTGTGGCCGGAAGTTCTTCACAAATTCAACATTTCTTTAGTAAATACGGGTTTATAATTTAACACGAAATTCTTTAATTAAATCCACTTCGTCAAAACTCAGGTGTCACAAAACCCTCTTTGAAGAAGTGGTTATATTTAAAGTTAAATTAAAAGAGAAATATAATTAAAGCTAAATGAGAAAATCTTTCTTTGCTGTAGGTACAAAAGGTTCGCTTCACCGCGGCTACACCGATCTATTGAGGTTTGAGCATTATGGCCGATCATTTAATACCGCTGAACATGAACTATTCAATTGATTCTAAGGGATTAAAAATCCAGTCAGGTTTTCTGAGGATTTCGTTACGATAAGAGCGTCTCTTTTGATTGGAACCTTATTGGATAAATAACGAGAGCCAGTAGAGCAATTCTGTAAAAATATCACGGTGAAAACTAATGTGAAGTGAAATTGAAGTGACGTGTAATTCCACCTGATGCTTGGGATTGACACTATTGACAGCTCACTCCACGCTCACTTCACCTTAGTTTTCACGGTGAGATGGTTACAGAATAGCACTGCTGGTCGGTGAGTGAATTAAGTAAACGTCCCAAAGACTACTAGATTTCATTTAGCTTTGGAGAGATACGATTTGCTAACGAAATTCGTAGACGCTGAATGCAAGAACAAACCGCTCCTTGGACAGTACAGTTTTCTAACCGGTATGATTGCTTTTCGAACTCACAAGTCAAATAAATACAAAGGTAATATCGTCGTTGCGACTTTAAGATCTCTTATGTGTAAAATTCAACTTTATGAGAAAATCGATATTTTAAGCACCAACAATGTATCCTTCCTAAAGCATACATTGTAGATCTTGAAATTGGTAAAGAAATGATGATCAAATCGTCGTATATACATGAGAGTTTTTGCATTCGATAGAGCTTCAAAATTTGAAAAAGGCTGGCGTAAAAAAGTGATTTTGCCAAAAGTGACACATAAGAGGTCTTAAAGTCGCAACGACGATATAGTTGGTCCGTTGTAAGTGGACTCAGGACGAGGATATTTTAATTTTCCAGTTTGGGTTCTTAAATATTTATATGGGTACTTCTTCAATAGCTATGGATAAAGGCAGATGAGACGAAGTACCTGTTAGAAATTAAGCCTACTAATCTATTCTTGTTACTATTCACGCGTAGTATGTTGTTATTTACATTTTAGATAATCGTGTGTGATCGATACGATGCGTTGTGAACTACGAGTAGCTAGCTATCTAAGTCAGGGTCGCATCAGCGCACAATGCCCAGATAACGTCTGTACTTCTGTACCTAGCTTTATGTCCACTGTGTCATACATATTATAGTCTTTGTACCTATACAACCTGATATATACCCGGCCTTACTCGGAGTAGGACCGAGTTTTTTTATTTCGTTTTAATTACACTTTTGGGAATGGAATTCCAGGCCAGATTTTTTTTGTGAGCTTCGAACTTTCGTCTCGGTCCCAAATGGAATTGTCGTCTGTCAGTTTAGATGATTAATATTATCAGATTTCCCGCGAAGGATTACTACGGTTAACGCGAAAATATTGTTATCACTGTTTGCAGTATTGTTCGAAATGCAGATTTGTAAGAGAATGAGGGCAATATGATAAACAGTTAATTATCAGACCCAATTCTCACGTTAGGGTCGGATATATTGATTGCTGGTGATTCATCATGATGCACCACAGTGACTCGTTTACACAAGGGACCCAGCCTGCCGTTACTTTCTATAGCACACATCCAATAGAAATCCAAGTTCATGGAATGACTGAAGAGTTAAAGACTTGATCTCCAATAGTTTTTTCGCGGCTATTTTAGCTGATCCGTAAAGCTTTAGAAACTTTTAGCACAAGACAAGAGAAAGTTGGCGGTAAACGAAAAAAGGTATTGAACAAGCCAGTGGTTAATTTGAAGCTGCGAGCGATATGATGATGAAAACAGTTTTGCTGCAAGTTTCTTTCGTAAAAGCAAACAACATTCTTTTACAATACCTACAGGAGATGTGGAGAGCAGTGGTGGCCTAGTGGTAACGGCCCCGATTTAAAAGTTGTAGGAACCCAGGCAGGCGCTTTCTCCTTCTTCTTCGCATCGCTCTTGACAGAGGGGTCGTGGTCACAATGAGCTTTGCCCAATCGCAGGTGTTGTCGTAACTCGCCTCATGATCTCCCTCCATCTGGTTCTGTTAGTTGACAGTCTGGCCCATTCACTAACGGCGGATTTAATTTGATCGGTCCACCTAATCGGTGATCTCCCGCGTGGCCTATTACCTTCTACTCTGCCCTGCACCACTAAACGCTCTATGGAGTCATTTTTTCGTCTTTACTTTGTATAAATAATTTCATCACCAGAATCACAACTGCTCTCAAAACGTTGAAGGAAAACATCGTCCAGAAACGGGCATGTTCTAGAACCAAAAAAAAATCCGAAGACATGTGACATCCACCAATTCGCACTGGGCCCTCGTGGTAGATTACAGACAACTCCCTATCGAAGAGAGGAGGCGTGTGTCCCAGCAGTGGGAACATTATAGGCTTATTATCATTAGTCTTATTCTGTGCTTGTGCTACACGAGATGACGACTCCAGAACTCGACACAGCTATCCAAAATCCACAGACGGGGCCTCGAACGGAATAGTCGGTGTTTCAATTATTCAACAATGAGCTCAAATGCGGATGGCCGCAATGTATGACAGTTCGGTCTAACTACAAAAGGCAACGTATAGTCGTAGCTCTGAAATGATGATAAGCTTCCTCGACATAGGTAGGGTAGGTTAGGTTAGTACAGTTGAAATGGACATTACAGGAACATGCGAATGGGAAGCAGGTATGTACTATGTACGAACAAATTTAATAGGAATCGCGTTTATTTAAAAGATTTCCTCATCATCTTCAGCATGTCTATATGAATAGCTCTTGATGTATTAGCTAGTCAGCATCGTTAAAAATAAAATAGGTACCTAAAGAGATGTCTATGTTTTGCCGTTCACGGCGTACAAATATCAAATTTGAAATTAAAATTTAACAGAATTTTTGTTTAAATTTAATGTCAAGCAAAATCGAAGCTAAATTATATCCTAAAACAAAGTTAGCAATTTTTTTTTCGAACATACATATAATTTGTTAGAAACATAATAACATTTTTTTATACTTTATGTATTAGATAAGTATAAATATATTTTGCAAATGACAAACATAATCATAAATTAAATACTAAAACAAACGAAGAAGTTCTTCGTTCTTCTTAGAAGATGTAGTGACAAAAATTTAAAAGTGTATGCTTCGATGATTTGGTCATGTTGAGAGGATGAATGAAAGGCGACTTACAAAAGGTATTTACAACGCAGATATGAGTGGAAACGCCGGGAGGGGACGCCCTAGGAGAACATTAGTGACCTAATTGGTAATGTTCTTCAGAAAGGTCAGGTGCGTAGCACTCGCAACCGGCGTGCATGTATGACCAGATGTATGAATGTAAACGAAGTAAAAGGAGTATGAAAGGAGCGTAGCAGGTGGCGTTCTATAGTTTCTGCCTACCCCCATGGGAAGAAGGCGTGAGTTCATGTATGTACGTATGTAATTCTTCATAAATCCTTAAAACACCTTCAAAAGTTCAAGGCGTCCTCTGTATCGACAATATTCTGTAGCAGTCAAAGCGATTTAATAATATTGTATGTTCTTCAATAAATAATAGACCGTTGTCACTTCAGCTGTCCACGTTTCAATGGTAGAAGGGTCGATCAAGGGAAGTGGTTGATGGGGTGACGGTCATTCATGTTGGAATATTTGACGTTGACACTAGAAGTTACCAGCTGTTTATGTCGCTGAATTGACAGGCTTTCAAACTAAATTGTGAAGTATCTTTCCAGCCGTTCCATTCTGTCAAAATCTCACCGTGAAAAGTTACGTGAACTGAGCTCACAGTTAGGGATTGCAATCCCGCAGCTCATTCAATCCCGCGGGTTTGATATGCGGGATTACTCAATACCGCGCGGGATCACGCGGGATCTCGCATCTTTGAAATTATGTTATAAAATCAAATTGAAACTACAGATTTTTGTGTAAAAATCAGCGTTTATTAAACATTTCTTCCATTAAGCAACAGAAATTATTTATAAATAATTAGTAATCTGTTTTCTTAGATTCATCTTTATAAATGTTTGGTATAGTTTAAGAGTTTTTTTTTTTTTAATTTTACCCTTATCTATAACAACAACAGTTTTATATTTGTAATTCAGTCTTATTCATATAATGACTAATAAAAATAATACATATAAAAAGTTTTAGCGCAAAATTTTTTATTTGCGGGATCCGCGGATCCGCGCTTTAAAGGTGCGGGATCCAGCAGATTAATAAAAGCAGCGGGATCCCGCGGGAATGCGTGATCCTGTTTTGCTGCATTGCAATCCCTACTCACAGTGAGCGTAAAGTAAGCTGTCAATAGTGTCAATCCCTATCATCACGTGGAATGACAGCTCACCTCAGCTAAGTTTTCACGGTGAGAATTTTTACAGAATAGACCAGCAGTTCGAAGTAAGTACGTATACATAACATACTAAATTGCCTTTTAAGTAAGTACCTCTCTGTACGTCGTTTTAGCGTTCGTTCTGAACCGTTAATGGATCGGTTATCGAGTGGCCGTCACACACATTTACCTGATCGTACTGGTCTTATTGGAGAGCAAACATCCCGCACGGCAGTGCTACTCGAGTTCGAATGTTCGCCCGACATAAATCTTACATTCAGAATTTCAGATCAAAGGCTTAACTGGTCATTCAAAGCGCTTTACTTGTAGTCTATACTAACGTTCCATGACTTACGACTAATGAAACTATTCGTGCAAATTCAGTTGAAGCCCTTTAAGTGGCGGGTAGTAAATCTAACATTATAAAGGGAAGCATTACACCGCGTAGGCGCGTAGAGCCGGCGCCGCTTACAAAGCCTTTACATAGATTCTATTAAACGAGTTACGTTGCTTACATACTTGTAATATGCTATGGAATTACGGATAATAAGGGACTAGCCTATTTTGCCAAAACCTTGTTTTCGCTTCAGTCAACAACCCTTATTACGATATGATTTTAGGACGGTGAGGTAGAAAATTGTAACGATACCTCAAAGGGCTCTGAAAATTCCTTCAAAAGATAAAAGGTAAAAAAAAAAAACAATTTCACAATATCGGCTCTTTCAAAGTTCCTAAAAGTGGTCAAACAGGGCGATGAAAGTAGTTTCTGTGGGTCATTAACCAATTTCTCCAACATTCGCGTAAAGTTGAAGAAAACTGGTTACGTTAAGTAAATATAAATAATTCATGAATTAGAAATGATTTAAAAACAATGAATGTGTTAATTTTACCTGTTCTCGATAGTCTCGACAACGCCTGCATTACCAACATGTTAGTTAACAATTAGTAAAGCACAAAATATCATAACACTATGTACCTCTTCCGAAAGTTATCTCCAATTTGTTTGGCACCTCAAACCGTATTTTCATATCACTCGTTTTTCTATCACATGTAACACGAAACACTTCTATTTCGGAGCCGGCAGAATTTGGAAATTCAAAATTCGTAAGTTCGCGCCGCGTGGGGCGATGGAGCGGATCGGATATTCGTCGGTGACAACAGAGCTCGTACTGAGCGCGCGGCCGTCCTTCCGCAATGGGATGGCTCCCGCCGCGCCGCCCTACATCTACACTGAATGCGACGCGTGAGATGTGATGTAATCTGCATGTGACGAAATGCACACACAGATTAGAGCCGATCTTATAGCGTCACACACAACTATTACTAATTTATCAGTTCACAAAACAAACGTCCCCGCCACCGTGTCGTGTCGCACTCACAAGAGCTCTACTCAGACTAAACGCTCAGACTGTCAACTGTTTTGGAATCTGCTAATTTAAAATTAGTTTGTTATTAAAACAAAGGCGCTCTGAAATACTGTAAACAATGTGTAAACACAGGGCCACAAAAGAAACCAAACTGGAACAGGTCATTGGAAGCCGTCCACCCATTGCACAACTATGGGATTTAATTAGCATAAACATGATTGAATATGAGGGAAACCCGTTTTTTTCGGGTAGAACATTTTGAATTTCGATCACATAAACAAATCATCGGATTTTTTATACTGCCACTGATGTGTAAAATTGTATTCCATCAAAAAAAATCTGATCGACTGAACTCGCGTTTAAATTTTTTTATATGCAATGTTCAATGAACGATGAACGAATAAACATGTCAAAGTGAACACCAGTTCATCAGCCACCAGGAAGTATTGAATAAGGCGACTATGACGAATTAGGATTGCAGTTTAATGATAGACATAATACAAGGAACCGTTATTATTATAAACAACTATACATTATGATAGTCAGTCATTTGCAACGGAAATAACTTAGATTGATAATATTACATTATTATGAAGATACATACATACATTTGACTGCCTTAGTCTTGGTTGCAAGCGCTACTGCTGAGCGTGGGGTCCTGGGTTCGATTCCCAGGTCAGGCAAACTAATTGGATGTTTTCCATTAGGATTTCTCAGTAACATCCTGGAATTTCGAAGTTAACGGTGTGATACCCCCGTGCCTCGGAACGCACGTTAACGTTAACGAGACCACTCGACGCACGGCACGCGATGTCTTTGTATCACGTCGTGTGTCGCGCCTGTTTGTAGGAGCCTTAAGCCGTTGGTCTTGCGACTAATCTCTCTTCAGTCGTGTCGGATTACCGTCCCATCGGTCTATGAGAGTGAGGGAAGAGAGAATGCACCTGTGTCTGCGCACACACTAATTGTGCACTATAGTATCGCCATGGCCGAAATTTGGTCTGGAGGACACTTATTACGAAGATACAATCCGGCTCGAAGGACCAATAATATGTGGAGTTCTACCGCTGAGGTGCGATGTGTGCCGGGAATTCTTATGTGTAATGTGGAAGAGAACCCCGACATGTGTAATTCTTTTATTATTTTTTTATTAGGTTCACCAACAATTGAATACACGGAAACAAACACATAATACATTTTAAAGTAAAATAACAGTGCATCAATTACTTATAGGTAAACACCACACGCATAAAACAATGAATCATATAAATAAGCTAACTTACTTAGTAATAAGCGCAAATATAAAAATTATATAAAAATTATTTATGAAATTCTGATTGAAAAATTGTTAAAAGCAAAATTGAATAATCTTTGACGTAATAAAATTGATAAGAATTGGTTAAAAATATTTAAATAATTGGACTTAATAGATTTTTTTTTTAAGTTGAAAAAAATTGATAATTCAATAAAAAATTCATAACATTAAATAAACTCATAAAAAAATATTAACATTAAACGAAAATAGGATTAAAAATGTTCAACAAAAAATTAAAAATGAAATCGTAAACATAGGTAAAAAATATATTAAATAAAAAAAAGTTAAAACTGATAACTTGTTCAACAGTGGTAAGCGGAGATTAAGGAATGCTCGGTAAAAGATTAAGAATAGGAAGATACAATCCGGCTCGAAGGACCAATAATATGTGGAGTCCTACCGCTGAGGTGCGATGTGTGCCAGGAATTATTATGTGTAATGTGGAAGAGAACCCCGACATGTGTACCAAGCAGCTCTACTGAACTGAATTAATTACAGTAATGCGCATGTAATAATGGATAAACGTAAGTACATGTGATCGCGGGCGTCAGCATAAAATTTTCGAGCGTGCTCGTACTGATGCTCCCTTCAAAATGGTTGAGCTGAATGGTGCTGATCCATGCGTCAGGTTCGTGAACGGGCGCTGTCAGTTGGGACTGATCATCTCTTAGCTGCCACGGCTTATTATTTTTTTTTGTTTTTTTTTTTTGTTTCTGTTTGTACCTACTCTGGACGCTTTTAACGTGTACATTTTTTTTTATATCGTTCTCAAATATATTTATAAATTCAATATTAAAGATGTATAACTAATATTTTTGTAACAATTTAATTTAAAAGAGTGTCCATGCAGAGTTTCATCTCCATAAATACCTACTACGCTTTGGAATGGGCTTCATATTTCTTACTGACCGACTCCTTGACAATTCAAAAGTGCCTGTCATCATCATCATTTCAGCCGAATGGCGTCCACTGCTGGACATAGGCCTCCCCTAAGCACCGCCACCTCGACCGGTTTCATGCTTTCCGCATCCAGCGGATTCCTGCGGCTTTCACAAGATAAAAAAAGTGCCTGTAAATGGTTTAATTGAAATAAAATGATTTGAGTTTGATGGTAAAGTTCTTAAAGGTTATAATGATGAACGCTGAGTAGTTGTTAAAGCCACGCAAAAAGGTACATTCTTACCTCATCGTCATCTTCCTCTATTAGTCCTGCCTTCTCTTCCCTGCAGTGGGACAGTAACAGGCTGGTATTATTATTTATTACTAGCTGCTGCCCGCATAGCTTTTTCTAGAATATTTTGAAGTGTAATCAGTTTGTTGACGTGTGAATAAGGAACTGATGCACTGGGCCGGGATGAGAAGGGGCCGCGGGAATACGTTGGGAACAGAAAAAAAAAAAATGTTGTAGACTCCACTTTTGTGTAGAGAAACTGGCACGGTAGATGCTCTACTTTATTTACACGGCGATAAAAGGGACATCGACGGTTAGCCGTATAGAAAGCTTTTCATCTAATCTAGCCACGTTTATGTTTGATTTATTTTATTAATACACTAGCTGCTGCCCGCGGCTTCGCCCGCGTGGCTATTTCTAAAATAAAAGTAGCCCAATTTACTCCTTATCACATCAGCTATCTGCCAGTGAAAGTCCCGCCAAAATTGATCCAGCGGTTTCCGTGATTAGCCGGAACAAACAGACAGCCAGACAAAGATAAAAAAATATGGTTTTTGGCATAAATACCGTACTTATATAGTTTCATATGCATTTAGTAAAGTTGTTATTTTTTCGACATTACAAACAGATGCTTTTCTCCGCTCAATTAATTAGTAGATAACTGTGAAACTTTCTATATTGTAACATACGTGTCAATAACCACGACAAACGATTCCCTTTCAACTTTCCTTCCTTCTTCTAATACTCATATACTCATTTTTTACTTTATCTATTCTTGTCACACCACACATCCATCGCAACGTTCTCATCCGCTACAGCCTACATGCAATCTTTTTTCATCCGTCTTCTTCACGGCCAACTTCTTCATTCCAATCCATACAAGTACCTACTACATACCTAATTTTGATAAAAATCAACGATGGTCGGTGTCTTTCACTCTTATACTCATTTCTTGCTTTATCTATTCTAAAATATTAAATGTTTTATCTATCTGTCTATTCTTGTCACACCACACATCCATCTCAACATTCTCATCTCCGCTACAGCCTACAAGAAATCTCGTCTTCTTCAAGCATTCCAATCCATACAAGTACCTAAATTTTTAACAAATTTTTATAAAAATCGACGATGGTCAATGTCTTTCACGCGTCGGTTAACTTTGTAAACATGTTGCCGTTGAGTCCTTTATAACTCAGCTTACTATAAATAAGTAGATATTACTGTCTCAACTTGTGTCTGATGCAAGAGGCGAAAACAAAGACGATATTTTCTGTGATAGGATCAGAACGGGAATCCCCCTCTTGGCATAAAATTTTAGGGCATAATATTGTTTGGCTTAAGGTTTTCGCATAACTTTTATTATCCTAATAATACTTTGGCATAATAATACTTAGCATAATGTAACGGTTAGCATAACTGTCTTTTGGACTAGTTATTTTGGCATAATTTGGATTTAAACAAATTTTAATGGCATCATATTTATTCGTCTATTAATCATGAGTCATAAATAGAAAAAGTCGTGATACATACAACCAGTAAGTTTATGTTGAATGTGAGGTAGGTAGGCTAGGTAATGAAATACAGTTGTGGTCAATGATATTTTTTTAGTACTGTTACCTATGAGAACTTATGATGCAAGAGCGAGCGAAGCAAGCTCTTGATTTGGGGCACCCCGACTCGGACAGGTTAGGTTCGAAGGCGATGGCGGGGTCTAGCGGTGAGCGAGCGAAGCGAGCGAACAAAGACCCCGCCATTCCCTTCGTGGGTAATTTTTTAACCACCCAGAAATAGGGGCCCCACATAGCGGGTGCCCGTCGACTACGCAATATTATTGCTTGGAAACAAATTTAGACCCGCCACGTGATCTTCTCCACCCTTAATACTCCCACTATCCCACAAATCTCGAAAAAACTTTGGCCATTTTCGTCTCGGCGGTATTGCGCACTTTAGGGTTTTCAAATATACACTAAAAAGGGTATAATCGATCTAAAAAAAATTACTTCTATAAAAAAGCGACGGGTGTTAAACTACAATGCTTCCAAAATTGGAGCAATAATGAATAATGCGATATATAGTGTCCACTACCGTTAGGAGTTATTTATTAGGGTTTATTATTTTTATTCCTAAAAACATTATGTGTAAATATCATTATGCGTTTATAACATTATGCTTTATTAAATTATGCTTTATTATTATTATGCCAACAGTATTTATCGCAATAAACATTATGGCAAAACATTTATACTTAATAATATTATGCATAATGATCATTGTTGAATGAATGCTGAATTTCGTTAAGCCAATGTAAATTAAGACAATATATTTTATGCTTATCATTAGTAAACCGATCAGAACCAATACCATATACACAAGACGAACTGGATAAAAAAAAGCATCTTTTGCACACTCAAGTTAATATCAAAATGTAATTTTCAGCGACTCTTTTACACATCTTAAATGTATGAGCCGAAAAATTCGCATAAACGCAGAAAAGATGCCTAAAACTACGCATTAGGTTCCAATGTAGTAAAGTACGAGTCACTCGCATAACCTATGTGGCACAAAGCCAAAACAATTGTAATGTAAGATTATTAAAACTGAAACGGCCCAATATTTTTTTTTTCCGCAGAACTGGGATTAACGGATGGGGTCCGGACCAGACTAGCATTAACGATTTTTAAACTTTAAACGAGATTAAGCATACCCGAAAACTTTTCTGGACGTATTAAGTACGTAGTAGGACGAACATGGCCAAAAAACGTAAAAAACCGTGGGGTGTGGTTTTGAAAAAAGGGAGGCTTTTGTAAGCCATGGGACACAAATTAAACTTAAAACTTCTACCAGGACCAAACGCCTTGGAATTGAAGTGGAACATTTTCTACAGAATTCAGTAAAGGACACGATGAATAGCTATTTGTGGATGAAACATATGTAATGAAAGAGGTAAATTATGAAGTACTTTCAATAGAATTATGTACAATTTACATAAATGAGCTATGTATAGACGTGTGCGGGGACACGTACAGCCTTGAAACTGCTAAGGAATGGGGAGCCAACGTGTTTTTGAGATGCAAATGAGTCTATAGAAGACATATATTACAGGCACATGTTATGCGATATAGAAATTCATTCCTTATGGAATAAATAGGTTCATGAATGTAAATAAGGCTGAAATTTATTGAGTTTTAAGATTGCCACGGTATATATAAAGTATAGAAGTTATTGCTAGTCATAAATTGCTGTTAGCATATCGCCACATCGCCCACAAACGTTGTTAAAAGCTGAACATTTAGGTCGATTCCTGTGACCGGGCAGATGCTTGATAAGATCAATTTTATGATCATTTTGCTTTTTTTTTAAATTATTTAAGTATGTAATTACCCATAAGTGGTAATAAAATTAAAAATAAGACATAAAATCCGGCAATTCCGGATTCGCATCACTGACTTTAATAAGTGTGCAGATATTATACACCGTGGCATTTTAGTCGTCTTACAAAGACAACCCACTTCATGTATCCAATGACTACTAATTATTCATGCAAAAAAATTTTTTTTTGATCATTTGAACTTTTTTTTTTTGTTAATTATGATGCATGACATAGATTAAAACACCCTGTTACAGGTGTAGTTCGAGCCTTGTGATACAAGGGCGCCGCAGAATGGATTTAGATTTAGTTTAATTTGCAATAGTAAGAAACACATTTTTGCGTTAGGGGGAATGAACTCTGATAAAGGTGTCGCCGCTCCATTCCGCGGCGCCCTCGTAACACAAGACTTGGACTACACTCGTAACAGGGTGTTTTAAGCTATGTCATGCGTCATAATTAATAAAAACAAAAAAAATAAAAATTCTAATGTTAATTCATTGGATACATGAAGTGGGCTGTCTTTGTAAGACGACTAAAATGCCACGGTGTATATGCTGCCGTGCTAACGAAGAATGCAATAACTCGATTTTGGACGATTTTGAGTTATATATTCATTGAGTTATATATTTGGAGTCAGCGAATCGAAATCTATTAACTCTCCCTAAGCAACTTGTAATTGATCCTTCAGGAACTCGGTTTTTCAGTAAGCAAGATGCAATAACTAAAACTTCATAACAAATTCAATAATCAAAAATACAATTCTCGGAAGCGGCAAAATCGAGTTATTGCATTTTTCGTTAGTGCGGCAGTATGATAATTGATATATTTTGATAAATTAAAATTCATAATCAATTTAGAAAGAAAGAAAACAAAAAGTATTTATTGTGACTCGCACAGGAAGATCACAAACTAAGCACACAATTATAAAAGTATAAAAAATTAAATTATATAAGTACAGTAATAAGAAAATAAAAAATACAAAAAAAAGTCCTGTGCGAGGCTTCTATCTCAGCATGATGCTGCGACATTTAAAAATAAGTGCCGCAGCGCTGGTGGTCTGATAGGGCCCGCTGTGATGTCACGGGCAGATACAGAAATACATAAATAATTGTCAGTAAAATAGATATATTCATGTAAAATATTAACAAATAAAAATAAAATATCATTTAATCCGCTTGTTAGTACCCGACGTACGTACGAAACCTCAACTTGTCTCTGCCTTAATTTACAGAGCATGTTTGCGATGAGTACAGGATAATTTTTTTTCATAGACACTTTAATGGAAAAAAATATATAGGTACCGGCCAAGTGTGTGTTAGACCACGCACAATGAAGGGTTCCGTAGTTGGGATGAATTTAACTCAAAAAGAAACTTATCATTGTTGTTGAAAAACATGTTCTCCCGTGCATCGTACTTCACGGTCAAATCTTTAACTGTAAATGTAAGTTTAAAATCGCATTTTTTTTTAATCTGATAAAACTACAAATTAACAATTTTCGGACAATTCCTTTACCTGTACTGTGAGATCTTCCTTCTTGCCAAATTTCATGATTCTAGGTCAACGAGAAGTACCCTAAAGGTTTTGATTTATTTGCGAGTATCAAAATATGTCGCATAGATGGCCGTATTTATTTGATTGCGTTGACTTAGAAGCTTGATTTTTTTAGAGCTCCACGGGACCGGGACCTACGTATTAATTTCAACTTGATACCTAAACGCGTTCCTGAGACAAAAGTCTTTGTCAGATTGACAGACGGACGGACGGATGGACAACGAAGTGATTCTATCAGGGTTCCGTGTTTTCCTTTTGAGGTACCTACGGAACCCTAATAAGCTTAGATATTACACATTTTTGATACGGTGCAGCATAAGCATACCTACCTAACGAAACTATCTACGGATCGAAGCGTATATGCAAAATAACATGGAAATAATGGAATGCAAGCAAACCATTAAAAACAAATGAGAAATAGACTCCAGCACTATCCTGGGATTACTAAAGCAAGAAATAAAAAATATTGTAAGCCATTGTCCAGTAAAATGGAACAACATTTTCTTTTGCCCTTTAATATTACAGTACAAAGTACAACCCTCCGTTGTTTATCAGACTACCCTTTTATTTGTTGAAGAAAATAAATGTATTACCTATGTCATCAATGTATCCGTCTTAATATTGCGAAAGTTGTGTACTCAGTAAATATCCGAGCGAGCAAGTCGGAAAATGAGGAAAACTATGTGCCCAAGAGACAGAAATGTGTTGTTTGTTAGCTGTTCTGTCTGTCTGTAAGTTGACATTCGTTCCAATTTAGTTGAATCTGTTCTACTTAACAAGGCTTTAAACTGACAAGTGATCGGAGTTTGAAAACTTCTGCAATTCGATTTGTAACTGTCTCAAGATCATTTCTTTTGTTTTTTTAAGTCGTGGAACCAATATTGGTAGTATAAACACAATATTAAGATCATCATCTAGATAAATGTAGTACTTTCAAGTAGAATCGTTAACCGCATCTCTATTCATAGGCAGTTTGTCGACATGGCGACAGGTACCCGTTTACAGTTCGTCTAGGAAGTGGGCTCTGATTGGATTACTCTTTAGGACGTCTGCACTAAAATACCACACGTAAGTTTATTAGCCTGCAAGCGGTTTGAGCACATTCAATAATAGTTTACATATTGCTGCCGATTAAAACTATTAATAGGCACGGATACTCACTATACATGGTTTAATATTTATCCCAACCCAACCCGTAACTTAACAAAAAAAGCATATTATTTAACAAAACAAAAACCCGACTGTTTTTTGTTTTGTTTTTTTTAAATTCTCCGTCAAATTTCATGATGATTGGTTCAGCGGTTTAGGCGTGAAAACATAACAGACAGAGTTACTTTCACATTTATAATATTAGTATGGATCAATTACTCTATTGCACAAAAAATTACTGGGCCTCACTTGCAAGCCTTGTAAATCCTAGTAGTGTACTAGTGTCACATTAGGTCTAAGTCATCAAGCCATATTATTTTGAACTTTTCTAGACTGTTATTGCCTATTGCTAGATTGCAGCTATTAGGTATACCTAGATTTATTTTACTCAAACTGATCACGTAAACAATTCCCTGATGTAGGCGGACCTCAAATCATACTAACATGAGAGGAAAGTTTTGTTTGTTAACTAAGTGCTTAATTATGTGCGTGAAAACAGCTGTTCCGTAACGTACCTACAAAAGTACAAATTCTTTACAAATGAATGGGCCCTCTACCAAAAAAAGGTTCTTGAGATGAATTATGTGAAATGTTGAATTTTATTACTAAACAGTAAACAGACAAAGATGTGTATTTTTTACGTGTGGGAATTATCGTGGTCTTCTTCGACCTCGGGCGGGCGAAGGGATCTACCAGATCTTTTTAGCAACAAGACGGTCCTTCAAGTCGCGAGACCACGAGCGCAGTCATCCTATCAGAGACGTCTTACTGGTTGCTGACGATTTTGTTGTGCAACTTCGTCATTCGGTTAAAACACTAGGAAGTTGTGGGCGTTTTTCCATACATTTATAATATTTACGTTTTAATGGTGCTGCATCGGTCTTGAATATATTTAATACATTTACATAGTAAACAAAGTACCTATTCAAATACATATACTTTGTTTAGGTACAGTGGCCAGCACATCATGATACACGAAACTCTCAAATTTAAACTTTAAACTGTTGACGATTAAGTTCAAGATCGAACGAGAAAATTTGACAGTTTGTGGTAACTTGATGTGCTGGCCACCGTACAATGAAAATGTATTAAATATGTTACTTTCAAACTAGATAGTTCCAATATTATCCTTGTTACCATAGCTGGAATGTAATTATGTCTAATTTTGGCTAAGTTTTGACGTCAGAGCCGGTCATTGTCGACTAGGACGATGGTCTATTGTATTCATAACGTGGGCATTGTGTCCTGGATCCGTAATTAATAATAATGTCTGTGGCCCTCTGAAGATATGCGACCACTTCAAGTGTCTTGTGATTCACTTATTCTGCTGTTTGAGGTGGACAGCTGGACCCTCGGTTAAGAAATAACTATAAGTAGGTAGGTACCTATTATGTAGTAATATTATATACTCGTCGAAAAAATAAAAAAATAAAAAATTGCAGCCTCGCTGCGCTGTCTGGGGAAGGCCTAGTTCCAGCTTTTGATATAGGTAGCAGAGATGCATTCAGTTTCTAACGTTCACTTTACGAATGAACTTTGTTTACAAAATTCTCTTTCTACAGAAAAGTCTGTTTTACTGTTTAACAAGATAAAAGCAAATAAACGTTTTTACTTCAGTTCTTGCCCTCATTCCGTAGTTCGCGCCACTCATTCACGTTGGTTTACGATATTTTGGATAGTCTTACTTACAGTTTGTCCTTATTTAGCTGTTGTTAACATTGGTGCCGATTCTCTTGTACACCGAACTAAACTAACTAAACTATCACTAAAATTCCTTACTTTTGGCTATGAGAATCTTAAAGCTATTCTGCAAACAAAATTCTCTAAATTTAAAAATAAGTTTGACACAACTAAATCGAATTTGACAATCGTGACTCCACGTGGTATTTTTTTTTTTTGGCTTCGCAACGTTGTACTTGTTTGCCTATGATTTATTTTAGAGCCGGAGGCGCACATGGGGGGCAGCCGCGACGTGTTTTTTTATGGAATTTTTCACTTTTTGTGTGGAAAAAAAAAAAAAGATTACCTACATGTAGCGTAATAGTGGTTTAAGGGTTTCTAAAAGGGGGTCGAAATTTTCATTATTTTTGCGATAGGACGCACCATTTTGGAGATATAAGCAAAAGAAAAGAAAAAAATATATAGGGATAAACACGAAATATTTTAAGTGATACACCTATAAGTGGTAAAGAAGCCATGGAAAGATTTTCTTTTTTATTCCGAGTATATTATTTAAAAAATTAAATAATTTAAAATTACTTGATATGATGATTAATTATCAAAATTCACCGCGCTCGTGCCGCCACCCCACCGCACCGTTCGGCGTCACCGCGTCGAGGCGGGTCATTCATAGAATATGTAAATAAAGGATTTTTTCGCTTTTTTACGACATAAAGATGTTTCTCTTAAAATATTTCGTGTATGAATAGATACACCTTATATACAGTACTGGTTTTGCACCAGAAGTCGAGGTGATTGGTGTGAATTTTAGTTCATGAAAACTAATTTTATTCCACACCTTTTTAATCGCGATTAAAAATAGTCAGATTTAGTTAGAAAATCTAAATTTTAGTTTAAAAACGTCAAATTCAGAATAGCAAAATTGCCATTTTCACTAAATTTAAAAACTCAGTACTATCTTAGAGCTGTCAAACTAAAATATAGTTAAGTTGTGTCACTTTAGTCAATTTCAGAATAGGAAATGGTCGTTTGACAGGAATAAACTAAATTTTGGTGATTTTTAGTCTAGTTTAGAGAATTTTGTGACAAGAGAATCGGCACCATTATCTTCTTAACAATACTGGGGGCTCATAGGCACGCTGGGTGAAACATCGATAGGTATAGCGGATAGATAACGTTCTGTGCGTAAACGTGTAAAAATGACGATTAGGTAGGTACACACGGCTACAGATCAATCTATACATTTCCAGTATAAGCTGATCTCGAATTCTAAAGGATTTTCTTAGAATGAGAGGTCAGCGTTAATTGGAAATGTATAGCTTGATGTGTAGCCGTGTGTACGTATTGGACGAATGCGAATTTCAGGCTGACTCGTCCGTCAACAGAGGCTGAAATTCAACTAAAAATATAAAAAATATAAGTTAAGTAAGTAGGTACTCATAATCCGTCTGAATTTTCACACTACAGGCGTCTTCTCACAGAAGGCAAGAGCTTGATCTTTGCGCTCACTACTGTGTGTTTGCCAGTTTTCATCCAATCATTCATTTAATTAATCCAATGTTTGTGAACTCAGACATGTAATTTCAGTTATAGGTAGAAGTATATATCGCACCCCCTGTGCGATAAAGGCGTAAGTAAGAATACGTCACTTTTGAGGGTTCCGTACCAAAATGGTAAAAAGGAACCCTTATGGTGTGACTCAGTCTGTCTGTCTGTCACAGCTGAATATCTCAAGAACTACTGATGCTATCAACTTGAAATTTTGAATAATTTTAGATGACGTTTGTCCAACTATTTTGCAAATAAGAAAGAAACAAAAAAGTTTTTTTTTTTTTTGCTACAGGGACTGAAAGGTGGTCTTAAAAATTCGAAATGCCGCTACTAGCGCATGTGGGGTATCATATGAAAGAGCGCATTCTCAAACATTTTTTCTTTTTTCTTTAGGCCGCATAGTTTTCGACTTTTGATGAAAAATGTAAAAAAAATACCGTTCCCCCCTTATCTCCGAAGTTTGCATAGAGAAAAATCTGAAATTATTCTATGTGATAGAAGCTTATGTAAAGATTACAGGAAAAATAAAACGATGTCTCTAAATAGCATACTTTTTCAGAAATGAACAAAAATTACATTAGTTCCTTTATCTGTCAATACCAAAAACTGTAATATTCTACACCGCAATGTTTAAATTAACTGACGAATAAAGGCCACGCCGTTGAATATTTAAAAACATTTCGCGGTTCACAACCACAATATCCTCTTTTCTACCTACTCGCAGTTTCGTATAGCGCAGATAAAGATACACAATGCTCAATTTGTCCGTTAAGATCTGACGAAAAATTAAGCCATTATACCAAAAAAGACATTTGTCGCGTCACATAAGTTTTACATTTTTTCAGATAAAAAGGTCCATAAACGTGTACAAAACTTAAAATATGAATTATTCTTTATACACTACAATTTGAGGTATCTGAAATATTGTTGAAAAAAGCTTGATTTTTTTACTGTTTAATGATATATAACAAAAGATCTAATTTTATGATCAAATGCTAAATAGATATACCAGACCAAACAGTTTTTTTGCTCTCCTGTAAAGTTAGTATATTCTTCTTACGCCTTTGTCGCACTGGGGGTGCGACATTATTTAGCAATAAATTAAGACAAAAGTGTCATTTGCACATGATAGATTTTGAACTCTGAACATGGTGCTTCAAAACAGAAGCAGTGCAGTAGATTTCTATATAAAGTTTTTCCTCGGCCATGTTCTTTTTCTATTCGACTGATGCACTGGTACCTTTACCTACATTAGGTACAGTTTTTGGTGAATATGTTATATAATCCAACAAGAATTTTAAATCTTATTTAAACTCACCCAAAAGGCACCATTTGGTATTGATTTACCCGATTAGGAAACTACTTACAAATAACTACCTAAGTATAACGGATCAATTAACTTGATTATCGAAATATTGCTGCCGTCCGCTATAAACTGCAATGAAGTTTTAATGAAAATCAAACAATGCCTCGTATTCAGTAAAAGTTGGAACGGAAAGGAAGGATGGGACAATGTGAAACGCAAACAAAGCCGATGGTTGGTGGATTGCGGCTCGCATAGCAATCAGCCTGGAGCCAGCACCGCTTTGCCAATATAGGTACTAGTAACTTGCTTGTATAGATATACCGTAAACGTCACTAACATCGATATGCCCAAACGGCCAGACGAACGTGCATTGATTTTATAAAACTGATTGGCACGTGTCTAAAATTCCTTTTTGATGAACTAAGGCTTTTAAAAAGCATCAAGTTGACGATTTTTCGAAGAGAGAACCCTTGCAGTCTGTTGAGAACTTTTGGGATAGAGACATGCTTTTTGGCGTCATTGTTTCCAAGTTTCCATCTTTGGCATTGGAAATTAAATCTTGATAGATTGTTGGTGTATTAATTTTTTACCCAATGACACGATGGATGTGTGAAATATGACAATTTAGGGTGACTTCTGAAGTAACGAACAGAGATGTACCTATCATGTATGGAAGAAAAGGCATGCTGCGCCGACCCCAAATAGATTATCTACTATAAAAAAATAGGAGGATGATAATGATAAAAGAGAACCAGTTGATGTTGTGTTCTGGCTTAACTTGATTGAAGCTTTTGCCCAGAAATCGACTGCGGGTGATGGGGCGAGAGAAAGTAGACACGCGTTTGTATCTACATGCAAACGTCCGTCTGATAACGATTAGGATAATTATCCTACGTTAACTACGTTCAACGTTGCCTAATCGATTAGCTTACCTAACGTAGGTTAGGTATAGCCTACCTAATCGTTATCTTTGTAATACATATAAACGCTTATTCCCCCACACATCTGTCCACCCTTGGCAAAATAAACGAGCTTAACTGGAACAGCGCAAAAAGAAAGGTCCGTTTGGTACACAAAGTAATAAAGATTGGCGGTCACGCCCTGGTCGTCTGTGGACTTCATGCTGACTTCTAATAAACAAGTTTCCTTTACTCGTGGGTGTTCCTCTAAATAGGTAACATAGGCGCCGCTATGCGTGAACAAGTATTGGCTGCCATAACTAGAATAATGTTGAGTTACTTAATAGGTTGGTTCCTACTTCATTAATTGTGGGCTCAATTCCAGCTTTAAAAGATTTTCCTGCTGCCGCAAGGAAGGAAAGATAACAAAAAATTACAGTGACGTGTTACGAGATTGGAACAATGAATAATGCTTGGTGGCCTGCTTGTTTTTAGGGTTCCGTAGTCAACAAGGAACCCTTACCTATAGTTTCGCCATGTCCGTCCGTTGGTCCGTCTGTCCGTCCCCAGCTTAGCTCAGAGTACTAGAAAGCTATAATTTGGCATGGATATACATATTAATCACGCCGACAAAGAGGTAAAATAAAATCATGAAAAAAAATTTGTTTAGGGTACCTCCTCTACATGTAAAGTGGGGATGTTTTTTTTTTTCGCCTACCTATGGTGTGGGGTATTGTTGGATGGGTCTTTCAAAAATATTACGGGTTTGTGAAAACCATTTTTGGATTAAGGGCTCCCACACATAACTGCGAATTCGCAACGCATCGCAAATATCTGCGTGCGAGCTAGAGCACCAATGTACAGCAAGAATTATCGTATCGCATCGCATCGCGGTTTTGTGTGGGCGCCCTAAGGGATCTGTTTCTGAAATATTAGGCTTTAAAATGCTAATTTAAATGCTATTTTTGTCCCCCCCCTGCCAGCTAAACGGTTAGTTTTGCATAGGTGAAAAAATTCACGATAGTAGTATATATAACGAAGTTAAAAGGAACTATCACAGTTAAGTAGGCTTTTCAAGTTTACGAGTAATAGTCGACCAACTTAAATTTGCAGTTGAAAAACATGTTCCCCCATACAATCTTTATATGTGCATGTTTCTCAACTACAATGTTAAGTTTGTTCTTGGGATAAATTCATCCCAACTACGGAACCCTTCATTGTGTGTGGTCCGACACGCACCTGGCCGGTTTTGTTAATTAATAGGTATACAACTTCAATCGCTGTTTAACGTGCTCGAAGTGCAGTAGCTATCATTTTGTTTTGTTTTACACCTGCATGGCAAAATATATAGGTAGGTACCTACCTTTGTTTGCTGAAGTTTAATCGTCATTAGTGTGGTGCTATTTCGCTTTGTCTTTTCTGGAAAATTATGATCAAGTTGGGGCACTGTTTGAAACCCAGTAACTTGTCAGGTCTTGGCCTTGGGAATTGCGTTCAAATCATGACAAATGTGGTTTTCCACTGTGAACTCAAGTGGAAAATAATAAGGTCCAACTTCAGGCTCTTGACTAAAGTCCGACTGGCTCTTGGACGATTTGGTTACATTCTCGAGGATGACCAATATCGTTTAGAGTACTTGTTTCCTATAGTAAGGTATGAGAGAATAGAATAGACACCAAATTTTAAAGATAACGAAATCTTTATTTTTGTCAGCCTGCGTTTATAATTTTTCATTTATCACCGTGTGTAGAATTCGTCATGCATTCATATTAGGTTTTAGTGAGGTCAGCATTCGATTATAACATCATCAGTTTCTTTTGACATCTTGAGTTATTTGCTATTGGTACTTCTCACTAATTAAGACAGTCAATTGATGGTTCAGTGACTTCTCGTTTACAATGCGTAGAACTGTATCTTCTCCGCACTCCGTAATCAAGACAAATTACAGATATCGTTTCAGCAAACCGGTTCGAAACTGGGTTAATTTAATAACGTCAAGTAGGTAGGCACATATTTGTCTAATCATAATGTTACATGCAGTTTGTGCGTCAATAATATTGACCTACGACTATTACTACGAACGAAATACTTAGCGCTCAAGAAGCCGTTTAGCAAAACTAAAGTGTTTGCCACTCACCGATAGCAGCTGCTCGTCGCTCGCGTTTAGTACTACACTTCCAAAACTTCATGTTTTCAAGTTTCGCAGAGGTCACCAAGTAGCGAGATGACACCGCGCGCGCCCGCTAAGGCAAGTCGCCATCGTCAAACTGTCCGATTGGAGCCGAAACAATGACTTTTGTTTACAAATGAACGACGCGGAGGATTTATTAAATTGTCGAGTGAAGTGGCCGGCTGCAGGAGACCAATGAGCCGAGGCAGAACGAGTGCGACGAACGTACACCCCCGGCGGACAATCTCCGGTTGTAACTCAGCACCGGTCTATTGGAGGATGGCGTGGGAGCCTCGACCCCGATCACACCTAACGTCCCTAAACCCTGGTTCAAACGGGATATTATTGAAACACATATTGTAGCGTAAAAAAGTTTAATTTCTATCACATCATGTCTTCCTACAGTAATAATTTTGGAACATAGATGCCGAATATCATGCTAAGGGCAAATCACTACGATTCGAAGCAAATAATTTGAGCTTAAATCTCCCAAGATGAAGGTGATTTACATCATGATTTGCTGTATTCGGCTTTACTCTGGACTGCTGTTAGATTATAAGAATATTGTGAATTTATCGACGATTTCATTAATAAAATCTGCTCCGAATCTTACATGTTATTGCACTATAAAAATACATGGATAAGCATAATTTCTAGGCACATTTCTGTACTGTCTATAGTTACGTTGATTATGATTACACACTTCTATCAGATATACTTAAGTTACGCTATAGCTATCTTATTTATGTTAAAATAAAATGAGATTTTCAATTTCGTCTCCAGCTCGAAAACTACAAGTCTTGTCATCGCGAGGACATCAATTTATTCAGCTTGGTTAAAATTTGACAAGGAATCCAATCAGTAAAATAAATTTTACCTGTTAATAATGCAGTTATAAGTAAAATATCGTTGGGATAAATAAATATGCCAATTAATTGTGTACAATTTTATAAAATATGTAGTCTAGAATGACATTAAAACCTTGATCTTGTCTTGTGACTGTTATGCACAAGCATAACGGCAAATATTTCTTGAACACTTCAAGACACTTTACATTTTCACCATAATTTATTAAAATTGAATTCAATTATCAATAAGGTTCTTCATGTCTTTGAAAACGCTACAACTGTTACATTTTGAAATTAAGCACCCAGATCCCTGAACAGTTAAATAAAAAAATAAAAGTGATAAAACAATTATTTTATTATTATTATTATTTTTACAGCGTATTTGTAGTATTCAAGAGCCATTTGTACCTACTTAAATTGAAAATAGGAAGAATAATTTAATTTAAATAAATATCTAAACACGCTTACGCGGGCAACTTCTATACAATCTTGGAATTGCCGTAAATTGATCGGTGTAGCCGAAATGTCGTCATTAATTAGCCGTGTAAGCAATAGACTACTGTTTTTTCTATTTTTGTATGAAAATCACATGGCTATTCAAAACGATTTTATTGCAATGTTTGGTCACCGTGATATTAAAACTAGGTACACCAGAGCTTCTAGTGTAATAAAATTACTACCTAACTTTGTCTGCTCTTATTAAATAAATCCTTATTAATGTACGAACTCATAGCCGAGGTCTTGTAACTCAGCATTCTGAAAGTCAGCCTTATTGATCGACAATTAAATAGGTTAAGAAAACTAAGTGCGCTTGTTGATGTCACTGAACAAATGCAACTCTTTGATTTAAATTGTCTTTATAATAAGCGTTCTTTTGTTGTGATATACTAAATATCTAAAATGTGTTAACTTGATAAGTAAATACACACTAAATCGAAATCACATTATACATTATGTTATTTCTTTAAGTAAGACTTTCAAGAGTATTGCTGGAATTATTGCTGGTCTGCACTAAAGATTGAAAAACACAGCACTGGAAGCGTGATTTAAATTTACTAAAATTATGTTATGGTACAGAATAAGATGGTAGGTAGTCTTCAGACTGCCTTAGTATAAGTAACATCTAAAATGCAAGAAACAGCGACAAAGTTTTCGCGCTCCTATTACAACATTTTTTTGACAGGAACACAGGCATGGCTGATAATTTGTTGTGTACACACAATAAATGTATGCACATGCTTTATATTTTGATATGTATGTAAGTTCAAAAAGAGAAAAAGAAACTACTAGAGATTGACTCTTCTACTGTGTCTCTAGAGAATGTGAATTATTTTATTACACCCAAAAATTCCATGTTACTAAAATAATTAATTTGGATATCTGGTTATTCTATTGAAACTGTACTAAAGCACTGTAATACATCACTTTTCATTAAAATCCTATTGTTACTTTATTCTAAACATTTAATTCCGAAATTATAATCCCATATTATAACACACAAGTTATCGCACAAGTTATGTCAAAATCCACGTCATATTATGAAGGCACTGCTTTTTTGATACATGAAAATAACTTGTTGATCATAATATTGTGATAAATTAATTGTAAAACAGTCTCCTACAAAACTGCTAGCTGTCATTACCTCTTCATGACTCAAGTAATGAGAGCAACAAGCATTTACCCTCATACATAAACTCGTTGTAAAGTTAAGTGGAACTTAGACCTCGAACATTTTTTGGTTGAACCAAAGTTAATACTGGGTGTAACATTACTCCATGTTTATTAATAAGGGGATTAATGTACAGCATTAAGATGAAGCACTGAGGTAGCCCGCGAAATTCAAATTTTCTTACGATTTTTGCAATTTGCAGCTTATTATCTGGGTTTATTTTGATTAAAATATGATTCGCGACAATAACAAATATCTATTTACAGAAATTATAATCATTAGAATCAGTAATACAATTCCTTATGTTAGTATATTCCTCAAATGTCATGATTTCATGAAAGTCATTCAATAGGATTATAAGAACTTAGTTGTATTGATGATTTCTATGATTGTAATTCTATAAATAAATATTTGATACCGATATACAAAAAACGTAAGAAAATCTGAATTTCGTGTGCTACTCTGACTCTTTCGCCTTAAGTGGTTATGTATATTAAAGCTCCTACAAACAGGCGCTACACGCAACGCGATACAAAGGCACCGCTAGTTGCACTAGCACTGTTTGATCACTGGATGTCTAAAACATCTTTGCTTGTTACTCTCAGTTAGATACTACTTCTCCTACCTTCTGCATACATCCAAATTAACTATTGCAGTTTTGAGACCGAAAACTGATTAGATTCAATTCCAATACCCAACATCTATTAGCTATCTCACAACAGTTTATTTGGATATACACGCCCCTCTGACATAGTTCTCACATGCAGCCCATGAAGCTTCTACACAATGGTGCCGATTCCCTTGTTCACAAACTAAACTAATTTTAAGTTCAGTGCATCTTTTTCTTTCTATTTCATTATGAAAAGGACAGAAGATAAATTTTAGTTAAGTCCTGTCAAATTAATCAGCGCCTGTCACTACTCCATACAAGTTTAGAAGTGATTAAAAATTTGCCTACTAAAATTACGTCAATTTACGTCAAGCGCTGATTAATTTGACAGGACTAAACTAAAATGTATCTTCTGTCCTTTTCTTAATGAAATAGAAAGAAAAAGATGCACTGAACTTAAATTTAGTTTAGTTTGTGAACAAGGGAATCGGCACCAATGTCTATCTATACTCATAATAAAAATAATTTTAGTTATCCGTGTCGAAAAACCACATTACATATTTCTAAAATAAACTACATAGCTAATTGCTAATATAAATGGTGTAAATATGATTAACTTTTATACTTACAGATAGTTTTATTAAATTAGTTTTTTCAACCAATACTGAAAAGGTGTTACCTAACTATCCTTGCTAACTTATTGCCAAAGTTACGTGTGGCGTTTCAAATTAACCAGATTTTTTCAGGAACCGTTCCAATTTACAACAGTTCAGTCGTTGCGAGATCGAAGGTTACGTACAAATGTCTGCTACATTATGTTTTGTATTACTTGAGACTTATGCAGTAGCTGTAAATGGCCGTCAATGCCTGTACCAAGCTCCCTGAACACGAGTTTGGAAGTGTGAAACTGGAGTCACAATGTAGGCTTGTTGCGGTTGTTGGACTACAGCCAATGGTATCACTTGCTGTGCCATTTCTACAGGCTGTCCATTCTCCTCTGAGACTCCCAGTGGCTGTACACAATGCTGCTGTGCCACTTGTTGTACACCTTGCTGTGTGAGCACTTGTTGGTGTTGACTTACTTGCGGCACCAACATTTGTTGTTGCATTTGCTGCTGTTGTTGAGGCTGTTGCTGGTGTATAACAACATGGGCCTGGTTCTGCATCTGTTGATGCTGCTGAACTTGTACTTGTTGCACTTGTTGTTGTTGTTGCTGCTGCTGTTGTTGCTGCTGCTGTTGTTGCTGCTGTTGCTGTTGTTGCTGCTGCTGCACTTGCTGTTGTTGCTGCTGCTGCTGTGCTTGTTGTTGCGCCTGCTGTTCTCTATCATGCTCCTCTTTCTTCTTAGCCTCCATAGCTGCCTTTTTAGCATCGGACTTCTCTTTCTCCTGCTGTAGTCTAATAGGATCCTTGTTCTTATCATATGACATACATTTCCCGCTCCGGAACGGCACCATGTCTTTTGGAATATCTTGCTTCTTTGTTGCGAATTTAACATGAGGAAACTGATCTTTCATGAATGCACGGAAAGTTGAATAGCCCATAAGCTTTACACCTGGCTCTAAGATCTCTCCATACTCCTTGTAAGCCTCAAATAAATGTTTTCTTGAGTCTCCTTGAATAATGACAGTCTTACTGGCCTTTTTACCACTCTCCCCAGACGGTTGAATATCTTTAGGTGAACTAGCATGTTGTTTCAAATATTCCTTCAAGAAATTTGTTGCATGTTTGTAAATATCTAGAGTGAATGTGTTATATGGCTTCTTACCAACGTTGCCGTGTATCCGAGGGGCGACACCGTGCGTCATTACGTGTTGCCTGATCCGCTTCAGCTGATAGTGAGTAACATTCTCAAGATACAAAAAAGCCTCTAGGCAAACCTTCCTTCCTTGATAAACATAACATGCTCTCAGTCTCCTCCTGACTTTGTGCCGTGAAGTCTCAGCTGGATTAGCCAAGCTCGCCATTGTGATGCCCATCAGGTACATATCATGTTCACTCTTTGTCAGTTCTGCAATATTGAGTCTATGCCGATAGACTGCTTCTGGATTAAGTCCTCGATAACAGTTGTCTTTACAGTCGCAACCTCTCCTCAGTCTTTCTTTGACCTGAAATAGCATTATTGCAATTTTAATATAAACTCAAAACTGTGTGTTTCACTTAGTATATACTCAGCTTCTAGAGAAATTGAACTCAGTAATTGAGAGATACACAGATGTAAGTGATAACAAAAGGAGTTAGGTTAGCACCAAGATATTAGAAAATACACAAAAGCTGACAATTCTGGACTTGGACATAATCTCGAGGGTACTGTATAGAAAATCTGGAGTTGATCTTGAGTCTGAATAAATCTGGTACACAAGTCCAACAGAGGTGATTATAAACTCTAAGAGATGACAATTAAGGTTGAGTTCATTTGCAAGGCACAATTAAAATAACATGCTCATGATAGAAGAACTTTGGGAAGATAACCTCAAAAAAGTAAAACAAAACAGAAGAACTCCTCACCTGTGTAGGATTATCTTCCAATTTATTGTCGAGAACATCTTCATCGCTATCAGATTCCGCTTTTTTCTTTTTTTTATTACCAGTCTTCTTTTCAACTTTGGGTTTTGTATCAACTTCCATGTCTGCTGGTTCACCTTCAACATGGGGCTCAAATTCAATACTGTAGGTACCAGGTATGTTCTGCAAATTGGCAGCACCATTTTCCACCTGTATTGTGTGTCCTTGCCATAAAACCTGTAAATTAAGAAAAAAATGTGTTTATGCAGCTTTGTTCCTTAAGTTTAGTAGATCATATGCAACACAATGTAGAGATGTACCTATGCCTAATTTAAGTAAGCAGGTGTGGTAATGTAAGTACCTGCTCTTGGTGACCATTGTAGTTATGCTGTTGCATGTTTTGGGCTCCCATCTCAAAGACAGAGTGCTGGCCCATGACGGGAGTGTGCCACTGAGCACTCTCGCCATACTCGCCGCCGCCGTTCTGGTCCGCTGGTATGGACACGATTATCGCCTCCTTGCTGTCCACGCTTCGCCGCTCAACAGAAAGCAGGGAATGCAGCACCTCGCTCGCCTCTTTCTCAGCAGGATTCACCACTTCCATTTTTTCGAACGACATTCCGCCTGCTCGACGCTACAACCGATCGTTCACATCAAATCACATGTACGTACATACGTGTATGTACAAAGCCACACGAGAAACCCGCCCCGACCGCTGTAGAATCGACAACCCCAAGACACAATACAAGAAAAACCGCGATAACTTTTGAAATTCATGTAAATAAACATAACAAAAACCGTGCAATTATTAACCTTAATCGCATTTTTTAAGTTTCATTATCGCATAGCGGATCGAACTCCCGTGGAATATTGGGCCATATAGTCATAGCAAAGGAAGAATAAAACTCACCTATTTCACGCTATTTCAGAGACTGAGACGCATAAAAACGTATCCCCACAGTTTCTTACAGACTGTGGTTTGTTTTAATTCACTTCATTTTGATATTACAGTCATAATTAAAGAGAAATGCACAAATAATTCACTCAGTTCACGGAAGCAATATGGCGATACACTTTCCGTGAATAAAATCGGAGGACGCCGTAGAACACGTAATTTGTACAGTGCGCCACCACCAGACAGCGCTGAGGACGCGTTTCCGTATCGACGCTCAATGTCGCCAACCAGCGCGGCAAAATTTAAACAAAATACGTTTTATTTAGCAACGACTGGCAGATACTTTACATAATAAATACAGTAATTAATATTATCTTATAAAGGAGAATATTGGCATCGTTGTACGTATAAATAATACCATTTCCCAGCAACAGAGGACACTACGTTAACAAAAAAAAAGTAAGTAAACAATTCGACTTCATTTTTTCATTCGGGTAAATGTACAAGTTAACGAAATTGTTTTTTTTTTACATTATCTGAATAAAAATACGTTGAAGGCAGTACGAAAGGTTTTCACACCACCTAGTGTCAAATTATTATGTCATGCAAACGTACTTACAAGTCCCTCGAATCGTTCAGGGCTGTCGGTCTGTCCGCGGCTCAGCTTAGAGACTCTTAGTACTAGAAAGCTATAATTTCGTATGAGTATACATCATATTAATCACGCCAACAAAGTGGTAAAATAAAATCTTGGTTACCTAAATATTTAGGTTACCCGTAAAGTGGGGATGATATTTTTTTTCTCGTCTATCCCATGATGTGGGGTATCGATGGATAGAGCGTTTAAAAAAATTGCAGGTTTGCGAAACAGATTTTTCGATTCAGGGATCCGTTTGCGTAATATTAAGCTTTAAAGTGCTAATTTTTGTTAGGGTCAAGTGTCCCCTGTCCCTGCCAGCTAAATGGTTGTATATGGATACGTGAAAAATTCACAGCAATAGTATATATAACGAAGTTAAAAGAAAACTATCATCTGCCTCGACCCTTGCTCAAGCCAGCCCGCACCGCTGAGCCTGTAGCTTTAAATTCGTCCCTAAATAATCATAATCTGATCCAGCCCGTCCCTTGCTGTCCTCCCCCAGCGACGCCCTAAGCCGAGGTCCGTACCCCCGCATGGGGGTACCCTTAGCGTAGTCGCTTAGTTTTTAAGTTTTATGCCCTGGCTGGAGGCCTTAATTTATTGAGGCACCCACAGAAAAGTCCGGTTAACCAGTAGACAACCTCCTAGGTTGAACTACGAGATAAAATTTATAAAAAAGAAAGAAATCTATCACAGCTAAATAGACTTTACAAGTTCCCGAGTAATAGTCGACCAACATACATTTGTAGTTGAAAAACATGTTCCATGTTTTTCAACTACAATGTTAAGTTTGTTCTTGGGATAAATTCATCCCACCTAGGCCACCTACGGAACCCTTCATTGTCCGTGGTCCGACATGCACTTGGCCGGTTTTTTGAAGTACGTTAATGATACCTCATAATGTCATATCAGTCATATAATATTCCATTCATGCAAGCGAAAAGCATTGCCACAATAACCTTCTGTCGAAAGCTTTTGCACTTTTATGTATTCTTGAAGGTAAAGTGCCGGTTGTGCCGTATATTACACGGATTAAACCTTTATTTTTTATTATTTTGCTTAACATACCTGCGTAACTATTGAGTTTCTTTATGCATCAAACAAAATAGTCTAAAAAAAATCTACGCACAATTAAAGCAGGGTTCGACGTTCATGAGGGTCCGCAACGATGTGGAACAAAACAAACTGCCACACGTTACAACCCGGCATTTAATTTAATGTATGCATAGGTAGGTACAGAAAAAAAAAAACATATAAAAAAAAAAGTTAAGTAGTTTGTATATTTGTACAGTACCTACATCAGAAGTCGACACATGGACACCGGTTGTTCTATTAAAGTCATTTCCTTTCGACATCCGCGCTTCTATTTCCTACAATGACGCTCAAATTGATTATGTACTAATATGCTATGTCTCATTAAATTAAATTGTGTACCTACCTTATTTTAATGATTAAATAGAATGTATGAACAAGTACTACATAGTAAAGTAAAAGGCTCCAAAAAAGTAAAGACGAGGTATCATTAAATGCAAAACAAGGTCACACACCCTAAAAAAAGCAAACTGTCATCAGTAAAACCGCCTTTTTAGCATTTTTTCGTTTTACTTTTTGTAATTTGATTTGGAAAATGGTGTATGCATTTAGAAAAAGATTAAATAATGTGAAAATAGTTAATAATACTTTATTATTGTAGGTACGTAAGAATCATGACTGTAATCTAATAAGAAATGGTCAAAAAATAGTAAGTCCACATTTTCTTCCTAATTAGTGCGTTTGCTGTTGTGATTTATTATTTGTACCGTTTTATTTTGTTGTAGAAATTTAACATTTTAGTGTATTGATATCGGCTTATTGCTTCCTAGTTCCTTTTTATGCGCGCAGGTGCATGTTTAGTGATTTGGTCAGTATTTAGCATCGGCTTAATAATTTAATATGACGTCATTGTAGGTACGTACCTAGTGTTCCGATATTTAAGTCTAGGTCTATTACTCACCAGCTGCTGCGTCAAGTGCGAAGCAGCTACTGCGAGACTTGACGACACCTGGCGACGGACCATCGGGCCACTCCATCCTCTCCTCCATCGCCTTCGATGCACTTCTTTTAAATTGCTCCAAAAAACTGTCTATTTGTGTTTCTATACTAGTCGGGGAGTTGGCCATCGTTTCCACCGAAACACCGAAAACAAACACAACACTAACCTGCCGTTTACGGCATTTTTCGTTTAAAACGTCCTTTCTTTGTTTTCCAACACAAATCCTTGGTTACGGAGTCTCAAAATTATATCGTATTGCATAATTGACCGTCATTTTTTGCCCAATTCGTTCATCGACCCGACTTGGCCTACAATAATATCAAAGAAGACCGCGGAACGTCCCCGAGTATGAAAGAGACTATGGGATAGCGATGTAGGGATGTAATAAGTGTTTAGAAAACATCGATAAAAGTAAGAATCAACAAAATACCGATGTAAATCCATCATTCATATTTTAACCCAAAATCATCGACACATAATTAAAGTCAGTCTTTATTTTATGAAACAGGTGGTAAAACAAGTACTTACTGATTTCTTTGTCAAAAGCGTCGTCCAATTACTGATTATTTTGACTTGTTTTTGGGACTAAATGAACCACCATTCATTTTTGATTATTAGACAAACTTAGGAACTAAAACAAAGTTATAATCGAAACCTGTGTTGTAGTGATACAAGTGGAAAGTACTAATATCATCGATGTTTATAAAAACTACTAACATCCCTACAATGAAATGATTTTACTACGGATACCGTTATGCTGTATACGGCAACGAAAATAAAGCGACACCCACTGACATCTATCGATCGCCTCGAGCAGCTGTTTGAGTTGGTCTTGACGTGGAGTTGCCAGTAATGCGGTTGAAAATAAAAGTTTCGTGAGTATTTTTTTAATCTCATTTATTATTTTATAAAATCTTTCGTTTCTAATTGGATGTTGCTTTTAAGTATAAGAATATTTATGAAAACATAGCTGAGATCGTTCGTTCTTTTTTATTTTTACGCATGCGTCGTCGTTGCCTCCGATACGTGTGTGTGTTGGGTACGATGACGTTTGTGAGATAGTGTGGGTATCACCGCGGCGAGGGGGTCGCGGTCGCCGGTCGCGCACGCTGTGTGCATTAGCTAGTGTTGCGCGAAGAGCGCGTGTAGTTCGTGATATCAGAGGTGACTGGAACTGTCACACACGAGACTACACCCGGCCACAAAATGTCAAGTAAGCTTCAATAGTACTATACCTAATACCTGCATTTTTATATAATTTATTTCATGCATTATTTACTTTAATAATCGCAATTGGGAATTGAGTAGGATTTGTGGTATTTATCTACCTACATAATTGAAATGCTTTTAACACTTTAATATGGGTAGTTAAAAATACTTTGAGTAGGTATGTTGATGAATGTGTTAAAACTACTCTTATTAATATTTTATTTCGTTAGGACTAACCCGTTCATTTTATTTATTAACTTTATGAAAATAAGAACTGTTCAAGGAAAATATTGTAATAATCATTATAAAACAACAGGAGCTTAGGTACCTAATTTATTTTATAGTTTCCGTAGAAAGTATAATTATCACAACAGCTAGTGTATTTAGTTTAATAATTTGTAGTATGTCGAAGATTGATGCTGTACTATAGTCGTATAATTTCACTTTTCTCGCGTGCAACACACTATTTCCCAATAAAATGGACTATAATGTGGTCCTTAACGTCTCTCTTAAACTTGTTATCTTTAATTGTATCGACAGAATTATCCATATTTATTATAACATTTATAATTTTTGTGTAAAGTAGGTATTATGTGAGGAAGCTGGATAACCTTGAATTATTCTGGTCTAGTATGTGTGTCCGATATCTTTATTGACCCCACAAACATCTACGTCATTCTATGTTAGCAGCCAAAGACTATGAATTGTTCTACCCTACGTTTAATTTCTTTCGTATCAGCAGCGACAGATCGTAAACAGAGTATCATTATCTACTACAAACACCTACAGTCATAAACACCGGCCTATCAACTATGCGATATGAACTGTTATGGAAACTGCAGTATTGTGCACAGTCACCTTAATCTTAATTTATTCCTAAACATTATTTTGTTGTCTTATAGCATAATCACAGCTTTGGGCATTGGGCTACCGAAATTATGTTAAATTTAAAAAAGAGGGTACATTTTGAATAAAGTCTAAATCGGAACGAAATTATGTCTTCTTATGATACACTTGGGACACTAGAGTACACGTAGGTAGTAGTTTTGTGGGGCAGTTAATTGCTAGAATTCAAACAATACAGATTATATTCATGTTGGACTGGCGCCTAAGCTTTGTACTATTGTGTACTCTTAGCGTGATATCCGATATTCAATACTAACCACAAAGGTTCATCCGACCTGATTGCGGCTAAACTGGCGCCAGCTAGGTATATTCCAATCAGGTATATACCAATCTGCTATAATATCGGTTTCATTTGCATGCAATTTTGCATTCAACTTTCCAGACAATAGCAATATTCCATCATTCGAAAGTCCCTTGTTAACATTATCAAAAGGGTCGGATGCAGCTATGAATATAATTTCAGTTATTATTGCATGTTCAAAAGGAATTGGAATTTGCAGAACATAGAGTCGTTCAGTTTTATAGCAAATACCTAGAAAGATTTATGGGTTTAGTTCGTACTAAACCCGGATCACTCGCAAACCAGTCCCACTTTCTCTAACGACAAGTCATAGTCTTCGGTTTTCACTTTACAACACTGAAAATTGAATATTGGCCGAGTGAAATGCATTTTGCTGACGGCGCATAGCGTGTGTATCAAAGATGCAAACTTAGAAAGTGTGGATCACGAAGGCTACTTTTTCAAACCGTGAAGATCTCCTAGCTTTGAATAGGTATGTGTGACAATATAAAAAGATGAACACGTCATCATTGCATTCCTTTATTCCGTTAAACGGTCGACTGCCCGCGTGGTTCCATCCCGCCGGACCGGCCGCACCTAAATAGAAACCGCAGGGACATTGCTCCCGAGCGCGCCTGATCCTGCATCTCTACTCTCGAGTGCCTTGTTGGGGTGCCTTTTGCCAGGAGAACATTTCCATGCGTTTATTAAACTCAAAATTATTTTAGCTTTCCTGTAATATCATCCAGCTAGCTAGCTAGTCTATCGAACCGATATTTCTGAAAATAAATCGTTGTGGCTTTACGATGTTGATAAACCATTAATGCTGTAAAAACATGTAATGAGCTGAGCAGATTTCTGGCCACGAAAATTTGGCCTCGATTATTGAGGGAATTTCCTGACATAAAATTTATTCAAGGTTTTGATAGTTTTATGACTTACAGGATGTTTTAAGTTTCTTTAAATCAACTAAGATGTCTGCGAGTGGTTGAGTTTAAGACCACAAGCGATAAATTAATAAAATACTTCGCTTTGAATACCTATTCATATATATTTACAGGCAATTGGATAATCATATGTACATAGTCGTTTTGTGCACGTGGGGAATGTCCTACTGTCTGGAACGTCACTACATAGCGGCAGCTCGCGCTGATACAGAAGACTTACGAGTTTAATTGTGGAATACATAGGCGTGGACGGGCTCGACACCAAATATCTAACGCTACACAGTAGTTTTATTTTGAATTTTATTTGTGTCGCGCTATTTCGGAACTGAACATGCGGCACTTGTCTATTAAATGGTGGTATATGTAATGGCCCACGCAGACTGAATGCCGGGAGTTATTCCGGTGAATATTTTTGTGGAATCTGAGACGTTTGTCCATATTGTAATCGGAAATTATACATCTAGATGCAGTAGGTAATAATGGTGGTTTGCCTCTTCCTATTAATCGTCTTAAGGTAGTATCGTACTTTGTTGCCAAACTAAAACAGTCTAATAAATCGCATGGCATGCCAATATTACACAAGGCATGATAATAAATGACTTGACAATGTTTTCATTAGACTGAATGTCGAGACTACAGTATGAACACGTGGTGATATTGACAGGTGAAGAAATAATAGTGCGCATACGCATCTGCGGCGCCAACTCGTAGCTCGTGCCAATATTATATAAATGTACCTACTACACATAACATACCTACATAGATGCTCTGCGTCTTTCTCAAGAGGACGAAACTGCGCACTTCCTCATAGCATTTTACGTTGACGATGGCGACGCCCCGACATAAACAGACAGTAGAGCGCTAAAATACAGATCCACGTAATCCTCCAAAACAACGTTTCTCCAGTTATTTTAGACATTTACGTCTTTGGCACCAAAGGCGAGACCAGAAATGTGATTAGACTCGTGCGTTTGTAAAAATGACATAAATTATAATGCGGATTTATTTATAACCTGTTCAATTGAGTCAGTGACAGTTTTTGTTTACTTGAGTTGAGAAACAAGAAAGTAGGTATATAATTATAGTGACGATGGTCTTATAATGGCAGCTATTATGAAGCTAACTGCGAATGCTGCGGGATAATTGCGTAACACACTTGCAGTAGCAATGGCTTTCAATTTGACAGTTCAACAACATTTATTGCGTTATTTACGTTGTTGAGCAGACAATTTTATCGAATTATGAAGCAATGGATTAGTAATATCTTCCAAAATCATAGATTGTGATTGAAAGTGTGTTACGCAATTAGGGACACAACATGCAATTAGGGAAAATTAAATCAGACGATTTAATTTAACCTAGAGTTGGACAGTACAAGGATGAGGACTTCATCTACCTAATATTTCTCCGGTTACAAATAGCCAAACTTACATGGAATTTCGCAAATGACAACGTCATGTTAGAGGAGTAGGAGGCACTCAGAATAGGTCATAATAACATGCTCTGGCAGTCCTAGCCCTAGAGTTACCTATCTTATTTTTACTGTCTAGCGATATCACGTGAGGTTGCTTGGGTGAACCCCTAATTTAATGTCCTAAGCACCCATTTGCTAATTGCTACCCAGTTAAAACAATAAAATGTTTCTTGTTAGAAAATTTCCATAAATTGTTTGGCAAATTTACATACTTAGATTTGGTATCGCTGTCCCTGGGCAAGAACAGAAGTCATCTATAGCTACGTATAGCGACGACTCAGATTCGGGTTGTAGGCACCTGAACGAATTATTTTTATAAACGACGGAGTTCTGAGGTAACAAAAAAATACAACCGAATTGAGAACCTCCTCCTTTTTTGTTAAAAATGCTCCAGGAAAATCAATTTCCAATGATATTCTGTATTTCCTTCCTGTATCCTATCTACTTTCCATAGTGACTTCCTGGTCATGTGGTCATGAACCATAAGCATAAACGCCATTTCGGTTTGCTGTGTGATTAAAACCGTTAACAAAACTTACTATGCAATTACAGCTACTGTATGCATCATTTACAAGTGCAAATAGTGGCCAACATCGACAAACAGTCTTGAAGTACAGGCGTAGTCCACATTAAGCAGCAAAATTCTAAAGTAACGGTAGCAGGAGAGAAAGCCCAATTTTTAAAATGTACATGTATGAAATCAGCCCCCGGTCCCAATGACGCTGCAATAATGCTACTGTTGACAAAACAACTCTGCTTATGTCAATGCGATGTTGATCGTCCGTGTGGTTTCTTCTTACTGTATTGTTTTGTGTGCAGATCGAGCATGGGTGACGTTAGCAACAAACGACTCTTACGGCCTGGGAGCCTTGGTGCTGGCGCATTCGCTGCGCCGCGTCGGCTCCACGTATCCTGCTGTGGTACTCATTACTCCATCCGTCACTGAGCCTATGAGGTAGGTTGCAAGCATTTTGTTTCTCGTTGCTATTTTTTATTGTGTGTGAAAAGACCTCGATGGAGCCATTACGATGAATCTCTCCCTTTGTCCAAGGCTTGGTAAGTTTTTGCTTTTACTTGAGGTGGCTTCTGCCTGCCAACGCTATGACGTGTGCACACGTGGATTTTGTTACCTATTCACCCCATTCATATTCTCTGAGTACAGTTCGGTAACACCCACGAAAAGAGGTGTTACCTATTCTTAGTTTTGAATGACAAGACAAAAAATTTGTGTGTAAACATATCGATATTTCGTACACCTACATATTTTGTTACAATGCAGGTTGGCACCGGCACTAGAGAGCATGACTGAAATGAGGAGTCAGCACCCTAATTCTGTAACACTTTCGACCACAATGTTTTGAAGGATATTGCTAATCCATTGCTTCATAGGTTTGAAAAATTCGTGTGCTCAACAACGTAAAAATGAAACCCATTGTGATCAATTGTCATTTTATGTGTGTTACATAATTATGCAATTATCACGCGGGATTTAAATTGGGGAGTGAAAATGACTTTATTAAATTGCATCCGTAGTAGTATTGTACCTACATACGAATATCGACCGCTGTTATATTCCGTCCACTGAGAGAATGGTTTTTTGACACCTGTCAGTTTCATACAAACGAATATGTGTTTTACGAATTTAAACTTTCAATCAACTCAGCCTATCGCAGTCCACTGCTGAACATAGGCCTCTCCCATGCTGCGCCACAACACCCTGTACTGCGCCTTCCGCATCCAGTCTGTCCCAGCTACCTTTTTGAGGTCGTCGGTCCATCTAGCTGGGGGGCGCCCACACTACGCTTGCCGATACGCGGTCTCCACTCCAGGACTCATCTGCTTCACCGGACATCGGTCCTTCGACAAACATGGCCAGCCCACTGCCACTTCAGTTTGTTTACTCTGCTAGCTATGTCGGTAACTCCGGTTCTCTTCCGGATAATTTCATTCCTAATTTTATTCTTCAAAGAAACTCCGAGCATAGCCCGCTCCATAGCGCGCTGAGCGACTTTATATTTGTGGATCAGCTCGACTGTCAGTGTCCACGTTTCATTACCGATTAAACCGATTTAAATTTTATTAGTTCCAAATCTTGTACAACTAACAGGTGTCAAAAAAGCATTCTCTCGGTGGACGGAATAAAAAACAGTTAATGTTATCGCTTTAGTAACGATTGATAAAATCACTAATTTTAATATAAATGCATAGATTTCGGAGGGACTAATTGGTCAGAAATCAAGTTCAGCTGTGGCTATGTTATTTCCTTGTAAATTTTGACGTTCAAAAGTGCCATTTACGTGCCTATTTGAAATAAATGCTTGTGAATTTGACTTTGTTGTTATAAATCACAGACCATTCGCAGTTTAAATGAACATTAATTGAAATTCAATAAAAAGTAGGAGTGAGCACTAGTGGATCTTACTCAGTGTGTGCATGATGATAACACCTATTTTTAAATTGCCATTATTGACGGATTGTAGGTATGATTGTCGAAGCGCAGTCATATGCCATTATCACTGTACCATTATATTTACATTTTTTTCACACTTTACAATTCACAATTTTCAGTTAAGTGAATAATTTATGCATTCGTCAATATTCAGAAATGATTACTCAAATAATGTTTATCGACCACACCTATACTTGTCTCTTCTATGTATTCGTTGTGGATGTAAGAACGACTACACAAATACCGACACATCTACAGTCGATTTGAATGCAAATATTGACAGGGAATCGTTGCGGTAACACCTAAAAAACGATGGTATGATTCTTTCTGGAAGTGCAATATACTGATAGGCAGATAACGTGGGATCAAGATCAATGACAAGTGATCTTAAGTGGTTAACAACCGACACACATGTTTTCAAATCAACTGCTCACAGTAATAAGAAGGAGGGTAGTGTGGAAAGATTGTTTAAACCACCTCCGTGGCCTAGTGGTAAGACCACCTGTCGCAGACCCAGAGGCTCGATTCCCAGCGAGGGCAAAATTTTCTGCTCGGTTTGGTTGGTGGTAGCGCTTGTTCTCCAGACTAGCCCACCATCTTATCTAAGTCTGTCGTCATAACAACAATGTTAACAGCATTTGTTGTGTTTCGGCAGTTAGAGGTAAGATAGCCAGTTCCTCTGTGGTTAAGGATTCCGGGTGAAGCTCGCTTCCACCTTTGGCCTTATCATCACTTACCATAAGGTGAGATGAAGGCCAAGAGCAAACAATATTTATATATATTTTCATGTTGGGTGTTCTCAGAGAGCGTCTTCGCGCAGTGTTCGCGGATGTGATCATAGTGGACGTGCTGGACTCACAGGACGCGGCACACCTCGCTCTGCTGCAGCGCCCCGAGCTCGGCATCACCTTCACTAAGATCCACTGTTGGAATCTCACGCAGTACGACAAGTGCGTGTTCCTAGATGCCGACACATTGGTAAGCTTTTTTGGCAGCAGTCTGAGACAGATCTGTCTTCACTCTAAAGTTTAATTAATCAGCGTCCTATAACGTCGACAGCTATCATGAATTAAACTAAATTAGATCGTACATGTTAAGCTGTTTGCCGGCAACGATTTAGTAAACGGTTTCATGCCCTAGCGTCACTATCCATTCCCATTTTAGCATGCAAGTTTATTCGAGGTGGTCTGGATTGGTAAAGCAAACTTCTCAGTGTAAATATTTTTGCAATATCAAAGAGCAATTTCAGATAAACGTCATTTGGCCGGCGATTGCTTCAATCAATTCTCGTGTAGTAACAGTCGCCTCAAATTGATGAAACTATGTCCTATCATAGTCTTCAAGTTCAAACTCAATATTCAAGACTATTAGTGAGACGTAGGTGATTTCATTAAGAGTATGCTAAATTAATGGTCAAACATATAACACTGTAGACTGTAGTTGTCTCAGCCAAATCTGCAAATGTTTAACGAGCGTGTTGTGATGGCGCGACCCTCGGCAATAGACTTTGCGTCAACATTTCTTGAACGTTGTAAATCGTTTTCGATTTTTCCTATCAACCAGCGTATGTAAAAGTCGTTAATTCTATTTCGATTTATAACTGTTTATGCGATAAGAAAGTCAATGTTACCGGATGTGGACGTTAGTGCAGTAACACGAGATGACAAGACGCATAACCGTGGCCCAAATATTTTGTTCTCGACAATTTTGGACCAGCTCCAATATTTTACACTTTCATTCTTCAGTTCTTTTGAAGGTAGCACATGTGTTGTGAAAGTAAAACTATCAATACACGATGTTTGCAAGCCGTTATCATTTATGTAATGAAATTACAGTAGAAAATTTCAATTTATGGATTTTTAAGTTCCAATAATAAACAATAAGATAGTGTCCCGATAGAATCCATTGACTCGCAAAGTTTTTATTTATCGCGGGTTATTGAGTCAAACTCGCGTTTTTATCCATGAGGAGATAAACAGTTCTTGATAAACATACCAGTTATTTGTTATACATGTTCCTCACGTGGATCACAACGAAATCTTTGTATAATGAGAGCATTATAATTCGTTATTTTGATAAGATCTATAAAAATGGTTGATATGATAAAGGTCAAAAGGATAGGATCACATCATGCGATTATATACTAATTTGCTATAATGTGCTTAATTATATTTCTGGTTTAAACCAGACGTTTTAAAAGGCAAATATCAGCCTTGAAACACTGAGATATTATCACTACTAAACTTCTGAATTGCATCTACCGGTCTTGTATGTTGAGTTTTGAAGAAGTCCATCTTAAGACTACTACTGGTTTAAACCAGACGTTTTAATTAAAAGGCAAATATCAGCCTTGAAACACTGAGATATTATCACTTCTAAACTTCTGAATTGCATCTAACGGTCTTGTATAGAAGTCCATCTTTAGATTACAACTCTCTTCAATTTACTGCGTCATAATACTTATAACATCCATATCACATACACCATACATATGTATATTCTTATAAGTAGTATCTTTGACAGTCGTTACGGGTCGTCAGAAGCCCGAACTTCTGACAACCAATCTTACCAAGGGGTATCGTATTACCCAGTAACTCGGTTGTGGAGGTCAGATAGGCAGCCGCTCCATGTAAGCCGATCCCAACTAAGTTGGGAAAAGGCTAGAAAGATAATGATGATTTACCTATACCCAGAGATCAGACTTTCAGAAATCAGAAAACATACCTTTCTTTAGGTTGGTTTCCTTGTTTAACTTCAATACTGTCCCGAAACTGGTTGCTTGAACGCAAGCAGTTGCTTTTGCATGTAATCGCTAGTTTGATCATCTCCAGTCAACTTCTTCAGACATGGAAACCTAACGATAATCTCGTTCACTAGGTTGTACAAAACTCCGATGAGTTGTTCGAGCGTGAGCAGCTATCGGCAGCCCCCGACGTCGGCTGGCCCGACTGCTTCAACTCGGGAGTGTTCGTGTACTCCCCATCAGCTGACACCTTTAGAAAGCTCATCACCTTCGCACAGGAGCGCGGCAGTTTTGATGGTAAGATCATTTTGTAAATGAACATGATGATGATCAATCCTAATCGTAGGAATTAAATTAAAAATCAGTGGAAAGTGCTAGACTTGTAGCCAAATTTTGGAATGTGTCAATTTAGATTGACATTCGACATGCTTAGAAAATTATAGTAAAAAAAAATAAAAAACCGGCCAAGTGCATGTCGGACCACGCACAGTGAAGGTTTCCGTAGTTTGGACGAATTTATCCCAAGAACAAACTTAACATTGGAGTTAGAACATGTTCATACATTCCAACTGCAAATGTAAGTTAGTCTACTTATACTCGTCTAATTGTAAATTTAAGCCTACTTAATTGTGATTGTTTCCCTTTTAACTTCGTTAAATATAAAACTGCCGTGATTTTTTTTTCACATATCCAAAAACAACCGTTTTGCAAGCAGGGGGGACACTTGGCTCTAACAAAAATGATCACTTAAAAGCTTAATATTACGCAAACGGATTCTTGAATCTAAAAATAGCTTTCACAGACCCGCAAAATTTTTTATACGACCTATCCAACGATACCCAACATCATGGAAAAGACAAGAAAAAAAAAAATCAACCTCTCTTTACGTGCAATTTTTTTTACCATTTTGTCGGCGTAAATAATATGTATACCCATGCCAAATTACAGCTTTCTGGTACTAGGGAGTCTTTGGGCTAGGCTGCGGACAGACAGACGAACATGGCGAACCTATAAGGGTTCCTTGTTGACTACGGAACCCTAAAAATGTCGAAGCAGCAGAGAAAAATCTGATAGACATTGCTTGGACACTGTTACATTTTGCAACAACCTTCTTTTTCCCAGAACATATTGTATCATTTCCAGCGGATATTCGCAAAGCAATCTTTATTTATACAGCTGAAATAAATTCATCATCTTTTTATATAAACTGTCATGGATACTAATACGAAATGTTTTAATTTTAGCTCGAGTGTTTTCACGTTATTAGTGATGGTAATTTGTCAAGTGGTTTAGTGTGTAATATCATTGATATTCGGTAACAGGTGGCGACCAAGGCCTGTTGAACTCTTTCTTCTCGGATTGGGCGCGTGGAGACATCAACAAGCATTTGCCATTCCTCTACAATGTTACATCTGCCGCCTTCTACTCGTACCTGCCCGCTCTGAAACAGTGAGTCATATTATTTATTTATTTATAGAAGAAGAAAAAGTAGTAATACAATAAAAATACAATTACCAGAATAAATCTATACTAATAATAGAAAGAGGTAAATTTTTTTTGTACGTAGGGGGTAATCTCTGGAAAAACCAGTCTATTAGAAAAAAATATTTTTGCATTTGATAGCCCAAATCTTGAGGAAGGTTATTGCCGACCAGCAGTGCTATTCTGTAACTATCTCACCGTGAAAATATAGGTGTCAATCTCAAGCATCAGGTGGAATTACAGCTCACGTCAAGGTCACTTCACCTAATTTTTCACGGTGAGATAGTTACAGAATAGCAATAACACTATTCAAGGCATATTGTCAGGGTCATTACACGGGGGGCTGTAGACCAAAAGGCTACACCAAAAGGTCGCTAGATGCCTTGCGTGTCCAATATAATAATATTTTCAGAATGCTCTTGAGACTGCCCCGTTTCTATAGTACGTCGGAAATGTTTGCACAGAATCGAGATGACGGCATTTATGCGATCTTTCGAAAGAAAATCGCATCACTGGTAGCTAGAACACGGGCCAGTATCAACAGCATTCTAAAAACAGTATCAGAGAGTTTCTATTCTTCTATTATGAGGCATTTTGTGGAGAGGATGGCCAGGTAAGAAACTTGTACCTTACTTGGTCGTCTTCTGTGCAAAATGCTTCAAACTCTTATAATAGGTAACTATATTGCTTACTAACACTAGCTATAAGGTATTACTAACATTATGGATCTTTGTTATCTAATAAATAAATTTTGATTGATTGATAGGTTATTTTAACATCACGCTGTGACCCTTAGGAGCCGAGTATTAAGAAAAAACGCTAAATGAATTCAAAATAATATCGAGGGTGAGCTATGGGTCGGGGGAACAAGAAATTTCACGGGACGATGTCGCGGGCAGATGCTAGTAAATACTATAAACACAAATAAATGCTCTTCCTCCTCTCTTCTACTGAACTAACTCTGTAAGCTGTACCGAAATTCAAAATCTCGGTTTTATAGACTAACATTTGATTAAAAAAAAACACTAATAAGTGAAAAATAACTTTAATTTCGGAAGTCGGTGTCCTTGCTTCTGTATTTTCGTTTTTTGCCACCGAATTCCGAAATTAAGGACACCGACTCCGAAATTAAAGTTATTTTTCACTTTTTAGTGTTTTTTTTTTATACCCGTTTTAACACGGGTGAAAGTTACCAATTCCTACTCGGACTTATAGCCTACTTACCTCGTATGGGAATAGATTCCTTTCGATCCATGTATAACAATTTACTATTTCTACTTTTGATAGCTGCGACACAGTTTTTAACTTTTGTAGCTATCACCGTTTTTATTGTAATAATGTCATTTTGTTGTTGTTCCAAAATAAAAACTTTTTACGTTTACTTAACTATTTCTTCATAAAAAAAAAATCGTGTATTTTTCGCATGGTTTAATATTTATTCTTCTGTTCGGGGCGGAGAGAAATCCAACAAATTAAAGATCATAAAAATCCGTTCTTGAGTTATAAATGGTGTAACTAACCCGTCTTAGTTTTATATATTTAATGCTCTAATAGTTATTCTGCTATTCGGGGCGGAGAGAAATCCATCAACTCAAAGATCATAAAAATCGGTCCAGCCGCTCTTGAGTTTTAAATGGTGTTACTAACCCGTCTTTGTTTTATATATTTAAGATGACTGATGGATGACGCATAGAAACTTGATTAAAACCAAGAAACCTTTATCTTGCCACTTTGATCTGCACGAGTGAAAATACCTGATGCATTCGCACGCTCGATATTGACGTTGGCATTGGCGGTCATAAATACAGTGTCGCAAGCAAACTCACTAATGGATATACGTCACAAAGTGCGTTTTGTATGACGCTAGCGGGAATTTAAAATAGCAATACTCCAAAATCTTGCTACAGAAGCCAATATTATTAATGATCCAGCAATGTTTTATAATGTTACGCATGATCGTTATTTGTGTTATCTTACCTAAATTCGTGGAAAAGCACAATAACAGTGAAAGGGGTGGTTTTTATCTAATCATCCCATATTGTCGTCGGAAGATAGAATTCTATTGTTGAACTTGTGTTTAACGTACCTAGTCAGTAGTCTACATGATTACAATGAACGGTTGCCAAATGGATTTATGATCGATTGACAGGAACATTGTTGTAGTTTCAGCCCTCCTCCATTGAAAATAGACGCGACTATATATGTGCAATTGTGTATATATGATTGGTGGCCAAAGTTAGGCCATAGATACAAGGTGAACGTGCAAAAGCGCGTTGGGCCGACGATATCATCAAAGTTAAGGGAAACACTTGAATGAATGTAACTTGGACGTAACGTCTATGCGTTACGTCCAACTTACGTCCATCCAATCCATCGGAAAGTATGACAGAAAGGAAAGACGCCTATACCTGCCAGTGGGTGACTCCAGGCTGATATGATAATATGGGTATTGCGGTTATCTATCCTCGACATCATTCAACAAAACGATCAAGTTCATTGTCAAGCGATATCAGTCTTTCTAACTAATTTTCACTTCCAGTTTCGGGCAAAACCTGAAGATCATTCACTTCATCGGCGCCGCCAAGCCCTGGCTGCAACAGTTCAACTTCGATTCAGGTTCCGTCGATGCGCCCGACCACATCCGTGGCCTCCTCCAGCTATGGTGGGACATCTTCGTTGGACAGGTCCACTCTCAGCTCGACACTGGCATGGTAAGTCATTGAGGAGTTTATATTAGATTCTTTATTCAATCAGGCAGGGATAATCTTTAAATGTAAATCTACTGATCCTATAACGGCTTTGGTGATCTTCTAAGAACACAAATAAGAAAGTGAATGACCTATAAATAACACATGCCACGCCAAACAATGTCTAGTCCGCGTAGTCATGTGACGGCAGACTTGTTTAGATGAATATGCAACGAATCGAAATAGACCAAATGAAATCGATATTCCTATATCCAATTACCACAAAAATAATATATTCAATTGTATTGTAAATTGTAACCTCAAGAAGTCTTAAGTATTACGTATTGCGATTGATCTAGATTAATTTCCATATCGGTTACACATTGTTGAAATCGAACCCATCTGTGTGGTTTGTCGTGACCGCGAGAATCTCGGGGTACCTCGTACGGTCCAGTAAATCGATCCATTGTCATTACAACCTCCGATCTGAACACTACAACATGTTTTCCAAGCATTCACGGAAGGAGTCTAATTCTAAAGTTGCAGAGGTGAGAATTACACATTTCAACTTTAGCTTCCCACCTTGCGTTTATAAAATTTTATCTCTTAAGTATGTGTAGGTTTATTGATGTAAATATTTTTTCATTATAGCACCGTGTTAGGTCTTGTGAATCCCTGAGTGACTAAACAGTAACTACCTATAACAATAGCTTGCACTCTGCGCTTGTGCACTACTACTGCTACTTGACGCACCTTTTGTTTGAAGCATTCTTTTACCCGTGTGACATAATATTTCTCCAAAATACTAACATTTTCTAACTTTACAATTTATATGTCTGTCTGCTTTTGCACGGTTTGTTTAATATCTGTTTGGGACGGAGTAGATGGTGTTGGTATTTTGGTGGAATACTCACCGCGGAATCTTTATAAACATACCGAAATTATTTGCTTTTTTTTAATATATATATTTTATATTTTTTGGTTTCCTCTCTTTTCTGTAAAGCTTCAGAACTTCATTTAGAACGATTGTTTAAGCCAGTATGTTTATTTAGTGACGCATTATTATTTTGAAACCAATAGTCGCTTGGACAAAGTTTTTTGCACTGTATAGTGAGATGGCTAGTGCGCGAAGCTTAGTTCAAGTGTTTGTGTGCATGCATACTACTGAGTTGTTTCGCTTCAACCGATAGGTTGAGGTGGGGGCACAAGACACCCATGAAGCGCAACCAGAGTTACCTCCACTAGACGTGCAACACCAATTCCGATATCAACCAACTCCGGACCCGGAATCGGAATTCGCTTGGCATCATCCCGATGTCCAAAATAAAGAAGAAACGCGTGAGACACAGATAGACGTAACAGAGTTCCACGATCCATGGAAAATTTATAGAGGAAACATACCGCCAAATACAGAAGATGCTTCTAGCCATCATGTGGAATTAGGAAGAGTAGAAGATCATGAAGAAATTAGAAAATACGCCTGGGATTATCAAGCACAACAACCTCCGTCCACTTATATAGAACATATTCCGAATCAAGATAGTCAAACGCATTACACAGATAATTGGCAACACGAGACACAACATGAGCACAGACATGATCAACATCACCATGAAAGTCACTGGTATCAAGAACACGATCACAACTGGACCAGCCACGACCATCACCGCCATGATCATCATGACCATCACGATCACGATAATCATGGTCATCACAGTGACGATAATCATGTTCATCACAGTCACGATAATCATGTTCATCACAGTCACGATAATCATGTTCATCACAGTCACGATAATCATGTTTATTACAGTCACGATAATCATAGTCATTACAGTCACGATAATCAGGGTATTCACAGTCACGATAGTCATGATCATTACATTCACAGCCATGATCACCACAGTCACAGCCAAGAGCATCAGATTCACAGTCATGATCATCACCAACATACTCACTCACATCACGATACAAACAATCACGCCCAACACTTTGAAAAAGAAATACCACATTATCACATTGATGAACAAAAACATGAACACACTTATAGTAGCACTACCTCGTTCACTCCACATAAACCGGCACTACATGAAGAGATAATACACCATGTTCAAGCGGTAAAAGAAAAGAAACGCCCTCGCCGTAGTCGAAGACTGCACCGCATTGATATTTATAAAGAACAAGGAATGGTGAATGGGGATGCCTCCGCGACTGAAAGCGATGACGATATAGTGCCAAGGCACCCGTACGATGGCTTCTATCTCAGGCACAGAGCTACCGTCGACTCTCGAGGTCGAAAAGTTTGCTCGCATGAAGTACCACCCACTCCGTCTCCCTCCCCCCCGCCCGACTCCCCGTCGCCGATAGAGAATTACTTGCACTCACCAGAGGAAGAGCCGCTGGATACCAACGATTCTGATGTCCAAGTAAGTTACACTAAGAAATATTCACCCTCGACAACCACAGGTAAAACGTTTTTATTATTAAAAAGCTTAAACGCAAAAGTGTTAGCCATTATAATGTAAGCTCAGTTTGTAGATAAGCTTTGCATGCTCACCACTCGATTGTACTCCGCACGTATTTAACTATTTATTAACACTATTCCTTAGAAATGTATTAAAAAAAACCTATTAGAAATGTAGTCATACCATTACTATTACACGAGCTGAAACTACATAGAACTAACCTCTGTTACAGAGTGGTGTTGCCGGTAACCTGGCGCGAGTGCTGCCCGGCGCGGCCGGCCAGCGCGAGGCCCTGGACGAGCTGTCGCGGCGCCAGGGCTGGGAGGCCGGGAACATTGACTACATGGGAGCCGACTCCTTTGCAAACATTTGGGCGAAGATCTCGCAAACACTAAGCCAGCCCCGCACCTCACCTGCTAAACAGTCACCCCCGAGGGAACCCGCCCCTCAGCCTGCTCCTGAACAGGTGGTCGTTCAGTCCGGTGAGATCGTACAGGAACCAGTGGCTGGACAAGTGGAAGTGGCAAAGGAAGTCGTGCCCGCGGAGAGTGCCGCGCCCGCACCAGTAGCGGCTCCTCCCACACCCGTGCAAGTAGCTAAAGTGCCGGTCACAGTAGAGGCTGTGGCACGCGTCGAAGCTCCCGTGCCTGTCACAGTAGAGGCCGTCGTCGCGCCCGCGGAAGCAGCTGCACCTGTGCAGAAGCCAGCGTCGCCCGTGCCTGTCCCAGTGGAAAAATCTCCACTTGCAGTTCCTGTATCCGTGGAAGCCATCGTCCCAGACGTGCCCGCGCCTGTAGCAGCTGCCGCCCCGGCCGCACCCGCTAAGGTCGAAGCTCCAAAGGCCCCAGAAGCCGCACCCGTCGTAGCGAAGCCGGCGCAAAAGACTGAAATTCCCACAGCGGCCGCCGCGACTCCTGTAGCGGTGCCGGTAGCTCCGAAAGTAGCGTCGCCCGCGCCAGGCAGTCCCGCCACTCCTAAGAAGGCTGCCCCGGCTGCGGGCCCCGCGCCAGGCAGCCCCGCCACCCCTAAGAAGACGGCCCCGACTGCGGGCCCCGCGCCGGGCAGCCCCGCCACTCCTAAGGCTGCGGGCCCCGCGGCCGCCAGCGACAGTCCGCCCCTGGCCACGACGCCGTCCAAGGAGGCCGCGCCCGCGGCGCCGGCTGCCAAAAGTGAGTATCAGCACAACGGCGAACGCGCCACCGACGGTTAACAGCTTCTGCACTGTCAATTCTCACCGAGTTCATTTGCTGTTTTCAGACTTCTACTAATATGTTTATAGTTTAGCTGCATCCGTTACGTGGCTCGGTCCGCTGATGTATGTGAATAGCTTGACGGCCGTCACGTAACTCGATGTGTCTTTTGTGCCGTTTTGTGATGTTTGGTTTTATGTTTATTTTTATCAGCATACGTTTCAAAATTCGTTGTTATTCCACCCAGCTTCCGAGGAGGCAGCGCAAGAGACGCGGCTTTGATAGATCAGGTAATAATTATTATTTTACTTGGACTCAACGCAACTTCATATTTGCGCTGAATTTGGGTTACGGTGGAGGAACTATATGTTTGTTTATAAAGCTTCCACACCTTGTGAAGTCTACAATCCTATACACGACTATTTTCATTTCCAATGAATTGCAATCTGATTAAATTCTTCATCAATTAAAATGTACATTAGTCTAATTGAAATTCCTCATTGTTGTTTACACAATTTTCGACTGAAATATTCTGTGGATTTTGGGTTGCGTCCAAGTAGATGCAGATCGTAGGGACATTTGGTCGACCACTCATTCAGCTATTTCTGGAGAAATTATTAGGTATAATGGCGATTCTCCTAATGTGATAAATGCCATGTTACTCAGCTGAATAAGTTGTTACTGTGCGGTTGCATCCGATACCATCATTTGATGCAACTTCGCATGTCTGTGTGATGCACTCATGGAGATCGTTACAATTTCTTCTCAGTCTCTCCACTCGTCGAAATTGTAACAGATCTTTTCCGATGCTTTACATTTTTGTTTCACACATTGCAAGGAACATTATTCAATGCTTATCATAGCGATACACCCTCACGTAGATGGCACACAATTTGTTCACACACGTAGACCTATTCATAAATAATTATAATGAATTTATTAATTTTATTATTCATACCTATACCTTCGACCTATTTACAAATAAATTGGATCGTTATCCTCGCCAGAAAACCGAAACCAAAAATAAAATAATAATCCTTGTAATGGTCATTGAAGCTTTGTGACTCCACTAAACTGACACAGTCCTAACTTTCCGCTTGCATCGTTTCTAATTAACCTAGTAGCTATGTTTTCCCTCGACTTTGTTCCAGGCCCTAACCGAGCTTGCTCTCTAATGTGACCGCCATACTAACGCCACGTCTAATCGCTCGAGAGAATAAAGGCGAGAAATTGGTTGTGTAGCGGAGGAGCGTCGCAAGCCGGCCGGCAAGCTGAAGCTGAGCCCCCCCGCCGTGGCCGACCCGCTCCCCACCCCCGACAGCGAGCTGGAGGACGCCGCCGCGCTCGCCTCCGACATCATCGCGCGCGAGCTGCGCACGCCCGCGCGCCTGGCCGTGCAGGAGCCCGACGTGCCCACGCCGCCCGTCGGCGCGGTCTCGCTCGCACAGATCGGCGTCAAGGCCCCCGCCAAAGGCAAGTCCTCCATCGCCGCGCAGATCGAGTCCTCCATCACGGAGACCCCGCCCGCGACCCCCACCACCCCCGCGGCTCCTGTAACTCCCACGTCAGCCACGTCACCAACGTCGTCGGCGCCGCCCGCGGACGCGCCCAAGAAAAAGGTGGTAAAGAAAGTGGTGAAGAAGGAGGGCGCGGCGGGCGCCGAGGCTCCTGTGCCGCCGCCGCGCAAGAAGGAAAAGAAACCCAAAGAGAAGTGAGCGCGCGCGATACGCTCCCGATAGTTCCTCTGTGCCATAATCGTAGCCTTTCTAATCTTAAATACTTATCTATTTAATTTTCGAATAATTATGCTTTTATGTAACGCGTAATTTTTACTATATGATGTTAGAAATAATTTTATACTCACTATCACGGCAAATGTATTGTTTAGTTAGATTTTTTATACCTTTACTTTTTCTATTAATTCTATGATTTATTTATGTTTTTAACAAGTGATGATAATCGGTTTTATTGTTCTGAAAATTGATCTACCAAAGGACGAGACGTATTTATTGTGAAGACGAAAGTTTTTATGAAATTTTATATTAAAAGTCTATTTTGAAATACCTATTATGCGTTTTTCTTCTTCTTTGTTTTGAGGTTCTATAGAAGTGAGTAATCATAGAGAAGAAAAAAGATATAACACAGCCATATATCACCCCTAATCCAAATCACAGTGGTTTCGCATTCTTGATTAGATCAGTTTTAATAATCTATACAATCTGTACATACAAATACCTCCATAGAAACAAATAAATAAAATAGTTCAAAAGTATCTGTTTGTAATGTCAAAATAACAGCTTTTTGCTAAATGCATTTTTTTAATCAATTTTTTTAAACCATTTGTTATAAGTACCGTATAAACTTTATTAGGTATAATAAAGTTTATACGGTACTTATAACAAAAAACTTGTTTAAAAAAATAATCTTTGTCGGTCTGTCGTTCTGTCTGTCTGTCTGGGCTAATTTCCGAAACGTCTAGACCGATTTTGACGGACTTTCGCTGACAATTAGCTGATGTTATAAGGAGTAAAATTTTTTTTTTTCAAAAATGCCAGACGGGCCAAGCCTCGGACAGCAACTAGTGATTAATAATTGTTGACAGCTGTAGGTATGATATTGATTAGGAAATAACATGATATTAAACTAGGGCATTATTACTTTTCAAAGAGAGAATTTGGTAATCTTATCATTGCGAAAAAGACTATACTTATTAGTTTCACGGTAGTGATAATAATACACACGTATTAGACACACATAAATATAATGCTGCTGTGTTATGAAAAACTGATAATATAAAAATAGCGGTCAAATGCTAGTCTGAGATAATGAAAGAATTCAGACGCCGCGGGATTTCAGGGCCACGGTGACAGTCGAGTTGGTGATTAAACTTTATATTTCGAGATAAAATATTACATAAGATTTACCCAATAGTATATTTTGGGATGCGACTAAGGGCGACACAATAATAAATTATATGCATAGCCAAAGATAAACTAGGCCCTGAGCAGAGCTGCCATTTTAGCGCTTTCGGGGCTAAATCTAGCGCAATTTTAGAACAATCGACTCCCATTATTTTCTGTTAACCCCTAACGGAAAATACAGGGTTATTGGAAAAACGCTAACAACCTCTAAGGACTATAGGTACTTATTACTAACATTTTTTTTTAACTATGTCTTCTCGGAGTTGACCTTGAGAGGTCGGGACTCCTTAACCGGACTTTCCTGTGGCTGCCTTAAGCGAAAACTTAAAGCCTCCAGTCAGGGAATAAAACTTATAAACTAAACGACTGCACGCTAAGGGCACCCCCTGTGGGGTACGAACCTCGGCTTAGGGCAGCGTCGGAGGGAGGACAGCAAGGGCAAGTAGCAATTTATTACCATTTCAAAGTCAAATAATTTATTTCAAATAGGCACGTAAAAGGCACTTTTGAACGTCAGAAATTACAAAAATAGTTAATTGATTCTAGTTGCCCCTTCCAAAAGGTAGTTATGTATGGAGAAGAATGGGGAAGAAACTCCATACTTACTCTTTTAAAATGTTAACAATAGTTTGTATATGCACATTAATTAATAATTATAGGCGAAGACGATGTACCTAGAATAAAAATTACCACAATTGGTAAAACGAATGAAAAGTGAAGAAATGACAGAAAAATGAATAAATGCGATAGATATAACGAATAATAATTTTTCAGTAACAGTATTTTGTACACAAATTGGCAGTAACGAAAAATATAAATGGGGATTAGACTAGCGCAATATAGATAAGTACCACCGGACCACAGCCAGGGCCATCTGGTTCTGGGAGTCTTCAAAATCCATCAACAAAAGCAACATACTGCGACGTTGTCAATTTATCGGTTGACTGTTGATCTTAGCATTTCTATGCGTCTGATTTTGTTCAATAATTCATATTTTTTGTAATAGTCAATAAATATTTCTTTATGTAAGTATTTCTAACTCCTTATTTTTAAAAATAGCATTATATCTAAAAGCTCTTTTTAAAATCACACTTGTCTAGCGGAATTTAGCGCTTTTTTTGGGTGGAGTAAGCGCCCAACACTCGAATGTACGGTAGTCAGCATAACAAGCTACACGAAACTGTCAAATTTCTCCAATCGATTTTGAACTTTAAAATGTTGATGATTATGTTCAAAATCGAACGAGAAATTTTTACAGTTTGTGGTAATTTGATGTGCTGGCCACCGTACCTGGCAGCACTGGCACTAAGTAACGAGTTATTATATGTTATTATGAGGTGAAAGCTGTTTACTGCTTACAGAACTATGCCCGATGTGTAAATAAATTACCAATTATTCCTGGATGGAGACAAACCAGTGGTTCTAAAACCCATTGCGACTGCAGTGTCCTGAGTATCCTAAAAGAGACGACGCGACGTGCAGAAATGCACGTACTTACCTACAAAAGCAATACGTAAGTAAGTAAGTAATCATTATCAGTAAGTAAGAAGACGGACAAAAGTTTGATAAGTAGGTTTAATCATGTGTTCTACATTGTAGAGCAAGTAAATTTCCTACAGTTGGCCTGACTAACAGACCTCATCGTAAGCTGCAGAAGTATCTAAAGTTACGTTAGTTGTAGCGATTAAGTGCTAAGAAATGACTGTAGCCACGAAATTGGTAGACTAATTTCCTATGATCACGACGTCCATAGTTACAAACTGCTCATTTTGGAAAATAGCAAATCATCATTTTCAACTGTGCAGAAGTCTATTATTGGTTGTGATTGTGTGTTGTGTCCTGAAATACAGACCATACGTCTAGTTTAGGCACCAGTCTCCCACAGTATAATTATTGTTGTTATGTACTTTGTATTGATACCTCTCTAATGAGTACCTATATTGTGGTGAGAAATAAACGATTATCTTATCTTAGATTTACCTATCAAACATTTGTATATGTTTTTGAATTTTTTATGAAAAACCAAATAAAAATGCAAAAAGATTCTCTCCGGCGGGGAATCGAACCCCGGTCTCCCGCGTGACAGGCGGGGATACTTACCACTATACTACCGAAGATGTGATTATGAAGATTGAAAAAGTATATCAGTATCAACAAAAAATATATTGCATTTCGTTTTTTATTAATTAACTTTAATAAAAACTTATACAACTAACGTTCTTAGAAAAATACAATAATACAAGGCTTGTCGGCATTTTATCAGATGATAAAATATGTATTTTTTGAAGAACTCTACGGTTGTGCGTGGTTCTATTTAAAGCAACGACATCTACTGTTTTTTATTCGAAACAATGTGTAACTTGAGTCCAACTTGTTTGCGTACTTAAAAGACAGATGTCAGTAGCGTAAATGAATACCAGCTATTATCATCACGACAACATCAGAGTTGACATCAACAACATCTGTTGTGATTGTGAGACAGGTAATTTAATCAAACCTTCTAACTCTTTGAAGAATGTGGTAAACTTATGATAGGAAATCTTAATTATGAACAAGGCAACGGTTTAGTCTACGAGGTTGATCAAAATACAAAGTAGTTTCTAGGTCAGTTTTTGTACCTACCTGGGGATGATGAATGAAGGGTTATTATTTTTACAGAGCTAACGTTAAAACAAATTCACGCAAATTAAAATATGCTACTTACATAATTATGCTTTATTTATGTATGAGTATCTTTGGTGGAAATAAATATGGAGAACCGAGAACCTCTAACATCAGTAGTCAGTAGCTATACTTATCGAGTTGTGATTAGGGTTGCCGACTTACTACCAACCACCCAGATGATTAATTAGGCCGCCGTGCATCAGATGGTCTATTTATTATGTCTATCACTTGATTAATAAATAAATTATGTATGAATTAATGCACAGCTATTTACTAACCCCACAAACTAGCTAAGACTGACCAACCCTTGTCAAATGATTGCTGCTGGCTGCTGTTCTTTCATTCAGTCAAACGCAACAGTAAGCATGAGTTTGGTAGTCTGTTAGCTAATTAATTAGATGGAGCTATAGTCAGATACAGCACTATCTATTTTTCGGAACAATGATGGCTTTGGCAAGTCATAGTACGGCCCCAGAAACGGAATGTTAAAGTCCAAAGCCGTTTATCCATCGCCACGTCAACGGGACGTTAAGGGGGAAGCGTCAGGTATCCCGCGAAATTCAATTTTTTTATGAAAATGTACTTTTCGTACGTTTTTTGCAATTTGCAGGTCAGTATCAGGTTGTATGTTGATCTAAATATGATTCGCGGCCGTAAAAAATATGTACGGTGGCCAGCACATCAAGTTAACACAGTCAATTTTTCTCGTTCGATTTTGAACTTAATCATCAACATTTTAAAGATTAAAATCGTTTGGAGAAATTTGACAGTTTCGTGTAGCTTGATGCGCTGGCCTCTGTACCTATTTACAGGATTATATATACATAACTAGCTGCACCCCGCGGTTTCACCCGCATAAGTGTCGATCCCGTGGGAATATCGGGATAAAAAGTAGCCTATATGTTAATCCAGTGTGTCAGCTACCTCCATACAATATTTTATCAAAATTGGTCCAGCTGTTTGAGCGTGAAGAGGAGACAAACATACACACACACTCACAAACTTTCACCTTTATAATATGTGATGTGATAATTAGAATCAGTAACACAACTCCTTAAGTTCGTATAATCCGATTGAATGACTATTTCATGATATCATGACTTTCAGGATTATACTCACATAAGGAGTTGTATTACTGATTCTAATCATTATATTTCTATAAATACATTTTTGTTACGGTCGCGTATCATACTTTAATCAACATACACCCAGACAATGAGCTGCAAATTGCAAAAACCGTAGGAAAATTTGAATTGCGCGAGCTCGTGGCGGTGGATATAAGATATTTTAGTTCGAGAAACTGGTCATGGCTCTATGTCAGATTACAACCGCTTAGCTCATTTTCTTATCATTCATTTACCGCCAGAGGATTCTTAGTAAGAACTTTTGGTGGCTTGGTGGCCCTAGAGGAGGTTCGTGAGAGGCGTGCCTCAAACTGCGCGGAGCGGCGAGCGTACTCTATAATTTGGAACAAAATTGCAGACAGAAACAAACAAAAGGCTTGTTTGTTCCACCGATCTTGTTAAAGTTATGTGTGCCTTAATTACGTTACGATTTATCCGGTGATCATGTTAATATTCAATACTCAATACTCATTACTCATTTATTGCATTCCACAATATACATATATGCTTAAAACATTTGTTGTAACAATCGTGGACCCAGTCGGGCACAGCAAAAGAAAATTTTTAAGGAACAGGATTGATTTATACATGCAAACTAATCTTATTCTAAGTAAAAATTAAGGTAGCATTTTTTTTTTTTTTTTAATTTCAGTTACTATGTTGATGAACTAACAATCAATTGGTTCTCTGAGACACGTGTAGGTAGGTAATGTTTTTTTTTTAATCATAAAACAAATGTGCTTACCTACCTTTTTTTAATGGAAATATGGGAACTCTGCATTCAATCAGAAAAATCTAAACATATTCTCTGATTTCATAGATTTCTAAATTAGAAATCTATTTCGTAGAAAAGACTACTATTGTTAGATAGTGTTGATTAGAAATTCTAATCCACACTTATCTAGACTTTTCGATAGCCATTAAAATCAATTAGATATCAGGACAATGATGCCGATTCCCTTGTTCACAAACTAAACTAAATTTAAGTTCATTGCATCTTTTTCTTTCTGTTTCATTAAGAAAAGGACAGAAGATATGTTTTAGTTTAGTCCTGTCAAATTAATCAGCGCCTGTCACTACTCCATACAAGTTTAGACGTGATTAAAAACTTGCCTACTAAAATTACGTCAATTTACGTCAAGCGCTGATTAATTTGACAGGACTAAACTAAAATTTATCTTCTGTCCTTTTCTTAATGAAATAGAAAGAAAAAGATGTACTGAACTTTAAACTTAGTTTAGTTTGGAACAAGGGAATCGGCACCAATGTTTGGTTTCCAATCGAAAAAAAATTGTCACTAGATTTTGTGATTTAAGGACATTGACACACAACGGAAGCAGAAACCCACTAAGGGCCGCTTTCCGACGCCTTGTAAGTACCTATTGATGCAAGATGCAAGTGGCAAGTGCAGCGACTTTCACACCCCATCGATCGTAACTCGTTCGTGATTCGATATCGAGTTGTTTACACGCTTGTTAGTCACAATGAGCTTCTCATTATGAGACGGTGGCTGCCTGTGGGTGGTCCCACACCGTTCACAGACATCGTTAGCACTACCAAAGTACCTATCTCATTCGATACTCGTAATTAGTATCGAGTTTGTATTGGTAGTACTCGGTACTTAACACATTCGCGTTTTTAGTTATCTACTGAACAACATAAATACTGCATGCCTATCTATTGACTGCGAGTACTTAACTATATGAAAATATTGGTGGTAGATACCTATTGTTTTCCGACTACAGAGAAAGTTAGAAAATTTTTTTTGCTAGGTAGGCACCTACACAAAAGGTTAAAAAAAAAAAAAAAAAACTAACATAATCTCCTAAAAAAACCTTAAGCATAGTTTTTATTGATCGAAGATAGTTTATTCCAAAATTATGTGCCCAATAATCTTAAATTCATTAGAACAACTAAATTAAAACATAAAAAAAAAACTTTTTATAAATTGTTCATTGTGTCGCCATCTAGTGTACACCATTAGTAGTTTTTTTTTAAAGTTCGTGGCTCCTGCTTTGCCGCTCCGTCATCTCTTTTCCTACTCATACAAAAATATTCGTTCACAAACACACACATAGAACTGCACCCGATACGCACGCGGCGACTCGAAGCAACACAAACAACCAGTTTGACAGGAACCGTGGCGCGTGGAGGTAGCGTCGCTTTGTTTCGTAAAGTAACATTGATAATATCAATGTTTATAAACAGAATTTGATAAGAAACCGAAACTAAAACATCTATTCATGAATAAAATTAAAGACTTTCGTAGATTAACGTGTTAATTCGCGAGTTTACTTGGTTTTTCTGTTGGATTTGTACGTTTTATTCGAGTGTGTAATCTTGTATCTGCGAGAACTCAGCATCGTTGATTTTGTTGAGACGGTGGATGAAAATGTGAAACAAATGTGTGTTGGTGAACTTACCGTGGTGTTGGACTTGGAGCTGGTACTTTGAGACGTTTGTGGTGGTCGGAGCCGGCAGGATGAGGTGCTTGGTGTTCATGTTGTTGTTGCCTGCGTGCCTGGCACACCTCAATGTTTACCTGAGTAGCGCCGAAGTGTGGAGGTTATTAGGTAAGTTCAATTGCATTTGCCCTTATCGATGAAACAGCTGCCCGTAGCTGCAAGTGTTATCGCTGATATCGATAATTAGTAGTGATAAGCCGGTTTGGTGCGCTATGGTATCGGTGTTTAAAATAGGAATGATCAAGTCGATGTAATTTGTTTTGGCTAGGTTAATATATGCGAAAACAAATCATAAAACTACTTTTAGAACCACATACAAATCATAATAAACTGGCAAACATGATCAAGATGAAGAGTACCTACCTAATAACTCGTTATCGCGTGAAGGTTATGTACTGTGTATCGGTGCTAAATTAGCTGACTATATTATTACAGTTTACTTAATTCTGATGTTGTCGTTAAATTGGTGCAAGTAGGTACTTACCTGGCTAACAATCACCTCTGTGTTCAAAAGTAACATGAAATTATAGTTCGTAAAACATTACCAGACTAACAAAACAGCAAGTGCAGTCATTCAGGGTCAAAACGTGATCATACTAAGCATGAAAAATTGTGCCTCATGCTAAAAATTCTAACATTTATATGAGTTTATCTGGAACACAACATTTTTGAGTTTGGTTACAGTGGCGGCCACAAAAACATTAAACTAAGCTTTTAAATCATTAAGTTTATTATTATTTATTTATTTATTTTATTTATTTATTAAAACTTTATGCACAAGTAAAAAAATACTGTACAATGGCGGACTTAATGCCTGAGGCATTTTCTACCAGTCAACCTTAGGGTGATTCAGAGACAAAACATGGCAGGTGCAACATAAGGGATAGATAACTCGAAAACGGAAAAATAAATATATACTAACACATAGATACATACATACATAAATATAAGCAAAATAAACAGTGTTAGGTGAAATAACGATTGGTATGGGAGAAAACGAATCAGCGCTGGGATGATTCAGCCAACTTCTTACGAATATGTTCACGTGCCTTCACTTTAAATGATAACCGACTGGTTGCCATCCTGATATGCAGAGGGAGCGCATTCCAAAGAAAGACCGCTTGGACAAAGAAAGAAGAGTGAACGAAACCAGAGCGGTGAGACGGACATCGTAGAAGACGATTGTTGGTGGAACGAAGATTTTTACTATGGGCAGAGCATAAGTAATGAACATGGGAAGTCAGGTAAGAAGAAGTGGGTTTGTCGAGTATGGAAAACAACATAGACAGAGCCCTCAACTCTCTGCGCTGACGAATGGGCAACCATTTTAAAACCAATCGGTGCGCGGACACATGATCATACTTACGAAGGTTGTAAACGAATCGAATGCAGTTATTTAGAAGGCGGTCGAGTTTATTGAGGAGATCTGCATTCAGGTCATAGTAACACACATCACCAATTTATCGAATTGGATAAAAAGAAATTAAATGTTGGTTTGTTATTTTTGGGCAATTTTAATAGGAATGGTTAAGTATACCTAATTGTTACCATTCCAATCACAAATTCTTATATTCATAATTAATTATACATATTACATACACCCTAATTCACTTTAGGTAACTGATAAGGATAAAGGCTCACGGCGCGTCACGCGGTACCTTTGCGTCGCGTCGCGTGTCGCGCCTGTTTGTAGGAGCCTTCACATTAAACTTGGCCACTGCACAGTGCACAGGTATAAAATTAATTGATTATGTACACAAGTAACTAACACCATAAACCTGTACATTACGAATCTAGCTTAGGACGTGTACCTAGCAATTGTAATCAATTTTGTCTTTAACTCTCTATTATTTATTATTATCAATTTAGTATGCTAGACACTTTCATAAAAAAACATCAAACAAAATCGCTTCATAATTACAATAGATACTTGCGGTTATTTTGGATTAACGGGGATTTAAAATTAGCAGTAAATCTTCTTTTTATTTACTAACGGTAAAATAGTCAGTCTCGGTTAAATATAAAAGACTTCACATCAAGACGGAACATTGTTTCTATGCCCGAGAACTTAATCCTCACGATTTTAATTAGACGAACGTCACAACTAATACCTGTGAACTTGTCATTTATGTCTTTGAGGTAAGCTGGAGTGACGTTTTTGAAAGGGCCCGTGCGCGCGCGCAGGTAATGAGCTTAGAGATGTGACGTTCTTTACAATAAGCCAGTTTTTGTCCCCTCCTATTGTACCAACCTGCCTCAGCCATAGAGTGCAATCCATCTTTGTCAACGACAAAACCATCTGCCTTTTGTTCTTGCTTAAAAATTAGAATAATAATAAACAATATTAAGGACCAAACGGGACCATCGGTTTCCTTATTTGATAAATAGGATAGTTTACTTGACGAAAGTTAAAAAATGCTTTCTGTACAAATTGAGCAGTAAGCAATTATAAATTTATGTAAATTACATAGAACAAACGCATATTGGGAGCTGAGGAGGTAACAGAACGGTGTCGCTGCTACCTCCGCAGCTCCGTGCTTTTCGAAAGATAATTTTTTTCCAACGATACTAACATAAAAATTAACATATCACGTATCTTTATGCGTTATCTGCTAAAGCTTCCATGGTGCGAGTCCGGGCGGTTCGATCGGCACTGCAGGTACATGGCTATATGTCATTTATTTCAGATGACTTTATAGAGATTCTATGGAGCAAAGCCAATAAAAATGTGTAATCCGACACGATGTCCCATTACGAGACGCATATTTTACCTGGTTTTGATTAGAAACTACACCATCGCAATATCAAATTGTATTTGCCTTGTCGCTATATGGATATTGAAGTTTTGTTCGACGCACACATTTTGATGTTCGGACACAAAATTTAAATCATTTTAACATTTTGGAATTTCATTTTAAAAGGCTTCGCGTCTCCTACTAAAATACTCTTAATTAAAATGAATAATAACACCTTAGCAAAATAGTAATATAACACCGAATTCTAATATGATTGCAGTATCCATAGCTACTTAATCCGGGACGCCCGCGCCCTTGGCGAACTAAGGCGGTATCAGACGACAGGATAGTTTATGGTTACCTGTTATCGTTCATCTGTATTCTGTAGAACTTGCGGACAAACAAACATCCAAGTCTTGCGAGTTCAGCGTTTTAAGACTTTTATCTTCCTAACTATTTGATTTTACGATGGTCAGACGTGATATTCGTTTTAAGAGCCGAATAAAAGTGCAATTTAAACCAGCGCCCTAATTGTGTAACACACTTTCAATCACAATCTAAATGATTTTGAAGGATATTGCTAATCATTGCTTCATATGTTCGAAAAATTTGTCTGCTCAACAACGTAAATAACGCAATGAATATTGTTGAACTGTCAAAATGAAACCCATTGCTACTGTAAGTATGATACGCAATTACCAGTGGTTAAAAGAAAAGAAAGAAAAAGAAAAGAAAGAAAAATTGTTTATTCTGCACAAACAAAACGCACTTAATAAAAAATAAAATTATAAAATACATACATTTTAGTAGCCAAAAGCCTCTTATTCAAGCAATAAAAGATTGTCAATTTAGTCCATTGCTTGATGTCAGGACCAGGGACCAAAGACAATTTATATTGTTGATGATGGACATATTCGACTAGGCACTCGAAAAAACTTTTTATAAAACGCACAATCCCGACGAATTGTACCATTATTTTGCTTCTGAAGAAAGATGCCCGTGCGCATTGTTGCTCGAGCAGCCCCCAACCAGGAACGTAGGCGCAAACCTTTAATATTTCCTGGCTTGATACAGCCAAGATAACTACAACTCGTTACTTATAATGCTTGGTTATCCGAAAGTTTGGTTTGAATCCGAGAACAAAAGCAATTTTGCGGTGATATAAAGCAAAGCAAAATAAAATGAGAACAGTTGGACTGATTACGGCAATCATGCTTTCTGTAACCACAGTATTTTTGCCTGATTACATCACGTTGCCAGTCTTTTCTAACGGTACTATAAATTAGTTGTTTGAACATTGATATATTAGAAAAATATCTAGGTACTTGGAATTGAATTCCTGCATCCGACGAAGGTAAAAATACTTGTACTCATCGTCTCGAGTTACATGGCTAGAGCTGTGGTGGGCGCCTAACAAAAAATCTTGCGTAAGTCGATACTGCGATGCAGTGTAGGATTCCGTCTAGTCACCGTAAACTCCTCACACGGTTACAGAATTGTTGACATTGGACTATCTTTTTAGAAACTCGAAAAGTATTTGCATTTGAAACATTTACGATTAGTCAAAAGCCTTTTTTTTTGTTTTCTTTTCATTTCCGGTCGTGTTATCTTATTTTGTAATCTAAAGGACGCACTTTTCTTAGACCTATACCAATATTATCTATCAGTGTCACTGGCATTAAACTGGTCTAGGTGTGAGTTGTAGAAGTCCAAAGCTTAAGCTTCCCATCCGGGCAGAAACAGGTATAGAAACGACAATAGAATAAATAAAAACAGCCAGGAATATACATTGTTATTTTAATAAATACTATTAATGCTGCATTCAGCCCGCGCCATTCGGATCTCGTCGTCCCCCAAAACGAAGACGTCGTTTAGAGAATTAACAATGAAATATTTCAATAAACAGCCAGCGACGGCGCAATATAAATATGGGCTCACGTCCTTCTCGAAACTATTCTTTATGTAAATACAGTTGACACGCGGGATGATGTGGAGTGGGCCCTAAATAAATTTAATTTCATGGACGGTTGGGTAGAAGTTTTTAATCTGTGGGGGTGTGATATTTTCCCGCAGGCAGGTGCGGCTTAGGAAAAACACGGTACGTAAGCTACGCTTACGTGATCAGAATGAGAGTGGTTAATTAAAAAATATAAATTGTGTCCATGTATCAGCACGATTTTATGCTTACGAGATGATTAAAAATTACAAGATGTAAGCAAATTTCAGCCCTGGTATAGCTATTACTGTATGAGATACCTAGGTGCTGTAGTTTGTAGCTTAGACGTTGGAAGGAATGGGCGTGGAATGCTAATCAAGTAATAGCAGTTTACTTCGATCAAGTAATTTCAGTCGAGTAGTTTGTTAGTATTCTACACCAACCAACCATAAAATACGGAACCCTAACCAGATGATTTAGCTTTGAATGCATAAATGTTGGTTGTAGAATAGGAGGTTAATTTAAAAGCAATTATGAAACCCCTGTCGACGCAAACTGGATAGCAGAAATAGAATTAGGTGCACATGCAGCAAGCCGCGGGCGACAGACGGATTACTTACTACCTATGTGCAATTGTGCACTACATGAATATGCATCTCGTTATTTTCAATTACGCTTGACGTCGGCTTAGCTTTAATCGTTTTAGCTCTGCAATCCATTGTCGTCGACACCTCATGCAATTTTAATGATTAGTCATTGTCATAGCTTTATTAAATGCATGTTGTTTTGCCATTCATTATGCTGTTCGGATCTGAAATTCTAATGTAACAGCTTTGTAATGACATGTTGTTGGTTTTGACTTTTAGATTTCGCCTTCTTAATTAAACAATGGTTAATGATTTAGTACCTATTCCTAAATTGTGTAGCACAGGAAACAATTAAGGTCCTTAAAATATTGTTTTCCGAATTATTCACATCACAATTCGATTGAATTGTAAAATGTATACTATTATCATTTCATACATACAAAGGTATCTGTCTTTACAAGGCAATCACCTGCGACGAGGATGATCGATTCAGTCCAGGAGATCCATCAACTTCGCATAATACCTCTCGTAGTTTTTGCACTCCATGGCTCAGAGGGACAAAAAATATGACAATAAAATTTTATCACCCTTTGCAATCTTTTATATTATCTGTTAATTTTGCTGCAGTTGTTGGCTATTGTCACATCAGTGTGTTAAATAAAGGCGTTTTATTGAATACTTACTACAGAGTACTCGACATGGATACAATAAGAAACTTCGACGAATGCAAAAAGTATAACTTTCTATAGAGTGGCTAAATTTTTGATGCTCGCCACTGTAATTTATGGAAAGAAATGTCGCACAAATAGTTCTGCGTTATTATTTGTGGAACATTGCTTTCCATAAATTACAGTGGCGAGCATCAAAAAAGTTCCACGTGGTGTGAAGGCAGAAAAAAAAAGTTCTGCATTAGTAATGTGCACCAGCCCACAATCTTGCACACCAGCACATTAAATACCTAAGGGAAAACAATAAGTAAATAATTTCTAGAAAAAAAAAAGACCCCATACATTCTGAAGTTAAAGTTTTTTGCTTGCCTCTCAATGATAGGTTCTTGTTACGGCACCCTTGGCTTTGTAACCATCAGTAAAGTCAGTGCGGTTTGTGGTATACCATCAATATACAGATACGGGCTTTGTTATGGAATAACACTTAACATTAGACCTTCGCATGAAATCAAAAACTGATGTTTTGGACCAAGATAATGGTAATTTTCCTATAGCGTTTTCACACACATAATTATATATTTTGACAAAGTAACAAAATGCGTAAGGTACTCTACGCACTCAACCCTATCTGATAGCCCAATCACAACACAATACTTGATAGTACTATCAGCACACAAAAAGCATTTAATAGACTACTTATACGCAGTGTCCATTAAACTGTGCTAACTAAACAATGCAATCGGTGCACGTGCGGTGCTAAGTCCCACACTCTCGCATTCCCGCCAATATGCCTGAGATACACGAGGCTAGTTTTTAGGGTTCCGTACCTCAAAAGGAAAAAACGGAACCCTTATATGATCACTCGTGTGTCTGTCTGTCTGTCACAGCCGATTTGCTCCGAATTTACTGTGGATTATTTTGACAGGACTAAACTAAAATGTATCTTCTGTGCTTTTCATAATGAAATAGAAAGGAAAAGATGCACTGAACTTAAATTTAGTTTAGTTTGTGAACAAGGAATCGGCACCAGTGTTGTCCATCCTAAATACTATCCTAGCTTGAGACGTTAGGTGCTACTGTGTTACTATACAGTGTTCTGTATACACGAAGCTAGAGTAACTAGCTTGCTAGTTTACTAACACAAGCTTACTATCCTGGCTCAAGAAACTAACCTCGTGTTACCCGGCATCGCGGGACTGTCTATGGAATATAAACTTTATAACCATGAACCATAAACTACCATGCATTCTCGTTCTCAACACCTAAAGTGGGACAAGTTTTTACTTCACTTACGAAGCACGCACTTACAAGGTGCAACACATCTCGTTATGCAGATACGCATAATATTCACGTATCTTTATGACGCTGGTGAAATAGCTTTTTGTGCAATTTTGCTCTTTACTTAAACTGGTGATGAAATATTTTTAGTTTCGCACGTTAACAAACTTCAATTGTTTTTCATGTTTATTTATGAATGGACAGCTGTTAATTTTTTATGTGTAAATAATACGGGGAATCTTCTCAGCTAACTTTTATGATTTTGACGCTTGAAAGGCAATATTGACCAAACGACATGTTGGCAACTTTACACTAGAGCACCCTATAGTATTTTTTTCTGAAAAAAAATAAAAAAAAAACTTTAAAATGGAGTATTTTATATTAAATCTTTAAAATCCTCTAGTGTAAAGTTGTCAACATGGCGTTTGGTCAATATTGCCTTTCAAGCGTCAATTTGTTTTTTATCAAGGTGAAAATTAATTGAAATTTTACAATCTTAAGCATTAAACGCGACGCGACACAAAGGCACCGCTCGTCGCGCAACACGCAGTGTCTTTGTGTTGCATCGCGTGTCGCGCCTGTTTGAAGGAGCCTTTTAGATGATGATCACGTTGAGCCGTTGGTCCCGGCTGTGATTCGTGTATCTTTGACAGTCGTTACGGGTCATCAGAAACCCGAAAGTCTGACAACCAGTCTTACCACGGGGTATCGTATTACCAGAGACGTAGCTACCGCTGTATCAGCCGTATCAATGATACGGGGCCCCCAACCTGAAGGGCGTCCCCAAACCACACGCCCCCACGTGTGTAAGCAAAATTTCGTAAAATATTGTGCAAAATTTCATATTTCTCATTCTTATTGATAAGAGGCCCGTAATAAATGAATATGAAATGAAAATTATACTAACTTGTTTATGCTTCAAGCGACAGGCGCGATCCTAATCTCAAGCTCTTGCATTAATTTTGTAAAATCACACAGAAAATCTAACCTCTCCGAGTCAGGATGCTATTTTATATATTTAGAGCTCCCCTTTTGAGCTTCGCCGCAAAAGGGCCCCCAACATATTTTCAAAGTCAAAGTAAAATCATTTATTTCAAATAGGCACGTAAAATGCACTTATGAACGTCAAAAATTACAAAAATAGTTCATTGATTCTAGTTGCCCCTTCCAAAAGGTGAAAATGTATGGAGAAGAATGGGCAAGAAACTTTTAAAATGTTAACAATAGTTTTTATGTATTAATTAATAATTATAGGTGAAGACGATGTACCTAAAGTAAAAATTACTTACCAAAATATTGGTAAAAATAATGAAAAGTGAAGTACCTAATGACAGAAAAATTAATAAATGCGATAGATAAGTACATGGTGCTCACATATTTACAAACATTGTATATAATTTTCCTTAAAAATTAACATAATTATAATAAGTCAGTGTGTGAGTTAAATTATATTAATCACAGAAAATAAAATTAATATCATAAAAATGATAAATTATACAGTTAAATTAGCAACCAGTTTGATTTTGTCTAGACTCTAAATTGTCCTATGGAGCAGGACCAGCATGTTTCCAAGCGTTCTTATCTTCTTGGATATAATCCTCTAATTTGTAATATGCTTGCTTCCAAAGTGTGCTTTTAATATGAGTTTTAAATTTTCTTTCTTACTTTTTTGATACGGGGCCCCTTCAGGACTAACTACGCCACTGCGTATTATCCAGTAATTGGGTTGTTGAGGTCAGCCTCAAAAAAGTAAGAAAGAAAATTTGCAGTATTTACATGAGTGTCGCCTATCTGAATAGGCGATGCAGTTCATGTAAAATACTGGTATTCAGCTGTATCTAGTTAGACTAGAGGCCGACCCCAACACAAGTTGGAAAAAGGCAGATGACGATGACGTCATCTTAATTATAATAAAGTATACATCAGTATTTATTTTTTCTATTTTTTATGCTGACTCAACAACCATTATGGATCGTTCTCTAACCCCCGAGTTTTGATTTAAAAACATATAGTATTAATACGTACCTATATATACAAAAAATATAAATCCACACACCAAAACGGAAAGTAAACAGTGAAACGCCTTGCAGCCAATAGTGACAAGTTGGCAATGTATCCAGGTCAGTCGGCAGCTGAATAAATAGATCTTTTATAAATAACGCGAAACTCCGGGTAATAAACCGCGAGAAGGCACGGCTAATTTGTTCACTGCGTCTCTACTGGCGCTTAGTCAATTGGGCATAACCTAGTGGAAAATCTGTTGTTATCAGGCTAAGGTCAAGAGCTAGATACATACCTAGTTTGTGTTGAGGAGTTTTAATCATGAGAAAAGCTCAGTCCAACGACTAATAACTGACGGTTTCGTACACAAAAAACATTGTTAAAACTAGTAACAAATCCTCTAAACCATACATTATGCATTGGAAACAAAAACGTGTAGAAAGCTCGTTCATCTGTCGAACTGACAATGAAAAATCTTTATACTGTACGCGGTACCTATCACGTGGAAAGATCAACGTTCTAAAATTACTCTTCTCCATGTGATCGATAGTTGAACATATTCAAAATAATGGTTTCGGGCGTCGGAGAGGGTCGACCTCTCAATCACACCTCGGTTTTGTGCCCGCTCGGCAATTTGCCCAAATGGATGGAGATGTCAACGCGACAAAAAGCTTCGATCGATCAGCGATGCTGCGCCAGCGCAAGTCGCACGCAGTCGCTTTTTGTGTGACCCTATAACTGTGTTTAGAAATTTGTTCGTTCAGATTTATTTGCTTTTGTAAATGTACGATTGTGTTTGATTTGTACAATTAAATATCTTGATACATGTAAAAATACTTTAAATAAATTGAACATTCTGAACTTTTTATTCGATTCAATATTCAGTGTCACAATCATGTGAGGAGTAGAATCTGTAGAATACTCATTACTGAAAAACTCCCTCGGGAGGATGGGGGAGCGCTACCAGACTGGGGCAATGGGCATGCGTGTTACTAGCGAGACGAGGTGCAACGGCCGCCCAATGAGATGCTTCCGCCACTAGATGACGATAATATTAGACTAAAACTAGCACAATTACCGCGAGGAATGCACTAAACAGTAGCGTATGTAGCATTGTGCCATAGATAGAGAGAGGTCAGATGTTGTGCGCGTCCCTCCGGCTGGTGAGCGAACGTCGACGAGCCGTCACGACGCGTCCATCAACTGCCACCGCTGACGAGCCAGCACCGAACCCAGTTTAAGCTCAGTTTAAAACCTGACAGTTCTCCGACCATGATAGATGATATACGAGCGCATGGAATGTGCCCAAACCGAAATAGCAGCCGACTCGACATGGACACTCGTTAACGTTTTAGCTAATGACATTACGGCTCATTTTTGTTTTTGTTCGGCTATTAAAGATGAGATGTGTGTTTGTTTTGGGGCCGAGGATTACCGGCGCTGACCCATAATCCCACGTCCATAGTTAATGACTGCTTTAATAGCCCACGAAGGAAGTATCTCGCAGCGCGACTATGATGCGACGAGCACAATATTAGAACTCCCGTAGTGATGGCACACGACTAGTATTTTATATTTCCTTTGTGTTTGTTGGAGCTCAAAAATGTGCCATTAGGGATAATGCTGTGACAATTTTGTTGGCTACGCAGCGTAATTGAATAGGCGACCGGGTGGCGCACGCGACCAAGCTCTGCTTTAGGAGAAAATGTGCACATAAATGTGTCTAATGTAATGTAATATTATGTGTGTTTACGTACATTATTAAACGAATCAAAGCTGTTATTCTCTTTATACTCGTATGGGCACTATGCTACTAAAAGCTTCGTAATGATTTGAATATTCGCGAATCTTCTGCGGCTCATTGACATTATCTAAATTGTTTAATGCACTTAGAGACAGTATGAAGGAAGATTTTAACATTAACATGTTAAAATTTCACTCATCGTAAACTAAGTATGACTGTTTGCTACTTAATGGGTTTATGTTGGACTTGATCGGGAAAGCATCACGTAAATAAATTAAAATAATGCTCCTGTTTTTGGTTGTTGGTTATTTATAATATGAAATAGTTATGGACCACACACACGGGCCGGTGGGCACGCGGGAGCAAACATGGCTAGCGTCCGCGTCAGCACCGAGCATATACCTGCCTCTCCCAGCTTCTGTCTATGTGTACTTTCCCGCTTAGCTTGTGCGTGGTGCTAATCACTTCTAAACACGATACCACATACTATCATTATGGAACGCCATTCTTTTCCTAGTTAACAACTCGATAACTCTAAGTACTTTCACGGATCACTAGTATATCTACTCATTTTGTTTGACCATCCAATCTCTCCTAACTAGTTTTTTTTTCCAGTATCCAATATTTCAACTATAGAATTTAAAAAAGACTTAACACAAAAGTTTCTAAATGTGCTTTGTTGGCAAAACATATTCTCAATTCACATTGTCGTAATTAAGGACCGTGAAATATGGTCCCACTCAATTGTGTCGTAGTTTTGTGACAGTACAGTATTTACGAAGAAGGACCGAAAATAAACAAACATCGCGCACAATCGGACGAATAAATATGCTGGCACAATGCACGGCCAGCACGTCATAATAAGGCAGTGGCTTTTGTACGGCCGGCTGTAAATCATACAGTCCTTTGAAGAGAATGGCACACCATAAATAATGCCCCAAAATACGGCTGCGATGCTCTCCACCGGGACATTTTTGTAGCCCGTGAAGAGAATTCTAATGGTGAAACAAATTAATCAATGGGGTCGCGACTGTATTTAACTTTTTTGCCACAAGGCCTATTGTGATAAAGTTTATGGGTGATCGATAAAGCTCTAAACGTTTTGACGTTAAAAAGAGCTATAATTTTATAGTGCCGATAGCCGATATTCATATTAATACTAATATTATAAATGTGAAAGTAACTCTGTCTGTCTGTCTGTCTGTATGTTACGTTTTCACGCCTAAACCGCTGAACCGATCGTCATGAAATTTGGCAGAGATATAGCCTGGGATACGGAGAAGGACATAGGCTACTTTTTTACGCGATATAACCGACATCCACGCGGGCGAAGCCGCGGGCAGAAGATAGTATTAATATAACTCGCACTAGTTCGAACTGAACAATGGAAGAATGGAAGTTCTCTTGCCTAATGTGGTAATTGTTTCAATTTAATAACGTTACGCTTAAAATTTAAACCGTAGTCGTAAATATTGAACTGCAGCCACTTTAGATTTTTATGGGTTCGTAAGAAAGCAATTAAAGTTGAGCATTATGATAGTATTGAAGAATTTAACGCGGTCGACGTTGTTACGACTCAACTGAGCTTTAATAGTTCAGTGCACCCCTGAATAAACAAGGCTATTCGGAGTTAAATTTGCTTGCACCGGATATGGCTGCCACTCGAACATATCCATCATGTGCCTCTAAATGAAGACTTGGTCAACGGCGCAGCGGCGCACTGCCAGTCTGCCACTTGAGACTCCTCTAGGATCAACAATGAATAAAGGAATTCTTATTCGTGTGCTGGGGATGTGGGGATGTGGTCACCTCACCTCATTTTATGACCAGTAAATCTTTCCTGTTATGAGCTCCTAAATAATAACATTTTATAGGCCTCCGTCGTAGAATTGACGAATGCACACTTACGTTTTATCGTCGATGGGTAACCAAAGTGTCCCTGGATTTATGTTTTCCAATGAAAATTCAAGTTTATTGCTAATGCAATAGGTGTTTCGTTGAATTTTTGGACAGGAAAGACATTCCCTGAGGTTATTATTGTTAAAAGATCAGGAGTGGTTGTGACAATTTATTTGGCTTACCCATATGAGCGTTATCAAAGGGACGACCACCCAAAAGTTGTCCTAAAACACAGCGTGAAATGGCATCCAACGTTATCTTTGCATCACAATAAACTGCATCATGTGACGTTTGTTTGGACCTCCAGTTTGTTTAGACAGGACTCGTAAGAAACCAAAAGTATGACATAGATTGATTTGGACAGTAAATCTTAACATGTCTTAAAGTGAATTCGTATGTTTCGCAGCATGGCGTAGAGATGGGTCGAGTCATGGTGTTTCTGTTGGCCTGACCTCCCGCGGCGTAGGGCCCGCTGCGAGGACCCGCATGCCCCAAAATTTACATTCTTACTTCGAATAAGGGTTATTGTAATGCGCTGTGTGTTCGTAGCAAGCGACTAGATAACGTCTAGTCACTTTTGAATCAATAATATACACACAAGTTTGTCAATGCTATCCCTGGGGACCGACCCTGGCTTATTGCCCTCTAGTTTTGTTTACATTAGGCTCCCAAACTCGATGTTTATTTTATTAAGAAAGTAAATAAACATTTACCAGTCGTCCCGATTACCCGAGGTAGCTGGTGTAAGTTTTTTGGGAGCATATAGGTAATATGTTAATGGTTTTATTGCCAGTTGGAAAAGAAAAAACGAATTTTGATTAATTAAATAAACGAATGCTGTCTTCATGAGAAGTTAACGTTTGCTTTGTGGAGGCAGGTTAGTCAAACATCGCGACACCCTCGCGGGCGTTGAACGGTAGAAGTTGTTGAATAAGAAAATACACTTTTGGGAAGCAGTTGTAGAGAACAAATATTAGTTGAATCCGTTCGGAGGTGCGCGTGGACTAATATTTGGTGACTAGAGGTCGCTATTACATGCTAAAGGTGTTCATACTCATACCCAAAGTACGATTAAATTCGAGTTTCAACCATATTGTGGGAATGTAACGAAGGAATTCAGAATATTATGTCGCTGAGTTGTGTCGAAATGTATCTGCTCTTTTTTGTGTTCCCACAATTTAGTCACAATAATCTCGTATTGATATTTAAGAAAGTCTCAATAGAATACAATATAAACGTTTGGATTTATTTATTGTATCTTATTTTACAGCGGAACGTTCGTAAAACTCATTTCCTTAATTCATAATGTCGCTCAAAACGATTACGTTCACGTTCGGGTTAAACTTTATTTCTGGCTCAGTTGGTTCGAGGCAATCGTACGTATTAATGGCAGTAATGGGAGACTGCGTTTATTTAACCGCTCGTAACTCGACTCGTTATGGCCGCGTGTGGATTTTTAAAACATGGCTGCAGTACCTACCGCCGTACGTCATTTCCTCGCCTCGTCCATCAATTTTGTCGGATTAAGTTTAGACTGAGCTGGTGTTAATAAGCTTAATGAGGCTTCTGGTAAATGATTTACGTTTATTGGGTAATGAGTGAATGTACAAGTTTCTTTATTTTTTTTGATAGATTATCTCATCGCATCATTCAAAGGTAATGTCTCATCTAAACTAGGCGTAAGTTCCCAAAACATTTCCAAACGAATTTTAGCTAGCATAGTAGCATACCTGGAATATTAAAAGATCTGATCTGTACTCCAAATCCAAGATCCAGTAATACAAGCTAAAATCCTAATCTCAAGTCAATCAGCAGTCCTCAAAAACCAGTTAGATTAGAAGAACGTTACAGCTAACGAGGTATGCTGGGTTGCTAGGTTAATTGTGTCTGTGGAGTGTATCGTCGATCTCGTGCGCTGTGTCCACATTACCATGTACGAGTCTCCCACTGTCGTCTGATTGCATCGCACCGTCGTGATCGGGGAAATGCTCGCCTCCGCTCTACGGTCACGTTTCTACCTGGAAGAAAAAAAGACATAAAACCCATGCAAATAATGTGCTATAAAAGTCAATATGGATTTACCGTCGCAGCTGCATTTTATACCAACTTTATACATTATGTATAAATTATGGGAAGGTTTTCTGTGAAGAAAAAATCTGTCGTGTAGCTAGCTGGTCGTGGACGTGTCGTGTGGCTATAAAGAGGAATGCAAGTACGCGAGCTAATGTGAGCGAGGTGTGGGCGCACCGAGCCTCGCACACTCTTTTTGCAAATGCAAATTCAATTCCAACTTGGAAATCTTTACGAGAATATTCCGAATGGAAATGTTTAGTTTACTCTTTTACTGCATGTTTTTATTTGCCAGCTCGCCAGTGTAGCGGAGTCGTGCGAAAGATTAATATTGACTAGTATGCTAATACCTCTTCCACATTCGCCTGTGGGTATTGTAATCAAAATGTGCGGTTTTGTTTGGGTTTTTAGGGTCGGCGGTTACCATTAGACCCTCGCTCCAGTTTAGAGCATCAGATAATTCACGGTAGACTGTTCAGACTGCTCCATTCTACATGTTCCCTCATTAACGACTCAACTTAATTCTTTCTTTTGTTCACTTCGATTGGTAGGAACTCTACTTTTCCTGATCATTTAAAAATCTACTGCTTTTTTACTTTTACACTGGCGAGCCCACCGCCGCTTATTTGGTTTTTATTTTCGTTTGTAATTCGCTTTTCTCGCTGTTGTTTTTGGAACGCTACCGTTTTAACTGATCGTAGTTCGCAACCTTGCGTGTTCGCATTTTTTATTTCTTTTTGTCCAACGTTTTCGTGACTTTAAAATTTTTAGTTAAAAATAAGGTGTCGTGTCGTTTGACGGTTATGTTAGAACCGGTAGCAACTTTAAAAGTCGTCCGTCTAATTGTAATGGGCTTGAACCAGGTGGAATAATACTCGGACTCGCCCGAAGGCTTTGAAAAAAGAAACGAGAGGCGTGGCTGAGATCCTGTTTGTTTTCGAGTCGACTTTAATCGACGCCGAAAACTAAATCTCCCTTGGTTACGTCCTTAATTCTGATTTATAGACACCGCATGCTTTTATTATAAAGTTATGGTTGCATCTCCTGCGACGGGTGGATTCCCCTCGACGTTCCAGTCATAATATCAATTAACTCATTCATAATTCTTAATTAGAATAGAACTCTTAATTAAAATACTGACTCCAAAAAGTCTTTTGATGTAAAGTTATAGTTTTAATATTTTTTAAGTGACGCCAAACGTTTCCCAGGAAGTGCAGCTGTGCACGACGAGGGTTCATTGTTGCGGATATTCCAGCAATCTATATGCGGTAAACGTAAATCACTTATTAAACATCAGACGGATCTCACGGGGACGTTATTATTACAGCTATTTATAGGAATCAGCTATCCTAGTTAGTTATTCCTTTAAGCAAATTGGAGCGTTGTACAAAGAGGTGACTTGGACAGATTGCCGACAATTGAAACTCAGTCGGTTATCCGGAGGTGCTTGTTGGGATAATACGGGCAATCCATCTTAGCAGCCCCGACTCGATGATGGATCTGAGATGGAGATCACGACTCGTTTCTTTGTTGTTGTTTTGTTTTGTTGATAAACGCAGCGTCCGCGCCGCTTTTTCCGCCCTGTTAGGACCTTGTTACGTTTGAATAGGCTATTTATGAAGTTAATTGGTTCTCGTCTAGTTGTGATAATTTGAAATGTAGTTTATTTATCTATTCAATCTTTGGTTGCTTAGATTGTGCTTATTCCGACATGTAAGAATGTGTTAGCAAACGTTTTAGTAACTGAAAATAACGTTCCTGAAGTTCGAGAGCTCGTAGAATCAGTTAACTACGACGGTAATGTAATTATCTCTGGGATGGCTGGGACTCGAGCTTCAGGCAAAAGCTAGCAAGTTTGAAGGTAAACATTTTTGGATGTTGACGTTGTTGCCCAACGATTTATGAAGTTGATGACTATCAAAGTGTGTTAATGATTATCGAAATATCGGAATCTGAAGTTGTGTCCACTAAAATGACGACGAGGTAGGCGATGCGTAGGCTTGAAATTTAAGTATGAGATAACATCATCTCGTCTTATATCGTAGGGTGTCTCCTTAGCTTTCACCGGTGCATCAGCGATGCCCAATGGGCGCGTGTTGTGACAGCCTCCCACGATAAACTCCATGTTTATAAGCGCGCGCGCCGCCCGCCATGTTTGTTTTATCTCGATCCACTGCGCGTCCGTGTTAATAAATGTCTCGTATTGAAAAAAAATCGTATCCTTCTTTTTTATTCAATATTTTTATGTTGCCCGTATGTTTTATTTAGACATCGATTTATTAATAATAATGGATCCTTCAGGGTCGTTAGATCAAAATTTAAGATGTACGTACGTGTAGGCGTTTTTTATGTATTGTTTTTTGTTATATTCAGTGTGTGGGTCTCATTTTTATTGGGGTTTGAACAAGGGACGACGGTACGTGTTGGTGTATTTTATATTCAAAACAGATGTTATCCTGCGGCGATGGCTGGGAAATTAATTGAATTTGTTTTGTTTGTTATTCGATTCGAATCACACGCATATTAAACATTCTCACATTTGAATTTAAGTAGCTACTAACGTTACACGTCTGGTGTATAATATCCATCAAGCGGTTATCTAGCTGGTTAATATTCAAGCGCGTCGCTCGTAATGGTAGGCTCTGGAGTGATATAAAACCGATCATTTCTAGTTAGTGTTGATTGCCGAATCTTGTTCTGGTCTGTTGGGCATCGAACACGGCTACTTACTGAGGGGCGCGTCCAATTTGTGATTGGAGCGGTGAGCATTGTCGCTCTGCCCGGAAACTGTCCCGTGACGGAAGGCGTGGAAAACCGTGTAATTAAATAGCTAAATAACCTCATCCTATACACTTGCTGGCTGCATACCTTGTTATAAAGAAATTGTGGGGCTGTATAAACTAACAGATAACGAAGTAGCGTTTTTTGTCATGGTCGTAATGTAGCTTCGTTCAAAAAGTATTAAAGGGGGCAAAAAATTATCGTTGTTAATTGGAATGTCACATATTTCAGATTCTTAAGTAATATTGCAGTTAAAATTCTTCAGGAAAGTTATCTCGTATTAAAATGTTGTCTGCCAGTGCAAGAACTAGAAATAAAAGTGTTTCAAACGTCTTCACTTCATAAGTTCTCCCTGAAGCCGTGAATTCCGCCACAATTCATGCGGTAACCAGCCGCTTGATGCTTTTGATACTTAAAATTTTATTTTATAAAAGTTGAGATGAGAAATAACACGAGTGCACGGCAGGGCACCGGAGGGCAGGCCTCGCTTACACCCACCATTTATAAATTTTGCTCTTTTTGCCCATTGTTTACTTTACGGGCGATGTTTTAAATTTTATGATTTCCATTATGACTGACGGTGATGGGCGGCGCGGGCGGCGGATCAAATTATATTCTGAACGGTTGCCAACTCGATAATTCCAGATCGTGTGTGCGATTCTTTTCGATTGCCTTTAATTTATTTCATGGGGTCCGGTGTTCAATTACGTGTTTTTAATGGTTTTGGATCCACTTGCTCGGCGTCCTTAACGTGAAATATAATTCCGTGCTCCAGGTTTACAAGTGTATATGATACGATACGTAGGTGTTCGTCGGGTGTAAACAGGGCAGGTTAAGCACGCTGGCTGGCGTCGACGCTCGTTTGGAGAGCCCTCGTCGAGAGCACTTCACAAACTGCTCTCTTCAAGCCTTCGTTCAACAGACGATTTTTTAAACTGCCCGTCCGTATTGTTTTCGTTTTTTCATTTTATTTCGTTCCTACACAAATAACAGACGCGCAGTTGGTGTCAAAATGTCAAAAAAGTATTCGCCCATTCTGTGTAATATTTTCCTCCTGGCGAGCGTTATTATAACCTTTCTAAGTTCCAATGCAAACAGTCGTCGCGTCGTGCTTCTGTCCCATACACTGCTTGTGTTAGTACAAATCCACGACATAATACAGTGTGGCGGTCGGATAATATTTGGTGAGCGTTGTTTGACAAGCGTGTTCGTGTGTTTTGTTATTGGACACCTCCACTCCGCACACAGTTTCTATTTGAATTGCCCTGACACAAACTAATGGGAGTTTTCAGGAACGCGGAGGCCTTCCGTCCGGTACAGCTGTTTGTTTGAACATCTGACGATGCGAGTCATTTTCCCAAATAAATGGAAAACAGTAGCCAACGGATATTTGTACACGTATTATCGAGTGATGATAAGTCAAGAATAAATCATATCGGGCGATAAGGCATCGATTTTAACAGCAGGGTTCCCGTGCGATAACCTCTTCGGAGGGATTGGGGTAATCTAAAAGATAAGCTCGAGAAATTCGTCGTCGGGTATACTGTCGTGCACGTGGACTGACTGTACCTAATTCAAATATAAACGATACAACACACAAATTCATGCAGAGGGGTTGGTTATAACCTGAAAACATTTACAAACATGTCAGTACACGTATTTCTTATCGAGTGATGATAAGTCAAGAATAAATCATATCGGGCGATAAGGCATCGATTTTAACAGCAGGGCTACCGTGCGATAACCTCTTCGGAGGGATTGGGGTAATCTAAAAGATATATAAGCTCGAGAAATTCGTCGTCGGGTATACTGGTGCACGTGGACTGACTGTACCTAATTGAAATATAAACGATACAACACACAAATTCATGCAGAGGGGTTGGTTATAATCTGAAAACATTTACAAACATGTCACGTTTGTGTTCGTGCTCAGTTTTTTTTTCTAGTTTACGTGGTGCTGTTTGTCACATCGCACTGCCTCGAGCTGCCGAGTGAAATGGGTTACTTTTTTCTATGAGTTTCATGTTTCGTTCAAAGCTGCTGAGACAGGCAATTTAATCTTTCAGCGTTGCTATTAGAGTGTTTCCCGGAGCGATAGCGGTGCTGAGTTCTAGTTGCGGTTTTTGTGGTCCGCGGGCGAACACGAAGCGTGGTCGCGTTATGTGGTCACGACTTCGTGTGGTCTGCGCTTCGTGTAACTAACTAGACTGGGATTAGCTTGATCTTAGTAGAAGCAAATATTCTGACAATCTAGATTGAAATGCAAGCCCACTTATCGCTTTCTGTAACTTGTGACTTTGGATGTGAAGTTGCCACTTATGAAGCTTTCAACCATTCTAAAGTTCAACCAATTTGGAAATTCCTTTTAAGTTTTTGTTAAATATGTCAGTGAGTTATTCTTATTTGACACTAGCTGCTGCCCGCGGCTCCGCCCGCGTGGCTTTTTCTAAAATAAACTAAAAAGAAAGAAAGTTCCGTCGAAATCAGTCCAGCCTTTTCTCAGATTAGCCAGAACAAACAGACGGACAAAAATTAAAAAAAAAGTTTTTTGTTATAAGTACCATATATTATGTATACGTTCTACATTCATATATATGCATTTAGTAAAATCTGTTATTTTCACCTTACAGACACCTTTTATTTATTTGTATAGATAACTAGTATTTTCCCGCGGCTGCGCCCGCGTGGATGTCGGTTATCGCGTAAAAGAGTAGCCTATGTCCTTCTCCATAACCCAGGCTATATCTCTGCTAAATTTCATGACGATCAGTTAAGCGGTTTAGGCGTGAAAACGTAACTTACAGACAGACAGACAGACACAGACAGACACTTACACAGCGACTCCGCCCGCGTGGGTGTCGGTTATCGCGTAAAAGCCTTCGTAAGTCCTTCTCCAACATACAGACAGACAGACAGAGTTACTTTCACATTTATAATACTAGTATGGATAAGGAACAGCATTACATTATCTTGATTGTTAACCTAAGGATGTCGTGTCGTGAATTTCGTGTGCCCATTACATATTTAGGTGAACCAACTTCAGCTGAAGTAGTGTAAAGTTATAAATAACACATGAGCAGAGGATTCGAGCTCATAACTAAGTTGAACTTAATTTCCTCCTATCCTCTGAAGTGTAGCGCACGTGATGTCATAAATTTTCACATTTCTGCCGACATAGCATTTGGAGAATATTCTAGGGTTGATTCTTGACTATTGTCGAGGAAGTCATTAAAAAACTTTGCCGGAATTCCATCCTTGAAAAGTCCCAAAGTCTCTAATTCAGATAATTTATGTAAACAAAGTAATGTCAAGAAATGTCACTGTCAAAATGACAGGACAGTGGTACAAAACATTTTATTATTAACTTTTTTGTAAATAGTCATCTATAAAATTAAAGTGAATTAATTATAAGAATTATGCAAACAACATACCGTTGCCAAAGAATGTTTTGTGTATTGTGTCGGAGACACGGCCTATGATCGTCATAATCAGCCCTTTTAAGTCCACTGCTAGACGTAGGCCTCCCAAAATTGATTTCCACTCGAAACAGTTTTCATCCAAAATGTGGCTAGATATGCTACTTACGATATGAATCTATGAATGCGAGTTGTAATATTAGTGTTGCTGAAGATGTAAAAAATTTGAAAATGTTTGGATCTCCTGCATTGTTACCAGTATCATAAAATATTTTTCACTTCTCATGCTCTAAAAGTTCGTCTTTATGTCGTGCGTAGGTGACAAAATGTTTTTATAACTAAGCAGTATGTAACGACCTAAGTCACGTTCCTAAAGAAAAAAAAAATGAAAAAAAAAGCTCATTGGCGGGAACCATCATTATTTTTCAATTTAATTAAATTTACAATATTTACATGTTGCTGTTTAATTTCCTCGTAATCGAAGTGAAAAGTAGAGTGTACAACTCGTCCATAAAACCCATTTTACACTCTATATCCATCCTTCGCAAGCTCGCTCGGATAGATAAACGTCTCGCGTAAAATGGTGCGTTTTATGCACTCGATGTACAATCTACTAATAATAATAATATAACAAAGCTAAAGCTTGTTTAAAACCGAAATTTTCTAAAAATAATTACGGTAGGAATATTTTTTAATTATTAATTCTTAAAATCAATACTTAAAAGAAAATGGAACCTTTATTTTCCGCCATTTTATGTGAATTACCATTACGAAAGATTGTTTTTTGATATGTTGCCCCCTTTGCTTACATAAATTATCTGAATGACAGACTTTGGGCACAGATTACTTTGGGTATAGGTGATTCATGGGTCGTTTAACATAAAATACATAAACTCACGCCCTCTCCCCATGGGGGTAGGCGGAAACTATAGAACGCCACCTGCTACGCTCCTTACATACGCCTTTTGCTTCATTTACGTTCATACAGCTGGGGCCTAAGGCCTAAGTCTACTAATTTACAAACGTTGCAATGGTCTCGCCATTGTGAGTATTTGACAGTGTTTGTATGGCAAATCTGTCAAAAACTCACAACGAAGAGACCATTGCAACGTTTGTACATTAGTAGACTTGGCCCCCTGGTTTTACACGCAAAAAAATGGGTCGTATAAAAATGTTGATAATGAAGAATTGGGTTCAATATCTGCCTCGTAGGACCTGGGGCCCAAGTCAGCTATTTTTTTAAATTCGTCACTCCAACACGAATCACGATCCCATTGTCATTTTGCTAAAAGTTCGTAATCTGCTAAATTCATAATAGTCGATCATTGGTCGGTCAATGGTCTCGTAATAGAATTGTATTACAATGGCATTTTGAACATTTATTCATGCCAGATTTCATTTATATATATTTTTACATATTATTTATTAGTGTTATAAGCAATCTGAAGTAGTAGGAAGTTGGAAGTTTAGTAGGAAGTTTCATTTGTCATTATGTACGAGATTACCAATTCTTTCAATGGAGTGTCAGTGGCTGACCATTGGAAAGTCATAATGACGCCATTATATTAGTAGATTACCAAACTTGTCAAAATCAACAATTATGAAATCAATGATAGACCGTTCTGACACTATTATAATAGCAGACGAGGCCCTGATAATGTGTTCAGTGAACTGTATCAATAAACCTTCGTAAGATCCTTGAAAGCTTGTAATTCGAGTCCTTATCTATCGTATCGTATACGAAATTATAACTACAGTTTTACAAAACCTATAAAGTCAAAAGTCAAATTCAAATTATTTATTTCAAATAGGCACCTAAAAGGCACTTTTGAACGTCAAAAATTACAAAAATAGTTAATTGTTTCTAGTTGCCCCTTTCAAAAGGTAGGTACGTATGGAGAAGAATGGGCAAGAAACTCCATACTTACACTTTTAAAATGTTAATCTGAAAAATGGTCGATCTATTTTATCTTTATTTCAAGTATTAAAATTATATCTATCACTGATTTTATTGAAAACATGTAGATTTTTTCTTACATACATAATATTTTCATAAATGAATTGGCAAGGTACCGTCATAATATTAATCGGTTTAAATAGTTTCCTAAGAGATTCGCGGCAATATAAATAAATGGCTATAAGTTTTGGTAACCCTAACCAATACCTAGATGGCCAAAGCCATCTACCTCATCTTTACAGCATAAACACAAGAGTTTGTTTTCATGTTCCTATATAACCTACTTACGTTAATGTAAGGCCCCTCGCCCACGGCGACTTTTTGTAGCGATGCTGTCGCGCGCTTCGTAAACGCGCAACAGCATCGCTACTAACGCGTGTTAGTCGCATTTGTAACGCGCTACAGAAGCGATGCCAACGCGCTACTAACGCGCTACAGCATCGTGACTGTATCGATGCAAACGTGCGACCGTGTCGGACCACATCGGGGAGAGAACGGAGGGAGGGTGGGTGGAGAACCGAGCATCAGTGCAACTGTGGCGCGTTTGCATCGTGACAGAAGTGCGACAGCATCGCGTTTGCATCGCGACAGAAGCGCGACAGCATCGAGTTTGCATCGCGTCTGAATCTGGGCCCGTGGGCGAGGGCACACAGCTAGCGACCGCGTTGCGACTGTATCGATGCGGACGCGCGACAGTATCGCTACTGCATCGCTACAAAAAGTCGCCGTGGGCGAGGGGCATAACGATAATGTTTGCTTATTCGCAATAATTTAGCGTCAGGTGCGTTCCCTACTATTACCACTCGTAGATCTGTCCGCGCAACACTTCGCCTTACTGATCGTAAACACACTGTTTGTTTTATTACAACACTTATTTATTATATCGTTAACGCACGCACGCTTGATAATTGCTGCTCAAAGTACAACATCCAACATTCTCCTGCCCGCATGTAAATATAAAATAACTTATAGTTAATTAAACAAAGCTGTTAATAATCGACACTGTTTCCGTATCGCTGCACATCATTAGGAGCCGAATCTCAATAAACATGTGGTACACTCTACCACAGACAAAAAATCAGGAAAAGATTCCGACTGTCAAACTAATTCGTCGGGATTACGTCTGAGGGGTACGCGGGCAAAAAGACGCATCAATCAACGTGCCAATGCGCTGCGGGATATTTTTAACATCTCGAGTTCGACTATTCAATCGTTCGATTCGAGTATCACTGGCAGCTTTCGTTTATTTAAGAGCGGCCAACCCGTCATACTTTTCATACAAACGCTCGTACGTGATTATGGCGTTGGAACACATCTTTCAATGAAAATTTTGAACTAATTGGTATCATGTGCATTAATATCTAGGTTTCTACTCGTATGAAAGCAAAAAATTAAAATTTGGAGAAACAAATTCAGTATAAGCCTCCCAAAATCTGCATTTGGCACACATTTTACCTGAACTTTGGCCGTTCATAATATACTCATAAATTGTAAAAATAAAGAAAACATCTTCATAGAAACATCGCACATGTAATGGGGATTCTAATTGACACACATTTATTTCACAAACTTTTAAGGCTTTCTCAAAAACACGTAATTCCTGGAACAAGTTTTATGAAATTACACTATTTTTCGTTCAATGCTATTGCGTTCTCACTTGCCTGTTAGCATTAATATTGCGCTGGATGAAACAACAAGCTTTTCAATCATGCTCGCGTTGACGATATACGGACCGGGAAGGGCTCTCTTAAACGCCGTCCTCGATATTAGCAGCAATGTAAATTAATGTAAAGTTGTAAATCCACTATCGTTCCAGCCGTCGGAACTTGTTTGAGATAAAGAAAAACCGCGGCTAATTTGCTTGATATGGGCGATGGCATGCATATCACACTTATTGGTGATTATACCTTAATTAATTGGTCGTTTTCATTCGAATTAATTCATTACAAATACCTGATAAACATTTTTTAAGATTTCTGTTTGCGTAATTTTCTGATCGGTAGATAAGATTGTCTTTGGTTTAATCGTTGCAATAAAAACTGCAATTTGTTTTTAAAGGCTCGTTCAGACTCGCGCGATATCGCAGGCGCGACAGGCACCGACAAAGCAATTGTGCTACTAGTGTCGCGTCGCGCCCGCGATATCGCACTAGTCTGTACGAGCCTTAATAAAGTGGGCCCACTGTGAATACATTAGTGTTTTATCAATTGCTAGTGTGTCTGATAAGATTAATTCAATAAATTTATTTAATAAATGTACGTGTTGTTGTACTGTGTAATTAAAAGGGAAGGGGAGGGTGGGGGTAAATGGCACATGTAACAGCGCGGCGGTGAGGGATGGTGGCGATTATTGCACACATTATCTGCTCTAAGATGTTGTCTACATTTCCTGCGCCCCTCGTAGCCTGCACCTTGATTTATTGAGGAAAACTCACAGCTTTCTTTATTATTTCTATTATGACAATATTTTGACGTAAAAATGCATATCACCTACTTAAATCTAGGGAAATAAATAAAAGAACTATACCTAAGTACTTACAAAATTCCACATTAATAATAATAAAACCATTATTTTATTAAAATAGTATTTATTCAGCGAGAGCGAGAATATTGATCTAGAAGCAAGCGGTTTTTTACTAAATTCCACTCAGATCCGTTTTAAGGCTCGTACAGACTCGCCCGATATCGCTGGCGCGACAGGCAGCGACAAAGAAATTGTGCTACTAGTGTCGCGTCGCGCCCGCGATATCGCATTAGTCTGTACGAGCCTTGACATGACTTCAGTATTTCTCTAGTAGGTATAAAGTTAGTTCGTAAATTGACTCGGAATTTAGCTTAGCAGCGACATTATCTAACCGATACCCTTAAGGCGTAACTAACTTACTAACAGGCGCGACACGCGACGCGACACAAAGACACCGCTCGTTGCGCGACACGCGGTGCCTTTGTGTCGCGCCTGTTGTAAGAACCTTTACTCATGTGCCGATACATACCTTTCTATTGACAAAAAGCTGTTAAATGTACCTAGATCCGTCTTTGAAATCTAAAGCTCTTTGTTTTATCATCCATCAGTCTTTAGTAAAACGCGAATATCCTAAACAAATGGAAAAAGAGTGTAAAAAACATTTTATTTTCGTATTTATTCCACAATCAAAAGGCTGGCTGAACTTTTTTCGTGGTATCTATAAAATAAAGTGAGCTCTTCGCGCCTCAGGTCCGTTCTTACAGAGTTTAATTTCACAGGGCTTTTGTGTCGCTGATCAGCTTTGATCGCAAGACGTTCGGGCAAATCTTGTTAGGGACAAAGCCCAGGCAGGCTGACGGACGAACAATGGTGGATCGCATTACCCCACCTCACTTCCGGCACGGTGACTCCGAAAACCTCAAACTTTTACACCTGACTACACTTCTGTCTCTTTTTTCGACAAATGCTATTACGTCATTATTTACGGTCCAATTGCCATGTAATGTAACGCGATATATTACCTTTTTATATTTAGTATCTGCTTTGCGATGAATCGTGCGGTCCTCAATATTGTCGATAATGTAGTCAATTTATTTTTTTAAACGTCTTTGTTAGTTTTTGCACTTCCAAATTGGTCACGAAACCTTTTCGTTTTAAGGCTCGGTCAGACTCGCGCGATATCGTGGCCGCGACAGGCACCGACAAAGAAATTGTGCTACTAGTGTCGTGTCGCGCCCGCGATATCGCACTAGTCTGTACGAGCCTTTATCAGTTTGTTCCACCCACATGTTTTATTTTGTGTATATATATATTTATTTCTTTTAAAAATGTTACCCCACACTAGAAATTTCTCCTGTATTGTGGGTGCGTTTACAAACATTTAAACTCACATACACAAACAGCCAGACCAGGAGCAACTACTTGTAGGTCATACAAATATTAGTTCAGTGTGGGAATCGAACCCGCGACACGCTGCGTAGCAGTCAACCGAAACACAAGATTTGATTTGAGATTTGTCATTACATAAGACAAATCGTATGTTCTTTTCTGCATTAAGAGTCTATACAACCTCAGCGCCACTTCACTCTGTAACTCGCTCGCACACTATTGCTACCGGTCACGCGAGCAAGCGAGACAGGGCGGCAGGGAAAAGGCTCGAAAGCGCTGATAGTTTAGGTAATTTCGTTTTACGGTGAAAATAATGGTCATTTATAAAAAGTAAATAACATAAGACCTGCTTTATGTAGTTAGTTCAGTTAATATGCAAAGTTTCATTATCTAATTTGAAGTATTTTTTGAATACCAGCGGTTTATTGTTCGGTTTGGAGGTAACTTTGGATTTTTTTTCTATCGAGAAAATTTTATGGAATCGTGTTTTCGGCTAACATAGTACTTAACATTAATCCTCAACTTTACCATATATTTATTTCAAAATTAATGCTGCGGTATTTTCGACATAACGGAGGATCATGCTAAGCCCATTTGAAGTTATAGGCCCTTAAGGTTCCTACAAACAGGCGTGATACGCGACGTGACACAAAGACACAGCGTATCGCATGACGAGCGGTGCCTTTGTGTCGCGTCGCGTGTCGCCTTTAAGGTCGTATCGTTTCTGGGAAAATAACAATTTATTGTTGCTGAAACATAAAATTCTTCGTAACTTTTACAATCCATGTCAGGATGTGTGTGTAGAACATATTCTCTTTTTACGAACATCGATATAGTATCGATAAATAACCGATTACGAGCGTCTTTTACGAGCAAATCGACTATCTCGAGCGCATTGCCATCCCATATTTTATAGCTGTTTACAATTAAGGCGACAAATTTGGTTCGTGTCGTGTCCTCGTGTCGCAGATTTATAATCGGCTAATTCTGTCTAGTGCAGCGCGTCTGTGCTCTGAGTAATGGAAACTTTAAATTGGATGCAGGGATAATTAAATGTCGCTTCACAAAAATGTCAATGTTTCTTAGGGACGTTCCGTGCTGAGAATATCGTGTTTCTATAATAGTTGCAGAGAGAAACGGTAGACTAGGTAAAAGTTCATACAAGACCATATAGTCACAGGTAGTGGCGTAATTTCAGATCAGAGGCCCTGGTGCAAAGGGAATTCAGACCCCCGTTACCGATCTCCACGTCGTGATTTTTTTACAAACTCGATTTGTTTATTCCCTTCGGATATTTTTTTTAAATTAATCTTTTTATGTGGCCCCCCTTTTTAACCAACTTCACAAAAAGGACGAGGTTTTCAATTCGGTTGTTTTTTTATGTTTGTTACCTCAGAACTCCGTTGTTGAACCGATTTGGAAAATTCTTTTATGATCGTTAGCGCTGGTTGCCATGTACTACCTACTATTACAGGTTTGTCAATGAACTTACTAAAAAAACCCAGGACGGTAAAGCGAACGTAGTGAGCTCAAAAATCTTTACCGAGGCAAGTAAAGATTTTTGTGCTCACTACGATCGCTTTTATTTGTAAAATTTTCTTTTGAGCATGCATATACGTAATACAGAAATAGGAGTGCATTCGTAGACTTAAGGTTCCTACAAACAGGCGCGACTAGTGGTGCCTTTGTCTCACGTCGCGTGTCGTGCCTGTTTTATGGAGCCTTTATGCAGAAAAGCTTCAGTATTAAGAGAACCTGGGGGCCTATTACGAACTTTAAAAAAACCAGGCAATTCATTTCACTGGCTGGTTAAATTTCGTATTACGACATTCCTAATTCTAACCGACTTCACGCTGGGTAGTTTGTCTATGGCTGGCTTGTAATTCTCTGCCGTAACGTTCAGAAACACAATTAAATATTTATCGGTAAGTTACGGTTTTATTTAATCACATATTTTGTGGTGAAAATAAGCAATTTATATTAATCTAGTTACTTTAGTATAAAATTAGGTGAAAATACGAACGCACTCAATACGATGTATATTATGCTACCTATATAATTCATTCATATTATAATTTTTTGAGTTTGTAAATTGTCACGCGAGATTAGGTTTCCGAACGAACTCCACTTGAAGGTCAGCGGGGAATTCGACCACATGGAAGAGTATTGTTTCATTGTTTCACAAACTAATATGAACACTATCTTATTGTTTGTTTAATACTTCCATTCGTAAGAATTTTCGGGGTATAAACAAAATATGGCGTAAGCTCGTTATTGAGTATTTTCCTATTCAGTGTAAGAAAGTTTTTAAATATGATATTTTAAAGTTGTATCCGGTAAATCCGTGAATTTTGTATGACAGTCCCTGACATGTCTCAACTCCTCACTTGTTTAAGTTGATATCGTTCAATGAATGGCACATCATCCATGTCGAACGCATTAAGGCTTTTACATACAGGCAACACGCGACGCGACACATAGGAACCGCGTGTCGCGCGACGAGCGGTGCCTTTGTGTCGCGTCGCGTGTCGCGCCCTGTTTGTTGGAGCCTTTAATTTGATCACGAAGTCGTCTCCAACTCCTCACTTGATTAAGTTGATATTGTTGAATGAATTGCACATCATCCATGTCGAACGCATTAAGGCTCTTACATACAGGCGCGACACGCGACGCGACGCAATGAAACCGCGTGTTGCGCGACGAGCGGTGCCTTTGTGTCGCGTCGCGTGTCGCGCCTGTTTGTAGGAGCCTTTAATTTGATCACGAAGTCGTCTCCAACTCCTCACTTGATTAAGTTGATATTGTTCAATGAATTGCACATCATCCATGTCGAACGAATTAAGGCTCTTACGTACAGGCGCGACACGCGACGCGACACAAAGGAACCGCGTGTCTCGCGACGAGCGGTGCCTTTGTGTCGCGTCGCGTGTCGCGCCTGTTTTGTAGGAGCCTTTAATTTGATCACGAAGTCGTCTCCTTTTGTTCATTGATTCGTTATTTTGATCAGAAAAGTCACTTTCCAGGAACTCAAACAGTTCATATTCGTCGCACATATATTTTCTTTTGTTATTTATTTATTACTAGAGTAACTTCGGCAAATAAACCCAAAACAATTCAATAAAAGCTCCTCTGAAGTAGCGTAAACTGAATGGATTGTGAGGTTACTTTTTGACAAGTTGTTATATGAAAAGAAATGTCAAACGAACGTTCGTAATACGGTATTCCAGGCAATATTCGGGCAGAAGTCGGCCAGGGTGTCACGTGACCGCTGACTGGCTTGTTTAGCGAGTTCATAATACGAAATTGCAAGGCAGTTCTGTTTACGCTGTAAACTGCCTGGAAATAAGAGTTCATAATAGGGCCCCTGGGCTGTAAGAGTGAGCACCCCTCCACGGACAGGTTAGATTTTCTTTCGACCGTTCATAGTATGAATTAGGGGCCCAAGACCATGCCTTTTTGGATTACAATTCACTTTTTTTCTAAAACCCTCTCGCTACTAAGGCCCTAGATCGATGCCGCGTCGACTTGGCTGACATTCCGGTTCGGAGACTGAGTGGGCCCCCAAACACCGCGGGCCCTGGTGCCCAGTACCAATTTGCACCTTAGTAGTTACTCCACTGGTTTTAGCTGCCGATAACCATACTCGATAATTCACACCATAAACGTTGAAAACACCTATGATACAACCTACCTGTGTTGCAACCTGCACTACCTAAAACGTTAATTTTACGTCCACTATCTATTCTTAGCACATTACTGTGTTTTATGGCATCTATTATCACACGTCGTTATGGGATGTGGTAATGCTGTAAAATGTTAAACAGTTATTTATTTAGCGGTTTTCCGGCCGCTTGTATGTTCCCTCCGTCGTACAAAATGTACTTCATAATGCAAATGTGTGGGAGAAATAATAAACGACGACATTTTTCCCTGCCTATGAAACGAACCCTCGCGTGGACAAACTGAAGTGCATTTTATAAACGCACAACTCTATGTTACACCTAGTGATGTGCTGTTCTGTAATATTATCGAATAATTATTGAGGATTAGGGATTAAAGCAGCAATTTATCATTAATATATTGAATGTACAATTAATACGATGTCCGAAACGAGTTTGGGTGATTTATAGTTTATGGCTATTTTAGAAAGGCTCGTTTGCTATTAATGTTATTAACGCTGAGCTCTTAATTGAAGATAATATAGTTTTAAGCTTTTTCGTTTTATGTTAAGTAGTAAATTCTGCCAATTAAGATCTGCGGATCTGATCAAACAAAAATCGAATAATGTTTACTTACACATTTTCACGTCCCTATTCTCACCTCACTCGTAATTCCATCGACACCTTTGCACTTTGTTTTATTTTCTTGCACGCCTCGTCCGCATAATTCCACAATAAAGATCCTGTTGTGCCCTAAAATCTTTACATCCATTCCTCGAAGGGGAACTTTCTATACGAAATATCAACGCGTCCATTGTGCGTCTTTCTATTTTATTCTTCACAACAAATGGGTTTTTGTACGACTGTAATGAAGGCTTTATTCGGAGGTGCGAATGTAGAATGCGTGAATAGTGAGGAGCACGCGAATCCCGCGCCATTTTGTTAGCATTCAACTTATTAAATTTTATTATTAGAATTTCGGTGGTGATGTGGCGAGGTATGTAGGAATCCGCGATAAAAGGCTAAAAGCTCCGTTAGCGTGTCGGAGAATTAGTTGAATAAGGAGAAAAAAGCGGGCGCCGGTGGAGGCGGGTGCCGGTTATCTCCAGTTATTTGTCGTATCAAGTAGTTATTTTTGCTCCGCCGCGACTTCAAAGGCGCCGCGCACGGTAGCACTCCTGCTGCTTATTGCTATGTGGGAATGTAACAGAACAGCTTTATGTCATACGTATTTATTTTTTATAGCTTCTCGTAAAAGTTGGAGATAACTCTTGTCTGTCCTATTCCACACCGAACTTCGATTTCGTGGAAACAATCTATTAAAACTGTATTCAGGTATTGGCTTAACTTCGTGAGATATCTTCACTAGATAACCCAACACCGGTTGTTGAATTTGTTAATAAATTAGGAGTTCTATTAGAAAGTTCTTCAACCTCTTTATTGTAGCACGATTCGGTTTTTAATCATTTTGTTAAACTATAAATAACTTATTACCGTATAAATATTATGCATTATTAATGTATGTTATTAAGTTCGTTTGGATCATCTGAATAATATGAGAAATATTTATGAATTTAAATGTCAGTTGTTTAATATTTACATAAAATATTGTCGCAACGTTTTGATCTTTATCATTTTGATTTTATCTCAGATTTTAAGATTTTTATATCGCAACATCCAGAATACCTTGTAAAATCTTTAAATAAATAAATTACATCTTCTCAAATTTAAACAGCCAATTAAATAAAAAAATATTGCATAATAAAGTGTGGATAGGTACAATCGTAAACAACGGTGCGATAAAACTCGACGCAGCGCAGCGCCTGCGCAAGTCGCAGCGATTTGTCGCAGCGAGTCGTCGCACGCGGCGCGTATTCAAATTATATCGTTCTTTATCGTCACTCGTTAGCGGTTAATCGCCTTTATCGCGCCACGAATAAACAAATACCCATTACAAGCGTTAAAATTATTAATATAATCGCATCAACGCCTGTTTCGGAACCTCATTTGCATGCATACCTGTGTACTTACCAGTGTGTTTAGATAGGACGTTATTATTTAATGTCATTACCGTTGCAGGGATCTTGGTGCTATGACTATTATACCGGATGACATTTTTTACCGTCTCGTAAAAATTTGGGTATACTAGGTGAACAGAGTAGAAGCCTATGGCATAGTTTTTATTATTTTTTCTTTAACCTAGAAAGAAATTGATCTATGGATAAATACCACACATTTGAAGTGAACTTATCATACTATAACAATAAACACAGAAATTTAACAAAAAACATAATTCAATAAATAAATATGATAAATAATATTTAAATTTAAATCATACGCACCCAAATTTCAATATTTTTATCTTTTATTTTAGTTTTATTTCTGAAAAAAAAAAAAATTAAAAAAAAATTGCTATGCCATAGGCTTCTACTCCGTTCACCTAGTATACCCAATTTTTTTCGAGACGGTAAAAAAAGTCATCCGGTATAGAACCGGTCACAATCTATACAAATAAATAAAATTAAAGTGTCTGTTTGTAGTGTCAAAGTAACAGCTTTTTACTAAATGCTGAAAGAATATATCGCACCCCCAGTGAGACAAAGGCGTAAGAAGAATATACTAACTTTACAGGAGAGCTAAAAACTGTTTGGTCTGGTATATCTATTTAGCATTTGATCTTATGATCTTTTTTATACGATGGCCCCACCGAATAAACGTGCAATGCTTCTTACACGATTTTTTTTTAAATTTTTTTTTTCTTTTGCCTATCCTGCACGCACATAATTTTTTTTTATGAATTTTAGGCTCAAAACACGCCTAATATAATAGTGAATTTCTTTATTCTAGGGAAATAATTAATTTTAAAATTATAGGAATTATTTATGTTGTAATTAAATGCTTTTTGAGTCGCCAAGAAAGTAAATATACAAGTCTATAGCTTATTTTTTTTACCAATAATTCGATTATACATTATTTATACCTATTTACAATGAAATGAGCGTTATTGAAGTTTAAACGTTTTTAGTTTTTGCTGAAAAGTTGTAATTTTTCTCTTATACGTTTATTCGGTGGGGCCATCGATATACCATTAAACAGTAAAAAAATCAAGCTTTTTTTCAACAATATTTCAGATACCTCAAATTGTCGTGTATAAAGAATAATTAATATTTTAAGTTTTAAACACGTTTATGGACCTTTTTATCTGAAAAAAATGTAAATCTTATTTATGTGACGTGACAAATGTCTTTTTTGGTATAATGGTTTGTTTTGTTTTGGTCAGATCTTAACGGACAAATTGAGCATTGTGTATCTTTATCTGCGCTATTAATACGAAACTGCAATAAAAAACATCTTGTTTACGCCCTTATCGCACTGGGGGTGCGATATAAGTACGTACGTACTTATAACAAAAAAACAATTTTTAAAACTGTTGCCCGTCTGTCTTTCTGTTTGTCTGTCTATCTGCCTGTTTGGTCCGGCTAATCTCCGAAACGGCTGGACCAAGATTTTGACAGGACTTTCAGTGGCAGATATGAGATAGCTGATGCTATATGGAGTAACTTAGGCTACTTACATTTTAGAAAAAGCCACCAGGCGAAGCCGCCGTCATAGCTAGTATATTAAAACTTGTTTACGATTATGACAGTTCCAACAAATGGAATTAATGTTTTGGAGGTTGTTGCTTTTTATTTTCCTTACTTATGATTTTAATTAAGTATTCTTAATGATGAGCAAGACGTGGAATTAAATAATTTAATTAGGTATGAGAAGGCATATAAAAAAGACGACTTATTTTTCACTAGTTTCTCCCCGCGACTTCGTTCGCGTGAAATTCCTTGCCCCCCGACCCACCCCGTCGCATCGCATCGCATTGCCTGCCCGCGCTATTACTTAATCGTTCCCATAGATTAGGAGCAAATTGGCTGTGACAGACGGACAGACAGACAGACACATGAGTGATCCTATTAGGGTTCCGTTTTTCCTTTTGAGGTACGGAACCCTAACAAACTTCAGCTTTATTATTCGTATAGATTTCTGTATAATTCGACTGTAGGTGTGAGTTATTGTTCAGTAACATCTCATTTTGGCGACATTGTTTGTTAACGTTTTGACTCATTTCAATTAATTTATTATTTATTTAAATTTATTTATTTACTTTTATTTATTTAAATGCCTTAAACCATGGGATCGAAAAAAAAATTTTTTTTTTATAAATATCAAAGATCCGATTTTTTTATATTATATAGGCAGGCCAAGAAAAAGAAGTGAATTTTATTCTGTAATTTAATTAAACACTTAAAAATGTGAAAGGAATTTGTAAAATAATAAGTGTCAAATTACCACATTTTTTATTTAAAAAAGGTAACAAAAAAATATTTCTCAAATAAACACTATTATTTGAGAAATATTTTTTTAATGAACACTTAAAAAAACATGTACATATTATTATAATAATCTTCATTTGTTTGTGAGATAAATCAAAAAATCTTAATAATAATTTGTAATCATAAAAAAGTAAAAAGTAAATTATTCTGAATTGTAGTTTTTCGCTACGTGTTGCCAGGGTAAACATTAATCTCCAAAATTTTTAGTTCAGAAGACAGGAAAAAATCAATTGATATATATCAAGATAAAAATCAATTGATATTGTATATCCGCTGATATATATCGGCGAACCCTGCTTAAAACTATCATTACAGGCCTTAACCTAATGCGATAGTCAAGTCACGCAAAAAATTAAAATTAAAGCAAAAAATAATAAATACATCTCAAGATCATAAAGATCACGCACTGTGTAAAAAATTTTACTTTTGCGAATTCATCCCAGTGATATGTAAATATATCAATTTCGACCTGAATTATAAATTCAATTATCTTTCTGTATCTTCACACCAAAGACGTTCTCAAGGATATTACGACAATATTTACATAAACTTCAGGAGTAACTTGATACCAAAAAATGTACATAAAAATCATAAAGTTAATGATGTTGGAACACGATATGGTCCTTAACGAGGCACGTATAATAACTGCGCGACTTCGGAGAAATGACTCCGGCGCAGGAAGCTCATGGTGGTGGCTATCTACAGTATGACACATAACTCATTTGTTGGTACAGTAGCTCGTTAGGTTATTTGAACAGGGCCTCAAACTCGCTATTACAATAGTGTCAGAATGGTCTTTCACTGATTTCATAATTGTTGATTTTGACAAGTTTGGTAATCTACTAATATAATGGCGTCATTATGACTTTCCAATGGTCAGCCACTGACACTCCATTGAAAGAATTGGTAATCTCGTACATAATGACAAATGAAACTTCCTACTAAACTTCCAACTTCCTACTACTTCAGATTGCTTATGACACTAATAAATAATATGTAAAAATATATGTAAATGAAATCTGACATGAATAGATGTTCAAAATGCCATTGTAATACAATTCTATTACGAGCCGTAATAGCTAGACAGGTGAAATATTCATCGATTGTGTATTTCTATTGTCGCTATAATAACAAGTAATAAAAATCAAATAAAGTTACTAATTAAAGGGGGTCCCCATACGAGAGAAACATGTTTTTTTTTTTCGGCATTTTTTTGCTCGATCTCAAAATGTTACGGAACCCTTAGTGTGCGGTCCGACTTGCACTTGGCCGATTTTTTATAATATGTACAGATGAGAAAAGTGATACCTTCTCCATAAAAGCTTTAATTGGCGTTAGGCTATCCACCTATCGTGGGTGCCGTGAAATGCTTACATAGACATGCAAATTTTAATAACTCGAAGCAAATTCATCATAATTATTCGCACCAGGGCTTAAATACCGGTAAATTTTCATAACGTTACCTTGTATTGACAGAGTTAACATTATTATTAAAATAACGGTAATCGATTTAACGTTATTTATGCGACTATTAATTTTATCGTTATTTTAAACGAAGAGATGTATGTAAGTAGTGGAGCCTGAGGCGTGCGGCGCGGTGGGAGTCCGCCCTCGCGCTGCTCTGATGCCGTGCCGATCAAAACGTTGCCTGAATCTGCCTGATTCTTACCCACAGAACGGCAACGTAGCTAAATTAACGTTAGTTATCGTATTTATGTTAATGTTAATTAACGTTATATTACTGGTAATGTTATCAAGTAACGTTAAATTTTTGTAACGTTAGTAGGTATAACATTGAAATTTAACGTTAAGTAACGGTTATTATTTTGTTATTTGGTAACGTTAACAAGCCTTGATTCGCACCATGCAATCCACGTGTAAGCTTTAAAATTAAACGAATAGGTACCCGTCTGCATTTTTGCAGTGGTTAGCAGTATAATATCTCTCTCTGTATACAATTAAGAAAGCCCACTTGTTATTAATATAAGTGCCTTCAAGAGTTTCCAATTTGGCCTGTGTGCACTTAAAACTGTGCTTACTCCCCGGGAAAGATAATGAGAGACGATACGAAAGTGTTTTTTACTTTTTTATGGTAGATATAAAATATTAAACGAACTAGCTTCTGCCCGCGACTTCGTCCGCGTTAAATTTCTTGTTCCCCCGACCCACCCCGTCGCAACACATTGCCTGCCCGTGCTTTTACTTCGTTTTCGCATAAACTTTCATTTAAAAAAAAATGGTGTTCTAATTAATAGGAATGTAATTCTTCCTCAAGAATTGGGCTGTAAAATGCAAAAAGATTTTTTCAAATCCAACTCGCAGTTCCAGGGATTAGCGCGTTCAAAAAATAAAAAACCGGTAAAGTGCGAGTCGGACTCGCGCACGAAGGGGTCCGTACCATCCATACAAATCCTTATCCATACTAATATTATAAATGTGAAAGTAACTGTCTGTCTGTCTATTTGTCTGTCTGTCTGTCTGTCTGTATGTTACGTTTTCACGCCTAAACCGCTGAACCGATCGTCATGAAATTTGGCAAAGATAGCCTGGGACATGGAGAAGGACATAGGCTACTTTTTTACGCGATAACCTACATCCAAACGGGCGGAGCCGCGGGCAAAAGCTATCCATACTAATATTATAAATGTGAAAGTAGCTCTGTCTGTCTGTCTGTATGTTACGTTTTCACGCCTAAACCGCTGAACCGATCGACCTGGGATATAGAGAAGGACATAGGCTACTTTTTTAGACGATAACCGACATCCACGCGGGCAGAGCAAAAAAAACGGCAAAAATATCATGTCCATTGTATGGGAGCCATATATTAAATATTATTTTTTTTCTTTTTTTTGTATTTGTTGTTATAGCGGCAACAGAAATACATCATATGTGAAAATTTCAACTGTTTAACTATCACGGTTCATGAGATACAGCCTGGTGACAGACGGACAGACAGACAGACAGACAGACGGACCGCGGAGTTTTAGTAATAGGGTCCCATTTTACCCTTTGGATACGGTACCCTAAAAACTAACTCTTCAGCTTTAGAATAGACTACCTCGCAGAGTTGATCATTACTTTGCTGCGGAGTTATTATAAAACAGTTATATCTCCTAAGATATTCATTGAAATTAAATGATGTAAGGGCAACTTTGTTCAAAATTAAATACTTGTGATGAATAACGTATTTATTTGGATAAGGATTAATACCATGTTTATGAAAACTCCTTCGCAAATAATGCATTAATTTCGAACAAATTTGATTATCATAAAAAAGGTTATAGTGAGTCAATCTTAAAAGATAGACATATGCTGTCGCAGACTTTTTTTTAGAAAATTTAAAGAGGATCAATTCCATCATACATTATATTTGCCTAACTTAAACCGTTTACGCAGCGCACGCAACGGAAGCTCTCAAAAATAATATTTTTTCCCGTTTTTGCAACATTTTTCATTTATGCTCCGCTCCTTTTGGTTGTAGCGTGATGTTATATAGCCTATAGCCTTCCTCAATAAATGGACTATCCAACACAAAAATAATTTTTCAATTCCAACCAGTAGTTTCTGAGATTAGCGCGTTCAAACAAACAAACAAACAAACAAACAAACTCTTCAGCTTTATATATTTGTCGCATGAAATACAGTGTTGCTGACTGAAGTACTTTCAGTCGGTGCGCTATGACGGAGTCTAAGGACCTACGGGCGAGGGCGCGGGAAACAACAGGAGCGCCAGTCACCCTTCAGCCCTAGGAACTGTCACACGTTCATGAGACGCGTGCGCACATTAATCTTCCAAAGTTTTTATTATTTTATTTCTCGAATTATTATTATTGGACAATATTAATTAGGACATTCGTTATTAAATGTGATTGGTGTTACCATAGAAACTAAGTGTTCATAAACTAAGTGTAAAAAGCTGTTATCATCTTTAATTGCCTGAGATCCACAAAGTGCCCACAACAATGTCAGAGGACGGAAGCATGACCCCTCCTCGCTGTCCTGAACCGACATATTAGTATAGATTATCTAATAGAAACTGGTGGCTCCAAGTTTATAATTCTAACACAACTTTACAGACACAAATCTCAAAGGTTTATTACGAACTCAAGATAGGACCCAACTTCAGAAACCTTCCAACTTTGCAAACAAAAAGAACTCTCAGTAGTAAGTTTTTGGCCATGAACTTTTTTTTTTCTCTAAACCAGGTTCTCATGATTTGTGGACAGGTGGCGCGGGCGTCGTTCGCGGCGTCTTTGAGGTAGCTCCTTGATCTCGCCGCCTCATTGTACGCTCGCGTACAAAACTTTTTGCCTCGAATTGTTCGATATTGACGAGTACTGATTTATTGTGTCGTGAACTCTCAATAGATTCGGTAGTGCTTAGAAAAGCTTTGAAGGTAGACTGACTGGCGTCGTATTTCTCGTATTGTGTAATAGTAGGGAAGTCAATAAAAGGGACTAGCAAACCATTTTGATAAGTTTTGTTTGTTTTTTGTGAATGGAAATATAATATCTGTTCGTATTTCATAAAAAGCGTATTTCTTTTCCAGGTTTACTATACAATAATTGTGTAGTCCACAATTTTCAAATTAATAATTCTCGTCTAGTAGCGGTAATCCAACGTATTCCATTGTCGCTTGTATTTTTTATTTATTATATACTTTGTTGTACACCACAAAAATACCCTGTATCCAATTAGCAAAATAATAACCTCCTCCTCAATTGTCTCCAGGTCTAACAGCAGAGCTGTTCTACGTGCGAGACGGTCAGATCAACGAGTACGCGCTGAACTTCGTGGTGCCCGTGCCCGCCACCATCGCAGACCTGCACTTCACCTGGCAGAGTCTTACTAGGAAACCGGTAAATATTACACACACATGATAGGTACAGTCAACCGCTCATCAGTCGCACGGGCGATTTTTTTTCGCGCACAAGATTTTCAACTTTCTGCTTAACGCCAAGAGTTGAAAATACAACAGTGTGTTTTTTCGACGCGCTGGGTTGCACTCTGTTGGATTCTCAACGCTCGACTCAAAAATCCAGTATGCGATAAAATCCCGCAGCGATATTTTTACGTCCGTGGGCTAACACTTGGGAAATATCCCTTACTGCTACGACATAAAGGCGCGGTCAATGACATTTTTTTACCACTGATCTGCAGTTGAGTGAAGGTACCTACATGGAAGTAGTTATAGTTGATGTTGAGGTTAAAAAAAAAAGGCTGTGGACAACATGAACATGAGCAGAGTCTATGAACGACGACTTAAACTTAACTATATACTGACAAATGCGTGCACTGTCTGAGCAGGTCCACTCAATCTGTGTGGTACTTACTTTAAAATACCATTTCAGATACCTTTAAATCTACATGGTCTTCACATGATCTGACCAAGATTATGTCTGGAATTTAAAAGAGACTGTGACCTTTGATTTTGGTTGGGCCTTTTTTTTATGAGTAGTCAGATAGCGATATAGTTTTTGTTTAAAATATTATTGACCTGTAAAAGTGTTTGTACAAACCTACTTACAGAAATAAAATCATTTATCATTTAAAAACCTCGATGTGCTCTAAAGAAGTTGCTGTTGGCCAGGCTGACAAAACACCAGGGGCCTAACTCTACTAATTTACAAACGTTGCAATGGTCTCGCGATTGTGAGTATTTGACAGTATTTGTATGGCAAATCTGTCAAAAACTCACAATGAAGAGACCATTGCAACGTTTGTACATTAGTAGACTTGGCCCCCTGAAGTTACGGATAGGAAGGATTCCGTTGTTGATAAGGTTTATAAAAAAGCTTCGATCAATAAAATAAGCCAAAATAAAAATGATGTAGGAAGCATGCTGTCAGCGAAGCTACCTTATTATTAGCTAATTCAACGGCCAATTTCATACTAATCTCTACTCAATTCTGGTTTTGTTCGAGATACAAGTTTTAAAATATCGTTCTAAACTACGGGCCTGTCCTGTACCTACGATATTGAATTTCTATGAGAATCCTTTGAAATTAACCTGCTCCTCAATTCGCGCTAGTTTTTAAAGCAAACAAAATCGTAGAACGTAGTAACTCTGTTGGTTTTAAGTTTTAAGCTACAATTACATCGGAATTTAAATAACGGTTGAAAAAAACCGCGAAGGTAAAAGCTATCCAATTTTAAACCAGTCGATAGAAATAGAGCTTTGTGTTGGTTTAACTAACAATTGATTTGATATAACAATCGCACTATTATGGTAATTTGCGACTCGGAACGAATGCGAAATTGATCACGATCATCGAGTCTCGCACGTTCCAAGTCAACAACTCTTTGTTCACGCAATTAGCGAATTGTTTTGTTAAAAACTTTATACTTTATTGTTAAAACAGCGTCAACAACCTTAGTAGAAGCAATTAAGTTTGAGAGGAAAGTTTATTATTTCAAGTTACCGGATAGAGGATCCCATGTTGACTCGCAGCCCCGCAAACGTGCCATTCTTATGGTAATGCAGCAGCCCCTACTCGAGTTTAGATAACTTTCTTTTAGTTTCTATGGTCGTTGATTTCTATGAAATCATCATTATGCACATCTGCTCCGGCTTTTGATTGATTATCCTGTGTTCTCGAATATTCCTTACGTTTTCCTCGTTTAGTTCTAATTCAAATTGCATCGCTTTTCATGCTAATGCTGCCGCTGGCTGATCACGACGTAGCACCACATTATGCACTACGTACCCCGGGTTCTGCATCTCTAACCAAATATTATGTGCATTTATTTATTTTATCCGTAGCCGCCAGCACACACGGCGACACAGACTAAAAGAAATCAGTTGAGCCTTGAGCGGCATTGCATTTTGATCGGGAGCGACGCGACGTCCACTTTACATATTCAATAGTCAACCAACAAAAGTAGCATCCGAAGTACCACGCAAACAAGTTCGGTGAACTTGTCAATAAGACATCTGCTTGTTTAGGAGGTTATTTGCAAGTCATACGAACGCTCGCCAGATTACGGGATGCTTCATCAAATTGAATGTATTCATGGCGCCGTCTACAGGATTTGATGGCGTAAGCTATATAAGTATATGTACAGCGCTTTAACTTATCGAATAACATTCAGATGTTGCCGCCGAACATCTAAGCTAAACACGTAAGGATTTATATGTGTGAATAATACTTAAACTCTTTTGAAATCGTTGACGCTCTGCTTTGCAGTATTTGAAAAATAAACAATGTGCTGAGTATGGTTCGGTTCTGATCACGTGGTCGAGCCCTTAGCTCCTTATCAGCATCTCGGCGAGCTTTGTGCGCCGCCACTATCAGATCTGCGATTCCCCCTCACTTCACCGCGTTACTCCCTTATTTATATGGCGGCGCCTTTGACTAGGCAGAGCAAATATTTGGGAACTGGTTAACTAGCGCCGTTGAGCGCCCGCCACTATTGTCTGTGTGCACCGACTGCCGACTGATAATATTTAATTAGCGGCCGCGGTGTCGCACCTCCGCAGCGCCGCGGTCCGCCACTTACGAGCCGCTGCCTCTGTGATGCATGTCTGATGAGCCGGCCAAAGGGCCCGCGGCGAATGCTGTTTGTTTAACAATTCATGTAACGCCGCCTGATGATTAGTTAGATAATGAGCGCCCCATGGTCATAATATTTAATAACCGGCTTCAAAACAAACTGAGCGCGAGATACAACATCTGTGCAGCATGCCTACCCGTGGCGTGTCACAATACGTTCACGTCATCCACATAAGGGAAACATAAACCACATCGAACGACCCGACATCTACATATGCAAATATAGTCGATGGCCAACGGTAACAAAGTACGTCGTTTACTCATCCGATAAAGGAGCGATGTTCGTGCTCTCACGGTGGGTTACTCTCGACATTTGATCTCTTCTGACACGGTTGTGGATGCTCAGATGGACCGCTTAGGGTCACCTTGCGTGCCGTGGTCCGTCAGCTCCGTACTGATACAGTTACATTGTGATGTGATTGTACCGTTAGGAATGTGGCGAGTCTACTTACATATAAGCAAAAGGTTTGGTGAGATTGAATCACGAATTATTATTTTTGTTGCAGTTGCCGTACACGCTACACGTTGACGTGACGGACCAGCAGAATGCCATGCACCCGCCAACTGTCAATATATCAAACGAGGGCTTCGTGCCGACAGAGCCGCAAACATGGCGAGTGGACTTGCCTTGTACGCACACAGTCGCTGCTGAAGTGGACATTATTATATTTCTGAACGTGTCGACGGGTTCCTCGTCCTCTACGTTGCGATTTAGGCGGAAAAAGATATGTCTTAAGGAGGCCCCAAGACCGGCCGTTAGAGTGGATAGTGTACCGCATGCGCCTACATCTGCTGATATATTTTACGCGGGAGCTGGTTGCGCTGGGGGAGCTTTGCTGATAGCTGCAGTGGCTGCTGCAGCTTGTAGAGCACGTGCGCGAAAGCTGCGACGAGCACGAAGCGATGAACAAGACGCTCATGCATTCTTACCGGACTCGTCTTGCAAGTCTGCCGCCAGCTACACCAGCTACCGCCGACCAACCTCACTGCCTGCTGCGGCGGCTGAAGAAAAGGCAAGGGACTTACAACAGAGAATAGCTGAGCTGACGATACAAAGATGCCGAGTGAGGCTGCGGTCTGTAGCCATGGAAGGAACCTTCGGAAGGGTGTACAGAGGGACCTATGCTGATGAAGATGCAAGAGAACAGGAAGTGCTCGTGAAGACTGTTGCTGAACACGCTTCTCAAGTGCAGGTAATTATGGTTCTGTAACCTGTTCATTACTCTAATGTTATTCAAAAATGCATGAATAATTATGAATATCATATTCGGAATACCACCTACATTTAGTAACGATAATGTTCTTACGTAGGTGTCACTGCTACTTCAAGAAGGCTGCATGTTATACGGGCTTCACCACGAGCGAGTATTATCAGTCCTGGGTGTTAGCATCGAGGATCAAACGGCTCCATTCCTGCTGTACCCCTGGAATTCGACCTGGCGGAACTTGAAGCAGTTCCTCCTGGCTTGTCGAGGAGTTACGGTGGGGGGTGCGGCGGGTGGGGCTCCGCCACCGCCGCCTCTTACGACACAGCATGTCGTCAGGATGGCACTCCATGCATTAGATGGATTGCTGTATCTCCACTCACAGCATGTCTTACATAAAGATATCGGTGCTAGAAATTGCATGTAAGTATCCTTTTTATTTTGCTGAAAAAATCCTGGACTAAAATTATTTGTTCCAAAAACGGGGAAGAAGAGATTGTGGGAAACAGTCAGCGAACACCGATTTCTAGGTGTCCACACAGGCTCTGCGCAATGTACCAGGGGTGGATTAAGCCCCCTATTTGTGAATGTATATTTTCTGTCTTGTGTAACAAGGGTTGGGAGATGTGTTGGGCATAGACTGTATGCACAATATGCACAAATAAATACCTTTGCCAAGTGACGCGCCGGTTGCGCGGGCGCCATATTGAATAAATAGTGTGTCCACCGGCGTTTGAGCTCGACGTACCCCGATCCCGTATTTAGAACTACCGCGTGTGCAAACCTAACAAACGATAAAGCTTCTCTGTGTAGAGATTATTCCTGACCAATACTTTTTTCAACAGAGTTGACGAAAACCTCCGAGTGATGATCGCAGACAACGCTCTCTCACGAGACCTGTTCCCCGCCGATTACCACTGTCTCGGGGACAACGAGAACAGGCCGATCAAGTGGTTGGCACTAGAAGCTCTCACGAAGAGGCAGTTCAGCCCAGCAGCCGATGTATGGGCCCTAGGAGTGTTGCTGTGGGAACTAACGACCCTGGCACATCAACCATACGCAGAGGTAGACCCCTTCGAGGTTGCCGCGTACTTGAGGGACGGGTATCGGTTGCAGCAGCCAGCAAATTGTCCTGATGAACTGTAAGTAGCATACGTATCCTAAAATATTCGGCACGTACATTTATGTCTGGGCTGCAGCCAATTTTGGTAGTTAAGCGGTGTTTATGCTGGCTAATATAAAGTTCATTCTCCTCAATGACTGAAGTACGCGTCAAAGTTAAATACTATACAGGTTATTGGTAAAACTAGTAACGACCTTGCAGGACTGTATTACTAACATCATAAACAACAACTACAACAAATACAACAACTCCATTTCCTCCCGTGGGTGTCGTAAAAGGCGACTAAGGGACTTACTAGAGAATGGGCAGCAGCGTTTTCTATGCATTTTTAACACCATACTGCGATCGCCAACCCGCCTGCCAAGCGTGGCGATTATGGCAACCCCCCCCCCCCCCCAATTGGGGGAGGCTTATGTCCAGCAGTGGACGCCTTTCGGCTGAAATGATGATGATGAAACAACAACTTATGTTATATCCTCCTTACTAATAAATGTTGTATAGCGTCTGTATAGTTACACACCGATTTCTCTCTTTCACTCGTCAGTAATTTGACTTTCGATAGAAGACAAAGCGTTGTGTAACTATACAGATGCTATACAACGTTTATTAGTAAGGAGGTATGAGTTTTACAAAACAATACATTTACCTAAAACAAACCTTCAAGATTTCGTTGTTCTATGTAACACATTTTAATTCTGTATTTCATTGTACCTACCTACGCCTCCCGTGCACTAGACACGGCAGTTTGTTTTGCTACGCGTAGAGTTCGTAACATTTAGAGCGTCGAAATTAAATATTTGTACAATAATATAATATTTGTATAATATTGTGTACGCACCACGGACAGGGCAAAATGAAAGCCCTCTATCGTATATTTACAACCCTCGCCTGCGGCTCGGGTCACAAATACCTGCGATTTCGGGCTTTCTTTCTTTTACAGCCCTTGGTAAGTAATGTACTATTATTTCTGTATGAAAATCTGATAAATTAAAATCTGATGAATTATTAAATTCATAGAACAAAAGTTGATGTTTATGATGTTAGTCTTAAAGCTCTTTTTTTTTTTTGGTGGGTAATTATCAAATGACTTCTCCCGCTCTGGGCAGAGCGGGAGGGCGTGTCTTACTAAATTTACTTACTAAAAATTACTGACTAAAACCCACCCGTGTTCCCTCAGTTGCCTGTGTGCCAGGGCCACACAGACAAACCTGCAACTAGTTAGCCCTTAGAGGTTGTTAGTGACAGATATAGATACTCCTATGTAGATAACGCAAGGACAACTACTTCGCGTGCCAAAAATCGCACCAGCTTACGTACAAAAATCGTAAGCCGCCACTTTCGCGCTCAGTCCTGTGTACTGCTGGCTGGGTAAACGTGAGCGAGACCGCGAGCTTGTGACGTCATAGTAGGTAGTCAAAAATTGTCACGCTCGGTTTTCATACAGTTCGTGATACTTGCGTTATCTAGGTCTATCTATATCTGTGGTTTTACCAATGATCTATATAGTTCAATATTATCATGTTGGTGTTTGTTTCTCTAGGTTTGCGGTAATGGCGTACTGTTGGGCGATGTCGCCCGACGATCGGCCGACTCTGCCGCAACTACAGATCTTCTTACGAGACTTCCACACGCAACTCACGAGATTCGTGTAAAGCATTCCTTGTTAACTCTTAAAGACATCCCAAAGACGACAATAAAGTTTTATTTAAAGTCAACTATAGTGAAATACAGAAGGACGTGAGAGGCCTTACCGTGGAGTGAATGACAAAGTGACTGTGTACAGTGAAATTGTTAAAGAGACTGATTTTTATGCGTTTATTTGATTTGTAAATTATTTTATTGACATAGTTATCACATATTTGGTTTTCATCTTGTAGTACTTTATCACTATTGAGCTACTGTTTTGACCGCGATTTTTCGACATTAGGTAAGTAGTTACGTTTAGTAATCACTATCTGGTACACTGCGCTTGATTTGGAAAAATATCGAGAATTACTTGATAATTGTTCAAATTACTTCCTTCTAAGGAAAAGAACCCTAATGAGCAGTTTAGGACCACAATTACGCCATATCTAAGTACAAAATGTAGCATTTATGCTCTGTTTAGAATGATCTCATTCAGTACTAATGTTATTCGTTTCAAATATCTACATAATATGGCAGATGAATACGGCGCAGTGGACCAAGTAAGTGGCTCGTACTTTAATTATTTATCCACAAATTTATGATAAGTTATTGGTAAAATCGTAGCCAAAGCAGTGTTTCTTTAAAGTTTCTGCTGAACCAAGATGAAAACTTTCGTTTTGATTACCAAACAAACTAACCAATCAACTTTTGATTCGACATGGAGCAAGTTTGTCATACCTTCGATGTATTGAATTACAGAAATTCAACAGTTCTTCTAATTAATCGTTCTTTTATTAGAAGCATACAAGGCAATCCTATGTCCCCATGTTTGGATCTAATCAGAAGTCGTATTCGCCTATTACCACAGTGTAACTAGGTATCTACAATGAGCTGCAATGCAATTCTTCAAGAGCTGCAGCTCGGCGTCTTCACATCGCACTACTCGATCTTTTGAGTTAGTCTACTGCGAGGGGTGGTTACACTGTGGGTGGTCATACTGCGACATCTCTACAGTTTCTTTTGATTATCAAATCCTAAAATATGTGATTACTATTGATACCATTCGTCAGTTCTCTAGTACTACTTCGTAGGAAACCATATTGTTTCAATTTAGAAAATTGACACTAATCATATTATTTGAACCTCGATACTGCCATATTAGAATAGATACATTTTGTAAATATTTATAGGTGATAGCGACTGTATTGTATAATACGTAATATTGAATGTGCCTCAGAGTTTATCAAGACGTTTATAAGTGTTTAAAGTATTATAATTATTGATTAAGACTGGACTAGAAACAATTTTACCCATAAAATATCTAATAAAATATTCTGCCTTACAATACCTTGTCTATCGTTCTTAACTCGAAAGTAGTTTTAATCTGGCACTTTTTACTAAAATTATCTATGACATATTTATAATCTGTGCTGTCATTTGAATTTTTAAATGAAGATTTTCTGTATACGTTTAGTTTAATTAACAAAATTAATCAATTTGAATTTTGAATATCTATCTAGATGACGTGTATCTCTTGAATCTTGATTAATAACAAGATAATTAAATATTTACCGAATTGGGCACGTAATAATTATAATGATTGAATGAATAATTACTTGTAATAAATTATTAAACAGTAACTAATGATTTAATCATGTTTAAGTAGAAAAGTACTGATTAAATTAGCTACAACTAAAACAATAAGGATTTGAAGTTATACGTGTTAACGATTGGAATGCTGTTAATTTAATTATTTGAATGGACAAAAAACTCATTTGTGAGACTTAACATTTATGTAACTGATACGTAATTAACTATTGTTAAAAAATACAGTTGTTATTTCGAAGTTATATAAAATACGAATTCATTTTATTACATTCAAATAACTTTGTTATCGATTTCATAGAAATTGTAACATTAATGTTAAGTCCATAAACAATAACTCTAGTTCTAGAACTATTCTTGTCAATAATTTTGTTATGAATGTTTCCCAAATAGAGTTGATACTAGGGCGTTCAAACTGGGATTGTTTTCAATTCCGGAGCATGGAGTTGCCGCCGGAGTTGAAATTAAGAAAAAAGCCCTTTATTTTAATCAACATAAGTTTTATTTGTTAAAGAATCCATCTTTCTATCATGGCATTATTATCATAGCTAACATAAATTAACTATCAGACAGACATAATAACAGAAAAATGACAACCAGTATTAAAGTATTAAAACCATCAACATTTTTTTTTATAAAATCCTTGCACTCTCAACAATAAAAAATAAACGTTTGACAAGTTACAATAAAATAATCATGAAATCTACTTTTTTCGTGATATGACAAACAAAAGAAAAGACAAAAAGTATTAAAATATTAAAATAATCGACAATTCTGTAATAAAATCCTTGGCCTCGCAACAATCGGAATTAAAATTTTGATAAGTTACATACAATAAAATAATACATATAATTTTTTTTACCTACCTAATTAAAAAAAAAAAACATTTTTTTTCGAGACCGAAGGTTTTGGTAGTACCGCCACACGAGTTACGCTCAAGATGCGTTTTTCATCATATTATGTAGATATGTTTTGTAAATAATATTTATATGGTTTTTGAAAACCGGTTTCAACTCCGGTGTTCTATTTAAACTCCGGATTGGAAAAATGTTTAAGGCGAGGTTCTTCGAGCGTGCATTTTTGTTCTAGAAGTGGCAGCTGGGCGCGAGTAAATTGCGCCGTGAATTTCGTTAATTTTGGGCTGAAAATTATATGTTTTACGATATTAACAATGTTAAACCCGACGGACATAACATCATCATAGACGTTTATTTTGATGTGATTTTCAATACATAATGTGGTATTATAATATTTAAATAAAATGATTTTAATCTACAAAATAAGGGTACTTATGTTTGGATTTTTTTTCTATCGAGCGAACTTTATCCAATTATCTAACGAGTACCTGAAGTACCTACAGAAAGGTCTCAAAAGCAACAAATAATTTTTTCACGTGTTTATTCATTACCGTTTCTAAATAAAATGACATTAAAATTACATTTCCTAGAAGTTAACTAGAAGAACCTCGCCTTAAAATCGAACCGCCGGAACTCCGGATTGATAATAGCTTGATACTGATAATGTATACTAAGACCTGTTATTTGGGGCAGCAATACATTTTGTATATGTGTAAATATTGTAAGACACAAATGTGAATATATGAGTGATTAATATTCTAAAATATGTTTTTGTTCTTCACTATTCCATATATTCGGGTTTCCGACTCCTCAATATCCCTTCCTAACTAATTTCCCTTTATTCCACCTACCATAATTTGTACAAAATCTGCGGGCTGGCTGGGCGAGTGAAACTACTCTATTTTCCGGGTTTCAGAGTGGCTTATTTTAACATCTTGGCCTTGACCTGGTTTCCTACATTCAACATCTTTTGATCCACTGGATCGTTCGCAACATCATATTATTATGAAGTAAGGGCAAATTGAAGTCGCTTTACAATCGCATATGTACTAATTTGAGAACTAAAGATTGTATGCAAAAAAAAAAAAAAAAATAGAAAAGCCGTGTTGAGGCATTATAATTGGCTCCAATAAATTAAGATCCATGCATGGCCTACTAAAAAACCCGTGCAAAAAAAGACATTTCGAAATTCAAAATGCAAGTTCTTTAACCACCGATAACTTTTCTAGATCATTTTTAAGGTTCCGTACCTCATAAGGAAAAAAAAAACGGGTCGTGTGTCTGTCTGTCTGTCTATACGTCTGTCACAGCCAATTTTCTCCGAATCTACTAAACTGAATAAGTTGATAGGTACACATATGAATTTCTATGACCCAAACACGGACATGTAACGTTAATATTATAAATTAATTTTGAATCTAGGGGTTACTTTTGGGGGCAAATGAGAAAGTTAAAAAAAAATGCAAACTGTGCCGTGTGATATATCAAATGAAAGGGCATTCCTTTCCCCTTATCTCCGAAACTTAACATGTTGAAAAAAAAAAAAAAAAATACGAAATAGTTCTTATACGAGTATACACCGTGGCATTTTAGTCGTCTTACAAAGACAGCCCACTTCATGTATCCAATGAATTAACATTAGAATATATTTTTTTTGTTTTTATTAATTATGACGCATGACATAGCTTAAAACACCCTGTTACGAGTGCAGTCCAAGTCTTGTGTTACAAGGGCGCCGCGGAATGGAGCGGCGACATCTTTATCAGAGCCCCCTAACGCAAAAATGTGTTTCTTACTATTGCAAATTAAACTAAATCTAAATCCATTCTGCGGCGCCCTTGTATCACAAGGCTCGAACTACACCTGTAACAGGGAGTTTTAATCTATGTCATGCATCATAATTAACAAAAAAAAAGTTCAAATGATACATTTTTTTTTTTTCATGAATAATTAGTAGTCATTGGATACATAAAGTGGGCTGTCTTTGTAAGACGACAAAAATGCCACGGTGTATATTACGGGAAAACCCATAAGAAGGCTATAATATGATCTTAAACTTACATTTGAAGTTTGAATGTATAGAAGAACTTGTTTTTCAACTACAATGATAAGATCGTTCTTGAGATAAATTCATCCCAACTACGGACCCTTCATTTGGCGTAGTCCAGCACGCACTTGGCCGGTTTTTATACCATGCACACGCACATAAGTGAGTCACAATCCTCACCCTATATCGTATTCACGAAAAATTGTAAAAAAAAAACACAAAATGAGCATGTTTTATTGCCTCTGCTTCTCCTTACATACAAATACATATCGATATTTTACGTTTCGCCACCCCTCCCTGTATAAAGCTCCAACTGAGTAGATAATGCTACAAATAGACACTTTGATACAGATAGACATTATTAATTTCAAAAATATTTAAGACTCCTCTAGTCAGTAGTCTATTTCATAGCCAACATTTATATCAACAAGCACAAGATCATTTTAGTAAATAGGAGAATTAAAATGCTTATGTAACTACCTATATGCAATATTTAACACAACCAACTATTTACACTAGGTACTAAATTAAATGACAAAGTAAATACATGGTTAGCTATATACATACCTACATATTTACAAAATGTTTATGTTTATTACACAAGCTCATTATTTATGTAGGACAAACAATAATATCTTATCTACTACCTATTGGGATGAATATGAACTCTGGTCCTTTTAATAATAAGAAAAGACAGGTTAAATATTAAAATATGAAATAGGATATTTAAGAATATTTTCCCAAAAGAAGAAAAAAATGGTTCACCAACTCTAGGCCCCGACGAGATTCGAACTCGTGATCTCCTGTTTACTAGACAGGCGCTTTAACCAACTAAGCCACGGCGCCTTACGGTCGTATGACGAAATTTTGGCTTATATTGTACTGCTCTCAAGAGAGTATTATATTGGCTGATAAAGGTGAATGTACAATGAGCGCCTGAATAAACAATTTGTTATTGTGTTTGAGATATCAGTAGCCGAGTACACTGCTATTATCGATAAAGTGCGATAATAAATAATTAATGAATTTATTATATAATGGTTCTGGCAGGAATACCTACTCATTAGTCTTGCTTGATTTATGTTGCTTTTGCAACTAAGTATTAGACGAGCACACCTTATTTTTAAGGCCTACTCAACTAGGGCAGGGGAACTTGTAGGTAGGCACTAAAGTACTTACTTGAATGGTTTCATACACCATGATGCGAGATGATGTGTTTGTCATATCCTACCTACCTACCAATATAGTTTCACAATAAGCTTTGGTGTTCTTTCAGTAGCCTGCTTCAGCCACAAGTAACTATATAGGTATACTATATTTATTGAGGGAACTACTATTTTAACTTCTGGATAATATTTACTGAAGTAGAAGCTTATAGTCTTAAAATATTAATAATAATAAGTACAAGTTTATAAGAGAGGGAGGGAAAAGAATCATAGGCTATTAAAAAATACGTCCGTATACATAGAATCCATACTAATATTATAAATGTGAAAGTAACCCTGTCTGACTGTCTGTTACGTGTTCACACTTAAACCGTTGATCGTGATGAAATTTGGCAGAGATATAGCCTGGGGTATGGAGAAGGACATAGCCTACTTTTTTTACGCGATAACCGACATCCACGCGTGCGGAGCCGCGGGCAAAAGCTAGTTGAATATAATTAAGAGTGTCTACTCTAGAGTCTAGATTACGGGGACTAGAGACAACTGCTGTAGCACCTAGGTGCACACGAATACATATCAAGCTATAATTTTCCAGTATAAGCTGACCTCTCATTGTACGGAAATCCTATACAATGCAAGATCATCAGCTTAAACTGGAAATTTATAACTTGATGTGTAGCCGTGTGTACCTACTATACCTACAGACAAATGCTTTAAGCCTTACATTTTTAACCGACTTCATAAAAGGAGGAGGTTACCTATATGTTCGTCCATATGTATTTTTTTATGTATTTTCGTCGATGTTTTCGTCAATTTTGGTGCGATTTTGAAAATATTTTTTTTTCATTTGATTGATGAAATTTGCGCGGTAGTCTAAATTTAACTTTGCTTGGTTCGTTTTTGAGTTAACTTCAATAAGATGTAAATTGATAATGTATCTTAGTTATTAATATCTTCTAAATTGTTTTCTATTATTGCACCTACTGTGTATTGTCTCTGTATCACCCTAAGGTAGACTGGTAGAAAATGCCCAATGCATTAAGTCCGCCTTTGTACAGTTTTTTACTTGGGCATAAAGTTTTAATAAATAAAATAATGTAATAAGTAATACTTCCAGTCAGTGATGTTTACATGGCACCGTACCAAAAAGTAAAAAATAAAAAAGTTTTCATCGAAACCTGATAAAAGTATATCGCACATCGGCAAGAAGAATGACACAACACAATAAATGTAGTTTTTGGGAAACCTCTTTCTTTTTTTTTTAATACCTAAATGTCCATTTAATTTTTTATGAGAGAACATATCGGAGAACTTAAGATAATAATATATTTAAGAAGACTATTTAATGCTCTATTATATTTTTTATGGAAATTAAAAACTAAAGATATTTTTGATCCGTAAACTTCGTATTTTTATGCGTTGTGACACTCTTCTTGCCGATGTGCGAATTATGATAATTTTATTGGTGTTAATGATAATATCATCAAAATCTTCAGATATTATCTGAAGATTTTTATATTGTTGACTTGTGAGTGTGATCCACTATCGCATGTCATAATACAAGTTTTTATGTAATATTCAATGGCAAAAGATGCTTTATTTCGGTCTAACACGTGTAGCAGCCGTGGCCGAGCGGTTAAGGCGTCTGACTAGAAATCAGATTCCCTCTGGGAGCGTAGGTTCGAATCCTACCGGCTGCGGACACTTTTTGCGTTTTATATATTTATTTATGACTTTAATTGCCACTTTATCACGATTATTGGAGTAATTTATATTTTATCAGCCATCGTTATTGCGATTGTAAACGAAACGATCGTTTTATTGCACGCACTGGCAATATTTTGTGCGGTATTTCATTATGTGGTTATCTGATGACTGCCGTGTTCTCATAATGCGACCGAAGCAACCCCTTGGTCGTTCCTGGGGTTTGTCAGTTTTTTAATTTTTTTTTTACGAAAAAATATTGTGCTGTACTTTTAATGACATAAAAAATGCGCGGGACACGGCTGACACTCCCTTTCGATTAATTAGCTATATTTTGTTTATCTATGGTCACCGAACCCATTGAAATGGCATTTTATGTGTTACGAGCATTACGGACATTCCCATGTAGGCTATAAATTTGTGGATGTTGAGCTGGGTAATAAATATGGGAACATATTCACATGGGTTACCATGTGAATATGTTGTTTATGGAGTTATTGAATTAGTTGTTTGTTTTTGGTCAATTTGTTCAACCCCATGAATGCGGCAGAATAATGGAATAAATAGGTCAATAACGCATATGACATTAAATAAAAATGTGACATTAAGAAAAAAAAAATCACAGATCTCATGCACCACATGACCTTCAAATAGTATTGGAAATGAACTACGGTAATAAATAAAAAGAATAAATAATAAAAAAAAAAAATTATTTAAAAAAAAATACAATGTATAAAAATGAGTAGGTACAGTACCTAATCAGTAAGGAGTCAGAAAGCAGACAAGTAGGGGATATTTATTTATATAAATATTTTTTAATAATATTAGGGTCAGTTTTGGGGGTTGCCCCCCAAAACTGAAGAAAATTTTAAAAAATTGTTTAGCAAACTGTACCATGTGACATATCAAATAAAAGGGTTTACTATGAGGGTCTCAAATATATATATATATATATATATATATATTTAAAGTTATAAGTGAAAATAGGTGAAAATTTACCATTCCCCCCCCTTATATCCGAAACTACTGAAACTAAAATTTTGAAAAAAATACAAAAAAATTGTTCTATATATACAAATATATTACAGGTAAATATTATATTATAGATTACAGGAAAATCTATAAGAAGTCTATGGTCTTAAAATTACATGGTAAATCTCTCGATATTGTGCGTACAAACTTACATTTGCAGTTGGAATGTATGGGAGATCATGTTTACCAACTACAATGTTAAGTTTGTTCTTAGGATAAATTCTTTCCAAGTACGGAACCCTTCATTGTGCGTAGTCCGACACGCACTTGGCCGTTTTTTGTTCATTGTAAACCTCGTCAATACAAATATTTTGACACTTCAATTAAATTTAATGACTCAGAAATAACGGAAATATCGCACCATGTCGACCATGTCGCACTTTTCTTGAAAAAACGTGCCCCTACCAAAGCAATCGAAAAGACAATTCCAATTTTAAAAGCAACGATAAATAAAATAAGTAGTGATTTTTTTAAACAAATTAAAAAGTGTTCGTACAATTATTTGGAATTATGTACTATCACGGACATCCGAATTGGAAAACTTTCAAAACAAAATCCCGTGCTCAGTGTCCATATCTGTTTATCGCTCGTTTTGCGTCGACCAATAAAACAAAAATACATAGGAATATTTTGTTTAAATAAATTTCTCAGGCTCTGATACAATGATCACAGATGTCGGAACATCCTCTTTTGACCAATAGGAATTGAACAATAAAAGACGGTTGATGAGCTTATGTAAGCATTACTCTAGTGGCCGAGCGCTGCTAGCAGAAATACCTACTCCTTACGGTGGTCCGATTCGAATGTCCCCGATAGTACGTATTTACGTACCCATGCTAGTGACGGTAAAGCAAGCCGTTTCCCTCGTTTCCAGAGGCCCGATATCCAATCTTGCTTGAGAAAAACCCATCACTTTAAACTACTAAGACAGGGTTTAGCTACTGAGCTCAGCTTAATTGCACCAGCACGTGTTCCCAACCCTACCATATGGCAAAGACAACCACCACACGGCATAAGTAAGCCAGGATTTAACTTAAGATTAAAAGAGCGAGTCGGACTCGTACGCGAAGGGTTCCGTGCCAGTTACCACCGTACAATATTTAAGACTACACATTTCTTTAACTAGTTATGAGGGGGTCCTCATAACTAGTTAAAGAAATGTGTAGTTTTAAATATTGTACGGTGATAAGGTCACTGGTACTTTAATTTATTTTCTCTTAATTATTTGTTTTGTTTTAGCGCCCATAGTAGTACACACTCTGTACAAATTTCAAGTGTCTACCTATTGCGGTTTAAAAGATACAGCCCTGTGGCAGACGGACGGACGGACGGACAGCGGATCAGATATTAGTAGTAGGGGCCCGTTGGCAATCTTTGGGTACAGAACCCTTAAAAGGATTACCACAGCATAAGAAACTTTACCCGTAACTAGCTGTCTTGCAAGAGAACATAAATATTAATCGGCCAGCTTTTTTAGGGTTCCGTACCTCAAAAGGAAAAACGGAACCCTTAAAGGATCACCCGTGTCTTTGACTGTGTGTCCGTCTGTCACCGCCAATTTTCTCCGAATCTACTGGACCGATTAAGTTGAAATTTAGTTACTTGTGTGACCCATACACGGAAGTGTAACGTAAATAAATATTTTTTGACTAAGGGGGTAACTTTTGGGAGCCAAATTACATAATTAAAAAAAAAAAAAACTCGAACTCTACCGTGTGACATATCAAATAAAAGGGTGTCTTGTAAGGATTTCAAATATATATTTTTTATAATTTTAAATTAAGTACTTTTAAAGTTATTTAAGAAAATTGATGAAAATTGACAATTCCCCTTTATCTCCGAAACGAATGAACCAAAAAATAAAAACAATAATAATACAGAAAATTGTTCTTTACTTAAAGATTACAGGTAAACCTATAAGAAGTCTGTGGTCCTAATATAACATGGTAAATCTCTCAATATTGTGCGTACAAACTTACATTTGCAGTTGGAATGTATGGGAGAACTTATTTTTCAACTACAATAATAAATTATTAAGTTTGTTTTTGGATAAATTCGTCCCAACTACGGAACCCTTCATAGTATGTGGCCCGAGACTTCAAGCCGGTTTTTTCTGAATAATTTGCAATTTTAAAGGCTCATACAGACCAGTGCGATATCGCGGACGCAACGCGACACTAGTAGCACAATTTATTTGTCGCTGCCTGTCGTGCCTGCGATATCGCGCGAGTCTGTACGAGCCTTTAAGCTAAACATTTATGGGGTGAGAAAAAATCTGCGAAGTGTATTTATTCATGTTGGCACTATCCGTTCCTTACATGGAAAACAATACTTCAAGTGTAGATAACACTCATCATTTCAAGATGGCGGGATCTAATATTTTGTATGATATTATATAGCAGAATAAACTGGACGGGTTTCCACAAACCCGTGTATGGAAAGTTTTCCTGTAGTAGGTCCAGTGTGCAAATGGGCCCTTTATTTGTATAAAATATAAGGATAAAGTCTTTTTAATAGGCGAAAGTGACAGGGTAGCCCTCGAAATTCAGATGTTCTTACGATTTTTGCAATTTGCAACTCATTATCTGGGTATATGTTGAATTAAAGTATGATGCGCGACAGTAACAAATCTGTATAATTACATAATTATAATCATTAAAATCATCAATCTCTAAACAAAACTCTGTAATTTCATATTACCCTATTGAATGACTATTTCATGAAATCTTGACATTTGAGGATTATACTAAAGAAAGAAAGAAAGAAAGAACGAAAGAAAGAAAGAAAGAAAGAAAAAGTATTTATTGTGACTAGCACAGGAAGATCACAAACTAAACACACAATAAAATTTTCCGTAATAATTTAAGTTCAAGGAGTTCAACTTTGTTATGTAAATAAATATCAATAAGCAATTACTATTAGACTAGAATTATGTAAAAATTATAAAAAAAAATAATTATATACTTACTTAATAAGAAAATAAAAAATAAAAACAGAGTCCTGTACGAGGCCAAAAGGCTCCTATCTCAGCATGATGCTGCGACATTTAAAGGAGTTGTATTACCTGATTCTAATGATTATAATTCTGTAAATACATATTTGTTGCGGTCGCGAATCATACTTTAATCAACATACACCCAGACAATGAGCTGCAAATTGCAAAAATCGTAAGAAATTTAAATTTCGCGGGCTACCTTAGCCCTTGCGTTATTTTTATGGTGTGGCTCAAGGGACATACAAAATCGATATAGGTACTCAAACAATATATAAGGTGTATCTATTCATACACGAAATATTTTAAGATGACCCGTTATAGGTGGTAAGAAAGCTACAGCAGCGAATTTTTTTTTAAATCTAATAGTTTTATATTTTTACATAATTATTATAATGTTAAAATTGCTCGAGACATTTTGCAAAGGAATTGCATTTTCCAAAATTTTACTTATTCAATGTATGACCCGCCCAGACGCGGCGACGGTGGCGGCACGAGCGCGGTGAATTTTGATAATTAATCATCATATGAAGTAATTTTAAATTCTTTTATTTTTTAAATAATATACACATAGCTAAAAAAAAATCGTTTCCATGGCTTCTTTACTACCTATAGGGGTATCTCTTAAAATATTTCGTGTTTGAATATATACACCCTATATATATCGATATATGTACTTTTAGAAGAAAAGTTCGTAACCACTATATAAGTCAGACTAAATAACTCTCAATTAGTAGTCTAGTCATAGTAATTAATATTAGGTGGTATTTGTTAAAATATCTATTAGTTTATTTTATTTGTATATGTGTATTATATTATCAATAAAAGTACCTATATAAATTCTCGTAATCAAAAAGTTAGTATTTTAGACATTGTTTTTGTACCCTATCACTATGTTTTTATATTTAACCAAAAGGTTGACTGGTAGAGAATCCATTGTGGCATTAAGTCCGCCTATGTACCACTATTGTACATGAAGTTTAAATAAATATAAAAATACCTATTCCAGTGGCCAATGACCAATATTTTTATTTCGTAGGCTCCATAATTGTCATTACTAGGAAGTACCCAAACCAAGCATTGCAAAGTTTGCAAACCGTTTGTGTTTCTCGATAAAATTGGGGGACGAAATGAGCGAGCGCAGCGAGGGATTTAAAGTACACTCGTCACTCGAGTTTAAAATAGTGTTGCTCCCGAGATGGACACTACTTTTTTATCACCCTCTATGAGATAATAAGTGCAACTTATGATTAGGAATAGTACGTTTATAGAATCCATTTCATTCGATTAAATTTTTCCATAAACTTTTATTTTTTATTTGGCACGCGCGCGGTTTTCTTTATCAATAAAATAATCATACAGATTGTTACTTGTTCATACTATGTTCATAATTGATTTCTTTGGTGATTGAAACTTTTAGTAACAATATCCACATTTTTGTGTAGTTGAAATGTTGAATCCCTAGGGATTAAAGAGATATTTTAGTCCCTGTTTACGAAGAATACACACAAATAACCATCATACAATAGTAACATCGTCCATTTTGTGCATGACTCACACACAATATTTATAGTAACAGCCAGCACTTTCTCCAGATAATAAGAAATTGCCAATAAAGAGGTCGTATTGCTAAATATTTCACTGCTTCATACAGAATGAGTCCATTACTCGTCTGACGTCGCACATTTTATCGCGATAAGCGCTTACGACTCTCAATAGTCGATTGTTGTTAAGAAAATGGGGAAATATTGAGGCTCTCAAATTGCTGAGACAGGGCGGGAGTTGGGGGTTGATACTAAATTAGAATATGATTTGAATAAATATGAAATTGGTGAACGCTCTGCATATTTAAATGAAGAAGTAGGGACAAGGTAAGGGTACAGTGGCCAGCACATCAAGCTACACGAACCTGTCAAATTTCTCCAAACGATTTTAAACTTTAAAATGTTGTTGGTTAAGTTCAAAATCGAACGAGAAAATCGGATAGTTTGTGGTAACTTGACGTGATGTGCTGGCCATCGTACTGATAAATAAAATAAAAAATATTTGCAATGGCCAGAAAAGTAGACCCCTAGAACTAGAACTGAAAAATTGTTTTTTTTTTTAATTTTCCCGCGTCATCATCACCATTGAATTATTTGAAGTAGGTAATGATTTTAAACAGTATTCAGCCTGAGTTCAGAAGACACGTAGAAATTCTGATACTTACATCTGTTTTCTTATAACTGCCCTACAGCTGAAGAGTTTGTTTGTTTGAACGCGCTAATCTCTGGAACTACCATCGAATTGTTTTTTTTTTGCCTGTGTTAGCCCAATTCTTGAGGAAGTTTATAAGCTATTTAACGTCACGCTACGACCCTTAGGAGCCGAGCAAAAAGATAAAAAGTCAGAAAGAACGCTAAGCGGAAACGAAGTAATAGCGCGGGCGATACGATTCGGGTAAAACCGCGGGGCACAGCTATTAGGGGTCCCTGAAACAATCAATTGCAATTGTAGTGATATTGTCAATCAATGTGCGCATCAATGTGTAACAAATACGTAAAAATTGACAATTGCAATTGATCGTTTCGTACCTCTGCAAAATCCAGCCCTGTACTTTTGCGGTCGTAATGAAGTTCAAGTTATGTGTCCTTAACATGGGGGAGTAATTACTGATGGGTCTCTTTGTGTTCAGATAACAGTGTTGGGGTCTGAACGTAATCCTGGCTGGCTGATAACGTGGCGGTCGAAACAACAGCGATTGGGAATTACAAGATAGTGTGGTATGTATGGTATGGGCCTAAGTTATGTTCACCTTGTGTTAGATAATGGTTGAGGTATGTAATGTGTGTGTAGTTTTGTGTTAGTAATTAATTAATAAGATATACGGAAAAGGAAACGCCGAAAGAGGACGCCCTAGGAGGACATATAGTGATCTAATTGGTGATGTTCTTCAGAAAGGTCAGTAGTGCTATTCTGTAAAAAATCTCACCGTGAAAACACAGGTGAAGTGAGCTGTCATTCCATTGATGCTAGGGATTGACAATGTGTATTGATGCTCACTTCACCTGAGTTTTCACGGTGAGATTTTTACAGAATACATCGACTGGTGCATACTCGCAACCGGCGTGCGTGTATGATCAGGGCCTCAAGTCTGCTATTACAATAGTGTCAGAATGATCCCTTCATTGTGAGTTTTTGACAGATTTGCCATACAAACACTGTCAAATACTCACAATGGCGAGACCATTCTGACACTATTGTAATAGCAGACTTGAGGCCCTGATGTATGAACGTAAACAAAACGACGGCTCCTAAAAATAGGCGCGACACGCGACGCGACACATAGGCAACGCTCGTCGCGCGATACGCGGTGTACCTACCGCGCTTTGTGTCGCGCGCGTCGCGTGTCGCGCCTGTTTGTAGGAGCCTTCATTTGGTACTCAAAAGGGGGGATTACCTGGACAGTTTTCCGGGAGTTTTGAAAATGTATTGTTTTTATCTAAGGTTTTTATTGCTTATTTTGATTTCCGCCCGCGCCGCCATATTGGTAAAATGGCGCCCAAAACGAAATGTTTTTTGATAATAACTCCTTTCAGAGTCATTTAAAATGGCGGCGAAGATACGAGATGGCAAAGTGAATATTCAGATGGGCCACGCGGCCGCGTCAAAAATCAATGAAATGACCAATTATCAAAATTCCCGTCAAATTTTCCAAGTAAAACTACCAAATGTCTGGACTATTACTTAATTAGCCAAAAATGTGTGATACATTGCAGAAATGGAAGAAGAAACAATCTTTAGTTCTCAGCATTCATTCTCAAACCGGAGAATAACGAAGCATTTTGGCGATTTCATTATTATAATAATGGGTAACTAAAGTTAACATGTGAAACTTTTGGAAACTTCAACAATCAAATTATTTAAAAACTAGTGGCTGCCTGCGGCTTTGCCCGCGTGGGCTAAAGTTACTCCTAATAAGATCAAACATCAGCTATCTACTAGTGACAGTCCCGTCAAAATTTGTCTAGCCGTTTCGGAGATTAGCCGGAACAAACAGACAGACAATTTTTTTTATATATATATTTTTTTTAACCACTGTTTAAACTTTCTTAATATGCATTTAGTAAAAATCCGTTATTTTGACATTACAAACAGACACTTAAATTGGATTATTTGTATAGACTATTTGTATATAAATTGTTGAACCCAGCAATATAAAAAAGTCATTTCACGAGTTAAAAAGCCAAACGAGGGTGCATTCAACACAATATCAGTGAGTGCATGAGTCTGCTGGTGAAAATCAGTGAAACCCCATGTCCCATGGGATGGGATCTTACAATCACCCCACCGCAGCTGATGCAGGGAGCAATCACAACTAGCGATCTTTAATTAAAATCGGAGACTATATTAAAATAATGTGAGTGCTGTTTGGATGTCTATGAAACTTTTGTTTATTGAGATGAGTTGGTACCGCAGAAGATACGCAGATAAGATTTAATTGCTCAATCAAAATGGAGATTTTAATTGTTTTTTGTTAATTTAAAGGAAGGTTGTTTATAAGTTTTCTCGGCGGCATAAATACTGTGATAGAAAACCAGAGTAGGTAGTTTTCGTATACCTACAAAATTAATACTAGGGCATGTATTTCATTGACCTTTTTTGAGGTCCGATGAAATACATGCCCAAATTATTCACATTTTGCTTTCCTAAAAATATTATCGAACACTAATTAATCTTTTTCTGATAAACTCTTCCTATTTTTGGGTACCTACTCAAATGACTAAATACTAAGTAACTGCGAGTAACTTGGATGTTAGTACCTGCACAGCTACCCTGAGACACAGTATAATAAAGTAACAGTATTACGTCCGAAACGACGCGCTTCGAAATATCAGTGTAAGTATACAAGTATGCAACAGTCTCGAATGCCCGGCAGTTACGCACGGATGCGGAAGATTTATAATCTACCGAACGGACGGGACGTAGGTAATTAGTTCAAGGGTGACCCTGTCTGTTTTTAGTATAAATAAGTAAAAGTATTACGTCTTGGCAGTGATCGCGAGACGTAATACTGTTACTTATTTATACTGTGCCTAAGAGGTATCGGTCTGACAGGCTTCAGTGGGTCGCCGTCACTACGTGCGGCCTGTCCAGCGACCACACATTCTAGAAAGACGCTTCCTTTCAATTGCTGGAGATTGATGAGCGCTCTCCAACACCCCGCTGCTGTTCTAATGTGGATGGAGTGAGAGGTACGCTCTCTCTCCCTCTCCACCGCCTCCTTTGCTATGAGGAGATGTTTTCGTTACAGACCATGAACAAAACAGCGGAAATCAAGAGATAACAGAACAAGAGAGGTCTGAGAAAAGACCAGTATGGTAAAAAGAAGCTCATTTATAAAAAAAGTGTGCATCATTAGAAGCCCAAAAAGATTTAGAGGGTCATTAATTTAAAAAAGCGTAGCATTAGAAGGTCTATAAGTTTTTAGAGGATCAATTAAATATTTCCCAAATACTAGTGCAGGATACAGTCTGAAAATTTGCTTTTCACATGCCGACATGAAACTGTGAAGAGTTTGAGTTGAATGCTCATATGAGTACATAAGGGTGACCTATATTTTCTTGGTTGAACAACATTTCGCCCACATGGTAAGTACGAGTAGATGACATGTTTACATACGTTATTCAGTCTACAAAGAAAACCAATTCGTGTGTTTGATATCCATTACCTACCCTATCAAATTCTCGACAAAAAGAATATTTCTATGACAGAATCTTCATGTAGGTACTCGTACCTATTTGTGCTTATAAATCTTCAAAATGTTCTAGCACGTTCTTTACGACTGAAATAACAGAAGTAATTAGTTGTTTTACTCCAGTAATATATTCTGCAGGCGCCTAATTTTGGAGAAAAACGCGACAATCACCCCGCTGTCTTCCAAACGCAGGTAGTCTGGAATTTCTCATTTTGGAACTGTGAAAAAAATGTTTGCGTGTTTGCATGAGCACTGGCGTAATTGAAACAGCTCGGCTTAAAAAATTTCACGTTCATTTAATTTGTTTCTGTAATTTTTTTGGAATATTCCCATCCGCCCCCACATTGCTCCCGGGTGGCAATCGGGAATAAAATTCCCAGTTGCCACCAGGTAGCGACTGGGAAGTTATTGCTCCTACTTCAAATCGCTGTACACTGCGGCGTGGATCAACAACCCGTTGGCAAATGGGAATTTTATTCCCGATTGCCACCTGGGGGCAATCCATGTGCGGGCGACTGGGAATATTCCATTTTCAATCATTAAGATCAATAAACGACGACTAATAATAAAGAGTAATCACATTATTTATCAAAACAAAAAAAAACTGCAGATATCTACAGAAAGGAACTTATAAAAATTAACTAACAAACCATAGTTCCATCAAGTCCGTTAAAAATAATGCAGGTAAAAAATGATGTCCTTTCTAGTTCAAATTATTACATGACTCACACTTTATCAAATTAAGTACGTACTTAATTCATATTTAAATATTTGCCAAGTTGAACGAAGTGCGGAAAAAAAAAACAATAAGGAAAGCGGGGGAGAACGGAATACTGTAATATTTACCTACTTGACATTAAGGTGCGGTACACGCGAGCAGTTTCTTAAAACTCTAACTAAGCCAAGCCTCAACGTTCTAAGCAACATAATGTACTAATGCTGTCAGTTTTCAGAAGTTTGGTGACGACAACATATTTTAACTTTTTGAATTAGGGACTGTAACTGTGCAAGTCTGCAAATTCTGTATAGTGCACTAGTGTACTAACTGACAGTTTGCACGTGTGGGCAGAACGATAAGAAATTGACATTTGTGTGTCTTGAGTTGTGTATTTCAAATATTCAGTTACAGTAACCCAAACCTGCTCGCTTGCCCCAAGCCTTAGTGAAGGAATTTTGAAGGAGGGAGAGTAAAAGCGGAATTATTTAATCTGTCCACAGAAACGGTGATTGATGACTATCATCACATTCATTTACATGACGCGAAAAAACGCTTTAAGGATGATCATTAGCGTTGTTTGTGTAATCAAGAGTTTGTACCAGTCTCCGAGTAATGATAGTGATTTATTCATGAACTTTTCGCTAGTACTGAACATTGCTGAATAAATAGGTTTTGATTTACATAATAAAAGCTTAAATTATGATTTTTACTATCGATATTTATTATAATAGTTGCCTTTTGACAGTTACTTGCATTTAGTATTTATTTTTATTAGTTATAAAGTTGGAATAACAAATTCAAATTGGTAAACATAACTTGTGTCTTGTATTTATTAACACAAATTATAAAACGACATGTTCTTCATTAATAATGGTTATTAAATGTTCAGTTATGAATATTATTAAGCAGCGGGCAACACTATTAACCGCGCATACATACCGTTATATTTATTAAGCGCATTAATTGCCTCGTAAAACAAAAAGGAAACACTTGCAAATGACGTTCATAATTCCGAACATGACATTTGTTCCACAATGTATCGATTTCATTAAAATTCTGACGTCATTATCATCATTATGATTAGTTGCTGTATTACACATGTCGATATAATTCAACTCATTATAGGTACTATCACGGCATTAATGCTCGCAGCGTAAGCTCGGTGCTCAGTGAGTGACTGACCCGTCGCGACTGTCAGTCGTGATTGATCGCGTGTAGTAAAATCGCTCCTGTCAGGTGTGAGCGGGACGCGCAATCAATCATTCTCATTTTTAATCAATTTACTTGCTCATCTATGAAATTGTGAGATTTATTCATGAATATTGCCTGGTGTTGATGTGTCGTGAGGTTCGTTAGCGAGATTAAAAGTGTTTGTAATGAGTTTGATGATGGGGACCGATTTAATTAATTGATGTTTCAGTCTTCGCGAGGAATTAATATTATAATATTTTGGTTTTCAACAAGGTTTTTTACAGAAACTAATTATTTTGGTACAAATAAGTCGTAACTCTCCGTACGTCCGTACTCTCTGTAAGTGGCCCAACTAAATGCCAACAAAAAATGCTACTAGGGAAGTAAGAACATGTTTAGAGGTATGAGGAACAGGGTGTAAAATTCACTCATCCTCTATTGAAAAGGGAGGATCTCCAACCAGACGGGTGTCGTGTCTGGTAGCAACTGCCCGACGGTTGCTGTCGGGATGTTGTATAATTGTATATCCTAGTCGCGCGGTAAACTCTGATTGCGCGATGCAGGATCTGTGACGTCAGGCCTTTGATGCATAGTTCGCATGTGGCGTTGTAGATGCTGCCACACATGAATGATTGCTTTCTATTGATTATTTTTGATACTCGTTTAATTTGCTTCTTGTGTCGATTCGAGCTAATTTAAGGAAGGAATGGACATAATTTTTTATTCTCGATTTACATTGATAATATTCGAATAATTTTGATATCAAACTCGCTTCATTGACTATACGTGGAAAAATCGATGTTACTTATTCACACATCGTTTCCCAAAATCTATCCGACCCGTTAGTCAAAACAGAACACGATCGCATTACGATTCAAAAAACACTGCAGCGTCCAATGTGGCGAAAAACATTCCATGCTTGCGGTTTCGTAACCCGACCCCCACCGTGCCGCGTGTTACCGGTCACATTCTCCCCTGTTTACTCGCGAAGAGGTGACACTTCATTTCCCTTTCATCGGGCACGGGTTGTACCCTGCATCCCTTCTCTTTTACATAATGAATTCCCAACGGCCTATAAGTCTCCGAAATATCGTTAAGATTATGAATAGGTAGGCTCCGGTTATCCGACGCCGTCTCCGGAAAATCAATTTGATTGTTTTCAAATTCTGATCTCTTAATTTTCGAGATTTAACGCAGATTATGTTTTTGCTTAGTGAGCACTTCAAGTTCTGAATTCGCAACTTCGGAATTTGTTTGATGGAGAAGTTTGAGATTGCTTCAAAAGACGTGTCTTTTGATTGACCTATTGATACTAACGATGAAACACTGTTTTTCCAAAAAAGAAAAAGAGAACTTATATAAAGAAACATTGTAGTTTGTTGACATATAATAATAATAGAGAAGATCACAGATCACGGATCATAGATCATACAATATAATTATAACAACAAACTCGATATGACACTTGTTGATAAAGAAAACAAGCATACATACATAATAGATATAGCATTCCCAAACACCGAAAAATATACAGAAATCTATCACCGAAAAAATCTGAAAATACATAGAACTTCAAGAAGAAATGACCAAGGTCCGGGTAATGAACAGAGTAACCATAGACCCAATAGCGGTATCAACAACTGGTATCATCCCGAAAAAACTATTTATCAGTATAAATACAATAAATCTTTCCAAATGTACATATTATCTTACACTACAGTAAGCAGCTATATTAAACACATGTCGCATAGTACGGAAATTCCTACAGTTAGATTTAGATTTAGACAATAATTTCAATGCAGAACAAAACAATCTATCTACTCAAACTTAAAATCTCACCTTGGTTTACAGTTGGAGATTTTAATAGAATACCAGGTTCTAGGAACCTGAGAAAATAATTTCATAAACAATAATATTAGAGAAAAGTATGGAAGAAAAATACATGTTGCACCGATCCCTAATTGAGACGAGCAGAGGAATGATACAACTGTAGTTTGTGGTCAAAGTTCTCCAATTCATATCGTAACCAAAAATCACATGAACAACATTTCAAAACTTGCCCAAAAACGAAGCCAATCACAAAAACGAAAAAAATACAAAAATACATTTCAAAACAGCACATAGACGTAGGTAATATTTCGGTTTTAATATTTCCGGATTGGCGTTCTTACTGGAAGGAATACTTTTTCTCCATTTTGTGACGGGAGAGCTGGTCGGTTGTCGACACGTTCGTTTTGGTCCATCGGGTTGTCATGGCGGCATGAAACTTGGCCAAGATTGGGTCCATCTCTTAGCGGTTCATTAGGGTAAACTGTCCGAGGATGTCTGTTTGGTAATATGTATTTGTTTTTGGTGGAGTTGATAGGTTTGGGGAGTTTGTTTTTTGTTTGTGTGACGTTAATTTGTATTAACGGTAGAGCTATATTTCAATACCTAGTGATTATAAATAATGACAGCGTTAATTTCTAATAAGAAAGTATTTAATAAATATACAAATGGTCACAGTGAAGGTTTTTATTTTTAATCTATTTTGTTTTATTTATTTATTTACTGATTGATATCTAACTTATATTTACAGTTTGCACCACAAATACTTACAAGTTATCTTATCAGTCAATACTAGTGTTATATATACAATCATAAAATTAGGTTAAATTATATAAAACTAGACAAAATTAGGTGAAATTGAACAAAATTAGTCAAATTTAGATAAAATAAAACTAAATTAGAATAAAATTATTAATAACAAGATACAATTTGTCAAAACGCTAAAATCGAATGCCGCGATTGTGTATATGAGCTACCTTAAGAGCCATTTTACGTTTTCGCGCGAATATCTAAGATTTTAGTCGCCTAATTTACCATCTTAGTTAATTCTCTGGTATTGGTGAATATATGTAAATAATAGATGATTCTTTCGTATTGACACTTCATGTAACACATTTACAAAAACTTATTTGTGTACTTTGTAGTTATTAATCTCCCAGAACTAGTTTACTGAAAAATCAGCGCAGAGGCAATTTCAGACTCCTATTTCTATAATTAATATTTATAAATTTGACTGAAAAAAATACACAAAGCATCAGACATATAGTTTTGTCGACAAATGACGTACTAGAATTTCGATTATTAATAACATTAATAGGTAAAAAAAAATAAAGACTTAGGACAATTTTTACGATTTATTCGCAATTATATTGCGATTTTTTTGTTTGAATAAAGCGTAATTACATTTTAAAAATCATCTCAAAATGAACTATGTTCTTTAACAAATCGAATTCTCAAGTTTGATTAAAATCCCTTCATTTAATTAGCCACAATATCCTTTTTTTAAACACTCTAAAAAAGAATAAATTGCGATGCACAAGTGGGCACCGTTTAGTACAGCGCGAGCGCCCATCGAGGAAGGACCTGTGCTACTTTTTCCCGCATCTCAATTGTCGAGTGCTCATATCGTAACCGTGATATTATACTACGACCACAACATTTTGATGCTTCCCAAATTTACTCGTTTTTACGAAGATTATTGCCGGAAATTATAGACCCTAGAAAAGCAAGATCAATGCCTTTACGACAAATATTTATTTAACGTAAGTGATAGTCATTATTACTTGACATTATTGTCAAATAATAATGACCAACACTTATATTTTGTACGATGTGATTGTTTTCCTGTTCATTTTTATTATATACTTTCAAAACATATATTTGTATTTTTTTATTAGTCTAGAAAGCTTTAGTAGACTGAATAAATAAAATAACTTTTTTAATAAATCTCTAAATACCGCATTATTATTATAATGGCTCAAGATTATTTAGTCCGTCTCGACACTCGCGTTACACTGCTTAAATTGTGTATGTGTGGATAGTTACGCTCACATACACAGCGCTGCCGTCTTTTACCTAAACTCGAGCGTTAAAATTTTGTGAAATGGCTCTTAACTAACGCTATTCTCGGTAATTGCTAGTAATTATTGGCTGCAAGAAACATCAAGATCTTCAAATAAGTATCTTGTGAACAAACCTTTAGATATCTCCAATAAATCTACCCAAAAAGCCCCCTTAGAAATCAATCTTCAAATATCTAAAACAATAAGTCACGCCCAAAGATAACCATAAAATAAACCAACCTTTTCACCGATTCACGCAGGCCATATCGATTTGTCTACGGTAAAATAAAACCCATGATATGTCATGTCTTAAACCTTCACAATTTCCCCTGGATGAGTTCCCGCGATCCTTCAAAGGTTTCTTTAAGCCGTCACTTCATTTTCTTCAGCCCTTATGCGACATGTGTTGCCATGCTCAAATAATATAAGTACTTACGTACCTACACGTAGGTAGGTACAGTTCGCGAAAGAAGTGACACTCCACACGTAAGTAAATTGAGGCCAAGAGGCCTCAATTTACTTACGTGTGGAAAAATCACTCGCAATTTATACAAATAAATAAAATTGAGTTTGTACTGTCAAAATAACAGCTTTTAACTAAATGCATGAAAGTATATAACACGGTACATAAAACAAAAAACAAAAAAAAAAATTGTGTCTCTGCGGGTCTGTTTGCTAACTTATCTAAGCTAATCTCCGAGACGGCTGGACCGCTTTTGACGGGACTTGAAAGCTGATGTTTTAAGGAGTAACATAGGCTACTTTTATTTTAGAAAAAAGCCACGCGGGCGAAGCCGCGGGTAGCAGCTAGTAATAATATATAATTTTCATCTGACAATGAATAGCTTCGCTTCTTGTAATAAAACCAGCTTGTCCTAAAATGAAAAAAATCAAAAACATGTACTCGTCTACCACATTTGGCCCGCAACGTGGACTACGTACCGCCCACTCTTCGTAATGTCCTTTCTTTGGTATTGCTCGTCCAATCGTTGAGCTCCTTCAGTTATGAGTTGAGCTGCACGATTACTGACAAATGCGTACACTGACTGGACGGGTCCACTTAATCTGTGTGGTTCTTTCCTCAAAAGACAATTTCAGACACCAATCTACATGGTCACGAGATTTGAAAAAAAAAAAAACAGAAACAGGTTCTGTGATTTTTTTTCGGAACTGTTAGAGCACTTTCTTGGCCGACTGTACATGATTGTGGATATGAAAATTGCGAGAGATAACATTACAGGTAGGGCAAGGGATTTATTCGACGTATGTGTTTAATGTTCGATGATATTGGAACACATTTCCTGTAACGATTTTTGGTAGAGAATTTCGATTTTGAATAGCTAGCTACCTATAAATGATTTGGGGAGAGGTTCCCAGATAAAATTGCGACTCTCTACAGAATCAAAACTTTAAAAACGATGTATTTGTAGGTATATGGTGACCTAGGTATGGAAAACTAATTAGGTACTTATATCCTAACTCTAATACAAATAAACACTGAATAAAGTTATGCTAGGTATATGAAAATGTCAAAAAAATTATGGTTATACTGAAGTTATTTCTAGGATAACTTTATTCCGTGTTTATTTGTAAGGCCCTTAACCTACAATCTAATTGCTTAGTAAATCAAGAAGTTTTTCTGTACTAATTTGGTGTCTTATCTTCTTTTCGCGTTTAGACTATCAAATGAGGTCTAGTTACTTAGCCAATGACTAAGTACTTAATATAAATCTCTCCTCCAGTAAAAGTATTTTTATTACAATTTCATGCCTATCATTTCCCTCAAGCGTTGGATCTCTGCCATCTTCGCACGACCTAACTTGCGTTTCAAGCTCATTCTTTATTCGTTTCCTTTAGATTTGGCAACGCAAGACTATCAAGGTGCTCACTCAACCGTTTTTGTGTAAACACAGCAAATATAATTAATCAACGTCGACTTTTCAGCCCTCCATCCACGCGCAATTACCTCATTTTCGGTAAAACAAACACCCACAGAAAATTAAAGGAAAATTAACGAAGTGGGGGCGCGAATTACTGTGAAATAATAATTAAATTCCGCGTTGGTTATCAGCAATACAACTTAAGTGTAGCGGATAACCATTTTATCTTTGCAGGTGGCGAAATACGGAACTAAGTTTCAATGTACTGAATCTGACATTTCGTTGACAGCTGCCTTAGCAAGCAGCGCCTCCGTGAACAGCAAAGATAAATTGGTTGTTCTGTAATACTGTAATCAGAGCTGAAAACTTTCCTTTTTGCTTAAAAGTTGTGTTATTAATTTTGCAGGAATTTTGTTCGCAAATGTAATTATTCGGTTCTAAATGGTGATTTGCGGCTTGGTGCTAAGTAAATTGTTTGCTGAAGCTGTGGTGAGACTGTTTTGCTTGTTTCGTGTTTTGTTAGCGTTGCCGCTGTAAGTTTATTTGTTCTCAAAGGATAGATTGAGTATATTTAACTTTGATGTTAACTTCTAAGGGGTTAACTGAAATGCATAATAATAACGGTGACTTGCTGATACATTAACGTTAGTACCTACCTACTTATAAGATTTGACGTGTGTGTGTACTGTAACGTTACATTTTTCCGGGAGGGGAAAAATTTAAGGTCAGAGATGAAACTACCACCTACCTATTATCAGAACTGGAGGAGTCCTAGCTTAAGAAGAAAATAAACAAGAGTAACAATTTAATAAAAAAAATACAATTTAGATGGTTTAATAGGCCCTAACGGATGGGTATTGGAGGGTCCTAACTGAAGGATAATAAGAGGCCAGGGAAACCGGGGAGAAGTTACGTTTTAGGTCCATCCTTAAGAGTGAGAGGTCCAGGGGTTTCTTGGAGGGAAACCTCGAGTCTGGCTTCCAAGTCGCCGACCTCGGAGGAGCAGGTCGTATCAAGAGGTCCGAGAGCCACCAGCCGTCGGAGTGTCAAGGCTTGAAGATATAATGATGTTTTCTGTAAAACGAAGGTAATATTATGCACTGGCTTGTGTCGTCTTGCGTCAGGTGATAGTACTGACGCCAGGGTTAGGCATCACCAGCTTAGCAACCCTCTGGAGACGTCAAGGATTGGAAAATTGCGTAGCTTCAATGTTATTCCAGCATAACTTGTAATCTTTAAAGAGGAGGGAACTTCCCTTATGTCGGAGAGGAGGGAACTGCCCTTCCACCGACCTATACTTAAATCACAAGACTTGCAGACACGAGCACCAAAAGTAGAATGAACCTCACCGCCCGGCTTCCTTCATCTTTTCGTAGATCCCTCCAGATTTCGTAGATCTTTTTCCAGTCTGATGATAGGTAGGTGGTAGTTTTATCTCTGACCTTTTTTTCCCCTCCCGGAAAAATGTAACGTTACAGTACACACGTCAAACGTCGTCACGTCAGGTCTGTTTACTATATCGTAGTAAACTTGTTCTTGCCAACCGGGGCTTGTATGAAAAGGTGCACGGACGTGAAAGAAGTAAAAAGCAAATAATATAATCAAATAAAAAGCCGACTGCAGAAACACATAACTGAAAAGAGAAAAGCAAGCATTATAATCTATAGAATTTTGGTATCGCAGGCAATACAAAACCAATAACCTGAAATATGGTGTAACTTTTGCCTGCGATACCAAAATTCTATAGATTATAATGTTTGTTTTTCACTTTTCAGATAAGTTTCTGCAGTCGGGTTTTTTTTGTTTTATTAAATAATTTGCTTCTTTTCAGCTTTTTCATTTTATTAATTAAGTATATGTATATACTTATATGTATTTGGAATTGTCTCATTACTAGCTTTTATTTGATACCAGTATTGTTGTAATTTTTTTTAAACATTACCCTTGTTCTAGGACAGCCGTATAAAAAAACCTTCTCCTACATTTTTTGTATTTACAGATACAATATATAAATATTATATAGCCTATGTCACTCCCAAATTATGACGCATCTAACGACACCTCATATGTTAAAATTTAGGCTACAAGCGTGCCAAAGAAAAAGACATACATACATACATACTCTCGAAAAACATAACCATCCTTCTGGGGCAGTCGGGTAAAAAGAGCATAGTAAAGATCGTTGCTTGAATCCCTCTGCAATTTCTGCATAACCCTCCTATAATAGAGTTAATTTATGCATGTATACCGCTGAATAGATAACCTCTACAGTGTTACAACATAAACCAGGCTTCACGCTTGCACTACTAATCACGTTGTACAATTTACTGTAGCCTGTGTAGCCACCATGTATTGTCTCCTAATTCTGAGCCCAACCTCCCTGACGTGTTCGTACGTAATCCTTGCACGTCGGTGTCTATGCAGCGTGTCGGTTAGACGTGATAAGAGGTAGCGGAAGACGGGGCTTATCACGTCGCTTGTAGGTCGCTCGATACTCGCTGCGTGACGGGAATTCGTAGTAACTAATGTCACTGTGGTTCCGCTGGTTGTGCGAGCGATAGTTACAGTTTTTTATGGATTACGCTACAGGGAAGTTTTTATACCGCATTTACATAAAAGTGTTCGTGATTCGCCTTGCCATTCAATGAATTGTTTGGCGAGATATTCGTGTGACTTTAAGGATCTACAAACAGGCGCGATACGCGACGCGACACAAAGAGACCGTTCGTCGCGCGGCGCGCGGTATCTTTGTGTGACGTCGCGTGTAGCCTTTAGGCTACATGAGTGACCGTCAACCACAGATATAGATAGACCTAGATAACGCAAGTATCACGATCTGTGTGAAAACCAAGCGTGCCATTTTTTGACTACCTACTATGACGTCACAAGCACTATAATAGTGATGGGAAAGATCGTATACTGTACGAATATTATTTATTTAGTAATTGTGTACATTAAAGAATTATTAAATAGATTGAATATTCGATTTTGTGACATAGTAACAAGACAGAGTAGTAGTAACTTACGATTTTTGTACGTACGCTGGGCACGCGGAGTAATTGCTCGTGCGTTATCTAGGTCTATCTATATCTGTGCCGTTAACACATTCACGTCTATTCATTTCTAATTTAGCTTGACGAAATGGACGACATTCTAGCGGCTTTTGTATTGCATTTGCAAAGTAGATATTATTATTTAGAGCTTGGCTGACTTTAGTCATTGGTACCGATTCCCTTGTTCACAAACTAAAATAAATTTAATTTGAGTGCATCTTTTTCTTTCTATTTCATTAAGAAAAGGACAAGATAAATTTTAGTTCAGTCCTGTCAAATTAATAAATTGACGTAATTTTAGTAGGCAAGTTTTTAATCACATCTAAACTTGTATGGCGTAGTGACAGGCGCTGATTAATTTGACAGGACTAACCTCAGTTTTGTTTTCTGTCCTTTTCTTAATGAAATAGAAAGAAAAAGATGCACTGAACTTAAATTTAGTTTAGTTTGTGAACAAGGGAATCGGCACCATTATCTGCCTATATTGCCTTTTCACAGCTATGTTGGGGTCAGCTTCCAGTCTAACCTGATGCTTTTGACCTCCACAACCCAGTCACTGGGTAACAGGATACCCAGTTCAGACTGGGTCAGACTTTAAGAGATCCACAAATGACATTTAATGTCAATGAAAGATCGCTTTTAGCGATAAGATCGCCCATTGTGTCACCCCTTGTAAAATTTTCTACATGTATAAATCTGTAATTTGTATGGTGTGCAATAAAGAGTCATTCTATCTATCTATCTAATGACAGACCAACTGCTTAACGTGCTTTCCGAGGCACGGAGGAGTCTTGTTATGTAAAGATCGTCACCCATCCACGGAACAACCGCGTCAAGCGTAGCTTAACCTGCTCGACCGAACCGTGCGGCTGTTATTACTTTGCCACAAGCAAGCTAGGCTGACTTTAGTAAAGCTCCAAAAACGTCATAACTATCGAGACGCGTATCACTGGTCAGTTTCCCTTACTCTTCAAGTATTCAGTTTATTTAATTTGCTTGTTTCGTTGATAAGTCAGTTTTGTAGAAATTTTCTGATTTATGTTGTTAAAAAAAATGTTGGTCCAGTCCATTTTGTTATACACGATATGTTTTTAACCAGTGCGCACATTTTTTTTGGTGGTTCAGTATCAGTAATAGAACACATTTTAATTATTAGTTCAATACTTTTTTTTTTGTCCACTTGAAATCAGCAAAATATGGATACAATCTATTCGTAATAATATCAATGGGCGAGCGCACAGCTGATAGGTACCAACTACTGCGTTCCGCTTCACTGACCCGGCGCATTGCGCGAGAAGTATCCATTAGTTTCAAAATAATCATCTTTCGTTAACGATTACTTAATTTTTTTGTACTAAGACATATTAAAATAAGAAATAGGTGTATAATAAAACACGTTTAAGTTTAATTTGTCAAAATTTGCGCACTGATAAAAAAAAAATCCTGTATTGCTTGATAGGCCGTTTGTTACAAAATGAACTAGAAAGCGAATGCGTAAACACTAGTTCGTCTCGCAATTCTTTTCCCTTTGACTCGAGTCCAAAACACTGCTCCCGACGCGAAACACGAGGCGAATGACGAACCATCGTTTACATATTCGTGCTCGTGCCTCGACTCGCCATTCACCTAGTAAAGGCTCGCGTAGACTGGCGCGATATCGCGGGTGCGACAGGCAGTGCGACGCTTGTCGCGCCCGCGATTTACTCACGCGAATGTGTAAATGCGGCTTTAAATGTTATTTTAGTCTTCTGTTCAATCTTAATTGAACTATCAACTACTGTTCTTCACTACCGTTTCACTGCTTTGTTCTACCTTTATTGTTCTTAATAAAAGTTTTGCCTTTTTTACAGCTGGGTGGGCAGAAACTACTGTACACCTCGAGCTACGATCCTTTAATACTCTTTGGGCTTGTTCCACGTTCATTTGAGTGGGTAGATCTGAATCCGACAGGCCAAGTACTTTGAGTTAATACTTGTTCAAATAAAACGTACGGTACGGTAGTTTTCCAAGAAAAAGAAGGAAAGTAAAATCTCTTACACGGAAAAATGTCTAGGACACAGTTCTTGTAATGGTCCTTCATTACAAGAACTGTGTCAGATAGTGATAAAACAGTTACCTGTTTCTGCAAACTAGCACAACTAATACTTAACTAGCGTGAGCCGGTAATACTTAACTAGTTAGTTCTTAAACTTTATTGTTCCATGTTGACTCACCGCTTGCGGATATCAGCTTGAATAGGTACTAGGTACTACTTACCTACGTTCAAGTTAAGCGCACATAAGTACATCCTGTGGACAGTGCATCCGTTATCAGCATGGATTAACTGTATTTTGTTCGTAGCTACCTACAAAGGTATTAAAACAGACCAAATGTAATGAAAAATGCTGTTATCGTTTTTTTTTTTACTTTTCTTATACTACAAACCTGATCCTGATTATTATTTTTGTTCATTATTATAATGTCGTATTAGAGGAGCTCGTGACTAAGTAATAACAGCCGCACGGGTCGATCCGTCAGGTTAAGCTACGCTTGCCGGGGTTGATCCGTGGATGGGTGCCCATCTTTACATACCGAGACTCCTCCGTGCCTCGGAAAGCACGTTAAGCCGTTGGTCCCGGCTGTCATTCGTGGATCTTTGACAGTCGTTACGGGTCGTCAGAAGCCCAAAGTCTGACAGCCAGTCTTACCAAGGGGTATCGTGTTATCCAGTTACGGGTTGTGGAGGTCAGATAGGCAGTCGCTCCATGTAAAATACTGGTATTCAGCTGCATCCGGTTAGACTGGAAGCCGACCCCAACATAGTTGGGATAAGGCAAGGCAGAATGAATATTATAATGTCGTAATAACAACTATCATTATATTATCAAAGTAGGCTCAAACAGGCGCGACACGCGAAACAAAGGCACCGCGTGTCGCGCGACGTGCGGTGCTTTTGTGTCGCGTCGCGTGTCGCACCTGTTTGTAGGAGCCTTTTACGGGGAAGCTCATGGCCCTCATCTCACTTGATGGTAAGTGATGATAAGGCCGAAGTTGGAAGCGAGCTTCACTCGGAATCCTCCACCACAGAAGAACTGGCTAAAAGTTGAGGTAAGACCCTCAAACTGCCGAAACACAACAAATGCTGTTAACATTGTTGTTACGGCGACAGACTTAGATAAGATAGTGGGAGCTAGCCAGGCGGAATTAGAACAAGCCCTACCACCAACCACACCGAACAGAAAATTTTGCCCGTACTGGTAATCCAACCTCGAGTCTATGGCCTCATATAGATGAGGCCATAGACTCGAGGTTGGATCACCAGTACGGGCAAAATTTTCCTTTATGACCATAGGGTCATAAAGTTAAAATACATTTTATTACACACAATTAGGTAGACGTAGGTGTGTTTCTAGATATTTGTATCGCCAAACCACACAATACTGATCAGATCCCAGCAATAAAATCAAAAACGCTACCCAATACCGAACAGATATTTGAGCATTTTTCAGTGCAAACGGGAACCTTCGCCGCCCAAGAGAGATTGTCTACAAATGTGCGTACAAAGGCAGAATTTTTATTAGAATTTCTTCTATTGTTCTGTCGTAACAAATATCTAGTAATGAGACCTGATTTTTCTTTTTAATGAGCCGTTAGGAAGCTGAGGGAATATGAACGGTTGATAAAGTAGGTCTAATTTATTATTGAGCTTTGATTGGTGGAGTACTTGTAATGATAATCTTTCTCTCTCTCTATGTTATTTTTATTGGAAAAAAAAAAATCAATAAGACTTGTTTTTGGCGCAAATTAAATATTTGAGATTTAAGTACAAAGTTAACTGAGAAAGCTAGTGAATTATATGTAACTAGATTATACACGGTGATTTTTAATTCAATGCTAACCTTCCAGGGCGTGAAAGTATATACTACGAGGCTAAGAACCACCCGCGTGGATGTCGGTTATCGCATAAAAAAGTAGTCTATGTCTTTCTCCATATCCTAGGCTATATCTCTGCCAAACATGGCGATCGGTTCAGCGGTTTAGGCGTGAAAACGTAACATACAGAAAGACAGACAGAGTTACTTTCATATTTATAATATTAGTATGGATAACGTGTAAGTACCAACTCTGAAATATCGAAAAAAAAATCTGCTGTTTCATACAAAAATGCAATATTTACCCGATGAAACAGATGTTTTTTTTTTTTGCTATTTTGTAGTTGGTCCCCTAGTGAAAGTTGTTTATAATCATCAGGTCCCAGTGAATTAAAAACACTTCACTGTGTATAAATCGAAGAATGGTAATTTGGTAGCTACCACCGATGTAATTATGCGTTCTCCTTTCTAATATCTGTTGTTCCAGTAAAATAGATAACATAGGTAATAACTTGCTAAGTAGGTAGCTCATTAAGTAATTAAGTTCAATCGTTAACTATATATAGTAACTTACACGCCATACCTACAGCATTGGCCCAGCGGGGTAATTGCGTAACACACTTACGGTAGCAATAGGTTTCATTTTTAACCGACTTTCCAAAAAGGAGGAGGTTCTCAATTCGGTTGTATATATATATTTTTTTTTTTATGTTTGTTACCTCAGATCACCGTCGTTTATGAACCGATTTGGAAAATTCTTTTTTTATTTGAAAGGATATACTTTCAGATTGGTCCCATTTTTTTCAAAATCCATTACTGATGATGGGATCTACGAGGAATTGAGGGAACTCCACAAATTTTATAGGCAAACATATAGCGATTTTTATATTTTCATCAACAACTCAAGCATTTCCATTCAGTAAGTTTCATTTGATGAAGTGGAACTGATGAAGAAGACCACAAATGGCCACCGGAACTCCTCAATGATAAGTATTTCACGGGTGGCGATAAGATATTTCGATTAAGATAGTTAAGCGATTATGAAGCAAATTTAAATAAATAATTCTTAACGAATCATCGAACTGATCTGAAGATGAAGCCGGAAGGTATGCACCGGAACTCCGTAATAAAACAATGTATCCTAGCCGTGTTTATGTTTTTTGTTTTGTTTTTATTGGAATTTTCATGAGATGTACTCGGGCTATAAATGATTATAAACCGATTTTGATTAACTTTGCTTGGGTAGTTTTTGAGTTAGCTTCGATAATACGTATTTAATCCACTTCGTATATCTTGTGTCACTGTTGTTTGTGCGGTGTAGCTAGTAGTGGTAATCGAATTATTGTGGGGTAGTAGGTACCATAACTAAAAAGTGAAAAATAAAAAGCTTTTAAACAAAAAAACAAGTTCCAAAAAAAAAACTAAAAAATGAAAAATTACTTTAATTTTGGAAGTCGGTGGCAAAAAATTAAAATACAGAACCAAGGACACCGACTTCCGAAATCAAAGTTATTTTTCACTTTTTAGTGTTTTTTTTTTTAAGTCGTTTGCCTTTTGTTAAAAAGTTTTTACACATTCATTGCGTTATTTACGTTGTTGAGCACACAAATTTTCGAACATATGAAGCAATGGATTAGGAATATCCTTCAAAATCATTCAGATTGTGATTGATTGTACACATACATACACACATAAACTCACACGTTTTTCCCATGGGGGCTTTTCTGCAAAGTATATAGGGTGTATCTATTCAAACACGAAATATTTTAAAAGATACAGGTGGTAAAGAAGCCATCGAAACGATTGGGTTTTTTTTAATTATGTGAACATTATAAAAAAAAAAAAAAACTTGATATGATGATTAATTATCAAAAGGCACCGCGCTCGTGCAGCCACCATCGTCGCGCGTCGCCGCGTCCGGGCGGCTCATTCATACAATAAAAAAGTATGTAAAGGTTTTTTTTGCAAAATTTCTCAAGCAATTATTAAATTATAATAATTATGTAAAAATATAACGAAATGAAGATGCTAAGATGGGCGGGAGGTGTGACCCAGCTTAACAAAATCCGTAATGAACACATACGTGGCAGCTTCAAAGTCGCCCTTTCACAGACAAAATGACAGAAAACCGCCTAAGATGGTATGGACACATTAAAAGACGCAGTGAGGATCATGTGGTTCAAATAGCTCTCAATTTACCGGAAACAAAAAGAGGTAGAGGCCGCCCGCCAATGACTTGGTAGTCCAATATCGCGAGAGACCTCAAGAAAGCCCAATTGCCCGATGCGACAACCCAAGACCGTTCGTCTTGGCGCAGGAAAGTGAGGAGACCCGACCCCAAATAACGGGACCAGGGATGGGAGAAGAAGAAGATGTAAAAATATAAAACACTTAGATAATATTTTTTTTCACTGCTATGGCTTTTTTACCACCTATAGTAAAAGTGTGTAGTGTTTCTCTTAAAATATTTCGTGTATATCTGATACACCTTATATATTTCTGTACGAATGATAAAATGAAAACTTATAGGATTTTCACAATTAAGAGGCCACCCCCAATTGGCATGAGTATGAGCACCCACTAGGTTTTCTAAAAGTCGGCGCCCCTGGCCGAGTGAACCTTAACTTGCCTTGCTTAGAGTGTGCATTGTTGTTTGATTGATTGACGCAATTAGGGTGCAGTTCGGGAAATGGGAAATTCATTGGTACTAATAGAATTAACTTATCTATTTGACCTCTATTACTGAGGATGATTTGGGTTACCGGTACCTTACCTTGCTATTCGTTCAGGTGGACCATTAGTAAGTTGCGGCCTCATAAGAGTTCCAATCTTAAGGCGGTATGACCCGACAGAGACCGCGCTTACTAGTTTTTTGTATGCATGAGAAACATAATAAGCAGTTTTTAAACTGTCATGGTCACTAACATTATTATTAACATAACCGGGATATTTACCATGTTTATTGCAACAGCGCCGAAATATCGGGAACTCAGAAAAATGAATAAACATGGTAAATATCCCGGTTATGTTAATAATAATAATAAGCAGTGTTATAAAATTCTGCAAAAAAGGTATATCTTATTTAAGGATCTGGCGGGCATGCAATCGCTTTTAATAACACGATTAGATTAACTCTGCTAGATAGAAAAAAAAACCAAAGTTACCCCTTCATAATGTTTAACACAATACAGGGTGGCAGGGACATCGACGCGTGACCTGGGCCCTACCATCAAAATTTAAATTACTTGCCAAGTATATGACAGGTCAACTGTAACCATGGATTCAGTACATGATTTTGGACCCCCTGCGTTGAAATTATTAGTCAGTTATTGAAAAAATAAAAAATAAAAATTTGTCCATAAATTTTGACCACGAGTACACCTTTCTATGAAACATTAGATTTTTCTTTTATAACCGACGAACAATTTCTACGTCTAGGATCATGTGCTGAATTCATGGTTACGATTTGCGCGTCGATGTCCCTGCCACCCTGTATTTATTGTGTTAGGTATCATTTGAAAGAACTTTCTCAAGCCAAAAACGATTGATAAAAATAATTAATAAATTGATGCCATACGTCGGTTTCATTAGAAATATCGTAAGAATGTTGTAAAGGCTGGTTAGCTTTTATTTGGTAATGGAACGCAAGGTTGCTTTAAGACTCGCTTGGCCGTCCGTATTTGGCTAGATTAGCCTAATAGGTTTTAAAATATTTGAAACACTCCGTAAAATTCCTTTGTGTACGTGTCTTTAAATTTATGATTCTAAATGAGGTGATTAGTTACAACATGACAAGTGTAGCTTAAAGAGTTGCTTTGCTAATTACCTAACCCCTTTTGCTCCAATATGTACTATCGCGGTCACGGACTTTTGACCACTGTAAGTCTGCGGGTACGAAACTTGCGACGGCCGGAGCGACGGCGGGGCGGCGCGACAGCGATGTAATCAAATGTATTAAAACATTACGCGCTGTGTACGAAACGGGCGATGGCGGAGCGGCGCGATCGAGCGATGCACGGGCGGCGGCAGAGCGGTGGCGGCGCGGAGCGACGAGAACAAACTAGTTTGATTTCGCCGCTCGCGCGGGTATTGCATAGTGTTGCATTTTTATCACAGTAATAATATAGAAATTATGGAAGTTGACAATGAAGAGTTAATATCTTTAATTTTATCAAAACCGGCTATATGGGACAGTAAAAACGTACACCATAAAAACAAAAGAGTTATAATAAAGTGTTGGGAAGAAATAAAACGCCATTTCGGGAATGTTGAAGGTACGTGTAATTTTCATGTTACAAATTGTTATTTACAAAATACTCTTTAAATTTTTCCCTTCCAGATTACTTCTAATTTTCTGTAAAACATAATCGAATGTCTCTATACTCATTCTTGTGTAATTGTAGAACTTTCTTGAATGACAACGTAGCTCGTAATAAAGTGTAGAAAATTCTCCCAAACTGTGTCGTCGTTGATTTATTGGATGAACACCATCTCTGGGTAATAAAAATTCTCTCATTAGGAGACTGGGCTCCAATAGTTCTCTTCGACGTGAATTCATGTTTATCACAACACTACGTGAGCGCGACTGCGGGGAAGTTTGTTTCGTACACACGCAAGACACCGCTGTCTCATAGCCCCGCGCCGCACCGCCCCGCCCCGCCGTCGCTCCGGCCGTCGCAAGTTTCGTACCCGCAGACTAAGGACTATTTCTGCTTGCAGCGCTTGGCCGCTATAGTAAAGCTTACCTACTCTAATACACCAATAGCATCGCAGCATCAGATTTTGGTTGAGCCCTTTGTTTTTGAAAATGTTAAAAAAAGACCGTAAAAAAACCACCTGAGGTGGTAAGACATCTTTGATCATTGTAATAGACCCTGCGAAAAAAAAAAGGATTTTTTTATTGGTCGACGCGAAAAGGTGCGGTGACCAGATGTGGTCATTGTGTGCAGGGGATTTTGTTTTTAAAGTGGTCAGATGTCCATGACCGTGATAATACTTAGATATTATATATGTTTCTTTACTTACCTAGGAAACCAGGTTTCCTAGGTAAGTATACCAACTTGTTTATTTATGAGAACATAGATCATAAATAAACATACTTACTTAGAAACAAGTAAAAGCACTAACTACTACTACTACTACTACTGTTACTTAGGAAAGCATTGTTTATTCAGGATTCAGGAAGATCTCGCACTTGTTCTCGTTTGCTCGGTCTTTCTGAAAAGTGTATTTGGTTTCTAGGTCCAGTCAGATTATTTTTTTTATAGAAGTGATAACTTCTTTAGGCGCGTTGAGCACTTTTGGTCGCGCAAAAACATATGGGTTCGCGATCGTCATCGAACGCTTTCCATGAGCTATATGTATACTGTGTATTTATGTGTACTTTTTGGGCGAACAAAAATAATGGAACTCGCGTCATCGTCCCCGAACGCTTTCCATGAGCTTAAGTATAAAAGAACAGTTATTCCAAAGTTTTGTATTTTCACTTCCGTCGGCAGTCCTTATGATTGCTAATTTTTTTTATTATCCCATTCTGTCCCACTGCTGGGCAAAGGTCTCCCCCAAATCCTTCCAGGAACTCTTTTCCCGCGCTAACTGGAACCAGCCCTCGCGGTACGCGTCCAGGTCATCTCGCTATTTTTTTCTAGGCCGTCCTCGACGACAGCGCCGTCCATCTTCAGGCATCCATTGTGAGGAGCTTTTTGCCCAGCGGTCATCGTGCATGCGGCTGATAATAGGTAGGTATAATTTAGGTAGGTGTAATTTTCTACATATAAATCTGTAAATTTTTATGGTGTGCAATAAAGAGTATTCTATTCGATTCTATCCACTGAAGCATTTTAAAGGCTCGTGCAGACTGGCGCGATATCGCAGGCGCGGCAGGCAGCGCGACCCTTGTCACGCCCGCGATATCGCACCAGTGTGTTCCATCCTTAACATTTTCTTCAACTAAAACACATAAAACACGATTTAAAGTATTCCACTAGAGATTTAAAGCGTCGAATCATACTTCAAAATGAAACAATGGCATAAGGCCAGGTCATACGGGTAAGTAAGGCTCTAATAACTTATGTATGTGTGGAGGGTAGACAAGAGCATCGGCTCCGTACTAATAGTTCTTTCAGAGCTATGGGACAATGGTTTACGTGGGAGGAGGTGATATGGAAAGTGAACGAGAGTAATACGATATGGGTTTTAGAAGGCAAAGCTTCGTCTTGTTTCAATAGATGTGGGCTGTGGATGTATTAGGATGAGTACCTTCTTTGTTTAGGGCCGATTTTTCATACGACGGATATATATATTTTGTTCGAAAAATTAGCTGTTGCCCGCGGCTTCGCCCGCGTTGCTTTTTCTAAAATAAAAGGAGCCTAAGTTACTCGTGATAACATCAGCTATCTGCCAGTGAAAGTCCCGTCAAAATTGGTCCAGCCGTTTTGGAGAGTAGCTGGAACAAACAGACAGACAGAAAGACAGACAGGCAGTTCGATAGACAGACAGCCAAAAAAAAAACTTTCATACTTATTTATATATTTTATATTGCATTTATTTTGACATTAAAAACAGACACTTAAACTTTATTTATTTGTATGTTTGTTTGTTGGTTTTTCCATTAGGAATTTCTCAGTAGAAGCCAAGAAGCCCGGAGTCTGGGTTTGTGCCCGGTTGATGGCAATAGGATCGCCCTCTATTACATGCGACTTAAACATTACTGGCGAAATGTGGGTGTTCCTACTATGGGTACACCTCTGCCTAACTTTTCGGGGAAACAAGGCGTGATGTTATGTTATGTTATGTATAGATGTATAAAATATATAAATATTGCAGTTTAACAGCTTTTGTATAATGCTATCATTATGTTACATCGCCATATTTCTGCATCATATTTTTTTAGTTATGTTATTCTTCAGCCACACAACTGATAAAAATATAAAAGGAACCACTTCTGGTTAAATCTTGTTGCTCGAAAACAAGCTATTCGCAAATATTGATTACTTACGTATGCATATTTCCAATTATTTGATTCCTCGAGTAAATAAATAAGAAAGGATAGTAGATTGTTATACAAGGGGCTAAAATTACTCATTTATACGAGGTAGTTTTATCCCGAGCTTTAGCGGGGAGTAAATAGAAACTCAGTTATAATGGGTTTTTAGCACCGTGTGTTACACTCTACTTTTCACTACGATTACGCGATTGTGAGAAAATAAAATAATCCAATTCAATATTAAAAATAAATTACGGCCACTAATTCAATTTACAAATTAGAGAAAAATTCTAAAGAATTCGCGCCAACGTCTTTTTTTTAATTTCTTCTGTAGCCACAACAACGCAATGCACGCATTCTACCGAAGAGATTGCCGCTTCTAATTCCATTTAAAAAAAAACAGACAAATATCTTAAAAATAAACACTTTTTCCCCTAGAGGTAAATATGGTACTTTTTCTTCAGTCTGGTACGATACAATGACGGCCTTTTTGAGCAGGAGGAGTGAAAAAAATATTATTCTGTACAAACAAAACGCACATTACAAAAAAAAAGACATAAAATACACACAAAGTAGCCAAAAGCCTCGTATTCAAGCAATAAAAGTTTTAATAGTACATATTCTATGATCAATGGCTTCACTTTGAAATTATTTGTTTATTTTTTTATCACAAACATAGCTATCAGGAAAAAATCCTCAAGTTTCCAATTCCCCAAGTCCTTAATTAAAATATAATACTACTTGATAATATACTCGATAGATTATACAATCTACATAAATAAACTTGGTGATTGTGTCTGTAGAACGAAAATTACGTCGCCAGCCAAGAATTTTCATATTCCGATATAAAACATCAAATCTCGGTACTCCTAATAACCCACGGCTCAGTATCATCTAGGCAGCAACAGACGTGCGCGGTGATTAAAGTAATTGCCTGCTCATTGCTCACTTAGCAAGTACTTAGCATAGGTCGGTGACCCCGACACGTGGTTTTGTCATACCTTTGGCCTGCCATTGTGGGCTTTTAATGGTTCAGGGTGGGAAATGTGGGTTTTAGAAACAGTTGTACGTATAATTCGTATGGTTGTGTGGTGCACTTTAAAAGGGTTACAGAATTTCCAGGTGTGTTCATCTTTGGTCGTCACGGTTCTTGGGGAGAACTAAAAAAAATGAAATGGTAGTGGTTATATTTTCAGCTTGTTTTTTTTATTTCCATGAGTCTAAGTTATCTTTTTGACAGGTCAAGAGAACGACAACTGGAGCGAGAACCTATGTCCAATAGAGTGTTGTTGCTAATATGATGATGGTGATATTTTTAACCCCCGACGGAAAAATAGGAAGTTAACAGCAGCTAATGAAAACGCCAAACATACAAGGCTTAGACCTAGAAATAAAGTATGTATGCTATTGTAGAAAAGATATAGCTGTTGTTAAGCCGAAGCGACCGCGACGACGCTTGTACCAAGATATTACCTACAACTTAAAGGGTCATCATTTCAGCCGAAAGACGTCCACTGCTGGACATAGGCCTCCCCCAAAAGGAGGGGAATTTGCCATAATCGCCACGCTTGGCAGGCGGGTTGGCGATCGCAGTATGGTGTTAAAAAAACACAGAGAACGCTGCTGCCCATTCTCTAGTAAGTCTCTTAGTCGTCTTTTACGACACCCACGGGAGGAAATGACTTAAAAAGGGTCAATACATGTTACTTATTTTCTTTTTATAGGTTTTTGTTTGTGTCGGGGGTTTATTAAATATTAAATTTTTGTTACATTGGATGGATTTCTTCGCTTTTATCGTATGAATGAATGAATGAAATGCACCGACCCCAGCATGGTTTGACTAGACTCGATTACTTGAATGAACCCAAAGATTCATACTAGCCCCTGGAGCCTCATGTTTCATGGTGCTACAGAGACGCATATCAAGGAGTAGACTGGGGGGCGCGGTAATGGGACATGGAAGGATTATTAGAGCCGTAACGGATATGCATCCTAGAGTAAGCAATGGAATAGTGGAGAAACAAGTGATATTTATTTCTAGGCTTGTGGCCCAGGTTCAGCTCCTTTCTCGACTCTTGCGTGTCACTGGTATGCACGTTTACACGTTACTGTTTCCAAGTCTTCGTCTGAGGTCTCGCTTCTATCCGTTTCAGGTTTCTTGTAAATCTCGCTAGCATCCTTCATGTTCTTATCTCTGTCTTCAGCCGTGTCCACCCAAGAATTTAATTCCTTGTCGATCAATAAAATATTTCTATATTTGATCCTAGTAACTATATTCGTATGTTGATAAAGGGTAGCCTTGTACATTTTATGGTATCAAATGCATCTATGTAATAAACCGGTAGTAATACGGCTAATCGAAAATAGATCGAAGCCGCTCATCGACGTTGTAGGTATGTTACGTCCTATCTTATCATGTAATTCCTTTGTTCCTTTAAATCATGCAAAGGTATTCCCTTCCCTTACCTACAGTCTAGTAGTAGGATATAAATTGTTATTTAAACCACGATGAGGCATTAATTGCTTAAAATATACATCGTATACAGCGTGATACACTACGCATTAGCAGAAAATACTCACTTTACATATAAGGCTTCATTATACCACCCTAATTCTAATTCTACAGCACGCTTCCGTAATTCACAAATCGGATTTTCGCATACGTTAGGCGGTATCGAATGTCGCAATATTAATTAATGTGCGCAAACCTTGTTATCCACTCATTTATATTCAAATTGAAACGGGAAGCGCACACAATTTGATTAAATTTTAATCTATATACAGTATACTAGCTGCGCCCCGCGGTTTCATCCGCTTATGTCTCGATTCCGTGAGAATATCGGGATAAAAAGTATCCCATGTGTTAATCCAGGTTATAAACTATCTGTGTGCCAAATTTCATTCAAATCCATTATGCCATTTTTTCGTGATTGAGTAACAAACATCCATACATCCTCACAAACTTACGTGTTTATTATTATTGGTATTAGTTACGATAGGACGTTGTATCATGTACTGAAAACCGCAAAATTTCATATTGTTTACGTTCAAGGGATGAACTAAGGTATTGTTTAGCAGAAATTAGACTTATTTCCGTTCATAGTTAATCCGATTATGGCAAAGTCCCAAATACGATGTAATTTAACTAATTTTGAACTCTCTGGAAGTTTGGTTTAGGAACTTAAGCTTTAACAGGAAATTAGGTTTAATTTAAAAGTTAAACACGAATTGATGTTTAGCTATATTGATCGTAAAGCTACTGTAGCTTGATTATTTAATAGAGGATGTCTTATATGATGGGTGATTCGTTTAACGTAACTTTTTTGTCTTTGGATATTTTCCAGATGAGGCATGAGTCGGGTTAATCTATCATGGTATTTTTGTTCAGTATAGTTTGACATTTCATTATGCAAAGACTTAGCCCGGCACAGCGTCTACAAATTATTCAGCTGTACTCGTAATTACGAAAATCAGCGTTCTACGAGAGAATGTGTTTCGTGCGGGTCCATATTGGCTCACCTAAAGTTCTTTAGCCGAAATTGTTCTTCCCAATGATTTGTAATCCGAATGATCACTCTTCCTAAAATTTTTCATCCTAAAGATTTCATTCATACTATTTGTAGTGCTACCGGCGATGTTCATAACACTCATATTTCCGAAAATTGTAATTAATAATATCATTAATGTAAATATATTTAAACTCCTACTGTTTTTTATCATAACGCTTTTATCCCTAAACATAATTACCATAATATTCATTCAGGTCAGTGTCGTCTTGGGGGCACTATGAAAAAAATACTAAGAAAAATTTCGCGACCAATTTCGAGGTAGCGCTCGCCGGCCGCTGCCGCGGCACCGCTCACTACGCTCGCTCGGCTCGCGGGTAGTTGGTCACAATTCTAACCTAACCTAACCTAACCTATGGATATCTTTGCAGTACACACCGCTATAAATAAAATTAAAGAAGACGCTTTAATGAATAAAATCAAAAACCAATTCATATAATTAGTGAGTGCGAAGCAAGCACTTGATTATTATGAATAAAAAGAAATCTAAACAAAACAGATATGACTTTGAATAATAGTGTAAAAGATGGTTATGTTGAGAAAATATAGAAAAACAAATAAAAGTATAATAGATGTTTATTGCTACTGACATTATGAAGTTGAATGCTTCGGAATTATGAACATTAGAGACAGAGTAGTTAGTTAGGAATTGTGATTGTTAGGATGAAAAATGTTAGGAAGAACATTTTCGGATATCCAATTATCGGAGTTGAAAATTTAGGTGAACTTTGGCGCACCCGTTTCGTGCACATAGAGCAACATTTATGGTCGACATAATCGGCCTACCGAACGAACGATTCGCTACATCATCGAAATGTTGAAAGCCAATTTACATTATCCATACTACCCATACTAATATTATAAATTCGAAAGTAACTCTGTCTGTTTGTCTGTCTATCTGTCTGTCTGTCTGTATGTTACGTTTTCACGCCTAAACCGCTGAATCGATCGTCATGAAATTTGGCAGAGATATAGCCCGGGATTTAGAAGGACATAGGCTACTTTTTTACGCGATAACCGACATTGACGCGGGCGGAGCCGCGGGCAAAAGCTAGTTCGATAATAAACGACCAAATAGACCACATGTAGTGAAAAAAGTATTGCGGCTGTAGCTGAGAGTGTACGCAATGACCGCGAAGAAACGATAAGGCACATTTCTGGCTAAACGGATATGTCTGTGACCATTTGTTTCCTGAAATTGAAGCCCGTGATCTCCAGGACATTTGGTACTAACAAGACGCCACTTGCCAGAAAACACGTGAAGCCATGGCTTTATTGCAAGAATAATTTGGTGAATAGTTATTTTCGCGCTTCGGACCGGTGAGATGGCCACTTAGATCCTGTGACATACACCCGTAGACTTTTTCCTTTGGGGCTATGTAAAGTCCAAAGTTTATATGGATAAGCCGCGTACAATTGAGCGAATGGAAGCCAAAATTACTCGCGTTATTCGCCAAGTACCACTCGAAATGCTCGGACGCGATATCGAAAATCGGAACTGCAGAATGGACCATGTTAACCACAGTTTTGGATGACATATGAAACACATAATCTTTATAAAATAAATGTTAATAAGAATGGTTCGTTTGTTTTGAAAAAAAAAAAAAAAATGTTTTGGTAATAGTACCTTTAAATGAATCATCCTTCTACGATGATGGTAGAATCTTCTTGAAATCTACAACGAATGAAATAAAGGGAGGAATAAAGGGAGGAAGTTAATAGCAGCTAATGAAAACGCCAAACAGACAAGACCTAGCAATAATGAATGTATACTATTGTAGAAAGGATAGCTGCTGTTAATTTAACTCTATAAAAGTCCAACTCTATACTCCTTACTCTTCCTCCCCGAACCTTGACTCCTCCCCGACCCTTGACTCCTCCCCGACCCTTGACTGTAAGTGAAGCGCCAGCACGCGTTTTAGCTGAGCAGCAAGTAATCCAAACTCCCCAGGATAATAATCAAAACACTGATTTTATCCAGCCACCGTCGGTCCCTTGCCACCCTCCCTCCGACTCAGCTGCCCTAAGCCGAGGTTCGTACCCCACAGGGGGTGCCCTTAGCGAGCAGCAGTCATTTAGTTTGTAGTTTTTACGCCCTGGCTGGAGGCATTAAGTTTCGATAGGAGCTTAAGGCAACCACAGGATAGCCCGGTTAAAGAGTCGGAACCTTAGTGGTTACACTCTGAGATGCCCTAGATAAAAAAAAAAAAAAAAAAATCCTTACTCATTTCTGCGTAAACCATCGAGTACATCGGACGTGGGCGTGGTACCTACAACAAAATAAACTAAATATTTTCAGTACTCGCTCGCGAGTCGCGATAACAACCGGCATTGTTCCTGCTGCTGCTCGCGACCGTAAATCTGGACTAAGGTCTGCACCTTAACGAGCGCTATTGTCGAACAATTGTAGCATACGTCCATTGTCGCTGCATTATTTTAACACTGAATTGTACTTTCAGCTATATTTCTGTTGAATACTGGACTTTTCGGTCTTTTTCTAAAACTAATAGTAACTTTGGGGGATATATCAGAGCCCTATTTACATAACACACTATCAGTAGGAATGGGTTTCATTTTGACAGTTCAACAAGATTCATTGCGACAAATTTTAACAACAACACAAACAAATACACACTAACAAAAAAACAAATTACACATAAGACAAATTAAAGATTTTTTTTCGAACATATCGCACATTAATTTCCTTAACGTCATTAAACAAAAATTATCAATTTTGAGCTAAGTAACGCTTACGATTTTTGTAATAAGTACTGCTACTTTTATTCCATAATAAAAACAAAAGATATGACCGACATAATTACTCTACTTTTATTTATACCCTTTCCAAAATAATCAAAACTTTAAACGCTTGTACTGAAAATGTGTATATTTTGTTTAGTGACGTTAAGGAAATTAGAGTGCGATTATGAAGCAATGGTTTAGTAATCTGCTTCAAAATCATTCTAATTGCGATTGATTATGTGTTACGGAATTAGGGTACTGTATCTAAGTATTAAGACTTTGAAATAAGGTGTTAATAAGGTGTGCAAACAGTTCGATTTTGATCTTTTTAAAACAGCAAAACCTCGGAAAAAAGTGTTTAGCAATGAATTTCTTTAAAGCTTAAATTCCTAAGACTTTTTCTTTTTATTTTTCTTTTTAAATTGAATTTTTAACATCTGAGTCTCAAGGGAAATAACCTGTCGCAATTACATATATTAGTTTTTACTTATTTTAGGTGATGACCTATCTGCAGATTTAATTTTTAATCTATGTATTTTTCAATTTATTTTTTTTGGCAATATTTGGCAGTGTGTACATTTTGTTCCACAGTACTTTTAGACCAGACAAACTCTAGACGTGAAAACCTGTAATTGGCTTTCAGATTATCATACATTATATCACCATTGTATTTAGCTGTAAGTCTTCCGAAGTCTTTAAATAAATAAATAAGATTACTGCTCGCTGCAGCGCAATTGCTAATCCATTTTAGTCACTGCTTCGGAGAGTTTCGGGAGTATTTATGCCATGATTTAATTAATGCCTGTTTGGAGACACCGTAGCTCGTAGTCTCATGGCCAAATTAAATTAACAAAATAACTTGTGAACGGTAATTTAAGATGTTTACCACAGAAAACATTTCTACACGCTTGTATATGTAGGGAAGGTTTGGGAAGATGTTTGTTACTCAGTCACGAATTATGGTTCCACGGATTTAACTAGAACACAATAGGATGATAGATGAGATATTATAGGTTTGTTGCGCCACTTCTTCTTCCCAGCTAAAGCACTAGGAAGTGGCGAAGGGCAGGTGCTTGAGGGACTGTCTCTTATGTAATTTTGACGTTCGAAAAGTGCTGATTCTCAGCTGAATTTGAAAAAATGACTTGATTTTGACGATATTTTGGAGTAACACATACCTAATATAGGTACTTTTTATCCGAGTATTATACTATTGAGTGAGTAGTAAATAGTAGGTAGATCTTCCCCTTGAACGGAAGTCGGAATCGCGGGCATAAGCTGCTAGCAAATGGGTCATCCTCAGGACACTCATTATTTGGTCGACTTCGGTGGCAATTTTTCTTTTACATTTAGGCATAACTAACATGAAATATCAAATCTAGAGTACTACTAATATGTTTTAAATTAACTTTAGATTTGATATTTCATGTTAGTTTATGCCTAAAAGTAAAACAATTATTGCCACCGAAGTCAACCAAATAATGAGTGTCCTGAGAATGACCCAAATTGGACTTAGCTGAAATTTATGAGTTACAATCGAGCAATTCTAGAGTTCTTCAGATAAACTGCATGATCACTAACTGAAATCCAATGCAGGTACTGTTTTACCTGGTTATAAAAGTTTGTCGTAAGCCAATGGAGCCGTCCCTACATTCATGGGTGTTGTTTCCCGATAAGCCGTGGACCGCGCGTGCTCTCTGCTCGGCTCACTGCGTTGGCCACGCGGCTCCCAACCGCGACACAACGGGACAGGCTATTTAGACTGCTATTAAGATCTAGACTAGGCAAACAAATATAAATTACTGATAAAAGGAATGGAGGAATGAGGAGCGTGCAATTTTTTGCTTAACGTTAAGTTTTTGCTATAAAACGTTCAGTTGAAGGTTTTGTTTTAGATGCAAAGCACAAGTATCTTAGCTGTAAAAGTCTTAAGGGTTTTTTTTTTGTTAATTATATATGTACTAGCTTTTGCCCGCGGCTCCGCCCGCGTGGATGTCGGTTATCGCGTAAAAAAGTAGCCGTCCTGTTCTTCTCCATATCCAAATGCCATAAAAAAAAACTATTAATAATCCAAATTTCATGACGATCAGTTCAGCGGTTTAGGCGTGAAAACATAACATACAGACACAGAGTTACTTTCACATTAATAATATTAGTATGGATGAACTGCATTGCAATAAAAATAATAATAATAATAAATAAATACCATAACCTAAACATACATATTTAAAAGCAAAAGCTATTATGAGCAGACCTAAATCACAATTCGGTTTTATTGTGTTTGGAAACATTCCCTATTTATAAAATCAAAATTAAAAGTCGTTTATTCAAATTAGGCTGAGGATGAGCAAGTTTTGAACGTCAAAATTACTTAAGACAGTCCCCTAAAACTAAAAGAACTCACTTCCTCTCTCCCTAAACATCATCATTACTTAAAGTTCCTTGCTTTTGTATCATGTTTATTATTGTATGTATATATATACAATATATTATATATATTTATATGGATAAGTATCTATATGCTTTATGTATGTATGTATTTATTGTATATATGTAAGTGGTACACCACTGACTACCTGCAGTATTGTCTCTCCTACTTTTTGATCCATCCAAAGGTTATCTGTAAAAGATCGCTTTTAGCGATAAGACCGCCCTTTGTGACACCCTATGTAACAGTTCTACATTTATATCTGTAATTTTTATGGTGTACATAATAAAGAGTATTCTATCTATCTATCTATCTAAAGAAGAAATGGAGCAACTAACTCCCCAGCAGCACAGCACAGCTGTCTGTTAAGTTAGAAGAACTTGAATCTATACAATAATATTCATAATAATTTACATTATAAACCAAATAAACATATTGGCCATATAATTATGTATGTATGTCTGCTAGCACACGCCAATATGTAAACACAAGCAGTACAAATTATTACTCACCACGGTTTAAATTACGATAAACTTAATTACATTTTGAAGCAATTCAATAATGTTCATCTCGATACGGCGGCAGCCAGCATCAATTTGTTTTAGCAACAAGAGGCACATAATTTCGATTTAACTCAATAAACTTACTGTGCTCCTAACTCGATTCACTAGAAATAGTCCGTCTTTGTTTGTTATAATGTAATTCGCGCCCATCCAATGTCGATTTGTAATGATTTTAATGTACGAATGATGCCCTTCCAAATGTTCACTGTCCGACATAAACTGAGACGCGGCAAGATATGGAACAATTTTTTTTTATGTACAGCGTTTGACATTTACTTGACATTTTCCATTGCAAGCAGCGCCACCTCTAAATGTCAAGTTATGCTGGTGACCCGCCACATGCGATGTATTGTTCACGCCCCTTCAGGTCCCGACTATTGTACTCAAGTGTATTATAATTGCTGGTTATTTATTATGGCGCGGCGGGAGACAATTCTGCTACATAAAATTCGCTTCAACTTTAATAAATTAAGCTCTTGTTAAAATGAAAAATAACTTTCCAGTGTCATTTCGGAATATTTAAATATAGCCTTTGGATCTGTTATGAAGTATTTTTTATTTATTTATGAGATCCCATTTTTCTGCATTCCCTCGAAAAATTAAAGTTTATTATGGTTGGCAGGATAGCAATGGGCCTGTGTTCCTCTACAGATGTTTTGTCGCTGGTTTTAGGGATGGGAGTAACTCGCGGGGTTTTACATTGCTTTGGGTATACAACTGGATCGCTAGGTTAAAGACATGACATAGAGGAGCTGCCAAGACATCATGACACCCCTTAAGGATAAAGGCAGGAATGTTGTCAGGGCCAACCGAGCTACAGGGTTTGAGTTTAGCAAGCCCATTGACTAAATCCAGTGGGGGTAAAACGGGTAGTGGTATAGTATGCATAGCGTAGCATGCATAGCACAGCATGCATATGGTAACATGCATAGCACAGCATGCATAGCGTAGCATGCATAGCACAGCATGCATAAAGTAGCATGCATAGCGTAGCATACATATCGTAGCATGCATAGCACAGCATGCATAGCGTAGCATGCATAACGTAGCATGCATAGCGTAGCTAGCATGCATAACGTAACATGCATAGCGTAGCATGCATAGCACAGCATGCATAGCGTAGCATGCATAACGTAGCATGCATAGCACAGCATGCATAGCGTAGCATGCATAGCGTAGCATGCATATCGTAGCATGCATAACGTAGCATGCATAGCACAGCATGCATAGCGTAGCATGCATATCGTAGCATGCATAACGTAGCATGCATAGCACAGCAAGCATGCATAGCGTAGCATGCATATCGTAGCATGCATAACGTAGCATGCATAGCACAGCATGCATAGCGTAGCATGCATAACGTAGCATGCATATCGTAGCATGCATAGCACAGCATGCATATCGTAGGATGCATAGCACAGCATGCATAGCGTAGCATGCATAACGTAGCATGCATATCGTAGCATGCATAGCGTAGTATGCATAGCGTAGCATGCATAGCACAGCATGCATAGCGTAGCACACATAGCTCTGCATGCATAGCTTAGCATGCATATCGTAGCATGCATAGCACAGCATGTATATCGTAGGATGCATAGCACAGCATGCATAGCGTAGCATGCATAACGTAGCATGCATAGCGTAGCTAGCATGCATAGCGTAGCTAGCATGCATAACGTAACATGCATAACGTAGCATGCATAACGTAGCATGCATATCATAGCATGCATAGCGTAGTATGCATATCGTAGCATGCATAGCACAGCATGCATAGCGTAGCATGCATAACGTAGCATGCATAGCACAGCATGCATAGCGTAGCATGCATAACGTAGCATGCATATCGTAGCATGCATAGCACAGCATGCATAGCGTAGCATGCATAACGTAACATGCATAGCGTAGCATGCATAGCACAGCATGCATAGCGTAGCATGCATAGCACAGCATTCATGACGTAGAATGCATAGCATAGCATGTATAACATAGCATGCACATCGTAGCATGCACAGCACAGCATGCATAGCTTAGCATGCATAGCGTAGCTAGCATGCATAACGTAACATGCATAGCGTAGCATGCATAACGTAGCATGCATATCGTTGCATGCTTAGCACAGCATGCATAGCTCTGCATGCATAGCTTAGCATGCATATCGTAGCATGCATAGCACAGCATGCATATCGTAGCATGCATAAAACAGCATGCATATCGTAGCATGCATAGCACAGCATGCATATCGTAGCATGCATAAAACAGCATGCATAGCGTAACATGCATAGCACAGCATGCATATCGTAGCATGCATAAAACAGCATGCATAGCGTAGCATGCATAGAATAGCATGCATAGAGTAGCATACATAACGTAGCCCGCATAGCGTAGCAAGCATAGCGTAGCATGCATAGCACAGCATGCACGTAGCATGCATATCGTAGCATGCATAGCACAGCATGCATAGCGTAGCATGCATAGCGTAGCATTCGTAGCATAGCACAGCATGCATAGTGTAGCATGCATAGCACAGTACGCATAGCGTAGCATTCGTAGCATAGCACATCATGCATAGTATGCTACGCTATGTATGCTACGCTATGCATGCTACGTTATGCATGCTACGCTATGCATGCTGTGCTATGCATGCTACGCTATGCATGCTGTGCTATACATGCTACGCTATGCATGCTGTGCTAAGCATGCTACGCTATGCATACTACGTTATGCATGCTACGCTATGCATGCTGTGCTATGCATCCTACGATATGCATGCTGTGCTATGCATGCTACGATATGCATGCTAAGCTATGCATGCAGAGCTATGCATGCTGTGCTAAGCATGCAACGATATGCAAGCTAAGATATGCATGCTACGCTATGCATGCTGTGCTATACATGCTACGCTATGCATGCTGTGCTATGCATGCTACGCTATGCATTCTGTGCTATACATGCTACGCTATGCATGCTGTGCCAAGCATGCTACGCTATGCATACTACGCTATGCATGCTACGATTTGCATGCTACGTTATGCATGCTACGCTATGCATGCTGTGCTATGCATGCTACGATATGCATGCTACGTTATGCATGCTACGATATGCATGCTACGTTATGCATGCTACGTGAATGCTGTGCTATGCATGCTACGCTATGCTTGCTACGCTATGCGAGCTACGTTATGTATGCTACTTAATGCATGCTATTCTATGCATGCTGCGCTATGCATGCTACGCTATGCATGCTGTGTTATGCATGCTACGCTATGCATGCTATGCTATGCATACTACAATATGCATGCTACGATATGCATGCTAAGCTATGCATGCTACGCTATGCATACTGTGCTATGCATGCTGTGCTATGCATGCTATGCTATGCATGCTGTGTATGCATGGTACGCTATGCATGCTATGATATGCGTGCTACGTTATGCATGCTACGTGCATGCTGTGCTATGCATGCTACGCCATGCTTGCTACGCTATGCGGGCTACGTTATGTATGCTACTCTATGCATGCTATTCTATGCATGCTGCGCTATGTATGCTACGCTATGCATGCTACGCTATGCATGCTACGTTATGCATGCAACGCTATGCATGCTGTGCTATGCATGCTACGCTATGCATGCTGTGCTATACATGCTACGCTATGCATGCTGTGCTAAGCATGCTACGCTATGCATACTACGTTATGCATGCTACGCTATGCATGCTGTGCTATGCATGCTACGCTATGCATGCTGTGCTATGCATGCTACGCTATGCATGCTAAGCTATGCATGCTACGCTATGCACGCTGTGCTATGCATGCTACGATTTGCATGCTAAGCTATGCATGCTACGCTATGCATGCTACGCTATGCATGCTACGATATGCATGCTAAGCTATGCATGCTACGCTATGCATGCTGTTTTATGCATGCTACGATATGCATGCTGTGCTATGCATGTTACGCTATGCATGCTGTTTTATGCATGCTACGATATGCATGCTGTGCTATGCATGCTACGATATGCATGCTGTTTTATGCATGCTACGATATGCATGCTGTGCTATGCATGCTACGATATGCATGCTATGCTATGCATGCAGAGCTATGCATGCTGTGCTAAGCATGCAACGATATGCATGCTACGTTATGCATGCTACGCTATGCATGTTACGTTATGCATGCTAGCTACGCTATGCATGCTAAGCTATGCATGCTGTGCTGTGCATGCTACGATGTGCATGCTATGTTATACATGCTATGCTATGCATTCTACGTCATGAATGCTGTGCTATGCATGCTACGCTATGCATGCTGCGCTATGCATGCTACGCTATGCATGCTGTGTTATGCATGCTACGCTATGCATGCTATGCTATGCATACTACAATATGCATGCTACGTTATGCATGCTACGATATACATGCTAAGCTATGCATGCAGAGCTATGCATGCTACGCTATGCAAGCTACGATATGCATGCTACGTTATACATGCTACGCTATGCATGCTGTGCTATGCTACGCATGCTACGCTATGCGTGCTGTGCTATGCATGCTACGCTATGCATGCTGTGCTATGCATGCTACGCTATGCATGCTGTGCTATGCATGCTACGATATGCATGCTAAGCTATGCATGCTACGCTATGCATACTGTGCTATGCATGCTGTGCTATGCATGCTATGCTATGCATGCTGTGTATGCATGGTACGCTATGCATGCTATGATATGCGTGCTACGTTATGCATGCTACGTGCATGCTGTGCTATGCATGCTACGCTATGCTTGCTACGCTATGCGGGCTACGTTATGTATGCTACTCTATGCATGCTATTCTATGCATGCTGCGCTATGTATGCTACGCTATGCATGCTACGCTATGCATGCTACGTTATGCATGCTACGCTATGCATGCTGTGCTATGCATGCTACGCTATGCATGCTGTGCTATACATGCTACGCTATGCATGCTGTGCTAAGCATGCTACGCTATGCATACTACGTTATGCATGCTACGCTATGCATGCTGTGCTATGCATGCTACGCTATGCATGCTGTGCTATGCATGCTACGCTATGCATGCTAAGCTATGCATGCTACGCTATGCACGCTGTGCTATGCATGTTACGATTTGCATGCTAAGCTATGCATGCTACGCTATGCATGCTGTGCTATGCATGCTACGTTATGCATGCTACGCTATGCATGCTGTGCTATGCATGCTACGATATGCATACTACGCTATGCATGCTATGATATGCATGCTACGTTATGCATGCTACGTTATGCATGTTACGTTATGCATGCTAGCTACGCTATGCATGCTAGCTACGCTATGCATGCTACGTTATGCATGCTACGCTATGCATGCTGTGCTATGCATCCTACGATATACATGCTGTGCTATGCATGCTACGATATGCATGCTAAGCTATGCATGCAGAGCTATGCGTGCTACGCTATGCATGCTGTGCTATGCATGCTACGCTATGCATACTACGTTATGCATGCTACGCTATGCATGCTACGCTATGCATGCTACGCTATGCATGCTGTGCTATGCATGCTACGTTATGCATGCTACGCTATGCATGCTGTGCTATGCATGCTACGCTATGCATGCTACGCTATGCATGCTGTGCTATACATGCTACGCTATGCATGCTGTGCTAAGCATGCTACGCTATGTATACTACGCTATGCATGCTACGATATGCATGCTACGCTATGCATGCTGTGCTATGCATGCTACGATATGCATGCTACGATGTGCATGCTACGTTATGCATGCTAAGCTATGCATGCTACGCTATGCACGCTGTGCTATGCATGCTACGATTTGCATGCTAAGCTATGCATGCTACGCTATGCATGCTACGCTATGCATGCTACGATATGCATGCTAAGCTATGCATGCTACGCTATGCATGCTGTGTATGCATGGTACGCTATGCACGCTGTGCTATGCATGCTACGATTTGCATGCTAAGCTATGCATGCTACGCTATGCATGCTACGCTATGCATGCTACGATATGCATGCTAAGCTATGCATGCTACGCTATGCATGCTGTTTTATGCATGCTACGATATGCATGCTGTGCTATGCATGTTACGCTATGCATGCTGTTTTATGCATGCTACGATATGCATGCTGTGCTATGCATGCTACGATATGCATGCTGTTTTATGCATGCTACGATATGCATGCTGTGCTATGCATGCTACGCTATGCATATTACGTTATGCATGCTAGCTACGCTATGCATGCTACGTTATGCATGCTACGCTATGCATGCTGTGCTATCCATGCTACGATATGTATGCTACGCTATGCATGCTACTTTATGCATGCTGTGCTATGCATGCTACGCTATGCATGCTGTGCTATGCATGTTACCATATGCATGCTGTGCTATGCATGCTACGCTATGCATACTACGCTATGCATGCTACGCTATGAATGCTGTGCTATGCATGCTACGCTATGCATGTTACGTTATGCATGCTTGCTACGCTATGCATGCTACGTTATGCATGCTACGCTATGCATGCTGTGCTATGCATGCTACGATATGCATGCTAAGCTATGCATGCAGAGCTATGCATGCTACGCTATGCATGCTACGTTATGCATGCTATGCTATGCATGCTACGCTATGCATGCTGTGCTATGCATGTTACGATATGCATGCTGTGCTATGCATGCTGTGCTATGCATACTACGCTATGCATGCTGTGTGTGCATGGTACGCTATGCATGCTACGATATGCGTGCTACGTTATGCATGCTACGTGCATGCTGTGCTATGCATGCTACGTTATGCATGCTACGTTATGCATGCTACGCTATGCATGCTGTGCTATGCTACGAATGCTACGCTATGCGTACTGTGCTATGCATGCTACACTATGCATGCTGTGCTATGCTACGAATGCTACGCTATGCGTACTGTGCTATGCATGCTACACTATGCATGCTGTGCTATGCATGCTACGCTATGCATGCTGTGCTATGCATGCTACGATATGCATGCTAAGCTATGCATGCTACGCTATGCATGTTACGCTATGCATACTACGCTATGCATCCTACGATATGCATGCTGTGTCATGCTGTGTACATATTAATGGGTACGCTGTCATGACAGCGTACCCATTAATATGACAAAATAAGTGATAGGAATAAAACGAAAGAGAAACAAAAGTCTTTGAATTGGAAAAGCATCTTGAAATGCTAATTTTTTTAAGCATGCATATCGTAGCATGCATAAGCACAGCATGCATATCGTAGGATGCATAGCAAAAAATTATATTAAAAAAATTTGCACTTCAAGATGCTTTTCCAATTCAAAGACTTTTGTTTCTCTTTCGTTTTATTCCTATCACTTATGTTGTCATATTAATGGGTACGCTTTCATGACTTGTAACCGTCACATAAACACCTTTATTTTCCTTCATGTCTTGTCAGTATGTGAAAACTTTTGGCAGCATTCTCACAATTTTTTGAATACGTTGGATGACTGCCAGATTTTGTCGTTTATTTTGCGCGCTCCGTCCAATACACACAAGCTGTCCATCAATTAGTTACAAATAGTTTCTGTATTGGTACATATGCGAAGACCCTTGTAATCCAGCGTCAAATTCAATCTGGTAACAAAGTTTAGTCGACTGTTAATCCGACACGCTTTGTCGCGAGAGCCGCCATATGGCGTCTTACAAATTTTTTGTCACCATCCAACACAATAGCAGATTTAGATGTATTTGATGACGTTTGAGATTTCACGGGGCCCGCTAAATATCGATACAATTGGTGTGAAATTACAACAAAAAATAATGAGCGTATTAATCGATGAATTGTTAGAGTGCATTGTACTCGTATGAATCGTATCAATAGAGTTTGTATTCTTTGCTGAGAAATATTGTGGATTTCGGGTGTGAAATACTCGTACGGTCGATAAACGTTTTCTGCGTATAATTTGAGGTGATTTTATTAGGACCGATTTATATGGTTTATTCGCTAAAGTATTTAGACAAAATATTGTCGGAGATAATCTCAATCTTATTATGCATGGAACTGTTTTGGTGCTACCGTGTTACACCGTACAGCACTTTCTGTTTTTATTTTACTTTTGTTTTTTTTTATAAATGTTGAAATGAAATGAAATGAAATCGTTTATTCTGTAAATAGGATATCGGAATCACTTTTACACGTCATATAAAAAATATAAAAAAGCCTGGTGAAGTCGACATTTCCTATCTAACTACCCCTGAGAAGGACTAGGTATGAGTGTGTTTAGTTTAAAATGTGATCTTCCTGTACGAGTCCCAATAAATACTTTTTATTTCTTTCTTTCTTTACTCAGTTTTCAATAGAATTTCATCCGTAGCCATCTTTTTAATATGATTTAGCTTTTCTTAGAGGCTTTTCTTGGAAACACGACAGGCATTAGAGGTGATTCAAATTCAGCTATTGTTGTGCAAATCTCCGCCAGGGGGCGCCTGCTACGGCTGTTGATTACGGATACGGAACAGAATTAAGATTATTTGTAAGAAAGGCAGGAAACGCACGAAGGGAGTTCAATTTTAGAACTATATACGAGTATACGGTGGGTGAGTGAGGCTCGTTGTTACGGAAAGTGAAAATCTGATTGCAATGAATATTGTTATGATAAAATTATTTTTTACGTGAGGAGCTCGTGGCTAAGTAATAACAGCCGCACGGGTCGATTCGTCAGGTTAAGCTACGCTTGCCGGGGTTGGTCCGTGGATGACAAAATCAAACTGGCTGCTAATTTAACTGTATAATTTATAATTTTTATGATATTAATTTAATTTTCTGTGATTAATATAAATTTAACTCACACACTGACTATATTATATGTAAATTTTTTTTTTTGGATAATCATATACAATGTTTGTAAATATTATATGTGAGCACCATGTACCTATCGCATTTATAAATTTTTCTGTCATTACTTCACTTTTCATTCTTTTTACCAATTGTAGTATGTAATTTTTTTTTTATTCTAGGTTCACCTATAATTATTAATTAATTTATACAAACTATTGTTAACATTTTAAAAGAGTAAGTATGGAGTTTCTTGCTCATTCTTCTCCATACATAACTACCTTTTGGAAGGCGCAACTAGAATCAATTAACTATTCATGTAATTTTTGACGTTCAAAAGTGCATCTTCGTGCCTATTTGAAATAAATGATTTGACTTTTGACTTTGACTTTCATGGGTGACCATCTTTACATACCGAGACTCCTCCGTGCCTCGGAAAGCACGTTAAGCCGTTGGTCCCGGCTGTCATTCGTGGATCTTTGACAGTCGTTACGGGTCGTCAGAAGCCCAAAAGTCTGACAGCCAGTCTTACCAAGGGGTATCGTGTTACCCAGTTACTGGGTTGTGGAGGTCAGATAGGCAGCCGCTCCATATAAAATACTGATATTCAGCTGCATTCAGTTAGACTGGAAGCCGACCCCAACATATATTAGTTGGGAAAAGGCTAGGCAGGTTTTGAAAATTACTTTTCACGTACCTACCTATATTATATTTATTTTTATTATATTTCAAGCACTGCATTTCTAGGAACACTTTTCTTTTACAGTTTATCTTGTTTTCACAGGCATGTATTTGAAAGATCGGTGTATGAATGATGTGCTTTTCCACCTAACTGTAATCATCTGTGGTTCTTAAAAAATGGGGTTGATTTAACATCAATATAACACAAATCTATACATATTATCTATAAATTAAAGTCGCTTTTCCTATCTGTTTGTGTGCCCGGGCTTCTAAACTACGCACCGGATTTTGATGCAGTTTTCAGAAGGTTTATGTATGTAATACATTAATAATAAACTTACTTGAAAAGGTAATGCTTAATTTGAAAAGGTAATGCTTAATCAAATGCTCAATCATTTTAACACGAATAAAATCCTTCACGAACAACAGTATGGTTTCACCAAAGGACGTTGCACGACTGACGCCGGTGTAACATTATTAAGACACATTTTTAACGCGTGGGAAGAGGCCCAAGACGCCATAGGAATCTTTTTTGACCTCTCCAAGGCATTTGATTGCGTCGATTACGAAACCTTACTTTTGAAACTTGAGCATTACGGACTTGGAAAACTTGCACTTAGTTTAGTAAAATCTTATTTAAATGATAGACAACAGCAAGTTCAAATAAATGGTATCAATTCACTCGGTTTAAAAGTAAAAATGGGTGTTCCACAAGGCTCGATATTGGGTCCTTTCCTTTTTTTAGTGTATATAAATGATCTACTCCATTTATTAAAAAATCAACCACAAATGGTGTTATTTGCTGACGATACTTCCTTAATTTTTAAGGTAGATAGACGTGCTACAAATTTTGACGACGTAAATAACGCTCTATTGCAGGTCCAAAATTGGTTTACTGCTAATAATTTAGTATTAAATGGGAAAAAAACGAAGTGCATAAAATTTTCTTTACCAAATGTCAAAAGTAGTGACTGTGAGATAGTATTGAATCAAGAGAAACTAGAATTCGTCGATAAAACTGTTTTCCTGGGGATCACGCTCGATTCAAGACTACAATGGGGTCCTCATTTAACCTCTCTTGCAGGACGGCTAAGTTCAGCAGCCTATGCTGTCAGAAAAATCCGTCAATTTACTGATGTAGATACCGCGAGGCTAGTCTATTTCAGTTACTTCCATAGTATAATGTCTTACGGTATTTTACTTTGGGGACGGGCTGCAGACATCGAGTCTATTTTTATTCTGCAGAAAAGAGCCATCAGAGCCATATATAATCTCCGCAGGCGCGATTCTCTAAGGGAACTGTTTAAGGATATTAACATCATGACGGTACCTTGTCAATATATCTACGAAAACATCATGTACGTAAGGAAAAATTTACATCTTTTTAGAAAAAGAGGTGAAAGACATAATTATAGTACTAGAAATAGGGACCTATTAGCTCAACCAGGTTTCAGACTGGCTAAAGTAGACTCATCTTTCATGGGGTACTGTTTAAAATGTTACAATAAAATTCCTCCCCACATACTTCAACTGAATGAGACTAAATTTAAATCTTGTATAAAACGCACACTATGCAGGCAGGCATATTATAAGTTGGGGGATTACATCGCTGATAAAAATGCTTGGCTGAATGCTGGTCCTGCTCCACAACCTCAGCTAGTTAATTAACATTTGACAATCATGTTGGAGCTGCTGAAGATTGTAAACTATTTTTGCATTGTATAAACTCAATGTCCTTGAATTATATAATTGCATAGCACAGGTGTGAGTACTATGTACTATAGAGCTACCATTTACCGGGTAATATGTCTTTTATTGACTTGAATGTGCCCTGGCGGCTGAGAGTATGTCATGCTCACTCAAATGTCTCGCTGGTGGTGGCGTGTGTGTTGGATCATTAAGTTCCCTTCAAAATGGTTGAGCTAAATGGTGCTGATCCATGCGTCATGTTCGTGAACGGGCGCCGTCAGTTGGGACTGGTCATCTCTTAGCTGCCACGGCTTATTTTAATTTTTGAATTGTTTCTATTACGGACGCTTCTAACGTGCACGTCTTTCTACATTGTTCTCACATGTATAACTTCAACATGAATGATGTAACCCATATTTTGTAACAATATTTTGTTTTAAAAGAGTGTCCATGGAGTTTCTTGTCCGTTCTTCTCCATAGGAACCTACTACGCTTTGGAATGGGCAACTAGCTTCATCTTTCTGACTGACCGACCCCTTGACAATTCAAAAGTGCCTGTAATCGGTTTATTTGAAATAAATGCTTTGAGTTTTGAGTTTTACATATAATTAAGAAATTTCGATGTTTTGACTTGGGCCTGACTTGAATTTAGCAGGAGCGGGTCGCTAATCAATTATAATGAAAAAACAAACTTAACATTGTAGTTAAAAAACAAGTTCTCCCATACATTCCAACTGAAAATGTAGGTTTGTACACAATATTAAGACTTCTTATAGGTTTTCCTGTATCTATAAGTAAATAACTACTTTCTGTATTTTTTTAAAATTTTAGGATATGTCGTTTCGGAGATAAGGCCCCCCCTATCTCCGAAACTACTGATCCTAAATGGTTAATTTTCATCTATTTTCTTAAATAAATTTAATATAATATAAATTATACACAATATGTATTAATTACACAATTATATTTATATACAATAGATATTTTAAAATTATAAAAAAACTACTGAATTCCTTACAATATCAATATCCTTTCATTCGATTATGTCACACGGTACAGTTTGCAAAACTTTTTTTTTAAATCTTGTAATTTGCTCCCTAAAAGTCCCATATTCAAAATTAATTTATTAACGTTACACGTCTGTGTTTCGGTCACAGAAGTTCATAAATGTGTACCAAATTTCAACTTAATCAATCAATGAGATTCGTAGCAAATCGGCTGTCGCAGACGGACATACAGACATACAGATATACATGAGTGATCGTAAAAGGGTTCCATTATTTCCTTATGAGTTACGGAACCTTAAAAAGAATATTATAAAAGAATTACAGTAACTTTTATAAAAGCTAAAACACCACCAGCCAGTATTAAACTAAAAGTATTTCCACCATTGAATGCAGAATAGCTCCTCATAGTCATGACGTGCCAAGTTGGTTTGATGCAAATATCTCGAGACAGCCGGACGGCGTACATCACGGTGTTTTATGGCAACCCTACGTGTTTGTTTACATTCCATAGATCTGCTGGATAGCTAGCACATTGTGTATATTGGAGATTATTGAAGCCAATATTGTTACTTGGTTGTGGGTAATACTTTACAGGAATGATGTGTACAGGATGTTGATATAGATTTAAATGTTGAAGACTGCAGTGCTTAGACACATGAAAGATAGGATGTAGACACAGATAAGAATCTCCTGTTCCAGTCGAACCATAACACAATGCCAGATATTTTGAAGGCAGGACGGTAAATTAAAGGAGTCTAGTTTATTTTGACGTTCTGAAGAAGCAACAGGTTGCAATTCTAAAGAATTAACGATTTTTTATTTATTGTTATTAACATATATTTAAATGCAATATACAATCTAACACTAAAATATTGAAATTATGTACATGAAAAAAAAAAAGGGAGCAGAGCTCATTGGGCATTAAAAAAATCACCCGCATCGCTGTCAGTGGGAAAAGTGCCCACAAGGCTGGCAGCATTGCCAACCGTTTGGCGATGTCCCGAATGTTCCGAAATACTCGATGAACACTTGGACCAACATCCCCAAACGACTCAAACATATAACTCCCAATAAGGTTGTTATACAGGGTTATTTGTAAAACCAACAACAATTTTGCAGGACTGTAGGTATTACTAACATTTTAAACAACAGCTTTTGTTCTATGACTTTTTACAAAACATAATACATTTATCAAAAACAAACCTTCAAGATTTCGTTCAGTTAGAGCGTTGAATTTTTATTAAATACTAGCTTCTGCCCGCGACTTCGTCCGCGTGAAATTTCAGGCCACCCATCGCGTCGCATCCCGTCGCTCGCCCGCGCTATAACTTCGTTATCGTTTAGCGTTCTTTCTGACTTTTGTTCTTTTCGCTTGGCTCCTAAGCATCATGGGCTATCCAACACTAAAATTTTTTTTTATTCGAACCAGTATCTAGTTCCTGAGATTAGCGCGTTCAACCAAACAAACAAACTCTTCTTTATACTGTACTGTATAGCTTTATAATATAGCTGACCCGCGCAACTTCGCCTGCGTCACCTAAGAGAGAGAGTGGTTTAAGTAATGAATTTTCTACTTATTTTGTTACGGAGTTATTTTAAAATTATGATATCTCCTAAGATGTTGATTGAAATCAAGTGATGTCAAGGACAATTTTGTTTAAATATAAATACTTGTGATTAATAACATATTTATTTGGATAAGGATTAATATTATGTTGATAAAACTCCTTCGCAAATAATACATTAATTACGAACAAATTTGATTACCATAAAAAAAGGTTATAGTGAGTCAATCTCAAAAGATAGACTTAAGCTGTCGTGGACTTTTTTTTAGAACTTTTAAAAAGGAAAAATTCCGTCATACATGATATTTGCGTAACTTAAACCGTTTACGCAGCGCACGCAACGGAAGCTCTCAAAAAGAAATAATTTTTCCCGTTTTTGCAACATTTTTCATTTATGCTCCGCTCCTATTAGTCGTAGCGTGATGTTATATAGCCCTATAGCCTTCCTCAATAAATGTACTATCCAATACTAAAAGAATTTTTCAATTCCAACCAGTAGTTCCTGAGATAAGCGCGTTCAAACAAACAAACAAACAAACAAAAAAACTCTTCAGCTTTATATATTATTATATTATTATATAGATATAGATTTTTGAAGTGAAAACTTCGTTAGGCGCGTTGAGCACTTTTTGGGTGAAAAAAAAAAATCATGGAACTCGCGTAATCGTCACCGAACGCTTTCCATGAGGTATATGTATATACTGTGTATATATGTGTACTTTTTGGATGAACAAAAATCATGGAACTCGCGTCATCGTCACCGAACGCTTTCCATGAGCTATATGTATATACTGTGTATGTATGTGTACTTTTTGTATGAACAAAAATCATGGAACTCGCGTCATCGTCACCGAACGCTTTCCATGAGCTATATGTATACTGTGTATATATGTGTACTTTTTGGATGAACAAAAATCATGGAACTCGCGTCATCGTCACCGAACGCTTTCCATGAGCTATATGTATATACTGTGTATGTATGTGTACTTTTTGTATGAACAAAAATCATGGAACTCGCGTCATCGTCACCGAACGCTTTCCATGAGCTATATGTATACTGTGTATATATGTGTACTTTTTGGATGAACAAAAATCATGGAACTCGCGTCATCGTCACCGAACGCTTTCCATGAGCTATATGTATATACTGTGTATGTATGTACTTAATTTTCACTTCTATCGTCAGTCCCCAAAGACTGCCCCGGTTTTTAATTTTTGTATGAAATTTCTGATGAATTTTGTAAAGTCATAGAACAAAAGTTGTTGTTTATGGTGTTAGTAATATAGTCCTTGCAGGTTGTTAGTTATTTACCAATAACCCTGTATTTGCGCCGTTTGAGGTTTTCTGCACCTGTAGCAGCCGCCCCAGCCCAACCTCCCTTTACTCCTTTACGTTTTAGATAGGTATCTATATCTACTAATATGACTCCCGCCATCTATGTATACCCAAAGTCTCAAATTCAAATAGTTTATGTAAACAAAGGGGATAACATATCAAAAAATATCTTCGTAATGGTAATTCACATAAAATGGCGAAAAAAGAGGTTACATTTTCTTTTAAGTACTGATTTTAAGAAATAATAATTCACAAATAATCATACCGTAATTATTTTTATAAATTTCCGATTTTAAACAAAGTTATTAAAAAGGAGATTTTCTGGTATAAAATATTTTATGATACTGGTAACAATGCAGGAGATCTAAACATTTTCAAATGTTTTACATCTTCAAACACACTAATATTACAACTCTCATTCATAGATTCATATTGTAAGTAGCATACCTAGCCACATTTTGGATGAAAACGGCAGTAAACTGTTTCGAGTGGAAATCGATTTTGGGAGGCCTACGTCTAGCACTGGACTTAAAAGGGCTAATTATGAAGATCATATGCCGTGTCTCCGACATACTACACAATACATTGTTTAGCAACGGTATTTTGTTTGCATAGTTCTTATAATTAATTCACTTTAATTTTAGCGATGACTATTTACAAAAAAAGAATATGATAAAATGTTTTGCACCACTGTCCTGTCATTTTGACAGTGACATTTCTTGACATTACTTTGTTTACATACATTATCTGAATTAGAGACTTTGGGTATAGGTATGTTATTAATGGAAAAAAATGTACTAAAATGACTCCCTTATACACTTCCTTATTCAGTCAAATAATCCGAAAAAACCTAATCAGCATTGTGTAATAAAAATAAATTCCCGAAAATAAATTCAAATACTTAAACCACGAACTCCATCAGGCGAAACACCCTAAAATAATAAAATTTACGCCTACGTCATAAGAATAATGTGTCCCGTACCCATAGGAACCAGGGTCATCACTCATCCGCAGATCTTTTCTAATTTCACGATTTATCTGCTGCAAGTGAAGACACGGAAGCCCTGGCGGTGGATATAAATCATGTTTGTGTAGCACCCCTAGACCCTGAATCTCACGCGATCCTTACGCTGAAGAGGAGAGGATTTTAATTATGAATCTGGTACTGGAGAGACAGTTAATGGAGTAAATAAATTATGAAAAGATATTGCCTCACTAGTGCTTCTTTGTAACAATTTATGGACATGCATCGTATTTTTGTGGGTCCCCGAAAATGATGAGTCGTGAATGGTACCATACTTAAGTACTTACTTTACCCTTAAGTTTCACTCGTGTGTAAATATGTAGTTTCTTAACATTTATGTAGTTCTAGCTTTTGCCCGCGGCTCCGCCCGCGTGGATGTCGATTATCGCGTAAAAAAGAAGCCTATGTCCTTTTCCATATCCCAGGCTATATCTCTGCCAAATTTCATGACGATCGGTTCAGCGGTTAAGGCGTGAAAACGTAACATACGTCTGTATGTTACGTAGTAACTCTGTCTGTCTGTCTGTCTAGACCGACAGACAGAGTTACTTTCACATTTATAATATTAGTATGGATTTAAGATGTGGATAAATTCGTGAGCTACACATGTGTAATCTCATTTTTTTTCTCATTTGGTATCTGTTTGTATAAAGATTTTTGCGTAACTGTTTGTTTTCCCGAATTCAATAAATAAATACTTAATAAGGATGAGGTAGGTTTCATGTTTATGAGTTTTATCTCTCTCTAGAGAGAGAGAGAGATAAAACTAAACGGAATGAGGTAAGGCACTCTCCGCCTAAAGTGAGTGCCTTACCTCATTCCGTTTAGTGTCGGGTCTCCGTACTTTTATTTTAACTTCCATTGTTGGACTATTTCATGTGAATTTCGTCTTAGGAAAGGCAACTATTTAATACATAGTAATTTAAAATACATCACAAGTCATAAATCCAACCAAACGAAGTACATAACTAATACACACACGATACTATTTGCATGCATTCATCATATTCCGACCCCTGTTCAGTTTATGATCCTTAAAGATGGATATATTTTGCACCCTAAAAGATGGCTCTGAAGTTGACTGAATGCGCGTTTATCTTGAATATTGCCAGTAATATGTCAGCGAATTTGCGTGGCTAACCCATCTTCCCAGATAAAGGATCCGACGATTTGTATGTACCCTTTGAAATATTTAGAATCATTCAATACCTCTGTCCCAATATTTTCTTGGACTGGATCTACTTTTACTAAATATCTTTGTGTAACTTCTATTTTGCGATAATCACCTACAAACTGGTTCTCTGCCTTTTCGCCAAAAATTGTTTGCCAGATTTTCACTTGCCAACTAACGTTTCGCAGAATTTTATTTCGCCGAATAATCATTTGCAAACTTATCATATAATTTTGTTTTATTTCCCAACCTCACAGTTACCAACTGTACGTTTGGTCTGCTTTTCATAATGACACTTTTTTAAATGCCAACTTTCAAGTAGCAGAATGTTTTAGTTTGTTCCTTTTACAAAAGCGATTCGCTTCTGGCACATCGCCGGCTGCTGCCGCGGCACGCTCGCTTCGCTCGCTTAGCTCGTGCGTTGTTTGTCATACTCTAACCTAACCTAACCTATCATAATATGGCTCTGCATTGCTGCCAATTTAAAGGTTTAATGTTATTTTTGAGATTTTTAAATAAAAATTGTAAGTAAAAATTACACTGACAAAACGTCATTCGTCTAATAAGTTGTGTGGCCTAGTGAAATGTTTGACAAATGATAAATGTCCCAAACGTTTTGTGTCATTATAATAATCAGCTTAACAATAATTCTACCAAATGAAACGTTGTCATACAAAAATTTTTGCTAATCGTTAGTTGTCAAAGTGAAACATCGGCGAAACCTTGGTTGGCAAGTGATAATCTGCCAAACAATTTTCGGCGAAAAGGCAGGATATTCCCTACAAACTATATAGTTAAATTCAGCCGTTCTATTTAAGCCACTGCACTGGGTACAAAAAACTTTCTTTTTCACAGCTTTCTACACTTTGCATATTAAAATGTTCTTAACAGAACATCATTCTTCATTTCATTCGTTCTGTTGTTTCATACGAGTATAAATCCCAAAGGAAAACCTGAGGGAATAGCTAGATAATGGTAAGAGAAATATTGATGTTCACTTTACATGTTAATGATTACAATTTATTTGTCTTGAAAACTCTAAACTTCAGTAAGTGTTATGAGTTTTAGAATCGTAAAGCGTTTTGAGACGATGATATTTTGTATTTTCTTTATTTATGTTTATCTTGTCATCGAATTTCAGAAACTAAAAACATTCGATTAAAATACTGTCTGAAAATAATGTCTCAATCTAGCTTCCTCTATAACTGTTTTGTAGTTTCGGGTGGGAACAAATTCTGATCATATTCATCCATCAGACCCTTTTCTGTTTAGCATACGTATAGCATCGCTCAGCGCCATTCGCATACTCCCACACACTTGGCTCTAAATGGGCCATTATAAGAGTGCTTATTGCTATTGCCACGGGAAATATTTTATGCATACTTAAGTGAAAGAGCTTCTAATATGGCTATAGACTTTCCTTTTACGTTATTTATACTCCACATTTCAATAAACTGAATAATGTGTCATGTACCCTTTTCATATTTTGGTTACTATATATCAGCCAGTAAACAATTACCTACCGCTAAATAAGGTGTCCTTATGACCACTACTTTTCACAATGAAGCAGTGTTGCCAACCGTACGATTTAAATCGTATTTATACGACCTTTTTGGAGCTGATACGATGTACGATCATGTAATCGAAATCGTACGCAAAATATACGATCTTTCCAAATCTTTCAATCTTCAAACAAAATAGAAAAATAATATTAAGTACAAGTAAATTTTGCTACAAAAGAACACAATACATCAGCTCCCGCGTCTACTGCTGCGCTCATTGAATCTGATATTCAAATAATACATACTTGTTAGTTACAGTGTCTAGCACATCAAGCTACTCGAAACTGTCAAAGTTCTTCAATCAATTTTAAACTTTAAAAAGTTGATGATTTTAAGTTTAAAATCGAACAAGAAAATTTGACAGGTTGTGGTAACTTGATATGCTGGCCACCGTACAAAGGGACTTTTTGGGTCAGATTCTACAAAAACATGATAGATGGCAGTGTGCACCTATGGCAAATATAAACTTCTTAGTTGAATTTAGTTGGCAAATTAGTGTCCCGATTCTGGTGACCAAGATCCAGAAAATCATTCCTTGTTCCTATCTAAATACCAAATATTTAATGTAAATATTGATTTTATAACGCGTTTAATAATTTACTATTGTTTTATTGGAATTTCAATGCGTACTATTTTTTTTTTCTACAATTCTTGGTAAAATACGATTTTTCCTAGTATAACGACAATATAATGACACTAGACCTGATTCTCATGTTCTTGACTAACTTTGGATTAGCTGACAAACTGCGTAATCAAATATATTATAGACTTAAGGGGATTACATCGCTGAAATCCCAAAAACACCGTATGTTTAAAGAAGTTTGTAGATGAATCCTTTTGTGCGAAGAAGATTCAAAAGTATTGTTGGGCCAGCGCATAAAGTCGTACTCGTAGCCCAGAGCCGGGGGCATTCCTCTCGTACTCACATGATTTACAGCCGAAGCGTGCACCACGCGCCGTCAGCAACTCGTCTACACTGAGAGATGTGCTTCATCCTTAATTGTTTTAATATTGCATGCTTTGGTAGAAGGATTGCTGTTTGTTGCTGTGCTCTGTAATTCCTTTTGCATACTTTTCTCTAGATGTTTTACAAAGTCTGAAAGTTAAATTTTGTCGAATACGGCCAAGATCTAGGAATAATTTCAAACGGATAATGTTGGGTAAGCAATTATTATGGATTGACATATCCATGTTATCGACTGCTATTTCCACTTCTTTGTTTATTGTAACTTCATGTATCCATTTCCTTTCCGTTGATTGATTCGCGCAAGACGGGAAATGGGAAATTGATCCGTCATAACAAGATTTTATGCACTAGGTATAATAATAATTCTTGCCTATCTTATGCCACTACTTTATGCAAATGAATGAGTAGATTTTCTTATCAACAAGGATACCACCGTAAGCTTTAAGTATTTTCAAATGTTTCAGAGTCCATTTTGGAGATGTTCTAAAATAGAGATCTTCCTTCTTCTTCTTCGCTTCGCTCTTGACAGAGCGGTCGTGGTCACAATGAGCTTTGTCCAATCGCAGGTGTTGTCGTAACTCGCCTCACAATCTCCCTCCATCTGGTTCTGTTAGATGACAGTCTGGCGCATTCATTTACAGGGCCTCCAACTGCGGATTTAATTTGATCGGTCCACCTAATTGGTGACCTCCCGCGTGGACTATTACCTTCTACTCTGCCCTGCACCACTAGACGCTCTATGGAGTCATTATTCCGTCTCGAGACATGCCCAAAGAACTTAAGATCAAGATTAAAATAGAGATCTACCATTCACCAAATTCTTTTCCTTCTACACTAGTTCTACACTATGTTGAAATTCTTATAAAAACTTTAAAAACAAGTAAACAGTCGCAAAAACGCAGTCCCCCAATATGAACGTGGCAGCGAATCTAAGGCACGGAGCTTCCTAATTTTGTTATTTATCGCTTTACGGAGAGACGCAAAAATGTCTGGCGCGCGACCCCTTAAATCATACGCAGTCCTTTTAATTGAGAAAAATAATAATACCTCCCACTAAATTGGTTTGGAATGACTTAAGAATTTTTCCTGGTCCGAATATTAAATGTTTCCTGAAGAAAAATCTTCCATTCATTTAGAACTGGACGTAAATAACGCAACTGCTGTAAATTCAAACGCCAGCCATTCTATAAAAAAAGTTGAGTAAAGTAGGGCAGGCTGACGGAATTCATGCGAATAATCACGGTAATGGTATAATGAAGTGAGTTCAGTTTTATATATGGAGGAAAAGTCCATATAACACAAACTTCTTCATGGAAGCAACTTTTTAAAGCAATATTTCTGAGGGAAACTAAGTTGAACATTTTAACAACCATGTTAAAAAGATAGTAGCTACTCGTAGTTGTCATCATCATCATCATCATCCCAGCCGAAAGACGTCCACTGCTGGACATAGACCTCCCACAATTGGGTAGTTTGCTATAATCGCCACGCTTGGCAGTCCGGTTGGCGATCGCAGTATGGTGTTAAAAATTCATAGAGAACGCTACTGCTAATTCTCTAGTAAGTCCCTTAGTCGCCTTTTACGACACCCACGGGAGGAAATTGGGTGCTTCTTTTCTTTACATCCGGCACCACACGGCTCATAATATCTAAAATTAGGAAAGGGAATACTCCATTTATTATAACATTAGACAAATGACTGTTCTCACCCTTTCGTTATTTTGATGTAAACGTTTAATAAACTCCGTTATTTCACGATAAATACAAAGCACTGTAATCTATTTACCATTTACATTAAAAAATAACTCTAAAGTGCAGTAATTTCAACAATATTACACATTAACGGTCATTATTTAGCCGTTATTTATCTAATGCTTATAGTAAATGGAGTATAGAGGTGTAGGTAACTTCTAGTTTACAGATTAATTAAAAAAATGTAATTGAATCGAGGTTATATGGACTGCTGTTAAAACTTACAGATGAGAACTATAGTAACACATTATAAAAGAAACAGTAAGCAAACCCAAAACAAAAATCCATTAGCCAAACATCAGCTCCAATCATAGGAACATTAATATTCTGTCATTTCTTCTTTACAAACTACAGATAAGACCTCAAAAACAATAGCCAGTTATCACTTTGTACAAAATAAATGCAGACAAGATTTACAAGCCGTTACTCATAAAATATATGGTTACTTACTTGACGCTGGCGCATACCATATCTCGGTTAATTTATCATCTACCGCAAGAAATTGATATATGCACACAGCCCGCAGGCCGTCAGATCGTCTACATACACTGGACTTGTTATACGAACTTAACCTTGACGAACATGAAACAATACCAGAGGATAATAGACTTTAGATAAGTGAAAGTTGAATTGAATTTTGATTGGGCTGTTTAAACCATTCGAACTTGTAAGAAGGCCCCGTGGGGTGCCAAAGCCCAACGGGTGGTAAACTTCTTATTTGCATATGTGTTTGTTTTATAATAACAAATCAAAAATGGTCGTATGCTTATTAGTGAGCGGATGTTTGCCGTGTTACTTTTATTTGAACATGCTCTTTTTGACTTCTATAAGGATATTTATGGATAGTTTGATGTTTATCGTGGGATCTTGCATGATGCACAGCGTGATCAAGGTTCATGTTAATGTGTGGGGTGAAAGAGTTTTTACTTTGTGGAAGTTAAAAATAAAGTTATCGGAATTTGACTGAATATTTTGTAACCAATGACTTCCACTATTAACAACTCCACCATAAGAAAACCATTACTTTGTAAAAACAAGTGCGTGTTGGACCATGCATAACGAAAAGTTCAATGGGAATAGTTGGAATGAATTTATCCCAAGAACAAAATTAACATTGTAGTTGAAGAACATGTTCCCCATACATTCCAACTGCAAATGTGAGTTTGTACGTACAATATTTAGTGATTTACCATGGAATATATATAATATACAAGGTGGAGACGACTATATGACAATAAATTAAAGTTCCCAGTGTGTATTCGAAAATTCCATCAAATATATCCAATAGTTTAGTCAAAGTTTGGAAAAACCCACAGTCGGTCCATCGAACTAATTAGTTAGTTAGAAAAAATCACTCTTTACTTTCAATATTTGGATTTATTTGATAGTCCCTAAATACTCCTATGCATTAGTATTGCCAGTGTTTACATGTATTGTCATCTACACATTGTATAGGAAAACCTGAAAGAAGTCTATGGCTTTAAAATACAAGGCCATAGACCTCTTATAGGTTTTCCTGTAATCTATAAATATATAACTATATTCCGTATTTTTTTCAAAATTCTAGGCTCAGCAGTTTCGGAGATAAGGGGGGGAATGGTAAACTTTCGTCAATTACCTTTAATAACTTCAAAACTAATTATTTTAAGAGCATTAAATAAGCTCTTTCATTTGATACCTACTCAAAATTCATTTATTTACGTTACACGCCCGTGTTTCACTCACAGACATTCATATGTGTACCAAATTTCAACTAAATCGGTCCAGTAGATTCGGAGCATATCGGCTGTGACAGTGACAGACGGAGAGACAGACATACAGACCGACAGACAGACAGACACACGAGTGATCCTATAAGGGTTCCGTTTTGTCCTTTGAGGTACGAAACCCTAAAAAACATGAATTGGTTTTGATAAATTCAGGTAGCCATTTGGATAGGTACTGTCTTTGTTAAAACATGAGTTACCAAGCAGTCAGGAAACTGCATTCTAAAAATCAAACAAAAGCGTAAGAAATAGCCAAAGATCCTAAAACTGGCCTTCTTATGAAAAATCTTTTCAAATTACCAACCAAACGAATAAACATAACTCTTTCAGCTAAATAGGAAAGGATCCTATCCCCCATAAAGCAGGGGCACGCTCCTACTGACGGGCACGCGCATGCACCAAGAAACCTGAGCGTTCGCAAAGAGAGCGTTTATTACTACGAGTCGGTAACTGGTGTTATTTATGTGGGAGTCGTGAATCCATTCGTCCTGTGTTCTCATTGTAACACAAAAGGTTTGTATAGGGAATAGGGATAATAGGGCTTAATGGAAAATTATTAAGGTGAAATTGGATGTAGTGTAGACAGCGTAGTGATGTAGCATGGTTGTAGCGTTGGTTGTTTGCTGGTAGACGAGATGATCATAATGACATGATGGTTATGGCATGTGTTTATTAGAGGAAAGTGAAAACAAACGGATTAGTAATTCGACCATTGTATTTTATGCGAGGGCTATGCTTGGAGTTTCCCTACGTGATCGAATCAGAAATGAAGAGATCCGCAGGAGAACCAAGGTAACTGACATAGATCGAAGAATTGCCAAACTTAAGTGGCAATGGGCAGGGCACATTGCGCGCAGAACAGATGGCCGTTGGGGCCGAAAGGTTTTGGAGTGGAAGACGTAGCGTTGGAAGGCCTCCCACAAGGTGGACCGATGACCTTGTGAAAGCCGCAGGAATCCGCTGGATGCGGGAAGCACAGAACCGGTCAAAGTGGCGGTGCTTGGGGGAGGCCTATGTCCAGCAGTGGACGTCTTTCGGCTGAAATGATGATGAAGATGATTTTATGTCGGACGGACTTTTGGGTTGACTCTTTTTTTCCGAAAGTTTTTGAATATAGGTCTTACAATCATATTTATATTGGTTCTCACAATACAATTATAGTTTTTAGAGTTCCTTAGTCAACAAGGAACCCTTATAGTTTCGCCATGTCCGTCTGTCTGTCTGCCTGTCTGTCTATCTGTCCGTGGCTTAGTTCAGAGACTCTTGGTAGTAGAAAGCTGTAATTTGGCATGGGTATATTTATGGGTTTAATTATCTAATAGTAATTCCTAATAATGTATGAACGTATTAACTTAATTTATAATTTGTAATACCTAAAGTACCTACTTATTATAACTTAATAATTACCTAATGTTTACTTATGACACTACTAGCTTTTGCCCGCGGCTCCGCATGAGTGGATGTCGGTTATCGCGTAAAATGTAGCCTATGTCCTTCTCCATATCCCAGGCTATATCTCTGCCAAATTTCATGGCGATCGGTTCAGCGGTTTAGGCGTGAAAACGTAACATACCGATAGACAGACAGACAGAGTTACTTTCACATTTATAATATTAGTATGGATGGGTGAAATGTATTTGTGTGTACTTATAAAATGCCTGAAAATAAAAATGATTTGATTTGTTTCTTTTTTATTAAACGACTCGTGGTAAAATAAAATATTGTCATTTTTTTTTAGGGAACCGCCCCTACACGTAAAGTGGGGATGACATTTTTTTCTTGTCTATCCCATGGTGTGGTATATCGTTGGTTAGGCCGGTCAAAAATATTGTGGGCTTGTTAAAACCATTTTTCGATTCAAGGATCCCTTTGCGAAACATTAAGCATTAAAATGATCATTTTTGTTAAAGTCAAGTGTCCCCGGGGCACGGGGGACGCGGGTGCCAGATAAATGGCTGGTTTTGGATATGTGAAAAAAGTCACGGCAGTAGTATATATAACAAAGTTAAAAAGAAAACTATCGCAGAAAAGAAGGTTTTACATGATAACGAGTAATAGTCAACAAACTTACATTTTCAGTTGGAGAATTGACCGTCACGTATATCGATGTATGGGAGAACATGTATTTGAACTACAATGTTAAGTTTGTTTTAGGGATAAATTCGTTCCAACTAAAGAACCCTTCAGTCTTCGACATGCAATTGGCCGGTTTTTAAATCATTAATCCAGCATGGGTCATTAAAGGCTCCTAAAAACAGGCGCGACACGCGACGCGACACAAAGGCACCGATCGTCGCACGACACGCGAATGCACGAAGATACACAACATGGTAGTATCTTTGTTCATTAGTGTCATAAAGGTATAACGTATTCTATGCCTTATTCTATAAAGTAAAGGCTTTATAACACTAGAAAAATTGCCTTAACTAGTTAAAAAGAGCGCTCTGTTAAAGGAGTATAGACAAGAAAAGAAAAAAATGATTGGCTTTAAAAAATATCTGAAGCCTGGTCGTATACTATAAATTCAATTAAGTACATGTTATAACATTGTTGTGATCATAAAGTCAGTGTAGCGAAGGCCATAATGTTCTCTATTTAACGGGTTGTAAAGACGAGAATAGCGTGTACATTGTAAACTTGCAGGGTTCAGTAACTGGTGGTTCGAAGTTGCGGTTTTCCGTATCCTAGATAATTTATGAGATTATCAACGGCTCGCGCACTGCAGTGCATTCGCCGATGATTAATAGGAGCGGAGAGTTTCCAGAGTGAGCTTTAGTTTCGAAAGTTGGAGGGAATTTTACATGTGATCAAATAAGAACATAGGAAAAAGTATGCAGTAACTTCTTTAAAATCTTTAGAAGTTAACATTCTTCGTATACTCTTGGGAAAACTTGGTAAGAGTAATTTTTCCCATAGGTAATCACTAATCAGTTATTTTTGTTCCTGTATTTATTAGTAGCGACTCGCCCCGGCTCCCCACGCTTGTAATTTTGTTTTATACGTAATATTATGTAGCTTATGTCCATCTAGAATAATGTACCTTTCATATGGTAAAATGTTTTTTTTAATTGGAGCCGTGGTTCCGGAGATTACCGTCCACATACAGGTTGTCCCAGAAATCGACCGAAGTACTGTAGCTGGTGATAGCTTTGGGCATGCCCTCCCAAAATAACAAAACATATGTTCCGTTAAATCTTAGTATAGATTTCAAGTTATACTAGAATTAAAAAAAAAATAACGATATAATCGCCATGCATCATTCTTTTGACTCTCATGTGTAAATAAAAATCTTTTTATTAATAACTTTTCGATAAAAATATTATTAAATAGTTACTCTATCCGTAATTACCTTTGATTCTCCATAAAAACTTACAAATTCAACATAATTCACTATATTATTGATTTTTTCCTCAAATATTTTTTTGTTAATAAATAAACTTGGGACGGAACTTATGTTTGATTATTTTGGGAGGGCTTGACCAAAGCTATTACCACCTACAGTATGTTGGTCGATTTCTGGGACATCCTGTATAATCATAAAATTTGCTGTTTCTCTTTATAATATTAGTGTAGAAGAACCAATTTAATACAGGGTTTTGCTTGTGGTTTGTTATTAACTCTGATGAAAATTATCTTGTGTTTATCAGTTACATAGTTGAACAGTGTGCCCACTAAAATTCGTTCAAATCGAGTACCAAAAATCTTCACAAACTTTACCATTTATAAAATCAATAAGAATTTAGTCGAGTTCTGATTCGACCTCTCGTCTCAACAGAGGACACTCATCCTCCAACAAGATGCATGAATCAGCATCGTTTAGCTGAACCACACTACTGTTGTTAGCTCAACGACCCGGCACAAGTCGCAACGTTTCCATCAGCTTGTCACTTGAGAGCAATGAGCATGATATGCTCGAACCGTAGAGCAATCAAGGCTATTTGTATTAATTTATTGGTTTCGCAATGCTCAATTTGTGTAACTAGAGATTCCAGAACTGTTAAGCAAAATGATATCACGCATTAATAGGTACCATCCCATTTCCTCCCGTGGGTGTCGTAAAAGGCGACTAAGGGATTTATTAGAGAATGGGCAGCAGCGTTTTCTATGCATTTTTAACACCATACTGCGATCACCAACCCGCCTGACAAGCGGGAGGACTATGTCCAGCAGTGGACGTCTTTCGGCTGAAATGATGATGATGATTAATTATAATAGGTAGGGCGTTTGTGGCCGTTTGATTTGTGACTCTGTGCTCACAAATTGGAATTTACAATGTTAAAAAATATCAAGCTTTTCATGAGTTTGGTTGTAATTACCAAACAATTATTTCCACCAATCAATATTGCCACATAAGGCTAATACTTTCTATAACCCTGTATGATATTATGACACTACTACATAGTATGTTTTCTTCACTTTTTCTAGTACTTAACTCATCTTCCATTGCTGTCAATTAGTCTAAAAATGCGCCTAGAAATGAGCACAGCAGGAAGCTCACCTTAGAAAACAACAAAGTTGCTTCAGCACCGTTTTGCATCTAAGTAAAGTGTTTATTACGCCGTATGAGGTCCTAATTGTCACAGCTTTGGATATAACCTTCTTAGAACATTAAGATAGGACACATGCAGAAGGTAAACGCGAACGCACGTATGAAAAGATGTCAAAAAGGGGTAGGAAGCAGAATACCAGAACAAACCAGGACATATCATATAATGTTTTTTAAGCTTCTACCATACGAGCATTACGACGGCGATGAAATAAACGATAACTTTTCATGCCCTTTGAGGGACTTCGCAAAGGTTATTTTGAATGTTAGGCAATTGGTTTGTGTTTTCCTGCCGAATTGCGTGTGGAACTGTTTAGGTGGCAGTACGTGTGAAGAAAAGAAATTGGTGCCGATTCCCTTGTTCATAAACTAAACTAAATTTAAGATCAGTGCATCTTTTTCTTTCTATTTCATTAAGAAAAGGACAGAAGATAAATTTTAGTTTAGTCCTGTCAAATTATAAGCGCTTGACGTAAATTGACGTAATTTTAGTCGGCAAGTTTTTAATCACGTCTAAACTTATATGGAGTAGTGACAGACGCTGATTATTTTGACAGGACTAAACTAAAATGTATCTTCTGTCCTTTTCATAATGAAACAGAAAGAAAAAGATGCACTGAACTTAAATTTAGTTTAGTTTGTGAACAAGGGAATCGGCACCAATCTCTACTTATTTAAACTTCGACACTAAAACACATTGATAGAAGGATTCGCTTATTACCAGAGATTGGAATAGGTAGAGTTAATTTACCTAAACTTCAAGGAAGGAAGTAACATAGAGTGCATAATTTAAGGGTATTTTTTTAAGGGTTACTTAATTTAATCGTTTTAATACGGAACCCTAAAACATTTTATATAATTTTTCAAATCAATAATTTGTAACTATAAATAAAGTTCAATACTTAAATAATACGTGATTTTTAAATCCCGGGATTTAAACGTTATTATAATTATTTCGGGATTTTAGAGGAGGTATTATCCACTCTATATTACTTCCTTCCTCGAAGTTTAGGTAAATCCTAACCTACCTATTCCAATCTCTACTTATTATTTACATTAACAGGCTACCGAGCGCACAGTGGCGCCCTCATCGTTGTATGTTTTATTGTAATCATTAAAACGGAGCTTAGTGGCCACTATTTTCCGTTTTAATTATTACAATCAAACATAACAATTTAAAACTACTGTTTGTAGTAATAATGACGTATAGTCTTGTGAAGCACAACTTGACGAGCTAATTTTCTGCATTTTCATTCTAAAATAAAAGAAATCACCGAAAAAACGATGAGGGCGCCATTGTGCGCTCGGTAGCCTCTTAAGCATGGCCAGTAAAATGCCTTGTCTTGAGACTGCCCTGTTTTTCCCTACTTCTAACTGGAAGACTGGTTTAAATACGGCATAGTTTTAAGAGGATATTATTTATGATTAGGATAGAATGCAAGACGTCGAATTCTAAAATACTCTGTTATATTATAACTTGGGAGACCGAAGCTATAAACAGCAGCTATGCAGAATACAGATTGATTTTATCGCGCTTTTTTTAAGGTTTGTAAGTCCTTATCGTGTCACAAGAAGCGGGTCTTCTGTATCTTCTTATTTTGCGCTCACAGCCCGTGCGTTGTCGTCAGTCGATCTGTCTGTCAGCGTGCGCATGCACCGGCCGGCGACCACTAAATACGTCTGCGCTAACGTTACTGTTTCCGATACTATTTCTATTTGTTGTTGTTTCCTCGATTTCTTACTACACGTGATAGAGGAAGCCTTATGTCTATCGGGATATTTATTTGGCTGTAATTATGTGCGGTAGGTGAAGGGACATCAAAACGTTGGGAAATATGTTGGAAGGGATTGACTTTTGATCCCTTTTATATAGTTTTTCTTTTGAGATCTCCGCTAATGGTTATGGTTGATTTAAGTTATTGGTTCACATTTAGAAATATTTGAAGTCACTCCCAGTAAACTTGTAATTGTATTAAATGACTAATGATTTCGTTGATTCAACACACACTTTTCTACATAAACAAACATCCCCTCATTGTTTAAAATCCTGTCAATATAATTATCTCCTTAACCTACATCCATACTGTTTGTATTTATTTTCTAATTAATCTAAAAGCTCAGAGCGCTTCAGATTAGATTACACAGAAACACGACATACCTAATTTGATTTCTATTCATCCAAACATTGTTTCCGCCATTCCCGGCCGGAATTAGGTTACTGAGTCAACGATGCCTCCCTATCTGTTCCTAAAATCGGCCAAACGAGGTTTATGGGACATTTCTGTACGACTTTATGGACTTTTCGTTGTTCAGTATGGGAACCATAACTTTTAGAGTCGTTAAAATTTATTTCACTTTTCGGTTTATGACTCGCGAATCTTTGAGATTTATAACATGTGTAAAACCGGTCGGCATATAATGTGAATGCGATTTGGCAGTTTACATGTTAGAACTTCAATGGGTCTTAAAAACGTAATACTTATTAAGTTTGGATGGTATATAACTCATAAGTCACGGCTTATTTTAATTTTTGAATTGTTTTTATTATGGACGCTTCTAACGTGCACGTCTTTCTACATTGTTCTCACATGTATAACTTCAACATGAATGATGTAACCCATATTTTGTAACAATATTTTGTTTTAAAAGAGTGTCCGTGGAGTTTCTTGTCCGTTCTTCTCCATAGGAACCTACTACGCTTTGGAATGGGCGACTAGCTTCATCTTTCTGACTGACCGACCCCTTGACAATTCAAAAGTACCTGTATTTGGTTTATTTGAAATAAATGCTTTGAGTTTGAGTTTGAGTTTGAGTCATTGAAATAATAAAAGTTGAATCAGACGTATAGTTTCCTGATTTGTATTTAAAGTCGTGAAAACGGAAATTGAAAAATTCCTGTTTGACTAAATGCTTGATTAATTCAAATGAATTAATTGAATTTGAGATTATCACTGTCTTTAACTCACACTAACTCTCATTTTCTTTCAATTAGGTACAAGTATTCATTTCTTGCTCTGTTTTTTTTATTATCTGAAATGGCTTTCAGTTTATTGCATTTCATATAAACTGCTACAAAATAAATCTTTACTCTGTTATTTTTAGTTGCTCCAGAACAGGCTTGATTATTGTTTCAGCCTTTATTTGTGGACAGTTGTGGACTTTCCTTACAGTAAACAGTGCTCTAAGGGACTCCTTATCTGAATGTCACAACACTGAGTAAATTATTGCTATTCTTTGTTTATTTGTTTTTCAGAAGTGTCGAGTGCCAGCATTTGGTTTGTGTATCATGGTGTGTTTTTTTAGAAACGGTGCACCAGAAGCCAGTTTGTTTGTATTATGTTTTCTTTTAGTCTGTCACTTATTCATTTTTGGGTGATTTTTGGTCTGACAACATCGTTGTACTTTGTTGGTCTAATGTTTAACGTCTATATATACAATATTATGCGTGATATTGCGAAATCAAATGGGACAAGCCTATCTCTGATAAAAATCTCTAAATCTTAAACGATAACATCTAATTTACGAGACGAGAACAACCGTTAGGTGCTAGTTTAGAATCAATTAATTAATTTCAGTACCGAGTAAAAGATTGAACCTGTGATTCAACTATCGATAAAGTAACATAACATAGGAAGTACATAAATTCGCCACCTACATTTCGCCAACCACCTAGTAGTTTGCTACTTCCAAAGCAGAGTTGTAAAATGTACATTTTACTACCTCCAGACCGAGAACAAGTTGATATTATCAGGTACTTATCTCGTCGCCATGTCGTAAGTATCCAGGGCATTCCAGGGAGAGAAATAGCTCGTGTTTTCTCTGCTACCAATATTTTGGTATGTGTTTGTACACTATTTCTATCTTCGAGATCGTTATGTTCCACGGAATGGGTCTAACGAGGAACGAATATCCTCTAATCGATCAGAGAGAACTGTGTGAAATGTTCAATAAATCTGTGTTCACGTGTGTTGTGTTTGTTTGAACATTTGTTTTAGTGGTGGTCGATTTTCTTGTTTATCGTGAACATTTAGTTTTTCAATGTGTGTACCTAACTGTTGGAACAATACAGAGGTTTATATTCGATGTAAAATCTCCATTTGGTTTTATGTGAATCCAAGTAGACTCTTCAGCTGATTATCTCGCTTCAGCTTATTTTTGCTGAAACTTTGTTTTCCATCTGCCAACGTTGTTAGTTTTCGTTTGTTCGTTAGTGCTTGTCTAGATCTTTGACTTTTTGTGCTTCGGAAAAAAGGCTGAGTATATAGGAACCTAATTGTTGACTTAAAACTAAAATTTAATCTACAAATGATGGATGTAAGATCTAAATTGAAAATAATTTATAATACTTATAGAATGAAAGAAAGAAAAATAATTTATTCGGGACACGCACAGTACCTAAATACAAACAGTAAAAAATGGAGCACTAAAACTAACAAAATTTACATTGTAAATAACAACAAAAACATAATAGAAAAAGACCTGTGCGAGGCCAAAAAGGCTCCTATCTCAGCATAATGCTGCGATATTTAAAAAATAAATACCGCAACGTATATTCTGTATTCTGGTATTCTGATATGGCCCGATTTAATAAGGATTCCGTATGTAGTTATCTAAAATGATTATCGTTTCCGATTATCAAAGCCGACTCATATTACCCCTCTTCTATAAATATTACCCCAATAATATCTTTCCAATATCTATTATCAGAACAAATATCCTACATATCTTTACTGGTACCTAACTGTAACCTTCTTTAAGGATTCTATAACCGTATCACCGCTGCAGCGCTGTAAGTTTAGCATAATCCCGCTATTTGTCGGAACAGGCCCGCGGGCTGATAGACCAGGACCCTCATATTTCCCAGATTATCCCACTTCTGCTGAGAGAGGTCAATTCACTTTTCCCGTAAATCTTTGCTTCATTTAAATGTGGGTCTGCGGGATTTTATTGCTTAGATGCTTGCAGAGATGGAATTAAGTGGAGTTAGTATGATAAGTAGTTGTAATGGCAATCATGTCATTTGGTTTAAATAGGTTTTCATTTTAATATATTACATATCTTTTTTTTGAATCTTTTATATAGATTATTTTCTATTTTGTGAATGTAAGAACGTTGTAGACCTAGTAGAAAGTTAAGTACCTGATAATTTTTAAAAGGCCTATACTGTACTCCCATACCTATAACACTGTTATTTGAAAATATTGTAAAAGCCAATTATTTTTAAAAGAGTAACCGTGGAGTTTCTTGCCGGCTCTTCTCTTGAGTGGAAACGCCGAGAGGAGACGCCATAGGAGGACATAATAGTGACGTAATTGGTGATGTTCTTGAGAAAGGTCAGGTGCGTAGTACTCGTATTAAATTAAACGAAGCAAAACTATTATGTAAGGAGCGTAGTAGGTGGGTTTATGTATGTATGTAATTCAGAAATTGTGTTTGTAAAGAAAATTTAAGATTTTTGTTCATAAATAAGTACTTAATAATACGACAAAAAAGTAAAATTGTATGTATCGTTTTAGGTTATGATCAATATGTACCTAGATAACATAAGTGAAATCACTCGTTGACATGACCATAAACAAAATAGACCAAACACACGGGAAACGCCAATATGCCCGGACAATTTCATGGCTCAATAAAATAACTACAATAAATAAAGTTGTTTACTCCTGAACTGACGTGGCCATTGCAACAAACACATAAATCCAGGGTTCCGTCCATTTCCCGTTCCCTATCGGGTTCCGCTTCCGTTTTGACACCGTTGTAATTGTCGTGGGAGACGCCATCTTGATTGGTCTGTACTATGAATTATTTGTGTTGTTGTTTCACTCTAATTGGTATATTTAAAAGTGGGAGAAGGAGATGGGTATATGTTTAAATAGTGAATTACCGATAGATGATAGAGTTGATCGCTGCTAGATGAAGAGTTTGTTTTGGATGTGGTATTTTTTTATCCTATTAAAATCATGTTAGGTAGGTACGTTGGATATTCAGCCCTTCCTGTAATCACACTTTCTGTTCTCAACTTTGAAATTGATTTTGAGCTTTAGCTAGCTACATTGACATGTTGAACCTAGCAAAAGTTAAATAAAATAAATATAAAAATCGGTTTATAAACAAATAAGTTATGCCCGAAAATATATAATATATATAAATAATATATATAATATATATACATAGACGAATTGAGAATCTCCTCCTTTTTTTGAAGTCGGTTTAAAATCATTTATAGCCAGAGTGAATCTCATGACAATTCCAATAAGCCCAAACACGCCTAGGATAAATTGTTTTATTACGGAGTTCCGTTGCCTACCTTCCGGCTTCATCATCAGATCAGTTTGATAGTACCACTTTGATCAGCATTTATTTAAATTTGCTTTGTTATAGTCGCTTAGCTATCTTAATCGAGATATCTTATCGCTACCCGTGAATTACGTATCATTGACGAGTTCCGGTGGCCATCTGTGGTCTTCTTCATCAGTTCCACTTCACCAAATGATACTTTTCTAATGCAAATGCTTGGCTGGATTTTGAAAAAAATGGGACCAATCTGGAAGTATATCATTTCAAATAAAAAAAAAAGAATTTTCCAAATCGCTTCATAAACGACGGAGTTCTGAGGAAACAAATATAAGAAAGAAAAAAAATTGACTATCTGTTTGTTCCGGCTAATCTCCGAAACGGCTGGACCGATTTTGACGGGACTTTCACTGGCAGATAGCTGATTTTACAAGGAGTAACATAGTCTAAAGAGCCAGGAGGGCGAAGCAGCGGGCAGCGACTAGTTTAAAATAAAACTGAATAGGTATTTAATTCTTGTAGACTCATGTACACACGGCTACCTATCAAGCTATATTCCCAGTATAAGCTGATCTCGCTTTGTATAGTGTTTCCGTACAATGAGAGGTTAGCTCATACTGGAAATGTATAGCCTGATACGCTACATAATATATACCACATCTAAAACTTAACCATTCTTCGTAGCGATAAAACAATTTGATTGACGGACAGATAAGATGATTAACGATAATTTATAACGTCAATAGCGGTTCGGTCATCCATCGCTCATTGGTGCTTTTATAACCGTTTACCGTTCCTAATTGCATGCTCTATGGTCACGCACGCTATAATTTTAGACCTAGGTAGGTATGTGTTTAGGTAAAAACTTGGCACGGTTTTGTGTTTATTTTTATCATGTTTTTAAAATCAATAATAATAATTTATTATATCTCGTCAACATATATATATGATCAACTTAACTAAGATTTTGATTAATCTAAACAAGATAATGGTGCCGATTCCCTTGTTCACAAACTAAACTAAATTTAAGTTCAGTGCATCTTTTATTTCTATTTGATTAAGAAAAGGACAGTAGATAAATTTTAGTTTAGTCTTGTCAAATTAATCAGCGCCTGTCACTACTCCATACAAGTTTAGACGTGATTAAAAACTTGCCGACTAAAATTACGTCAATTTACGTCAAGCGCTGATTAATTTAACAGGACTAAACTAAAATTTATCTTCTGTCCTTTTCTTAACGAAATAGAAAGAAAAAGATGCACTGAACTTAAATTTAGTTTAGTTTGTGAACAAGGGAATCGGCACCATTGTCAAACAAGCTAAAAAGTAACTTGATTGGAGTCCATTTTTTTCAGTGCGGCATTAATAAAATAATAATATGATTTTACTTTATCCTAGATAAGATAGAAATCTAAATTAGAAGGGCTAAAGTAATGCTTAAAAAGGTTAATTTAATTACTTATTCAAAGAGATCGTTATAAGCTTATAAGTACATAAGCCAATGGCTTAGCAAATGGTCATAAAAACCTACAAATGTAATGAACAGGTGTGGATTCTTTAAATTAAATTAACAATTTTTTCGATATATTGATTAACTTTGACACGACTAATGATAAATGAGTAGTTTGCTTATGTTATTTGTAATTAATTAGTAAGTTTCTAATTAACATTTAATTAAGGCAGTCAAAGACTAGCGTAGCTTCCGGTTGGAGGGGTCTAAAGACTGATAATAACTTATGCGATGTTTTTCCTCACTGCTCTCAAACCGGTAAAGGAAAAAATCGTGAGGAAATAGATATGACCTAAAACCAAAAATTCAACATGTGACGTCTACCAAGCCGCACTGAGCCCGCGTGGTGGATTATGGCCCACTCCCGCATACAGAGGAGGCCTGTGTCCCAGCCAGAACATTATAGAACATTATAGGCTGATTATGTTTATTTGTTATCATTTATGCCCCCATCATTACCCCCGACCCTTGCTCGACGAATCGCCAGCCTGCGTCGCAGCTGAGCTTGTAGCTTTAAATTCCCCAGGTTTTTATCCAGCCTGTCCCTTTTTGTACTCGTACTCGACGTTGCCCTAAGCCGAGGTTCGTACCCCACAGGGGGTACCCTTAGCGTGCAGTCGTTTAGTTTATAAGCTTTATGCCCTGGCTGGAGGCTTTAAGTAAGAGCGGCCAACCCGTCATACTTTTCATACAAACGCTCGTACGTGATTGTGACGTTGGAACACATCTCTCAATGAAAATTTTGAACTAATTGGTATCATGTATACTATATCTAGGTTTCTATGAAAGCAAAAAATTAAAATTTGGAGAAACAAATTCAGTATAAGCCTCCAAAAATCTGCTTTTTGCACACATTTTATCTGAACTTTGGCCGTTCATAAATTGTAAAAAAGACGTGTGGCACTCGGGGACTGCCGCGGTAAAGCTATTGCATAGCATTTTGTATCAACTTATGCAATTATAATTATTTATTTATTTTATTTATGCAGTATTTCTTTTTCTTTGATATTAATTCAAGTTACACTTTGTGAGCGTGGTGACCGATAAGAAAGTAAAGTCAATCCATAATCGGCCCAGAACTTTGGAGAACCGTTTAAAAGTGGTTTTTATAAGCTATGAAAAACGTTAATGTTTAATTTTAATTCTAGCTAGGAGAATCATAAACACGAGTAAAATTATTGATTTATAAATAAATTGCTCACATACCTCAACAACCTTTCAAAAACTTTTGAATTACGATGCCTGCCATCTAGTGGATAAAACCGACAACAAAACACAACTGAGACCACCAACAGAGCAACACTTGTCTCGATTACGAATCACAAGCCACGCCAATGTCACCTCTATTTAGTTAGTTCTACCTGCGATGCGTTTTTTCGTTACGGAATTTCTGGATTCGGTCCCCGCGCTCAAGGCCCGCGATAGAAGCTATGCAATAGCTTAAAAACAAAATAAATAAGTGCTGAACGTCGTAAAAGTGTATAACTACGTAAACAAAGTCAAATACTATTCAAATATAAGCATAATAACAACTTTAAAATAGACGAAAGTGTTGAACCTAAAGTAATTTTAAATAAAAAAAAGAGTGACAAACTGTTTTGACAGCGAAAAAATTCCATGTACATGAGTCATTTACAACCGTCTAGTCAAGTTTAAAAATTGTTCAACTGGAATGGTATCAACTATTTGGCAAGCTTTAATTAAGTCATTGTAGCCTTGCGCTGCAACAGGGGAACTGAATGTACTCGTAATCGACTGATCGTGAGTTCACTTTTTGTGAAGATCATAATTTTATAAATTAATATTTATAAGAATAAAATACGCAGTACACAGAAAAAGGAACTGCCAGAAATTATTAGATCACTAGAGGGTACTGGTGTAGTAAAATAACCGTCGGAGTGGGGAGCGTGAGGTTTTTTCGTTACGGAATTTCTGGATTCGGTCCACGCGCTCAAGGCCCGCGATAGAAGCTATGCAATAGCTTAAAAATAAAGAAAACATCTCCATAGAAACATCGCACATGTAATGGAGATTTTAAATGACACACATTTGTTTCACAAACTTTTAAGAATTTCTCAAAAACGCGTAGATCCTGGAACAAGTTTTATGAAATTTCCGCACACTATTTTTCGTTCAATGTTGTTGCGTTCTCACTTGCCTGTTAGCGCTGGATGAAACAACAAGCTTTTCAATCATGCTCGCGTAGACGATAGACGGACCGGGAAGGGCCCTCCAGGAAGGTCCGGTTAAGAAAGTCACAACCTCTCAAATTCAACTCCGAGATGCCATAGTAAAAAAAAAAACTCCTTCATTGCTAGCAAAAAATATCAAACATAAATACATTCTATTATTATTGTGATGATCTTCGCAGGGTGGCTGGTAGCAGCTGGATGAGAGTTGCCGAGAATCGAGCTGAATGGCGTGCAACGAGGACTATCGCCATTGAATTCGTGAGAGAGTGAGGTCTCTAGAAATGTCAAATGTGAAACTGAATGTTCACTGTTTGCAGGATTTTCTATCGCAATTTATTACTAATTATTTATAATTGTAAAGATTGTGCCATTACTGAATAATTATGGCTTAAGATTTTAAGTAACAACTTAGGATCTAATTTCTTAGCACTTGGAGAAGAATAATAAATATTTATTTATTTATTTTAATTATTATTTATTTTTATTTTTTATTTTTTATTATTATTATATTTTTAATTTTTATTTATTTATTTTAATATTTATCTGCTTAATGCTTGCCAATTTTAGGAACATTGTAATGTAAATATTCATTTGATATTTTAAAATGTAATAAAATAAACATTAATGAATTAACTAGCTTTTGCCCGCGGCTACGCCCGCGTAGATGTCGGTTATCGCGTAAAAAAGTAGCCTATGTCCGTCTCCATATCCCAGGCTACATCTCTGCCAAATTTCATGACGATCGGTTCAGCGGTTTAGGCGTGAAAACGTAACATACAGACAGACAAACAGACAGACAGAGTTACTTTCACATTTATAATATTAGTATGGAAGTATGGATGAGTACTTAAACATATCCAAAACATAAAATAAAAGTACTGACAGGACCAGTCCAGCAGTGGACTGTTCTGGCAGATGATGATGATGATTATTTTATACACCTTTATATCCGTAGTTATAATATAACTAACATTATCTATAGTTTATAATATCTCGACAACTTTAATTCCTACTGCCATACCAGTCAACATAATGTCACATCAGATCAATATCAACAAAAGGCTCCCACACACTAGACTATTAAACTCAATTTAAAAATTAAAATAGTGTTATGACGTGTCAATAAATACTTAACTGCAATTAAACGCTCTCCGCAGCAATTACTTAGGGTGTCTTTATTATATTGTAGTCAGGGTTGCCACAAGAAAAATTAAAAAATCTTCACGGGCTATTCAATTGTCTGTCATGTACAAATGAACAAGCGTAGTGACCTTTGCTGCTTTGGGATGCCCTCGAATTCTCAGTAGTGTCTTAACTTTTTCTGAAAACAGTTGATTATAAATTATATTTTGAACGTTGATTGAAGTCCAGGAATTTAATGAGGAAACGATGTAGAATACAGGTATAAAATAATCCTGACTTGTATTTACTTCTTTCCTCAAAGATTTTTTATTTTATTATACATACTTCCTTGACATAATCTTTTCATTATTTGACATTATTTACCTACAAATCGAATTCCAATTCTTTATTAGTGGCTTTTGTGGACATGATATTTATTCAGATATGTTACTGTAGTTGTAATTGCAATCATGTCATTAATATTTTATATACTTAGATTATTTTATATTTTGTGAATGTGAGAACGTTGTAGGCCTAGTAGAGTGTAGATTTGTTGGCGGTTTTCTATTTTGTTAAGTACCTGGTAATTGTTGAAAGGCCTACGCTGTCCTCCCATACCTAGTATCACTGTTATTTAATAATATTGTAAAGCCAATTATTTTTAAAAGAGTAACCGTGGAGTTTCTTGCCGGCTCTTCTCCATAGGAAACGACTAACTCGAACCGTGCACCTAGCTTCTGACGTTTCATAAGTGCCCATGTAGGTTTATGTGAAACAAAATATTTTGATTTTGATTTTGATTTAAAAAAATTAAAATTAATAAACAAACATTATTTGATAAGTTGCATATCATTTTATGAATTTCATGGAAATCACCACGATATTTATTTGAGTTTGTGAAACATAGGTAAGTAATTATACATTGGTAGAATTCGATATTTTCTCTCTAGATTGTGTCTAGAATTTTCTAATACCTTTTATAAAGTTTCATATTGAGACACGAAGCAATAAAATACGATCTAGAGGAATGTGATAGATAGATAGAATACTCTTTATTATGTACACCATAAAAATTACAGATATAAATGTAGAACTGTTATATAGGGTGTCACAATGGGCGGTCTTATCGCTAAAAGCGATCTTTTACAGACAACCTTTGGATGGATCAAAAAGTAGAAGGAGAGACAATACTGCAGGTAGTCAGTGGTGTACCACTTACATATATACAATAAATACACATACACAAAGCATATAGATACTTATCCATATAAATATGTATATATATTTATATACATACAGTAATAAACATGATACAAGAGCAAGGAACTTTAAGTAATGATGATGTTTAAGGAGAGAGGAAGTGATTTTTAAGCAGAATTTTAAAAGTGGACAAAGATTGAGCACGCCTTATTGAGACGGGCAAGGCATTCCATAACCGTACTGCTTGAACTGTAAAAGACTAGTCATAAAAACTAGTGGAATGCATTGGCATCTCTAGTCTCAAGCCGTGTGGCCGTGTTTATTTAGATCGAATTTTGTTGCTTCGTGTCTCAATATGAAACTTTAAAAAAGGTATTAGAAAATTCTAGACACACTTACCGAGATAGTTGATTGAGCCGTTTTTCATAATTCCTTCTCATCAGTCACGAGATAATATGTTTTTAAACGAGTGGCGCTAGTGGACCGGTGACAACCTTCTTAATGACACAGTATTAAGACATGCACCCTGTAATAAAGGTTTCAATATCAAATTATTGAATTACATAATATAATATTGATTCTAATTATTACAATTCATTACATTGTATTATTATACTAAACATTAATCAATAATTTATTACATTTTATTTAAAATTATACATTATTATCATTTCGCATTTTAGTCATATCGACGCAAAAAAGCGAAAACGTAGTAACCCGCACCCAAGTCAAATTTTTTTAATTGCAGATTCGGAATCAGAAAAAAAATCTGCGTCGAATGGTTCAACTCCCGTAACTCTACGACTAATAGAAAATTTTGTACAGAATTTTAAAACAACCCTATTTTTTTAAGGGACCACCTAAATTTGCTTTAAATAGCGTAAAAAATTGCATTTTTATCATTTAGCATTTACACCAATTAATCATTTTGAAAATTTTTGATTCCGGTTTATAGCGCTGTTGAAATTTTAAGCTGTGTGGGTTTTTTCAGATGTTTTTTTTCTGAAATCTCAAACGTTTTTCGGCTCTGGTGAACATTGTTCATTTTGTGGGTTACTACAAACTCAAACTCAAAGCATTTATTTCAAACTAGCAGCCCGTCCCGGCTTCACACGGGGTAGACAATTATCATTTTAAGACTCATTTTTCTACACCTTCGGTTACATTGTTCAAATTTTACCAAGGATCCCTAATTTTTTTCAAAATGAAATGTAGCCTATGTCAAATTGGAAGAATGTAGCATTCTATTGGTGAAATAATTTTTTAAATCGGCCCAGTACTTTTTGAGCCTATTCATTACAAACATACAAAAATAGGTACAAATCTTTCCTCTTTATAATATTAGTGTAGATGTAGATAAACCAAATACAGGTACATTTGAATTGTCAAGGGGTCGGTCAGTCAGAAAGATGAAGCTAGTTGCCCATTCCAAAGCGTAGTAGGTTCCTATGGAGAAGAACGGGCAAGAAACTCCACGGACACTCTTTTAAAACAAAATATTGTTACAAAATATGGGTTACATCATTCATGTTGAAGTTATACATGTGAGAACAATGTAGAAAGACGTGCACGTTAGAAGCGTCCGTAATAAAAACAATTCAAAAATTAAAATAAGCCGTCGCAGCTAAGAGATGACCACTACGTTTCAGCTTTTTCGCGTCAATATAGTTAAAAATAATATGGTATAAGTAGTCATTTATTTCACATTTACGGCATTCAAAGTCAATTTATTCACAATTTGTCAGCTTTAAATTCCTCAACGGTATAGTAGACTATCTTTATTAACAGAAATTTCAACTGTTTCGAGAAAATTTAGTTATTTGGTAGGGAGAAACTTTCCGGTAATTTATTAAATAAGTATAATTAGCTAGTCTTGAATATGGGCTCTTCCTGATAACTTTTAAGTTTGTGAGGGATAATATTTAGTCTATTCTTGTTCCGTCGGTTATAGTAAAATAAAAAGATCATCTTGGCTTTAAAACAACAATGTATGATTGACTACCAACCCTAGTATCCGAAGGGTTATTTCACACACGGCACCTCATGCGAAACGGTACGTTTTTACATGGAACAGTGTCGTGCTTTATCATGAGTTATTAATTACTGGTGGATACAGCTTATGTTTAATTAACACGTGAGCGGTCGCTGGGGACGCCAAATTAGTTTAGTAGAATAATGTATTATTATACAATGGTGCCGATTCCCTTGTTCACAAACTAAACTAAATTTAAGTTCAGTGCATCTTTTTCTTTCTATTTCATTAAGAAAAGGACAGAAGATAAATTTTAATTTAGTCCTGTCAAATTAATCAGCGCTTGACGTAAATTGACGTAATTTTAGTCGGCAAGTTTTTAATCACGTCTAAACTTGTATGGAGTAGTGGCAGGCGCTGATTAATTTGACAGGACTAAACTAAAATTTTACTTCTGTCCTTTTCTTAATGAAATAGAAAGAAAAAGATGCACTGAACTTAAATTTAGTTTAGTTTGTGAACAAGGGAATCGGCACCAATGTGTTTTCCCAAAGTGACTATTAGGTGTATCATGACGGTTACTGGTATCTACTTGTTGATAGGCCTACACTGTCCTTCCATGCCAATTAACACTGTAATTTGGAAATATTTTAAAAGCTAATTATTTGTAAAAGAGTAACCGTGGAGTTTCATGCCGAGTCTTCTCCATAGGAAACGACCAATGGAACCACAATACAATTAAATGAAAGAAAATTTAAGACTTATATTGCACACTTTGTAAACTAGCATATTACAAATTAGAGGATTATATCTAAAATAAGAATGCCTGGAAACATGCTGGTCATGCTCCATAGGAAAATTTATTTAGAGTCTAGAAAATCAAACTGGTTGCTAATTTAATTGTATAATTTATATTCTTTATGACATTCATTTTATTTTCTGCGATTAATATACTTTAACTCACACACTGACATAGGTTATTAAATGTTAAAATTTTAGGGAAATCATCTACTTTTACAATGTTTGTAAATATGTGAGCACCATGCATCTAACGCATAATTAATTTGTCTGTCATTGCTTCACTTTTCATTGGTGAAGTACTTTTATTCTAGGTAAGTGCAGCATCTTCACATATAATTATAATAATTAATGGATACAAATATTGTTAACATTTTAAAAGAGTAAGTATGGAGTTTCTTGCCCATTGTTCTCCATACGTAACTACCTTTTGGAAGGTGCAACTAGAATCAATTAATTATTATTGTTGTAAATTGTGACGTTCAAAAGTGCCTTATAAGTGCCTATTTGAAATAAATTATTTGACTTTGACTTTGAACCGTGCACCTAGTTTTTGTCGTTTCATAACTGCCCGTGTAGGTTTATGTGAAATATTTTGATTTTGATTTGTGAGTAGGCTTTTGTTTGTGTGAACTTGAGTAGGTCGGTTTGAAACTGTGCGAATACATACACATACATAAACTCACTCTTTCTTCCCGTGGGGGTAGGCAACAACTATAGAACCTGAACCATTGCTGTATGGTTCACATACGGAGCAATCGAAGTATGTGATATGTTTATGTGGTCTTTTTAATTGTATGTGGTTTTATTTATGTTTTTAATTTTGTAATCTTTGTGGCCTTCTTCTCCTAATCCTTTGTTGGTCGAAATAAACCTTTTATTATTATTATTATAGAACGCCACAGTCTTACATACTGCGTTCAAACCATCCCTTATAGTTTCGCCATGTCCTCTCTTAGACTCTCAAGTTCTGGAAAGCTGTACTTAATTTGGTATGGGTATACATATTAATCACAACGACGAAGTGGTGAAATAATGTTTTTTTTTTAGTGTACTCCCCTACCCGTAAAGTGGGGATTTGGAAAAAATATGTGTCAAATTAGAGAATTTTCTTAATAACTTAATATATGAATATTTTATAATTATTACATAGTGAAATTAATTTGTAAAGTTATATCTAATGCGGATAAAAAACTGAGAATCACGCAAAATCTATCAAGCGTATTTTTCTGAAACTTTTACTTTTTTAAAGCTAATTTAATTATTGATCTTTTAGTATACGTGTTTAGTTAAAATACCTTTTGTTTTATGTAATAAAATAATAATGCGTCTTATTTGGCACAGCGCTTCTGGATGGGCGAGTCCTATTACTGGCTGGACGTACGAAGCGTTGCGTGAGCTTAGTACAGAACACGCAAGCTAACCACTCAAGGTCACTGGCATAATGATCTGCGTCTTAATACGTTTAGATTGTTCAAATGTTTTGTGGCTTAATTTCAGCCCTAGCTAGTTTTCACTGTTCTCAGTGTGCTTAGTTGAGTATAAGATATACAGTTAGATCTAAATAACAACAAAAATGCGTACAGAAGCTACTACTACAGTTCCAAGTTCCGTTGATCTTTTAAAAGAAAAGAATGTAAAATATTTAGTACTTCTACGAAGCGTGAATTCGTTTGATATTCGGAATAGATATAACTTTTTACGACGAATCAGCGGAGATTTATTGTTATTACACCGTTAATGCCCCTTGGCTTTGCCGCACTAATTTTATACTAAGATTATGGTAGTAGGTATCTTAATCTTTTCGTCAACAGCTTCAGCCTTGTTATGTGAATAGGTGTCGTAAAATTAAAATTACCTGTATTAGCGTTAATGTCGTATTAATAATATAAGATTATGAATTTATAAATAACTAGCTGCGCCTCGCGGTAAGTCTCGATTCAGTGGGATTATCAGGATAAATAGTATGCTATGTGTAATCCAGGTTATACAATATTTGTGTGCCAAATTTCATCCAAATCGGTTCAGCCGTTTTTTCGTGATTGAGTCATTCATCCATCCTCACAAACTTTCGCGTTCATAATATCAGTAGGATAGGATTTAATTGAAATAGGATCTATGATCAGAACACAATATTTCTGGCATATTTTTAGTCTATGGAGCCCTGTAAAAAGTAACAAGTCAAATGTTGCTTTCTTTATACCAGGGTGGAAGGGAAATTTTTCGTCGGTTGTAAAAAAAAAAAACAACTTTTTCCTGCAAAAGTGCAATACTTACGCAGTTAAAATATATGGGACAGATTTTTTTTTTTTAAATTAGATACCGATGATAAACTTTAACGCAGGTGCCCAGAATCGTCAACTGAATCCATGGTAACTGCTTAATGTAAGATCTCAATGTACACACGGCCACAAATCAAGCTATACATTTCCAGTATAAGCTGACCTCTCATTGTACGGAAATTCTGTACAATGCGAGATCAGCCTAAACTAGAAATGTATAGCTTGATTTTTGGCCGTGTGTACCATATACTGAGAAATAAATAAATTCTATTCTATTCTAACAGGCTTCGCATCGATGTCCCTGCCACCCCGTATAGATCAGATATTATTTTGAAAACAAATATTTTCACAAGGGTTTTGGTTTTAGCTTTAATCATAAAGTCATAAATTATGATTGAAAGAGGGAAAACAGATAGATATCAAAATAAACCTAACAGTAAATGAAAACTAAACTAGGCGGATTTAATTTCAAGAAAGTTTGACTCATAAATAATGCTCCGTAAACTTCTCGAGATAAAGCTATAGGATTACTTACTTCGCTTCACCCGCGGCCACTGACGCTGAAAAATTCTTGAAACAGACTGGAAAATGTTGGTGTATTCCTGCTGTCCCCACCGCCCGTGTCCCCCCATTAATGGTATGCATATTATATTTCTCATAAAATGGCAAAAAAATGGTTCATTTTCTTTTACTCGTAATGATAGGACGTCCAGAGTCCTTTTTGTTCCTTTCGCCAGCAGGACTTTTCGTACTACCGGTGGGACGCAATGTTTTTGGCTTTCTAAGCCTGCGAGCAGGACACTATTAATTAACATGCATAGTGCGTCTCTTTCTGATTCAGCGAGTTTTTGAATCGTGTTTCTACGATCACTCTGGCCAAAATGGCGGCGAGTCATAACACGTGACGTCCGCGTTCGCGTCAAAGCTACATATTTCGACGAAAATGATGGCCAATATTGTCGTGACTGAGAAGGAATGACAATCAACGACCTCGTATATCGTTTCACATTGAGACACCAAACAACAAAATTCGATCTAAAGAAAAGCGGCCACATTCCTCTAGGTCGTATTTTGTTGCTTCGTGTCTCAACATGAAACTTTAAAAAAGGTATTAGAAAATTTTAGATACACTTACCGAGGTAGCTGATTGAGCCGTTTTTCATAATTCCTTCTCAGTCACGAGATAATATTTTTTTAAATTAGTGGCGCTAGTGGATCGTAGTATGCGTTCTTAAAAGAAAATGGAACCTTTAGGCCTCTGCCTCGACTTGCGGGCAGCGGCGCGGTGGCGGCGGCGGCGGCGGCGGCGCGGGAGCGGCAGGATCTAATGCGTAAAGTCAAATGGACCGGCCCTCGAAAACAGCGGCGCGGGCGCAGGCAACGAGCGGTACACTCCAGCCAAGCGGTGACCGCCCGCGCGTCTGCATTGCAATGTCGTGCAATTTATTTTTGTGACGTTAGGAATAAATTTGAATCAAAAAGATGTTATCGCCGTTGTTTAGACATGTCATTCGCGAAAAAAAACAAATATTTCGACGACACAACCACGAACACAACACTATACCGCTATGATGCCGCGCGATCTGTCCGAGTGCCCGCTGGTTTCGAGAACGGGTCTGCGTTACCCGTGCTGCTCCCGCGCCGCCGCCGCCGCCGCAATGCTGCCCGCAAGATTCGAGGCAGAGAAGCCTTAGTTTCGCCATTTTATGTGAATTACCATTAATGGGACACGGGCGGTCCCGACAGCGGGAATACATCAAAATGTTGAAAGTCAAAAGGAAGACGTAACAAACCGTAGTCTTGAAAAAGTAATTTGAACGTATTATGATCGTATAATGTCCCAAATTAACATACAGCTTTATTACGATTATAGAATCCATTCATCATCACTCACTTATCCCGTGCTATAAACAAATTCATCGACTTAAAAAAGCAATAAATTATAAAATTAAAAACATCTGTAACTAACACGGACCTGCTAAATGGTTCGTATGTGGGATTAAAAAGATTTCCTGGCTCACTTCGGGTCATAAAAGCTCTTAAATTTAAGGCGATCTGTCGGGAGCAAACGCTTCGCATTCGCACTTTATAGATGTTTTAATCCTGCTCTTGAAATATGTTCAGGGGTCTACCCGCCCCGGGGGATATAGTCCAATTCACTGACAACCATCTAGTCGTAGCGTAGATTAACGGATGTCTTCCCTTTTTTAGGGTAGCTCTAAACGATTATGGATATAGAGCGGTTGGCGAAATACCTATATCTTCGCAGATTTCGTCTTTCATTTTTAAGAATAGATAATAAAAAAAAACCGGTCCAGTGCGTGTCGGAACACGCACAATGAAGGGTTCCGTAGTTGGTATAAATTTATCCCAATAACAAACTTAACGTCATAGTTGAAAAACATGTTCTCCCATACATTTCAACTGCAAATATAAGTCGACTATACTATAATATAAATTATATTCCTAAGACTTACGTGTCTAGTTCAGGCACGTAAGTCTTAGGAATATAATTTACGTTTAAGCAAAACTGTACTCATTTTTATACCTTGTAATTTTATGAATAAAATTTTATTTATTTATTTTATTTACTATTACTGTCCATCTTTTCCTTTTAACTTCGTTATACATATATACTACAGCAGAGAGTTTTTTCACATATAAAAAACAACCATTTAGCTGGCAGAGACATACACACACACGCACACAGGCAACCGAAGGAACACGGGTGGGTTTTAGTCAGTAAAAGTCTGACACGCTCTCCCGCTCCGCCCAGAGCAGGGGAAGTTCCCACCCAAAAAAAAGGGGGGAGGGGGTACTTGACTTTAATAAAAAATTGCACCTTAAAGCTTAATATTACGCAAATGGATGACTAAATCGAAAAGTGGGTTTCACAGACCCGTAATATTTTTGAACGGCCTATCCAACGATACCCCACATCATGGGAAAGACGAAAAAAAAAAAAACACCCCCACTTTACGTGTAGGGGCGGTCCCCTACACGAAAAGTGGGGGTGATATTTTTTTTAAGGCCCCTCCTTTACATAAAGAGGGGCCTTAAAAAAAAAAACAATATTTTATTTTACAACTAGGTCGGCGTGATTAATATGTATACCCATGCCAAATTACAGTTTTCTAGTACTAAGAGACTCTGAGCTAAGCCGTGGACAGACATACAGTCAGACGGACATACATGGCCAAAACTACAATGGTTCCTTTTTGACTACAGAACCATAAAAAAGCTTCTACATTAAGAACACTTGGCTGGGTCTTGTTCTCACTCTAGACAGTTGCCAAAACCAACCAGATAACCAGTCACTGAAGTACCTAGCTCAATCGAATGGCAAACTAAGGTGACTAATAATATAAAGATGTATCTAAATAACGACTTAAGGTAAAATAAATACTACGTCTGTAAAACTTTTAATAAATGGCTGTTTTCTCAGAAGGAGCATAGGTATCTTGGTATAAAATCGTTCTTGAACAAGATTATAAATTTTACCAAAATACTTGGAACTGAATGACATCAAGTGAAGTGAATAACATCCTTTTAATAAGGCTTACGCAATACTCATTAGCATATACCTGTTGCAAAGCTTCACTATTCATTTTGATTTCCTTAATCAACTTTCATCAGTGAAAAAGTACCTAAGTATGTATATGAAGAAAATTGTCACACCAAACTGATAGCCAGACACACTTCCTAGTAGCTTTATTGCGTGTAAACAATATAGCGACGTGTCAAGTCCCCACAGGGCACGGTTACGAAAATTAGACCCCGGGGAGCAAACTGCATCCGACCTGCATATGTGCATGGCACGGTTCATGCAATATACGAGCAAATACTTAAGACAAGGATGAAATGTCGGGCTTTGAGGCAAGATTTCGCGAGTAGTCGATTTAGTACCTTTATATTAGGTTTTTTTTTAAGTTTTATAGATAGAAATAACATATATACATCCGAACGCATACAACCCTAATCTATTCAAAGTGAGAGTGAACATGCTTCTTCTGGGTAAGCTCACTCCATCGTAGACTTTGTCTCTGTCATCTAGACCTAGACTAAAGTCAAGAGCAAACTCATAGTAGAATAAAAAAAATGAAATTCAGTGACAAATCTTTTTAAGCACATACTGTTGCGGTCACAGCGAAGGAATTTCCGGATTCCAAGCATATCACTGACGAATTTATATCGAAACTCATTGTGAAGGTTGTTGTGACATTCTAACAAGATATTGACTAGCCTATTCTGATTGCCACCTTGGTCATAAAATTAAGCAAGGTTTGCTTAATAATATTCTGGAATATTGAGAGCCTTTGAATGTATTATTTCCCACAGAATATTGAACGCAACTGGCAAACAGGCTGATAGATATAACTTAATTAATAACTAAAACCGTCCAAGTGCGTGTCGGACCACCCACAAAGAAGGGATCCGTAGTTGGGATGAATTTATCCCAAGAACAAACTTAACATTGTTTTGTGTTCTCCCATATATTCCAACTTCAAATGTAAGTTTGTATTTTAAGACCATTCGCGCTGATGTTTTCCTGTAGGTAATCTATAAGTAAAGAACTATTTGCTGTTTTTTTATTTTATTTTATGCTCAGTAGTTTCGTAGATTATGGGGAATGGAAAAACATCTATTTTCTTAAATAACTTTAAAAGTATATAGGTTTTTTTAAATTATTTAAAAAAAATACCTGAAATCTTTACAATAATCCCTTTTATTTGATGTGTAGTACAGTTTGCGATTTGTTTTAAATTTTCTAATGTTCCCCCCAAAAGTGACCCCTAAATTCAAAATTCATTTATTTACGTTTCACGCCTGTGTTTGGGTACGCAGTTTATTCGGAGCAAATTGGCTGTGACAGACGGACAGACAGATAGACAGACAGACACAAGAGTGATCCTATAAGGGTTCCGTTTTTTCCTTTTGAGGTACGGAACCCTAAAAACCACATATATAAAAGTAAAAATCACAGGCTACTACATAGTGAGCAAACTGTAACACAGACATCACACAAAACAAAAGAAGAAAAGATTCAATTAAAAACTAGAACATCTCAGAGAACAAACAGCTAACAAAATAAAAACTGCAAATCATGTTCCATTCTTGTTGAACAACGTCCCGGGCTCGCCATGCGCATTCCCAATGAAGTTATCAAGAAATACAAGGGTCCTCACAACAGGGGTTACTAACGTAGTCCGTACAAAAAAGCTAACATGTCGCACAGAAATTGCGTTACTTCTGTCAAGGGAGAACGCGAAATAGTGAATAATGTAGGCTTCCATTCATACAGTTAAAAGTTTAAACACCCTCTATTGACTGAACAATCGCTGGGTGTGAAATGATAAATGTAAAGTCTGCACGAGTTTGTTTGCTATTGAACGGTATAAATGATTGTATTTCATCGATTTGTGAATGGAGTAGCGGTTCTTTTGCAGTTGTGGAGATGAAAGGGTCTTTGTAGCATAGAGAAACTGCATCTTAGGCCCCTCGCCCACGGCGACTTTTTGTTACTGTAACGCGCGTTAGTCGCATTTGCAACGCGCTACAGAAGCGATGCCAACGCGCTACTAACGTGTTACAGTATCGCGACTGTATCGTTGCAAACGCGCGATCGTGTCGGACGACATCGGGGAGATAACGGAGGGAGGGTGGCACGTGAGTGGAGAACTGAGCATCAGTGCAACTGGGGCATTTTTGTGCCGTTACTGAATCGTGTTTGCATCGCGACAGAAGCGCGTCAGTGTCGCGTTTGCATCGCGACTGAGAATCGTGGTGTGGGCGAGGGCAAACAGCTAGCGGCCGCATCGCGGCTGTATCGATGCGAACGCGCGACAGCATCGCTACAAAAAGTCGCCGTGGGCGAGGGGCCTTATGGTGCTTTATCATTACTTAAATATTCATTAATTGAGACAGCGGTAAGAACATCAAGGGCGTAGCTAGGATTTTGTTAAAGGGGGGGCAGGCGTAGACAAACCAAGAATATATCTAAGGTAAATGCTGCATGAGCAACGGGACAGGTTACGTTAAAAATGAAAAACAAAATATCAATCAGTGAATTTATTTTACAAAAAAAGTAGTCGACGAGGTTCTTCACAAAACCGTTTTAATACCTCAGATTCAATTGTATCCTTCGTTTTTTGTACTATGGTTCGGTGTACACTGAGCATGCATAGGCCGTTCAAACGGTATTCAGTCATCGTTGATCTCAGCCATGTTTTGACACGACACAGTGTAGAAAAGGGTACGTAATATTATTTTACGGTTTGTGAGTATTCCTGCATCTTCTAGGGGAGGGGGGGGGGGGGAACTGAACTGAACTGAACGCCCTTGAAGAACATCATGACTATTCTTTTCTTTATGGTCTATGGTCCCATTACTCAGTAACCCACTATTATCCGATAAAATTTCTTCAAGGTTATCACTACATAAATCAGAAACCAAAAATATTTCAATTCAAGCCTCCATTACGCCTACTATTCTTCACGTCGTCCCCGAAGTCTCGTTTACTAACTCAAGGAACCTGGGAACAAACATCCATCTACATTCCTTCTTTCCTCTCGTTCCCACATCAGCCATTTTTATTTTATAACACGTTCATATATACTTGTCTGTTTTAATAAAAACTATTCTCCAAGAGCCTTCATAAAACTTGGAGGAGGAGTAAGGAGAAAACTAATTCTTATTCAAGTTGAGTGCGAACACTTATAAGTTTCAACTGTGGGATATCGTCGCTAGTATAGCTTTATTTTCATGACTTTACTTTTGTTGTTATACTGGGTATATTGTAATTTTTTATGTTTGCATATAACAAATCAACAGTATTTTGCAAATGATTGCATCCCGCCTCCTCACGTCGCCGCCAAATGACTGTCCCATACAGGCGCACTGGGTGGGAATAGTTATGGGAAGATTGTATTGTTAAAGAATTACTTTATTATATTACTAGCTTATGCCCGCGGCTCCGCTCGCGTGGATGTCGGTTATCGCGTAAAAAAGTAGCCTATGTCCTTCTCCATACCCCAATCCATATCTCTGCCAAATTTCATGACGATCGGTTCAGCGGTTTAGGCGTGAAAACGTAACATACAGACAGATAGACAGACAGACAGACGGACAGACAGAGTTACTTTCACATTTATAATATTAGTATGGATGTACATAATATAATAAAGTAATTTTTTAACATCCAGTACCTACTAACATAGATCTTAAGAAAATTGTTACTAACTCTTTTATGAATTCTGTCCAAAATAAATGGATCATAATAATGATCGAACAATCCATTTTAATAGACCAGATATTACACTTATAAACAAGATAAATAAAACTGGAAAACATCGTAAGGAGACCGGCATGTCCTAGAACTAAAAATTCGAACACATGTGACATCTACCAACCCATACTGCGCCTGCGTGGTATATTCTGCCCACTTCCTCTCGTTGAGAGGAAGCCAGTGTCCCAGCAGTGGTAACATCAAAAGCGGATTATGCGAAATCGACACGAATGACGGTCCCTAATCACTTCGGATCAAGCAGAATCAAATATTATAATTTCGAAACTAGATAAGTACAACTAAATCAACAAACATGACGATAATAGCTAGGCTAATGTGATCCAAAAAAGGCTCATAATGGTTGTGCTATTCGTTCAATCTCAAATAATCGTTATTATTATACAAGTAGTGCTATTCTGTAACCATCTCAACGTGAAAACTTAGCGTGAAAACTTAGTGTGAGCGTGGAGTGGCTGTCAATAGTGTAAATCCCAAGCATCAGGTGGAATCACAGTTCACTTCATGCTCACTTTACCTAAGTTTTCATCGTGAGATTTTGACAGAATAGCACTAAAGGTGTATCTATTCATACACGAAATATTTTAAGAGAAACATCTCTAAGTGGCGAAAAAACCCATAGCAACGAATTTTTTTATTTTATCTGTGTTTTTATTTTTATGTAATTATTATAATTTTAAAATTGCTTGAGACATTTTGGAAAAAACAAAGGTTTTTTTTCTATGAATGACCCCCCCGGACTCGGCGATGGTAGCGACCCGAGCGCGGTGCCATTTGGTAATTTAATCATCATATCAAGTAATTTTAAATTATTTAATATTTTGTATAATATACTCAGATTAAAAAAAAAAATTGTTTCTATGGCCACCTATAGGTGTATCTCTTAAAACATTTTGTGTATGAATAGATACACCTTATAATATACCCGCAGATAAGATACACAAATTACCATACGATAGGCCATAGTTATTCCAAGATTTTTCGTAATTGCACCTACCACTGTTTGTCTCTGCATCACCCAAAGGTTGACTGGTAGAAAATGCCTATGGCATTAAGTCCGCCTCTGTACATTTCTGTGCTTGAAGTATTAAATAAATAAATAAATAAATAAATAGGCAAAGAGTTACTAAACCATGAAAGTAAATTACATTATTTTCATTCAGAACGAGTGACTCTTTGCTACTGGCACTTCATTCAAGAAAATAACTACCGCAATTTAAATCCTTTCCAACTACTTTAATAAAATCTCAGCCATCTGTGTACCCACTCGGTCATCGAAGAGCGTTTTACAATTTCCAATATTCAGTGGGTAAAAAGGAAAAGTTCCTTACTATGAACAAAGGCCTAGCAGTGGCAGGCGATGGACCGTGGCATTTACACTCGGTTTTAATCAATGAAGTTCTGGAGCGATAGGACTCACCACAAAGGAAATTATTGAGTCGGGAAATGGTTGAGACTAGATGAAGATGGTGGCGCAAGTTAGGAACGGTTGCTGTGGAAGAGATATTGGAATTTGGGGATAGATATTTCAGTTCCATGGTCTTTTCATATAAAGCAAATTTCATATAAGCAAAAAGCTAACAAGCTAACAAGCTTTTCATATAAGCAAAATTATGTCTTACTGGCTGCTCCCGTAGCTTCGACCGCGTGACTTTTTCTAAAATAGCCTAACTTAGGTACTCCTTATAACGTCAGCTATCTGCCAGTGAAAGTCACGTCAAAATCGGTCCAGCCGTTTCTGAGATTAGCCGGAAGAAACAGACAGACAGAAACAAAAAATTAAATAAATGTTTTTTGTTATAAGTATCATTATATACTTTCACTAGCTTATGCCCGCGGCTCCGCCCGCGTGTATGTCGGTTATCGCGTAAAAAGGTAGCCTATGTCCTTCTCTATATCCCAGGCTATATCTCTGGCAAATTTCATGACGATCGGTTCAGCGGTTTAGGCGTGAAAACGTAACAGACAGACAGAGTTATTTTCACATTTATAATATTAGTATGGATTAGTATGGATATGCATTAAGTAAAACAAAAACATAATTATTGACATAACAAACTGACACTTAAATTTTATTTATTTGTTTAGATATTAATGATGTCCCTTAATCTGGGGTAGGCTAGGGTAAGGCGTTTACCTAAACTACTTTTACAAGAAAAGTGTCTCCAAAATAATCATTAAATATTTTTATGGATGAAGAATTATCTCTTTACTATCTGACATAGGTCTGTCGTCTAAGAGCGCCAACGCGCGACTGAAGTGAACTCGCCGTGAAGTTGCGAGTGGTTGCCTTGCGCATTTGGTAGGTATTTGATCATAGTAGTTATTTTAATCATTTTATCAAAATAAACTCAGCGATTGGCACTAGAAAATTTTAATAATAATAACAATAATGTAATATAATATCATATATATTAATATAAATATATAATTATAATATAATAATTTTAAATTTTTATATCATTGAAAATAATTATATAAAAATTATGAAAAAAGGGTCTGTTTTGTAGCCATGAGATTGATTTAGCGTTACGAAAAGGGGTAAATTTGTGATTTTTTTCTATCGAGAAAAGTTAATCTAATCGTGTTATTAAAGGCGATTGCATCTGCGCCAGATCCTTAAATAACACATATATTTTTTTCAGAATTTTATACTACTGTTTTTTAGGTTTCCCATGGATTATAAAAACTAGTAATCGCGGTCTCTGGATCACCTCGCCTTAAAGCTTACTTATTTTTAGCAACCATAAATTACACCTATAAAGTGGACAGAAATTATTAGTTATTAACTTATAACGTTATTATCATAAAAACAGTAGTAAAATTTGATTTACAACAAAACCATATTGGTTCTTAAGAGGATCTCAAAGCCATCATAGACAAAGTTTATGGAGTAATAAAATTGCGGAAAGAAAAGAATAGAAATGATACAATAGATATACCTGTAGCTCTTTGAAATAAAATTTACGAAAAATAATCTTGGTATTATACTTATTATTACAGATTGTACTTCGGAGAGTGTGCCCATGAACTCCACGACCTCATTCCACCGGCCCCCTTCTACCATCGGACATCTAGACGCACTGCAAGTTACCACCCCTACCTAGTTAATATTCCACCAACTCGCACTAAGCGTTTTCAAACGTCTTTTATAATGCGCGCAGCAAAGGAGTGGAACTCTCTGCCTGCGTCTGTGTTTCCGAACGCATACAACCCTAATCTATTCAAAGTGAGAGTGAACAGGCTTCTTCTGGGTAAGCTCACTCCATCGTTGACTTTGTCTCTGTCATCCAGACCTAGACTAAAGTCAAGAGCAAACTCATAGTAGAATAAAAAATAAAAAAAATACAAAAAGTTTTTGGATATGAGAGAAAGAATTTATCACAGTCGTAAATAGTTTTTGCTCCCTTAAAAAAAAACATCTCATGACAGGAACGCCAATCGTAAGTAAACACAAATTTTCTTATCAAAATGGATAGATGTGCCCGTGTCCATGTCATCCTTCATCGTTGACATGAGCAAATAATTCGATATCCGTTTCCCGATTCGTGCCTGCTTATCTATCGGTATCTGGGTTCTTAGAAGACACCGGGTTTTTGGGTTGCTTTGAAGTGTAAGGAAGATAGGGTGTTGGGGTTGTAACTGTTACCTGAACACTATAATTATGTATTTAATGATTATTAAGGACGATTAGATTCGTGACGTTGGGGCCGAAAGGTTCTGGAGTGGCGACCGCGTACCGGATGACGTAGCGTTGGATGACCCTCTGAAGGCCTCAGGAATCCGCTGGATGCGGGAAGCACTGATCCGGTCGAAGTGGTGGTGCTTGGAAGAGGCCTACGTCCAGCAGTGGACGTTTTCACCTGAAATGATGATGATAATATTCGTGATATTATTAAGTAGCATGAAATTCTTCCTTGATTATTCTTAGAGCTTGAAGACGTGCTAATATACAAACACCAAAGTGTTTGAATATTGGCACATCTAAGATATCTAGCAGTCGATCGAGTTCGAGTATATTGAAAGTATTGGACTTTAACACATTCATACGGAGATGATTATAACTTATCCCTTTCCAAATATTCTTACTCACATTTCGATTTCAGCTTGGGGCTGATAATAGAAACAGCATAATATAAAAATGTCCGCTGTTAGCTTGGACCGGAATGCTGCAGCTGCATTCGGATTGTCAGAGTCGTTATTGAATTGTGGCAGTAAAAATTGCTTTTCGCAACAATGAAACACATTGTCTCTTAGAATATTTTGCTGCCAATACAATGTGATATTGCTACTTACGGGTTCTTACAGATGCTGATAGTCTTGAGAAGTGTATTGTATCAGGTGTTACAGCGATTTTCTCTGATTCATTTGATATGTTTGTCATAATTTTTTTATCGACCGCTTAAATGATTTTAAATGTTGTACGTATTTGATTTAAAAAATGGTTCTTAAAAACTTTAAATTGCGTCTTCTTTATATCTCATGGTGCCCAAAAATATCAGTAACAGTGAAACGGAAACGCAAAGTACGTAAGTACGCAAAATAATTTCAAAGAAGGATAATAAACGAGAGACAATTTGCACGAAATAACGGAAAACATTTCGAATGTATCACTCATAAAACCTCATCAAATAAAAAAAATTGTCGGAGTATCATCAGGGGGAACGATCTTGGCGAGTTGTTCGGCCAAGTTGAATTACTTCCAAGTCTTGGCATTCATAAACGTGATCGTAATATTTCTTCCTCAACCCACTTTGTTTTCGAAAAGTTTTATTTTGTAATTTACTTGAAAGCAAGCCTCGTTCGCAAACGAGATAAAAATGACAAAGCTGTAAATATTGCGGTCGACGAAGATTCTTAATAAAATAATGGATTGGAGTAAAAGTAGGGTATATGAATTAATATCCATTTGTAAATGAACAAAAGAGAAATATAGAGTGTTGTAACTGTCGTTCTGGGTGCTCTACAAAAGAAGCAATTGGGCGGAATTGTCATTGTGTAACCCTGAACCCATAACTATTGCCCTTTGAGTTGCGTTTTGATCACCCATGTCCTCCCATGGGTGCCGTAAAAAGCGATTATGGGATTGCGTTTGAATGGGCTAAGCATCACTACACATACAACGATGACCAATATACCAGTTTCATAATACTGAATGATCAACGTGTTACGGAATGAATTTGAAAGAGACGTTTACATAAACATTTAACAGCGATTTCTGTATCCATACTTATCTTGTTTCCATTGCACATCATCTGATCATTTTATAATTTTGATATTCTCATCTGAGGGAAACCTAGTCCTTCTCAAATAGCTGACTTTACAGCTGCTTTCAGCTAGTTAGTAATCTCAATCCTCTAACGTTATTAGACTCGTGTTTTCAAGCATTTTATTTGATTAGTTAGTCGCTTGAGCAGACTCAACGTTAACGATGTGCTCGTTAATTCTGTCAATACCACCGCGCATGAAAACAGCTAAAATGTTGTCTTGACAGCCATTCATATTTTATCGTGACTTGCTTTCTTACGGTTTTAATTTGGTCAAGAAATTAAACCACTGCACTGTCACCATTGACCAAACTGGGCCAAACAAATTGTGTTAGACATGTTGTTGTTCATGCGAGTCGGATCTTATTAATCGAAATTAGATTGACGATCTGACTTTCTAAGTCCATGGTATCATTTACACTCGCTATAATCCTCTGTCTAGCCTTTTGTCCAACTATGTGTAACCGGATGAAGCGAAATACCAGTATTTTACATGGAGTGCCTATCTGACCTCCACAACTATCTGGGTTGTGCTGGGTAACACGATTCATTTTAGTAAGACTGGTTGTCAGACTTTAGGGCTTCTGACAACCCGTAACGACTGCCAAAGCTCCACGAATGACATCCGGCACCAACACTTGCTACTATCTTATCTATCATGCTATTTAGTTACCTACCCCTTTCCGGGGTTTAAGTTTACATTCAAAATGATGACATATTTCCGAGTCCTAAACTTCACAAACAAAATACCGTATCGAACAAAATACCTCTAAGTTTTGGGAGTCCACTCACATAGCCCCACACTAATGCTGATATAAAACCTCATTATAAATCCCCTTTGGATTTCACTGGCTGACGGGGAACGGCATGGAATTAGGGATGCGCGGTCACGTCCCGGGTATGAAAATAACAAGGCGTTAGATGAATGGATGTATGGCTAAAATTTATTGGAAAGAACTTATGCTGCTGACCTGGTCGGAAAGTTTTTGTATAAATGATTTTAGGTGTGAATTTAATATATGAAGTTAGTAGCAGAGAGAAAATATTTTAAGATGAATCGTCATAGCTAACATTGTTATGAGAAAACGATGATGTAAATTTAAATTGCTCAGTATGTTTTTTATAAGTATCTATTTAGAACGCTTCACTTCGCACGCATATAAATATGACATACAGTGTTATTGTTAAGTTTTATCGGAAGGTAGCCTAACCTATGATTTTAAATGCTTATCGATACTAGTAATAAACAGGTTTTTTTTTGTACCGAATAAGCTTAAAAACTACTGGACCGATTTTAACCATTTGTTCACCAATAGAAAACTAAATTATCAGGAATTAACAATAGGCTGTTTTATTTAAAAAAAAATTGAGATCCTTAAGAAAATTGCAATAATGTAACAAGCGCGGGCGGGCGATGTGATACGACAGGGTGGGACGGGGAATAAGAAATTTCACGCGGACGAAGTCGCGGGCAGAAGCTAGACTATAAATTTCTACAATCAAACACTCGATTCTGTCACTATTCGTTTTGCGAGTATAGTTGTACACACGGCTACATATCAAGCTATATTTTCCAGTATAAGCTGATCTCGCATTGTATAGGATTTCCGTGAAATGATAGGTCAGCTTATACTGGTAAATTATAGCTTGATATGTAGCCATGTGTACAAGGATCTTGTGGTGCGTAGTAATCGGAACTAAGGCCGCCATATTGTATTTTGAAAACGTTTCACAATACAATTTGCACAAATGTTTACCAACAGCGTCCCCTGTCAACGTCATTCGAGCGACAAATCCTTGCAGTAGTGGTCACCGTTTCTTTTATTTTTTTAAGTGAAACTTCTTAGACGGCGATTGATAAATTGGACGAGAATTGAGAATGGAAGGATGCGTCACGTTTAGGCCCATTTCGTACATGAGAGAAAAAAAGATATAGGGAATACTTTCTGTCTCTCACTACATCACATCACGCCTGTAATCCCCGAAGGGTTAGGCAGAGGTGTACACACGGCTACAAGTCAAGCTATACATTTTCAGTATAAGCTGATCGCGCATTGTATAGTATTTCCGTACCATGAGAGGTCAACTTATACTGGAAAAGGATGGCTCGATTAGTAGCCGTGCATACCTACACCCACATTTCGCCAGTTATGTTTAAGTCCCATGTAATAGGGGGCGAGCCTATTGTCATTACCTGGGCACAAATCCAGACTGCGGGCTGTTACTGAGAAATTACACTAAAACACACTACGAGTAAATGTCTCTTGTTCTTGTGTACGGTACTGTACGCGCAATTTCTCTACGACAGCTGCTCCCAGCGTCATTTTAGCGGCCTTCATCACCGTTCGTCGAGGGTAAGCACAGGGGCGGATTAGCGCCCCTGACCCCGTGACTTCGACTGCGACGACTCAATCGGACTGACTCATTACCACGCCCTGTATTGACGCCCGATAAGTATCCTATATTATTATAATTTGTTTCGGGGATCATGTTGTTGGGATTCGGGTAGCTTGTTAGCGAGATTTTGATTTGATTTATCATTCTACAGATGTGGGTTCTATAAAATATTTGGGATTGTTAGTTAATAAATTGCTTCGTTCAGCCAAAGCATTATTTTTGTGTTATAGTTACGGAAGTAATAATATGGAATTTAGAAAATCAAAAATAAATATTTAAATATGAATAAGTACATAAATAATAACCTAATTTATTAATAATGAAAATTCTTCTAAGAATTTCATAATTATTACCTACATAATTCTTATGCAATACCTACATAAAATAAAAATAACTAATATACTATACCTATATACACAAACCTTATAATATATATACTATCTTTTGCCCGCGGCTCCGCTTGCGTGGATGTCGGTAATCGCGTACAAGAGTAGCCTATGTCCTTCTCCATATCCCAGGCTATATCTCTGCCAAATTTCATGACGATCGTCGGTTCAGCCGGTTTAGGCGTGAAAAGGTAACATACAGACAGACAGAGCTACTTTCACATTTATAATATTAGTATGGATACATAATTATACACACAATTAAACACATCTAATCTTTTATAATATTTTTATTTTTTATTTATTTTTATTCTACTATGAGTTTGCTCTTGACTTTAGTCTAGGTCTGGATGACAGAAACAAAGTCTACGATGGAGTGAGCTTACCCAGAAGAAGCCTGTTCACTCTCACTTTGAATAGATTAGGGTTGTATGCGTTCGGAAACACAGACGCAGGCAGAGAGGTCCACTCCTTTGCTGTGCGCATTATAAAAGACGTTTGAAAACGCTTAGTGCGAGTTGGTGGAATATCAACTAGGTAGGGGTGGTAACTTGCAGTACGTCTAGATGTCCGATGGTAGAAGGGGGCCGGTGGAATGAGGTCGTGGAGTCCATGGGCACACTCGCCGAAGTACAATCTGTAGAAGACCGACAAGCAGGCAACAATATTATAAATATTGAATTGCTTGAATTTTTACTTAGCCCTCTTCCTCTCCTAATTTTTCTGTGCCCGACGGGGTCCATATTGATCTTTTACTCTGATATACCATCTATGTAATACATATGGAATGCAATGAAGAATTAAGTATTGAGTATTAAGTTTTTGTATAGTTTGAGGCGGGTAGTGCGTTTCATGACTTTTAAACTAGACTTGTTTTGTTGTGGATGGGGAAATTATGTACTTAATTACCATCATCAGGTAAGTACCTACATATCGATGGCCCCACCGAATAAACGTGCGATGCTTCTAACACGATTTTTTTTTACATTTTTCTTTTCTTTTGCCTATCCTGCACCCACATTTTTTTTTTAATGAATTTTAGACTCAAAACACGCCTATTATAATAGTGAATTTATTTATTCTAGGGAAATAATTAATTTTAAAATTATAGGAATAGTAGTTTATGTTATAATTACATGCTTTTTGAGTCGCCAAGAACTCCCTCCGACTCAGCTGCCCTAAGCAGAGGTTCGTACCCCACAGGGGGTGCCCTTAGCGAGCAGCAGTCGTTTAGTTTATAGTTTTTACGCCCTGGCTGGAGGCATTAAGTTTCGTTAGGAGCTTAAGGCAGCCACAGGAATGTCCGGTTAAAGAGTCGGAACCTTAGTGGTTACAATCTGAGATGCCCTGGATAAAAAAAAAAAAAAAAATCGCCAAGAAAGTAAATATACAAGTCTATAGCTTATTTTTTTTACCAATAATTTGATTATACAATGAAATGAGCGTTATTGAACTTTAAACGTTTTTATTTTTTTAGCTGAAAAGTTGTAATTTTTCTCTTATACGAGTACGTTTATTCGGTGGGGCTATCGATATGTGATTGATTCCATAAGATTATGAATGATGATTTATGTAGATCTATTCGAAAAATAAAACGGAGTGGTTTTTGCAAATGTGAGTAGCAAAAACATTGCACTTTTACTCACAACAACCCATAAAAAACCGAACATAATCCCAAAAGTACTCCAGATCGATATTTCAATAAAAGTAATAATGTTCCAGATCACAATAATGAGGGTGACACCCATTAACGGCACGTGATGCAGCATGCGTGATTTGATTCTGAACGACTGACATTCAATGAGTACGATCAGAAGGACCGTTAGAAATACTGCTCAGTAAGGGCACATTGCCAGACTTGGATATTTAAGAAAACGACGAAGGGCAAAATACAAAAGAGACAACGAGCAATGGAAAGGAGCATCCTTAACATCCGATTAGAAGACAAGCAGAGAAATGAAGCCATACGTAAGAGAACCAATGCTATAGCCGCCCTCGAACATACCCAACGTCTGAAGTGGAAATGGGCAGGCCATGTCGCACGCCTGCCTGTCACAAGATGGACCCATAGAACCACGATATGGTCGGGACCAACAGGAGAAAGACCCAGAGGACGCCCACCGGAACGCTGGGTAGATGAAATAAAAAAAAAAGTATAGGCAACGACTGGATGGTCAAAGCCAAAAATAGGGAAACCTGGAAAAAATTGGAGGAGGTCTGTACCCGAAAAGGGACCATCACCTAGCTTTTAGCAATTCACTTGTAAATTAAGTATATATTTTTTGTTGGTTATGGAATTAAAGGCTATATTATTATTATTAAGGGCACATCGCAATTAACTAATAAGGCTGAGGATGAAACGCGGCCAAGAAGCTTCATGCAGTGGTGGTGTGGAAAGATTAGCCTTAAAGTAGCCAGACAGCATAGTTGATGGCTAGCTGATAAAGCGCTGAGCAGTCGATGGAAAGAAAGAAAGAAAAATATTTTATTTGGGACACGTACAGGAAATAAAACAATAAAAGAAGAAAATTTAAACTAACAAAATTATTAAAACGACATAAAAAGAACACTAAAATTAAAAAGACCTGCGCGAGGCCAAAAAGGCTTCTATCTCAGCTGCGATATTTGAAAAAAGAAATACCGCAGCGCTGCATGGTATCCTGATAGAGCCCGCTGAGATGCCATGGACACAAATGTGGAAATCTTTGCAATAACGCACACGTAGGACAAAGAGACTGCCGAGATTTTCGTACGTTTATCATCGCGGACAAACTGCCCATCGTCTGCTCAGCGTTTGAGGCTGTATCAGAATACGACGTATTAGTAACGTAGCTTCCAATCACCAACATCAGGTAAGTTGTATTTCTTTAGGAACTATTGAACAAAGCTTTACAAACGCTCTCGCTTCACCGAGTATATGTTAGACATTGAATTGGACCTCGATGAGCACAATCGACCTTCTGCATCCTTTCTACTGTTGTTCGACTATAAATAAAGTTGGGTCTTGATTGCGTTCGGTGCATAGAATTGCAAATATTTGTTCTATGGCCACTGGAACGTGTGGCGTAAGTAATTTACAATTGAATATTGCTTTGTTGCAAAAGCTGTTGATTTGTGGATACCGATATTGGTATGTATTTTGTTTTCAGTTGCCTCAAATACGAACCAAAAAACCGACCAAGTGCGTGTTGGATCACGCACAATGAAGGGTTCCGTAGTTGGGATGATTTATCCCCTAAAACAAAGTTATCTTTGTAGTTGAAAAAATGATCGCCCATACATCGCTATTGTATGTCACAGTCAATTCTCCAACTGCAAAAATTTAGGTTTGTAATCGCAATATATACAGGAAAAGTTTTTTAATCACTGCGGTACAAAAAACTGAAGTTATCATTAACGAAAGATGTTTATTTTGAAACTGATATAATGGATAGGTACTCGTCGCGCAACACGCCGGCGGCGAGCGGTGCGGTCAGTGAAGCGGAACGCAGTAGTAGGTACCTATGTGCGCTCGCCCATTGATATTATTACGAATAGATTGTATCCATAATTTTCTGATTTCAAGTGGACCAAAAAAAAAGTATTGAACAAATAATGGAAATGAGTTCTATTACTGATATTGAACCACCAAACAATAAAGCGCACTGGTTAAAAACTTATCCTGTATACATAAACTCACGCCTTCTTCCCTTGGGGGTAGGCAGAAACTATAGAACGCCACCTGCTACGCTCCTTACATACTCCTTTTGCTTCGTTTACATTCATAGTCATACACGCACGCCGGTTGCGAGTGCTACGCACCTGATCTTTCAGAAGAGCATCACCAATTAGGTTACTATAATTATGTCCTCGTAGGGCGTCCCCTCCTGGCGTTTCCACTAACATCTGCCTTGTAAATACCTTTTGTTAGTCGCCTTTCATTCATCATCTCAACATGACGAAATCATCTAAAATTTTATATGTTTGCCACTACATCTATTCAACCGCACCATAGCCTTGTCGCGTCATTTTTCAGCCTATCATTCATAATCACGCCACGTATATGCTTCGCAAGGAACGCATTTCCACAGCATGTAGACTCTGTACTCTTACGGAGTATCTAGTAATAGTTTACTTTAGGGAATTCATGGCTTTAAAAAAATGGTTTTAGAAATAATAGACACTCATGTACAAGCTTACTTATATTTCATCAACACACAAAATAAAACATACTTTACAATCTTAAAAAAAAAAAAAAAAAACAACTTGAGCTTTCAGTATTTGTATCCAACGTCCTAAGTAAGACCTGGCTCGGCTGGCTCGCATGACTGACAAGACAACCCATTGGCGTTTTCCCGCCATTCTCATTCCCGCCTTTTCCGGCAAATCGCTGTCATTGGTTAGTCGTGCCATCTACGAACTGAGTCGGTATTACCATAGACAAAACAATACTTTTAATATTAAAACAGATTTAATTTAACATAGCTAATTGAATAAAATGCGATATAAAATACTATTGTTATCAAGCATTTATTCTACTTTCATGCTTCTTTTGCCACACCCAATATTCACTTCCATATATAAGCGATGAGCAAGAGAAACATAAATAGACACAACGTTATTAGCATCTTAAAATTTACAAGCTGACAAACACTAAATTATCATCAACCTTTTTCTAAAAGCTTTCTTTTGTTTCTCTCCACTTCTCTTGTCAATAATTAATCTCTATCAAGCAAAGGCATGCGACTTTCAGCCGCGGTCTATGAAATGAGTTCTGAACTATTTTGTTTACAAACTATTCAATTAAGCGGGGCTGGAGTGCCATAGAGCACCATAAAGTTTTGTTGTTGATTATCCAGCGATTAGGAATAACTGACACGCGATCAGAAGCGAAAACTGTTATTACTTTTAATAGTGTGATTATTAGTGTGATAACAGGAAAAATGTGTGACCGGATAAGAAATTCTTGTTGGAACTTTGGTGACGTTTGGGGGCATAGAAAAAGTTTTTATGATTATGTTCTTGAAGAGGGATTTCTTTCCGGAAATTGATTAAAATCCAGTGCTGACCGCTGCCTAGATTACTCAAAACTTGAAACATTTTTTAAATATGTAGGGTCTTTTTTTTAACAATACATGGTGTCTCCTTTTTCTTCTGGTATTCAGCTGCATCTGGTTAGTCTGGTAGCCGACCGCAACATAATTGGGAAAAGGCTATACCCAAAGTCTGAAATTCAGATAATTTATGTGACCAAAGGGGATAAACTTTAAAAAAAAAATTCTTCGTAATGGTAATTCACATAAAATTATGAAAAAAAAAAAGGTTCTATTTTCTTTTAAGTACTGGTTTTAAGAAATAATAATTAAAAATTGATCATAACATATTTTTTATAAATTTTCGGTTTTAAACAAAGTTATTAAAAAAGGAGATCTGGTGTAAAATATTTTATGATAGGTACTGGCATGGAATAGATAAATAAGGACCTTATTTATCTGTTCCGTGGGTACTGGTAACAATGCAGGAGATCCAAACATTTTAATATTTGTTACATCTTTAACAACACTAAAATTACAACTCTCATTCATAGATTCATATTGTACGTAGCATATCTAGCTACATTTTGGATGAAAACTGTTTCGAGTGGAAATCGATTTTGGGAGGCCTACGTACAGCAATGGACTTAAAATAGCTGATTATGACGATCATAGGCCGTGTCTCCGACACACTACACAAAACATTGTTTGGCAACGATATTCTGTTTGCATAGTTCTTATAATTAAAAAAATAATGATAAAATGTTTTGCACCACTGTCCTGTCATTTGACAGTGACATTTCTTGACATTACTTTGTTTACATAAATTATCTGAATTAGAGACTTTGGGTATAGGTAGATGAATGTGGTGTCTTCTTCCATTCTAGTTCCTTGGCTCCCGTGCTGAAAAAATAAATAAATAATAATAAACGACAAGCCAGGCAGAATACTTAATTATACCTACCGACTAGGATAAAGAAACAACGCTGCCTCGTTGGTCTAGAGGTCGCAAGCTGTACTGCTGAGCATGAGGACTTGGTTTCGCTTCCCGAGTCGGGCAAAGTGTTATTCGGTTTTTCTATCTGGAATGTCTCAGTAGCAGCCCGGAGTCTGGATTTGTGCACGGTGGATAGCAATAGGCTCGTCCCCTATTACATGGGACTTTAACATACTGGCGAAATATGGGTGCACTATTGTACATACCTGCTCAACCCTTCGGGATAACAAGGCGTGATGTTATGTTATAAAGCAACAACAATGCTGAAGATACCTATTTCTCTACCTATCTTAATTTACATAGTACAAAGCAGCCTTAAGCTGCTTTTCCACCAGAAATGTTCTATGCAACGTTGCTATGAATGCGTTTGATATCCACCAATCATATTCATTGGTCCACATTGCATAGCACTGGTGGAAACTGATTCAACTAAGCTACGTTATTTATATGGAAGGATGCGTGCTGTGTGGATGCGTGCTATGTATGCGAGCTATGGATGCGTGTATGGATGCGTGCTATGGATGCGTGCTATGGATGGTCGCGATTCGCGAGTGGTGTACAATGCGTGCCACGAAAGATGAGTCTTGACACACCACGTGGTTTGACTTGCGCAGTACACGATTTTAGGTCTCTTTAGCAGTATGAGGTATGTGCGCGGGACGGGATCGGTCGTCATCGGGGCGATGGAAAGGGCGCGGGAGGTGCGGTCAAGTCTCATCTTTCGTGGCACGCATTGTAGCTATGTACAGCAGCAGCAGTGTACTTTCCAAAGAGTACTTTCAGTATAGGCGCGCGCTTGTCACCGAAAGTAGACATGCCATTTTCAAAGATTTTCATAGCACATCTTTCTCGCTCCGCTACATAGCTTAGCATGAGTGGAAACGGTCCCAGTTTCTTAGCTTAGCTTTTACATTCTCGCAGGATAGCTGCATAGCACATCTCTGGTGGAAAGGTACCCTAAACGTATTAAATCAAGATGATTTAGATTCCATGTTTCTTTGCTTTTCTTACCTTTCAGTCTTGCATTGTAACCAATATATCTGTTATTTTAATTTACCATCGTTATTTAAATTGCAAAACTTATGAGAATCCATTTAAATCTCACAACATTATTCTCACTGCAGTTCGATATTAATTATATTGTTAACGATACAGTAAGTTATGAAAATAAATATTTCGTATTCCATTTTCAACCCTACTGTAGAACAGATATAGTTTAAATTGCAATGGAGTGTTCCTGATTTATTCTCGATCACAATTACTCATTTCATTGCGCCTGAGTCGCGGGCTGCTCGCAGACCCATACGTCTTGCCGGAGACAATATTATTTATCCAAGGTACACTGACAGGGGGTAACAACTGCGCGCGCAATGTAAACTCGAAGGAGTGGGCGAGTAAATCAACTATTTGCATCGGTAGTGCGGGCGCAGGGCGGTATGCACGCGCCTGCGGTGCGCACGCAGATTTTTCAGGGTGTTGGTTTATTTTTGTGTCATGTTTTTGGAAATTAATTTTAGTTTCAAAGCTTGAATTTTACAATAGTATATTCTGTCCACTGAGATACGTAATGCTTTTCTGACACCCGTCAGGTGTACAAGATTTGGAACTAATAAAGTTTAAATTCGTACAACACGTCAACAATTCATTTGTATGAAACTGACAGGTGCCAGAAAAGTATTCTCTCGGTGGACGGAATATAACAAGAGGTTTTTAATGTTATTGGGGCCTATCACACTATCAGTATTATCACGCGATACTCGATATCGTGATCCAGTATTGATGAAAATATTGATGGTATTGATGTCAAATTATGATTACTACATCGATAATTTTACTGATGGTAATATCATGATATTCAGGATCATGATAATATTGATAGTGTAATAGGGGACATTAGGTACCTCTATACCTAATGCAATATAGGTATTGTATTTTTGAGGAATACTACCTAAGGATTTTTTTGGAATTAATCTATTTAAGTACCTACATGATTAAAAAAAAAAAATGTCATGGAAGTAGTTAAGTAAAACCCAAACGAATATTTAGGTACCTACGTTAAAATACAAATTACGGAGTTCCACAGCATTTTCTTACAAAATAACAGTTTTTATTATTCGTCCCATTTTAAAATACTCCTAGTTACGCCACAGGGCAAATTCATTAATACCATAAACAGAAGTTTATGTAAAATAACTTCATTATAGTTTGAACACCCTATTTAGTAGCGGGTGCGCTTAGGGTTACCATACATGTCTGGATTTGTCTGGACATGTCCGGCTTTTTGGCCCCCCGTCCGAACTTTGTCCGACCTTGTCGTTTGTCCTTTGTATACTGGCCAGCACATCAACCTACAAGAAACTGTCAAATTTCTCCAAACAAAGTCAAAGTCAAATCATTTATTTCAAATAGGCACGTAAGATGCACTTTTGAACATCAAAAATTATATAAATAGTTAATTGATTCTAGTTGCCTAAACAATTTTAAACTTTAAAATGTTGATGATTAAGTTCCAAATTTTACGAGAAAATTTGACAGCTTGTGGTAACTTGATGCTGGCCACCGTAATTTTCTATTTGCGAGGATTTTATCAAGAAAATGTAAAAAGCTCAACGAATACATACCTACTGAAAAGAGTAAAATGTCCGGACTTTTTTGCAATTGTCCAGTATTTAGTCAGGACTTTAAAAAATTCTAGATGGTAACCCTACTTGCGCCGCTGGCGAGGATCTCGTTAGCGACACGCATGCGCGACGCGCGGCCGGCGCCGGCGCGACAAATGCGACGTCGTAACTTACACCCGCCACGACGCACAATGAGAGAAACATGAAACAATCACCTTAGGTATGCGAATATACAGACAGTAACAGTTAAGGAATTATCGTGTCAGTGTCGTTAGTGCTGTTTTGTTGCAGCAATAAAGGTTTAAAATAACACAATTGCCTCGCTTGTAGGTTTAGGAATAAAGGTTTTTAAGATAAACATACTTAATTTCTGACAAACAGACGCGACACGCGACGCGACACAAAGGCACCGCTTGTCACGCGGCACACGGTGCCTTGGTATCGCGTCGCATGTCGCGCTTGTTTGTAGGAGCCTTCAGGCACAATATATAAATGGACAGTAGAGAAACTACTAAGAACCGTTCGCACCGGCACACTCACACAGACGCGCGCATCTACGAGAGATAAAAGGGCGCGTCGCAGTGCTCTCAGTCGATTCTCCCCCAGGTAACTGGGGGTCTCACCTGGCGGGGACAGACCGCCGAGATGTCGTGAAGAAGCGATACTGTATAACAGTGTCGCGGCGCGACTACAGAAACAATCTCAGATACCCTATCACAGGGCCCGCGTCTGTCACGCGGGCCCAACATCCTTAGGCCGCATTAGGCTGCCACGAGGAGGGGCCCATATTAATGGGCCACCGTGAACCCTCCGCGGACAGGGGGCTATGCCCCGGTTCCGCTAGCCACGCCCCCTTGCGGGGGCGTAGCGACATCTGAGTCTCAGTCGATTCTACCTGTCAACTCCTACCGCAAGCCACGTTAAAAGAACTTCGTTCGAATAAAACACTTTTAAATTTTACAAACATTAATAGTGCTAAACCTAACGCTCCAATAGGTAATTATTTCTACAAATAGGCCTAGTTTCTCTCCTGTTCACTGAGAGCACTGCGACGCGCCCGTTTATCTCTCGTAGATGCGCGCGTCCGAGTGAGTGTGCCGTTGCGAACGTTTCTTCGTAGTTTCTCTACTGTTCATTTATATATTGTGCTTCAGGCGGTTTGATCCTACAGAGACTACGCTTACTAGTTTTTTGAATCCATGGGAAATATAAAAAACAGTGTTATAAAATTGTGAAAAAAGATATATCTTAGCTTATACATCTGGCTAAACCTCCCAAAGTTACCCTTTTTGCGTAATGTTTAGTCAATCTCATAGATACAAAACAGTCGCGATTTCGCAAGCCTACTGCAGTCGGCTCGAGCGCTGGATTATAGCGCTTTCAGAGAATGTAGCAGGAGCAGGACACAGGGACTGCTGGGACAAAACAAGGGACATTTTGGTTTCGTCTTTCATCTAGGCGATGCAATAAAAACACCCAGGGTAAGTATATGTATAAAGTTAGGGAAGCTAATTTATAAGCAAGTTAACTACCAACTTCAATTAACCGTATATTCAAATCACTACCGTCATTCTTTGACAGTTGTATGAAATGGCTATAACCCGGCAAAGTTAGTATAAGCACAGATAAAAACAACAAATAACGGTCGATCACTGCTGCGATAGCCCATGAGTAATTGCACAGCAGCGACCCACATAAACACAGTCCAGGCGACTGGCAATCATACCTAAGATACTGTTGGTGCTGCCCCACAACCTGCGCACCAGGGAAGCGCACCTTTTACGCATCCAGCAGCTTAGATCCTGTCAGATCCTGTTTGATCCTGTCAGCAGAGGTGGTCTGGTGGTAACGGCCCGGACTTACCAGTTATAGGTAGTGGGTTCGAACCCAGGCAGGCGCTTTACTTTAATTTCATCGTACTGGGCCCGCGTGGTGAATTACGGTCCAATCTCTCTCTCAGTCCCAGCAGTGGGAACATTATCGGCAATTATGCTGTTAGACTTAAGTAGGTATAACATAAGTACTTAGTTGTAGCTCAACAAAAATAAATCCAAATAAAACCGCACGTCATTTCTAATTACGTACATTTACAAGCCAGATGCAGTACTTACAGAGCTACAGAGTCAAGTGCAGGGACAATTTACAATCCGCTGAACATTTTAATTGTGGACCGTTTAAAACTTATTACAATTTGAGCGTACGAGCATTTATCAAAATGTCCTGATGCGGGGCTATAATAGGCGTAATGAATGAACTGGGAGACAACTCAGTTTTATTGTTTTATATCCTCGTAAATCAAAGAGGTTTTATTGTTTCTTAACTTTGTTGTGTGTTTGGGGTGGATCTTGGATTTTTTTGTATGGAAAATATGATGCTAGAGGCCTTTATATGGTGGTAGGGATATGCCGTTGGTTATGGTTCCTGTTCCTACTCAATGGTTAATGGTAATTCCTCACGTAGGGTGAAAGTCGACTGCATGTCTAGCACTTTCCGGTGTTGCTATGGCGTACTTCCATATTCTAAAACTGTTCATAAGATTGCAAACCCATTTCCTATCTTGAATTTTATGACACATTTTCTTTCATGACGTTGTAACAATTTACGAGGAATTTTTTTAATAATAATAGTAGGTAAGCAATCGTGCTCGGAGGAAAAAGTATTCCAATAAGATGCTGGTAGGGATCTTGACCGTACTTCTGGGATTATCCTGTTAGCCGTTGAATACCTCTCCATTTCTCATAATCATCTCAGGACATGTTGCCCCTTGTCGCAACGACACTATGTGCTACCCTAAGGACCTTATCTCCTGGGAGAATTCTGTTCCTCATCTCTGGCTTGCCTTTATTGACCGGCCAGACTGAACACTGACGAGGAACAGAGCTCCCACCTCTTTCTTGCTTTTATTGGCCGGTTTGAGTGGAGATTAGTAAGAGCAAACATGCTCTGAGGAAGGAAGTATTCCAGTAAGATGCTGGTAGGGATCTTGACCATCTTCCGGGCTCTGGGATGGTCCTGATCGCCGTGGAATACCTCTCGACTCCTCAAGCACCTTAGGACATGTTGTCCTGGAAAAATCTGGTCTACACCTTCAAGTCACTTTTGTATCTTATGCCTTTTGATCGTTAACTCCATCAAAAGTAGTTTGTGCAAAAAAAAAAAAAATTGGCAGTCATAAGTTTAAATGTCTTGGCCACATACTCCCCTACCACCCATATACCATAACCCACCATATACCATACCATACCACCAACCACCACCACACCATACCATATGGTTTATGCCATTGTCCTTGATCTCAGGGACAATGACGATATTGAACGGCCGCGGAGGGCCTTGTCGGTTAGAGCGAGCATGCTGGCTCGCAGGTTTGCTCGTTGTTCAGTAAGCGTTAAAATTACCCTTTTCAGAGTGTTCTGCACTAAGTTTTACACGAGCAGCCTGTGGGTAGATAGTAGATATACTCAAAATTCGTACAGTGCCTTCCGCGTGCAATACAACAACGCGTTCAGGGTGCTGTTGAGACTGCCCCGCTACTGTAGCGCATCAGGGATGTTCGCGGACGTCTATGTGGATTTTTTCTTGCCACAATGCGTAAGCGCTATGCGTCCCTGGTGAATGGGGTGTGGGGCAGCAACAACAGTACCCTGTGTCTAATTTCGAGCAGGCTGGACTGTCCGTACGTGAATAGCTGCATTTCCCATGGAATGGTGCAGCCGCGGTGAAGCGTCGGGTAGTACTGCCGCTATTATTATACAGAAATTTGTTTAGGATGTAGATACATACATACATAAAGTCACGCCTTTTTCCCATGGGGGCAGGAACTATAGAGCGCCACCTGTTACGCTCCTTAAATACTCCTTTTCCTTCGTTTACATTCATACATCTGGTCATACACGCACGCCGGTTGTGAGTACTACGCACCTGACCTTTCTGAAGAACATCACCAATTAAGTCACTATATGTTCTCCAAGGGCGTCCCCTCCCGGCGTTTCCACTGACATATAGATAAAATTATCTTAATTACTAACATAGGATAAGTTTTAGTTTTAATAATAAATGAGTCATGGTTACTTGAATAAATAAATTGAATAAAATATTTAATTGAATAAGGAAAGCCGACAGAAATGAAAAATTAAAATTTTTGGAATAACTGACAGTCTGGCGCTATACGTCACGAGCATATTGCGCATTTCGGTGAAGTGAACCCATAAGTTTTTCCCCTACCAAAAATCGCTCAATGCGGCTAAAGAAGTTTGCACTCAAAAATCTAGAAACACCGGATCCAATAAATCCTTCTAAAACCGTCCCTTATTTATGTAAATCCTGTAAGATTCTCACGTATTCCTGACAGCAGGATTGTTAGTTTCACATTAGTATGCCAGACGTAAGCCAGCTCTGGCTGAGGTCCTGGTAACCCTGCTTCTATTATCGTCTAGGTTATAGCTGGCTTCATACCTGGCTTAGCCGTCCTACCTGCATAATTCCAAAAAGTTCCAATTCCAAGAACTAGCTTCTGCTCGCGACTTCGTCCGCGTAAAATTTCGGCCCCCAACCCACCCCGCCGCATCGCATCGCCCGCCCGCGCACTAACTTCGTTTACGGTTAACGTTCTTTCGCACAATGTTGTTTACATTTAAATACTTGTGATTAATAACATATTTATTAGGATAAGGATTAGTATTAAGTATGTTGATAAAACTCCTTCGCAAATAATGCATTAATTTCGAAAAAGTTTGATTACCATTTGATTAAAAAGGTTACGAGTATAGTGAGTCAATCTTAAAAGATAGACATATGCTGTTGCGGACTTTTTTTTAACTTTTAAAGAGGAGCAATTTCATCATACATGACATTTGCGTAACTTAATCCGTTTACGCAGCGCACGCAACGGAAGCTTTTTTGCCGTTTTTGCAACATTTTTCATTTATACTCCGGTCCTATTAGTCGTAGCGTGATGTTATGTAGCCCTATAGCCTTCCTCAATAAATGGACTATCCAACGCAAAAATATTTTTTCAATTCCAATCAGTAGTTCCTGAGATTAGCGCGTTCAAACAAACAAACTCTTCAGCTTTATAATATTAATATATAGTATAGATAAGTTAATGCTAATAAGAATCTTGGACTAAAGTTTTATGCCGTTATAGAAGCTGCCTTCTTGAAAAGCTTTTAGTAGAAATGGAAAAAGTCTCTCCATGTGCTACTGTTTTACAGTTTTACTTTATCTGCTGAGAATTCATGTTCTTATTTTAAATCGAATGCAGAAATTAAAAAAACCGGCCAATTGCGTGTCGAATCAGGCACCATGAAGGGTTCCGTAGTTGAGACGAATTTATCCCAAGAATAAACTTAACATTGTAGTTGATATACATGTTCTGCCATACATTCCAACTGCAAATATAAGTTGGTCGACTATTACTCGTTAACTCGTAAAGCCTACTCAGCTGTGGTAATTTTCCTTTTAACTTCGTTTTATATGAAAGAAGAAAGAAAATACGTTACGTGTATATATTACTGCTGTGATTTTTTCATATATCCAAGAACAACTATTTAGCTGGCATGGCGGGGGACACTTGACTGTACCAAAAATTTGCTCTTATATCGCAAACGGTACACTGAATCGGAAAACAGTTTTCACAAACCTACAATATTTTTGAACGGCCTATCCAAGAAGTGCCAACAATTCTCCACACCATGGGATAGACAAGAAAAAATAATATCATCCCCACTTTAGGTAACGGGGTATTATTTCAAGATTTTATTTTACCACTTTGTTGGCGTGATTAATGTGCACACCCATGCCAAAGTCAAAGTCAAAGAAGAGAGTGGTTTTCGGCTGTCGCTGAAAACCAGCGCTGGGGCTCTGTCTCGCATAGGGTCGCAGCATTATGCTGAGCGATGGCCGTTTTGCGTGGATGTGACGCATATTTACCCCAAACAAATGTTTTTTTTTTGTGTTGTGTTCTTTTTTTGCGTCATGTTTACCGCAAATAAACGTTTTTTCTTTCTTTCTTCTTTTCTTCTTCTTCTTTAAAGTCAAATCATTTATTTTAAATAGTCACGAAGATGCACTTTTGAACGTCAAAAATTACATGAATAGTTTGATTCTAGTTGCGCCTTCCAAAAGGTAGTTATGTATGGAGAAGACCAACTTACAGCTTTCTAGTACTAAGAGTTTCTGAGCTAAGCCGCGGACAAAAAGACAGACAAACGGACATGGCGAAACTATAAGGGTTCCTTGTTGACTACGGAAGCCTAAAAAAATTAAAATCAGTTTTGCAGATGCAAAATTGGCATAACAAACAAACAGATTTGCTTAAATGTGAATCTGCAGGTAACCCTTTACACATTCTATTAAAGCACCCGGAAGTTACAAACAAATTCTAAATCCTTTAGCTAAATATACACATAAAACTGCTGAATAAAACACATTAGGAAACGACCTATTTCCAAAAGCAGCAAGGGTCACCGAACGCGAGCTTCCCATAAATCATAGCGATACAAAACGAATGCCATCATAATTGTCATGCAAGGAGGAGTCCAGGATTCACTCACGTTTATGATACGCTCGTAATTTTTCAGTATTTGGTTACATGACAATGAACTGCAGCGTTTTCATAAGCTGAGCGGAGAGCGGGTTATGAAGAACAGAAAGTAGCTGAGTGAGATTCCTCATAATGAAGATACAATTCATCATCATTATCGTTTCAGCTTTTTGTACCGTGTGGTGCCGGATGTAAAGAATAGCACCATCCTATTTCCTCCCGTGGGTGTCGTAAAGGCGACTAAAGGACTTACTAGAGAATGGGCAGCAGCGTTCTCTATGCGTTTTTAACACCATACTGCGATCGCCAACCCACCTGCCAAGCGTGGTGATTATGGCAAACCTCCCCCTCCCAATTGGGGGAGGCTTATGTCCAGCAGTGAACGACGTCCACTACATGCTGGACACAGGCCTCCTCCAAGCGTCGCCTTATCGACCAGTCCTGTGCTTCTCGCATCCATATTAATGTAGTAATTTAGTTGTAATAATCATTTATCAGAAAATTAATCAGTAGCGATTTCATCTATCTTAACTTCTTAAATAACTCGTATCATTTGCATAAAACTAGCCTTTTACTGCCATAATCTTTCCGGTCTTCAAAATTAACGACCAAATACATAAAATTAATTAACCAATTCACTTTCAAATATCATCATCAAATTATTTTTAAGTATCAATTTTGTGGTAGCAATCAGAATTCGGAAATGATTGGATCTATTAAAATGGCCGATTAAATTTCACGTGGTTGTAAAGTGGTTGGTTTAACCGCGTTTTGCTGCTCTGTGCTCGCAGCCTGGCCATACATCACGCCAGACCACGTGCGGTTAGATCCAAAGATAAGCAATAAATGGAGGCCGAATAATTCACGAGTCCTGTCATAAATTTGTATCTGTCTATCGGGTATCGGGATCGGGTAACTTGAGATGTGAAGGGTTAGGGGATGATGGACGATCGGTTATTTTAATAATAGTCGGATATCTGATGAATGAGGATTAATTAGTCAACGTTTTGACGTTTGGAAGTACTGTGTACGTTTTAATGTGTCTGTGTTCCATTTATCTATCGTATTTATTAATTTGTCTGTCATTACTTCACTTTTTATTCCTTTTACCTATTGTGGTATAGTGATTTTTATTCTAGGTACACCGTCTTCGCCTATAATTATTAATTAATGTATACAAACTATTGTTAACATTTTAAAAGAGTAAGTATGAAGTTTCTTGCCCATTCTTCTCCATACATAACTACCTTTTGGAAGGGGCAACTAGAATCAATTAGCTATTTTTTGTAATTTTTGACGTTCAAAAGTGCCTTTTAGGTGCCTATTTGAAATAAATGATTCGACTTTGACTTTGAATATGTTGTTGACCCGCTTTGTTTGAGTATGTGTGAAAATCCTGATGTAGGTAATAGTGATTATAATCAATGTAAATACTGAGTTGTTATAACGAAGGTGACCTGGACAAAAGTTGTTCTTGTCCATAAAAAGCATTCTTTGTTCAACTCTATGAATGACTCACTGAAGAAAACAAAAGTTGAGTACTCGACATTTTACAAAGTTGCTGTCATCCCTACTGTCTGCACTTCAACTTCAACCCTAATGGAAGTAACGCCTTTCCAATGACATTACAGCTTGAAGCCGTACAAGCAAATTGATCGATCACGTCACCCCAGAACAGGGGTGCCATAGTGAAAAATGTGGCTATTTGTTGCAATTAAGGAACATCTTGTGATCTTGGTGCTCTTCGTAAAAAATCAGGGATGACAACATGAAAAGAAATGAGGGTCTCTCTAAAAATCGTTACTGCACCGGAATAGTCGATGAGATTGACAATTTTGTACGATTTTTTAACAGGTTGGTTACGTAGGCATTTACGTTCGGTTCCTTTGCTTTATTGATCCTAGAAAGTGTCTTTCCTTTAGGCAGATGACAACTTTTGAGGTGAAAACTTCTTTGGCCGCGTTGAGCGATTTTTGGTATGGGAAAAACTTATGGGTTCGCGTCACAGAAATACGTGACATGCTCGTGACGTATTGCGCCAGACTGTTATTATTCCAAAGTTTTGAGTTTTCAATTCTGGCGGCAGTCCTTATGACTGCCAATTTTTTGAAGTAAAACCTTCTTTAGGCGTGTTGAGCACTTTTTGGTAGGAGAAAAACTTATGGGTTCGCGATCATCACCGAACGCTTTCCATGAGCTATATGTATACTGTGTATATATGTGTACTTTTTGGGTGAACAAAAATCATGGAACTCGCGTCATCGTCACCGAACGCTTTCCATGAGCTATATGTATACTGTGTATATATTATTATGGTTGTGTACTTTTTGGGTGAACAAAAGTCATGGAACTCGCGGCATCGTCACCGAACGCTTTCCATGAGCTATATGTATACTGTGTATATATTATTATGATTGTGTACTTTTTGGGTGAACAAAAATAATGGAACTCGCGGCATCGTCACCGAACGCTTTCCATGAGCTATATGTATACTGTGTATATATTATTATGATTGTGTACTTTTTGGGTGAACAAAAATAATGGAACTCGCGGCATCGTCACCGAACGCTTTCCATGAGCTATATGTATAAAAGACCAGTTATTCCAGAGTTTTGTGTTTTCACTTCTGTCGGCAGTCCTTATGACTGCCAAGTTTTTAGCAAATAGTTTCGGCCATGCTGTTGTCTTCTTTTCGTGTGGTTAGTGACTAATCTGGTGTCAGAGTTTGGGGTCTCTAACATGGCTACACATGCCGTCGAGAAATATCTCTCAGGCATGCCGGTTTGGGTCCGGAGCGAGAGTGCATGGGAGGCAGTCACCTCCTTCTGCGAAGTAGTAATGCTCGCGAAGGAGGAGGCGGAACGCGTGAGGGAGCGGCAGATTCTGCGCTCTCACGCCCCTAGTCACCGCAGGAGACGCCCTGGGCGGCGAGAATCGGCAGCCGATTCCCGGCCACCGTAGGCGCGGGTTTGCGGACGGCGAGCTATGGGCAGTTCGCCGTCCGGTAAGGACCAGGCCCGGGTCGACGGCGCGTTGTGTTCCACGCCTCAAAGAGATGTCAGCTCGCACTGACGGGGTCCACTAGGACCGGTCCCTGCCAAGGTTGCGGGTTTGTCCGAAAGGGATACCGTGGCCCCGGCACTCAGGCAACTGAAGGAACACGGGGAAAAAAAAAGGCATGTTTCCTCAAGATGTTTTCCTTCACCGTTTTTTAAGCAAGTGATTATTATACAATACTCACATATGAATTCTAAAAGTCAGAAGTCTTGGGTTCGAACTCGAGACCTATGACTTGGCAATCCGACGGTCACACCACTAGGCTATCATTGCTATTATCGAACTTCCAAATGTTTATTTGCTTTGGTTTTGGTCTAACATAATTATGTGGAACTGGTAAAATTTTAAACGTTATTCAGTAAAGTATAAGTAACCTGTCCATGGGAAAGGCATATAATTTGTTTTAACATAGACTTTTGAAGTAATTGGATAGTTTGTTGGGTGAAATTAGACACTTTAAACCATTGATGTATAAATAGAGGAAGATATGGCACCGCTCTAATGTCACGTAAACAATTACATATACACACCCCTACACAACTACATTTCCCGATGTCGTAGGTATATGTCATGCATCAACAACCGAAAAAGCGAGAGATATGACGCAAGCTGTAGCGAGAACGAGATAGCAATAATTGTCACTGTTCTGTACTTATATCAACTCAGAATCAAATGGCGACCTGGAAAGCAATATTATTCAGGAGAATTATAAAGAAAATTAGTTTTGATGTACTTACGAGTGGAAAGTAATCCCGTGGAACTTGTTATTGGTTTGTGAATTATTCGTGCACATTTTGAAAACACAGGAAGGCGTTGTTGCTGCTTATTTAGACGATTATGGTAATTTTACATAACGTTCTGCACATGTGCTACACCAACGCCAGTTCGATTGTGACAGTTGTGCCGGTCGGCGTATGTTATGCGGTACACGTCGAGGAGCGCGTACCTAATCTTCCTTATTTTATACATCAATGCTTTAAACAAATAATTTAAAGATCCTTTACACCGTCTAACATCTAATTTATTTCTTCCTCCGGGGTAACACGACCCCTTTTCGAACCAACTTTATTCGATCTCAAAACCATAAATTGGAAGAGCTGATAATAAAATATGAGGAGGTGTCACGAGAGCGCGGGCGGCGGGTAGCCGAGTGCGCGGGCGCATTGTATGGAGATGTGCCCAAGATGTGTTGTGTGCAATAAAACAATGATAATAAACAAACAAGCCTTCGGAGCCGACGCATCGTCATCGTTATCATGTGTTTATTTTTAATAAATATTGGTATGGAGAAAAGATGTGGAGCAGTTTTTGAAATATTCTAGAATTTAGGGTAGAATACTTGAATGAGGATATTAATAAAGCCATAATGTTTATTTATAAAATACCATTATAATAGAAAACGGTTTTAATTGATTAAACTGAAAATGTTTGGTTAATAATGGATTTAAAACAACTATTTTGGACTGTGGAGAAGCTTCTGAAACTTGAGGATTTAAGCAGCTGTTAAAATCAGAACGAGATTAAAGTCGAATCATTAATTCGCTGGAGGAAACTGACAGGTGCTAGTGTCACATTCTTAAATAATAAGGAAATATGTATTGTTTTCTAGGCTTTTATACTTATACATTATTTTTATTATACATTTATTTTACACTTTATGAATCAATTAAACTAAACGATCACCATTACAATAAATATGACCATTTTATTACACAAAGGGATAGCTAGCACATGTCAGAATACCTACTCCAGTGTTTTTTTTTTTACATACAACGGGGAAGCTCTTTGCCTTCATCTCACCTGATTGTAAGTGATGATAAGGCCGAAGATGGAAGCGAGCTTCACCCGGAATCCTCAACCACAGAGGAACGGGCTATCTTACCTCTAACTGCCGAAACACAACAAATGCTGTTAACATTGTTGTTTTGACGACAGACTTAGATAAGATGGTGGTAGCTAGTCAGGCGGACTTGGAACAAGCCCTACCACCAACCAAACCGAGCAGAAACTATTCGACTTTACAGTACAAGTTACCTAATTTATGATCATTTAGCACCTGATAAAAATATTTATTAGAGAAATATTTACATCTTTCACCTTACATCTTACATCACATCTTCTCTCAAATTTTCTTCTTCTTGCATCTTAGATAAGTAAATCTCGCTTTTATAAGCGAGGTTTACTTATCTAAGATGTCTCTAATATAACTGCAGAAAAGAAAAGAAAACACAGCAAAATAAATCGAGTTCAAACATTTTAATTACACACAGGATACGACTCCACACATGTCTTGTTCTACATTTCAATATGTAACATTTACGCCTCGTCATGGTCCGTCCGTCTGTCACATCGTTAATACTTTAACTGTCTAATTGTACCTTAATGTGAACTAAAAAAAGCAATTATAGAACAATTTGTGTGATTACAAGCCGCGGACGCGATTTGTTTTGTACTTTCAAATAGAATTTGATGGTGTTACAGATACGTAGGTACATTCTATCTTGAATACCAATTAAATTCTGTTTTTAACGAGGTTCTGGTGTATTTAATTAAAGAACTGGGATGGACAAGGATTTTATTGTTCTTATCAGTTACTTAAGAGTCGGGTCCAGTAGCGCCACTCCTTTAAAAAAAATATTATCTCGTGACTGAGAAGGAATTATGAAAAACGGCTAAACAAATACCTCGGTAAGTGTGTCTAGAATTTTCTAATACCTTTTATAAAGTTTCATATTGAGATACGCGACGCGACACATAAGCACCGCTAACACGCGATGCTTATGTGTCGCGCCTGTTTGTAGGAGCCTTCACCCGGTTCTCCACCTTTCGTATCCATTCACAGCTGCCATTTATTTGTTTATTTATTTAATACTTTCTCACACAAATGTAGGTACAGAGGCGGACTTAAAGGCTTAATAAGGTATACCATTTATAACTCAAGAACAGCTGCTGGACCGATTTTAATGATCTCTGATCAACTGGATTTGTCTCCGCCCCGAATAGCAGAATAATTATTAAAACAAGCGAAAAATTCCTTTATTTTTATTTTTAATGCCTAATTCAGAAGCCATCATTCCTCGATACGGCTCGCATTGTGAGGAGATTCCTGTCTCTGCAGCCCTAACCACTGGTAGCTTGGACCCTGCTCCCGACACCGGCGGAACTCTATTTTTTTTAAATTTTAAAATGTTTATTTTTATTTTTTTATATCTTTTTATGTTAAGAAATATTTAAAAATGTAATTAGATGAGAAAGAAAATTAATAGACGAAGAAATATACTAATAATAAGCCATAATACCACAGTAAACATGCTAAACAAAACGACGACATCGATTATCAAAACCAAACTGACAGAAACACGTAAAGCAAAAATAATATTCTTGTAAAAAAATGCGTAGGCGACATTACGTCACTCATGCAAGGGCTGGAAGGAAATGACTCATACATAATTCAAGAACCACGTAGGATAATCGTCCGATACTGTTTGTTAGTCAAATAAGCCATTGTGAATGTTAGTTACATCTGATATGAATTGGATAGACTTTGGGACGAAGAGATACGTTATTAGTCGGGTATTGGGTTTGTGTGACCAGAAAAAGATTTTTAGTCGTACGTAACGAATCGGAATTTAGAGAGGAATAATATGCAAGAATTGGTGTTTTTGATTGTTGTAACTGTTTTAGCTGGCATTGTAATATAAATAATACAAATAAGCCTATTCTAGTCCACTACTGGATATACAGGGTTATTAACATCATAAACAACAAAACATGATTCATTTACCAAAAACAAACCTTCAAGATTTCGTTGTTCTATCTAACACATTTCAATTCTGTATTTTTTTGTACGTGCACTAGACACGGCAGATTGTTTTGCTACGCGTAGAGTTCGTAACATTTAGACATACGCAGAGGGCCTACAACGTACTTCGCGTATAACGCTTTAAGGGTGCTGTTGGGGCTCCCGCGGTTCTGTAGCGCATCGGGCATGTTTGCTGAAGCAGATACAGATAGCTTTCAAGCTATCATGCGAAAAAGAACGGCATCCCTGATGCTAAGGATTCGGGGGAACACCAACAGTATTTAAAAGGTAATTGTCAGTAAGCCTGATTGGCCGTTCCTGGGGCACTGGACCCGTATGCACAGGTGCAGGTCTTGTGCAGCGGGAAGCGGGCATATTAGTTATAGATTTTAGATTTTTATATTTTTAAATTAATTTTATATCATGTTTTATTTATTTTAATGAAAAATGTTATTAACATAGTTTTATAAGTGTTACTAACAACAATATGAATCGCTTGTGTTCGAAATAAATGAATAATAATAATAATAAAAATAATTTGGAGCGTTGAATTTAAATATTTTAATTTTTGTATGAAAATCTGATGAATTATAAGTTATGACCCTGTATAAATCTACTTAGTTGCACTTATTTAAGGCTCCTACAAATAGGCGCAACACAAAAGCACCGCTCGCACGCGGTGCCTTTGTGTCGCGCCTGTTTGTAGGAGCCTTCACCCGGTTCTTCACTTTTCGCATCCAGTCAGTCACAGCCGCCTTTTAAGTTAATCGGTCCATTTAGCTGGGGGGTGATCACGCTTAACTTCGATGATCTAAACTCTAATTAATAATATGGAAAACAAATTAATCAATTAATAATAACGATAAACACTCGCAGGGTAGCATGTGGAGAGCTGTTGGGCAGTAGCGACCCCACGGACCCTATCTCCTGGGAGAAGTCATGTTCCTCATCTCTGGCTTCCCTTTATTGACCGGCCAGAGTGAACACTGACGAGGAACAGAGCTCTTATCTCTTTCTTCGGGCCCTATCAGAATACCAACGCGGCGACACTTATTTTTAAATGTCGCAACATCATGCCGATTTTTTTTTCTTTATTATTATTTAGTTTTATTTTTTATATGTACATTATATTATTTAGTTTAGTTTGTGATCTTCATGTGTGAGTCACAATAAATACTTTTTCATTCTTTCTTTTTATTGGCCAACTTGATTGGAGATTCGCAAGAGCAAACGTGCTCGGGGGAAGGAAGTATTCCAGTAAGATGCTGGTAGGGATCTTGACCATCTTTCGGACTCTGGGATTCGGGGATTAGCCTCCCCCAAAATTAGAGGAGGGGATTTGCCATAATTGCCACGCTTGACAGGCGGGTTGACGATCGCTGTATGGTGTTAAAAATGCATACAGAATGCTGTTGCTCATTCTCTAGTAAGTTGCTTAGTCGCATATTAGGACACCCAAGGGAGGAAATAGGGTTGTCCTATGTCCACACGGTCCCGTGATATTTAAAACATTAAAAAACTGAACATTTTCGATGATACAAACATAGTGCATCCGCATAATCCTTGCTTTAAAATCAATTAAAGAAAAATTTATTAAACATGAATGTTTTCTGTTATCTTTATCTTGTACTACATGCGTTAACTACCGACTTCCTGTACGAAGTCGATTTACAGCGTTAAAATCATGTACCAACTATTTTATTGCGTTCACGCAACGTATTCAATCAAACGATAGAGCTGGTATTTCGTAGCGGGGATTCCTGTTACTGGTATTCGGAACGCTTTTTAGAACAGGGATTTGCTAGAATATTTTCCAGGGAAAAAGTAGTAGTGCTAGAATTGCATGAAGATTTTGTTTGTGTTCATGTGATTTATCTTTATGCATCAACATATTGAAATTATTAATAATTAGGCCTGCTCTTGACCTCGATCTCGCCTGATGGAAAGCGTTGGATGAGGTCGCTCAGAAGATGCCTGTTCACTATTGCTTTCAAGGCAGATGGGTTATACGTGAGGTTTTTGGGTTATACTTGAAGAGACCATTTTTTTTTTAAATAGACGGTCAAATCAGTTTTTCTATCAGAATTAGTAGGGCCGATTCATAAAGGAAACTCAATTTTCAGAATACAAGCCTAGGTTCTCAAAGGAAAAAAAAGAAACATACATTTTTATTTTTATATTCATCAAAAATATATATTACACCAAAAAGCAAGATAAATTTTCAGTCATTTCTATAGTTGTCAGCAGAACTGTTTTAATACAGCTGGTGATCATTTTAAGTAAGAACAAATCGCCAAGATTTCTTCTTCGTTTTTTTAATATATATATTTTTTTAAATTAATAACAACAATTAATTAATTAGTAACACAACCAACAACCCACACAACATCCATAACCACACAACCGACAGTTAATTACCTACACTATGTTATTAATAATGCTGCCTACTTTGTAAGTCCCTCATGAACTACAAAACATTTATGTACTTAAATAAATTATTATTATAAACAACGAAAAATAATAAATAAATAAATTATAATCGGCCCGCCAATTATCGCACAGTTTCTGGAAACGGGTCAATTTTGCGTCGCCAGGTTTTTTTCGGGGACACCGGGACGAAGAACCGAAAAAGGAACGGCCCGTTCAAAACAGGACGTATGGTCACTTTAGTTATACTGCTTCTTCGCAAGCATACTTTTTGCTCAAGAGCTGATGTTTAAAAAATAATCGATTTCCATAATAGGATTTTCTACTGCAAGTTTCTTTGCAGGTATTGGCGAACCCAACATTCATTTATTCTCTCTATTTCCACTAATTTATTAAACTGTGCTATTTCTATATCGCTTTTTCTATGAAAGGTTTTCCAAGAACACAAATCATTGTTCAAATATACCTGTTATTTATGATCCCCGTTCCTGTTCCCATCCTTACTGCTAACGTGTAGAATATTAATCGTTTTTATACGACCTCCGGATGCGTCCACGCTTGTGAATTCACAACTAATGTTTATTAACACCGATTACATTTTATTTGTATAAAAACCTTGTTTATTTTATTATGGTTTGAGGTTCATGTGTTGCATTACGAATGCTTTCTTGTATATTTTTTTGTGGCAGATTTAGATTTGGTGTAGAATTACAGATTTCTGTAAAAGTCTTGTCCAACGTTGAAAAAGAAATACTTACGTTATTTTTTTTTCTACAATATATTTGTTTTTTTTTTAAATGTGGCTCCCACACTTGGAATTTATCCTGTATTGTAGGTGCGTTTACAAACATTTAAACTCACATACACAAACAGCCAGAACCGGAACAACTACTTTGTAGGCCATACAAATATTTGTTCCGTGCGAGAATCGAACCCGCGACAAGTAGCACAGTAGTCTATCGCTTAACCACTGCGCCAACCGTGCCGTCAATAACGTCTGTTTTGATAACTTAAGTAGTTTTCTTACTTTGAGAGTTGGTAGATAGAGATCACCGACGAGGTAGACCGATAAAATAAAATCCGCAGTTGAAGGCCCTGTTAATGACTGGAACAGACTGTTATCTAACAGAACCAGGTAAAAGAAAGAAAGAAAGAAAGAAAGAAAGAAAAATATTTTATTTGGGACACGCACAAGAAACACAAACAGTATAAAATAAAAAATGAGCATTTAAAACTAACAAAATTTACATTGTACTCGTAAACCTGTGCGAGACCAAAAAGGCCACTATCTCAGCATAATGCTGCGATATTAAAAAAAAAATACCGCAGCAGTGGTATTCTGATAGGGCCCGCAGTAATGCCACGGACACACCTACGGAAATCTATAACTCCCATTATGGGATTACGAAATAAGTGCCGTATTATGACGTTTTATGCCATCATGATTCCAGTGCAAGAGAGAGATAGAGCTATACATGACCGCTAGCACCATCCCTTTTTCGGTTCAGGAATCATAATGGCATTTATACTTCATAATACGGCCCCAGCATCCTAATTGCGTAATACACTATCAATCACAATATGAATGATTTTAAAGGATATTGCTAATCAATTGCTTCATATGTTCGAAACATTTGTCTCGTCAACAACGTAAATAACGCAATTGATGTTGTTGAACTGTTAAAATGAAGCCCATTGCTAGTGTGTTACACTGAAAAAAATGCACTCCAATCAAGTGACTTTTTAGCTTGATTGACGATATCTTGTTTAGATTAATCAAAATCTTAGCTAAGTTGATCATCACGCCATGATTGCAGCAATACTAGTTCAAATGATTGAATGCTCAAACAAGTTTCTCGATTACCCTTAAAATTACATCATTGTAGAAGAGTTAAAAAAGGGACAAGTTATTTTTTTTTAACTGTAACAAAGTAAGGTAGTTGTGTCAATCAAGCATTTTGATTACTTCAATAAAGATCATTGAAACTTTAATCTTGGTCTTGGTTTTGGATCTTGGTGTTGGTTTTGGTTAATCTTGGTTGGAGCAACTATGTTTTTACTTGATTGCTGCAAATAGGTTTTGTGATAACTCCAATCAAGATCCCCTTCAAATCTCAATCAAATAAAAGTAGTAGCTGTGATCATTGTGCTTGATAGGCTCAGATGCAAACAAGTTACTTAGTCAATCTAAACAAAATCTTGATTGTGGCAACAATTTTTTTTTTTTTTCAGTCTACGCAATTACCCCCTTGATGGAGAGAGATCGAGAGATCGGCCGGCAACGACTACCTGCGATTGGACACAGTTCATCGGTGACCACGACCGTTCTCGAAGAAGAAGAAGAGCAGAGAGAGAGAGATTCAGAGAGATTTCAGTATGTTCCAAGTATAGCTAAGGCGGAGGACAGCGTGGCGTACGTGCGCCAGAAGACAAGGTACACCACGAGGGTGTGCGTTACTGGAATCGCGCCACAACGTCAACTATCGTGGTATTCGTAGTGCGCGTCATCATTTCATCATTTCAGCCGGAAGACGTCCACTGCTGGACATAGGCCTCCACCAATTGGGGGAGTTTGCCATAATCGCCACGCTTGGCGGGGTTGGCGATCACAGTATGGTGTTAAAAATGCATAGAGAACGCTGCTGCCCATTCTCTAGTAAGTCCCTTTGTCGCCTTTTACGACACCCACGGGACGAAATGGGGTACATTATCTCAAGCTGGTAAATATGACCTCATACGACATCTACATCATCAAAATCCATACTCATCGGAAAATATGTGAAATTTTTGGCATTGGACTGTAACAATAATAGTCGACCTTCCTTTCAAATACGACTTTTAACGACACCCACGGGAGGAAATGGGGTGGTGCTATTCTTTACGTCCGGCACCACACGGAACCGATCCAGGTCGTGGTGCGCGTACCAAATTGTTATCTGACCCTCGTCATGGAAGAAGACTTTTGGCCTCAGGACGTGGTAGGCCGTCGGCGTCGCTTCCGCGGACAAGATAGATAGATAGATAGATAGATAGAATACTCTTTTTTATGTACACCATTAAATTACAGATATAAATGTAGAAATGTCACAATAGGCGGTCTTATCGCTAAAAGCGATTTTTTACAGACAACCTTTGGATGGATTCAAAGTAGAAGGAGAGACAATACTGCAGGTAGTCAGTGGGGTACTATTTACATATACAATACACTGAAAGAAATGTTTGCATAACTGTAACAAAAACTTGGTTATTATTTACACAAAAATTGTGACTTGCGAACTAGATGTTATCTGTTACAAAACCCTGTTTTGCATACTACAAAATCGTTCTAAAGTTGAGTTATTTTTGAAGTAACTTAATTAGTTCGGCTAATTATTTCTTTCAGTGTAAATACATACATACATAAAGCATATAATTACTTATCTATTATAAATATATATGTACTTTAAACATGATTAAACATGAAACAAAAGCAAGAACCACAGGACAGCACATAATCTAGTTAGTGAAAGTGAAGTGCTACTAACATAGTCTTAAGCATTGATATATTTTTTATATATCATGGTCTTAAGTCTTATTTATTAACACAAGTTTTTGTTTACAATAAAAATAATTATGTATGGCTTGCGTCGCCTGAAATAAATGGATTTAATATTATTTATTGTTATAATTTAGGATTAGGGATCTAATCTCCAAACGGTACTTCAGCAAAGCTGTTGGCTTTTGGTTGGTTTTAGCAAATTAATAGGTCCGTCGCTAATCTATTATCACAGCCCCTCACCAGTTTCCATAGTCATTATGCCGGACACTAACTGCTAACTACCTTCATCCGTACTTAATTCCAAAGAAAACTAGTAATTTATGCCTAGCACATTACCCCAATTGCCAAATATACCTTATTCCACTAACCTCACCAGCTGGATTTTAAACTTTAAATTTTAGGCAGTAAGGTTGAAATTCTCTCGTCCAAATTATTTGTTATTTTAATACCTCAGCCATTCTAGCCCAGTGTCCCCTTACGGTCCGGTGAACAACGGACGGGGGCACTTAATTACGTGATAGTGGCGGTCCATTTTAGTAACACTCCCTCTTCAAGTGTTTTGCACGTGTGCCCACTATAAAGCCACAGACTAAACGTGTACGATGAAAGCGTTGTTGGGAAATTCGTAGTAGAATAATTTAAAGATGGTGTTTTAGTTACTCTGTGTAAATTGTCGTTGACAGTAGCTAGAGGAGCTATTTTGGGAACATGTGTCGGTTTGACAATACAATTTAAGGGTACAGGGTGTGTCTTAGATTTGGGGCTATCGTCCCTTTGATTAATACTATCCTAATGGTCCACCGGAATTTGTAATGCGGACGTTGTGGTAGTAATGTTCTTAGTTAAATTAATGTTTGCGTAATTTGTATGGAATTATTTTGTTGTCAGGGAACTACAGAATACTCAGAAGGAAAGGAACTTTGATGAATGGATGAGAGAGGATTGAATACAACAACCATAAATATTTAGGCGCAGATCGAATCTATCAGACAAATAAAATGTAATGTAATGTATTTCATGAAAAAGCTTGATATTCATAAAATGAGCTCCCAAATACCAAAGGATCTTTTATCAAAGCTGTGTTCAGCATTTAAACGTTCTAAATTCAAAGTTCGCAAAGGAAACAAACCGATGCTCGTTTGAGTTCGGACGACAAACAGTCGTAAAGGATTTGAAAATGGAACGAGGCGCAATCACGAAGGATTGTGCCCGAATCCCATTCTACTCACATATCTATGGACGACCACTCAGATAAAAGCTTTAGTACACCACACGATTTCCCCGCTGCCGCCTGTTTAAGTGAGGAGGGAGTGAGGCAGGGTAGGTCTTGAATGTTTGGTGTGCAAAAGCGTGAAGGGGTCGCGTGAATGACATTTGCGTAAGCGGCTGCCCGCCCTCAAGATTAGCTCTACGATGATTCCCGTCTGCCTAGACTTGAGAATAGTGGAATGGGTAGAGACTTCGTTTTTATTGGTCTACTTGAATTCTTAGATATAATAGCTTTTCCATTCCACGGATTATTGTCGTTTAGTCGGGTATTTAGTCTGAACGGCCCAAAGCGTTTCAAGTATTCAATACTTGAAACTATTTTTAAAAAGCACAAGAGCGATCTCAGTCAGAAAAAATTATAGATAATTATATCTTGCTCACTATTGCATCACACTTTTTTTCTCATAATAACATTTCTTTTTCGAGCATTGCAAATTACGGTTTATTACAAATAAGATTAGACATTAAAAAAAACCTTTTTTACAGTCCGTTTAACCGATTTTGACTTCTATACCGTAGGCATAAGGATGGCATTAAAAGTAAAAAAGTTGTTGCAGTACCAACTGTTTACTGCAGCTGCCATTTGTCATGCGTAAGGAGTGTTAATAGAAATGGCTGGTGTTTAACAGAAACAAGATAACCAGCTTCACGATGGAGGATAGTCCATTCAACCGGAGTAGTAGATGCGTTCGCTCTCCACCTTCTACACCTGTGCCCGTGGCCGTACCTACTTCTACCCCTCAAGCGCCTACCCAAAGAAATGATGCCCCTGAAGTGATCTCGACGTCAGAAATTCAGAACTGGATGGCGATTATCGAACAGAGCCTGAAGGAGGTGTGCACTATAGCAGCTGATGGAAAGTTGAATGTGGAGCAGAAAACGCGCATCAGTAGCCTATGCCGGAAGGTTGGTCACGGGACCTCGCAGATGGCCGTCATGTACCAGTCCGTCAAAGCAAAAGTTCTCCAATCGCACTACAAAATTAGAACTCTCGAAAACCAACTCGATCTTTCGCAGCAGCTACAGAACCTTAAGCTAAGTATCGAAGATTCGACGAAACCTGCCCAGGGATCTTCCTTTGCTGACATGGTAAAGAAAGGTGCCAATAATTTTATCCAGCCGAGTTATGTAAGTTCGGTGGCCATCTATCCGAGTGACAAGTTGAAGACCAGCGATGAGACCAAAACTCTTGTCCAAAAAATTATCAACCCCGAACAAATGAAGCTCCATGTGAGAGGTCTGCGCAAGACAAAGAACGGCGGTGTAATCATCAGCACCGAGACAAAGGACGACATCGAGAAGCTGAGACAATCGGTGCAGCTAACCAAGTCAGGCCTAACAGTCGACGAGCCCCATAAAAGGAAGCCTAGGGTGGTGATAATAGGAGTACCAACATCCATGCAGGAAAATGAGGTTTTTACCTGTTTGTACGAGCAAAATATAGCCGAGAAACTTCAGGACTACAGCCTTGAGGTGTTTTTGAGTTCAATTAAATTAAGTCACAAGTCAGGTAAGAAAGACACTGAATCCTGTAATTACATAGTTGAAGTACCTGCAGTCATACGCAAAGCCCTGATATCACAAGACCGAGTTTTTGTAAATTGGTCATCATGCCCTGTGAGAGACTTTACTTTGGTCACTCGATGTTATAAGTGTCAGCAGTATGGACATGCGGCCAAGTCATGTCGACAGACATCGTACACCTGCGGCCACTGTGGTGATCAAGGTCACTCAGTAAAAGAATGTCCAAAAAAGGCTGACGAACCAATATGCGCTACTTGCTTGCATTTTAAAAAGCCAGACAAGCATAACACTGGCGCTGCTGAATGCCCCGCGAAAATAATGGCTGAAAAAAGGTACATCAACTCTGTAGATTATGTAGGCGCCTAAGAGCGCCGTTAATAAGTTATTTTTCTGACCTTTTTTTATTTTTATTTTTTTATTCTTAACTACCATTATGATAAATAGTTTGATTAATGATTTAGATAATTTCACTGTATCCGAATGCAAAGTTTGTGAAACTGAAAACTGCAAACAATATCTATCCGACTACAAAACTCCGCTTACCATATTAACGCAAAATATTCGCAGTGTTTTTAAGAATTTTGATAGCTTTAGTACATTTCAACAACGGCTAAACATAAACTGTGACGTTATTGTTTTAACCGAATGCTGGCTTGCTAAACAGTATAGCATCCCACTAATCCCGGGGTATAATATGTATAGAAGTACTATAAATTACAACCAAAACGATGGGGTGATAGTTTATGCAAGAGATCATCTCAATGTCTCTGTTCAGGAACCTGACATGCACGACTGTAACAGATTGTTAGTTAAAATTGGATTAGAATTTGCGATATTAGCATTGTATCGACCTCCGTCTTTTAAAAATACTAGCATTTTTACTGAATCTCTGAATGAAACCTTGCAAACACTGTCATCCATCAAAAACACGGTTGTAATAGGAGATATTAATATCAATATTCTACCAGGAAGTGCTGATGCGCCTGCTCAGGACTACCTCAACATATGCGCCTTTCATGGCCTACTCCCAGCACACAGCTTTCCTACACATCACAGTGGCTCCTGTTTGGATCATATTATGCTAAAATCGAATTTCCCTTCACTTGCACTTGTTGTTAACTCAACAATAACCGATCACAATGCTGTCCTACTAACCCTAAATTGTAAATTACCTAAACAAGACACTCGCAAAATTTCAAAACTGAATATAAATAAACTTGAAGAAGATTTACGCGTCATCAATTTTGATCCAGTCTATAATTCCGCTGACCCGCAGTTTTGCATGTTGTATGTAATTGAAAACTTACAAAATGCAATTCAGAAAAACACAGTCGTAACGCAGTTGAGCAACAAAAACTACAACCTTAAACCATGGATCACATCAGGTCTTATTCGCTGTATGAAAAATAGGGATAAACTGCATATGAAAGCTAAATCTAATCCAGACAATGCAGTATTGCAACTTTCGTACAAAAGATATCGAAATTTTTGTAATGATCTCCTTAAAAAAATTAAGAGGAACTACGACAAAGTGGCATTGGAAAAGGCTGGAACAAATAGTAAAAAGATCTGGAAATATATTAAAGACGCAACGTATACCACGAAAAAATATGAGTCATCTTCAGGTTTATTACAAGCACACTTGTCAACGCTGGAATCCGCTAACATAGCAAATGATTTCTTTATTAATGTTGGAAAGTGTCTAGCAGAAAAAAATCTGAGTCAATCCCAAAACCCAACGAGCACTCCTTTAACATGCAAAACTGCTTTAACATCCTTTGTGCTGCTAGATACTGACGAGACTGAGGTAGAAAATATAATTATGTCCTTGAAAGAAGACTGTGCAGTTGGCTGGGATAACATATCGAATAAAATTATTAAAAAATTCAAGGACATTTTGGTACGACCACTGACCTATATTTTCCGTATTTGTTTATCTTCAGGTCATTTTCCTGAGTGTCTCAAAAAAGCTGTTATTGTCCCTGTATATAAATCAGGCAGCAAAAAGCAAGTGACAAATTATAGACCTATTTCTCTATTACCTTCTATGTCAAAAATATTGGAAAAAATTATAAACAAACGGTTGTTGAAATATGTGGAAGATAGATCAATTCTGTCTGAACGGCAGTTTGGATTTAGGCCAAAGGTTTCAACTTCAGATGCGGTACACCATCTGACTGATTATCTAGTGCAAGAACTTGACAAGGGTAACCACACAGTAGGAATTTTCCTTGACCTTGCCAAAGCGTTTGACACAGTTTCCATTCCAATTCTGTTGCGCAAGCTTGAGATCATGGGTGTAAGAGGCACCCAGCTGAAAATTTTCAAAAGTTATTTAGAAGATCGCACCCAGTGCGTAAAGGTTGGCAATGTTCTCAGTGCTGTTCAAAAAAACACATATTTTGGTGTTCCCCAAGGAAGTATTTTAGGGCCCACTCTGTTTTTGATTTACATAAATGACCTTTGCAATCTAAAGCTAGACCATGGCACTATTATAACTTACGCTGACGACACTGCTCTACTTTTTTCGGCTGACTCAGAAAATGAAGTCTACAATCTTGCGCAACACGGATTCAATATTGTAAATAAATGGCTTCAAAATAACTCACTAACTCTAAATGCAGAAAAGACACATTACATTAAGTTTTCGATGCGCAAGCAAATATCGCATATCCCCTCAACGTTGCATGCTCATTGTTGCCCAGTTCCTGCAGATAGCCAGTGTAAGTGTCCCAATATTAAAAAGACAGATAAACTAAAATACCTAGGTATAATATTAGATGAAACCCTTTCCTTCAAACAATATATGGAAGCTCTAAATAATAGAATTCGTAAGCTGATATATATATTTAAAAAGCTACGATTTATTGCAAATCCAAAAATAATTAGGCAAGTATACTTTGCTCTTTGTCAGTCAATTTTGACTTACTGTATTACTTCATGGGGTGGGGCGAATAAAACTTTGTTATTGACCATTGAAAGAGCTCAAAGAGCTATTCTCAAAATCGCTACTTGCCGCCCTTTCCTTTTCCCCACTAACCTCCTGTATAAATCTTGTGAAGTACTAACAGTTCGACAGTTATTTATAATGAGCACTGTACTAAAACAACATGCAACACTTCCATACAGCACTGAATTTACTAAAAAGAGACGGAAAGATATAGTTTGCCCTCAAAAAAGTACAAAACATGCTTTCACAGCCAAATTTTATATGTACCTCGGACCGCTACTCTATAACAGGCTAAATGAAAAGGGAAACATCTACTCCTTAAATCATAGTAATTGCAAGAAAATCCTTAAGGAAACTCTTCAAACTATGTCCTATGAAGATACACAGAAATTATTACTAGTGCTAAAGTAATTATTGTTTGTATTATTGTTATTTTGTTTTTTAATTAGTTAGCTAAGTTAAGATTCTATAATTTTATACACCTTTTTACATATGTACCAATGATATTAATATGATGTGATTATTTAATCAATTAATGTTACCTCCAATCGCCTGAAACACAGGATTACCTAGTTCAGGCACAAATAATGAGTGAACTTGAGATAGATATAAGAAAAACTGTATTTAACTTTATACCTTATATTTTTGAATAAATTTTATTATTATTATTACAATAGAAGTCAAAATCGGTTGAACAGGCTGTAAAAAAGATATATTAAAATGTGTAATCTTATTTCAAATGGAGTATATAAAGGCTCAAGTCACTTAGTCACTTTAGTGCCGATTGGCGTGTTTTCTGTCTTGAATAAATAGCGCTAGTTGCATTTGCAGCGCGTATAAGCGAGTCAGGAATGAAATTATCCGGAAGAGAACCGGAGTTACCGACATAGCTTGCAGAGTAAGCAAGCTGAAGTGGCAGTGGGCTGGCCATATTTGTCGAAGGACCGTTGGCCGGTGGAGCAGATGAGTCCTGGAGTGGAGACCGCGTATCGGCAAGCGTAGTGTGGGACGCCCCTCAGCTAGATAGACCGACGACCTCAAAAAGGTGGCTGGGATAGACTGGATGCGGAAGGCGGAGGACAGGGTGTTGTGGCGTAGCATGGGAGAGGCCTATGTTCAGCAGTGGACTGCGATAGGCTGAGTTGATTGATAAGCGCGTCAACGGCACGTGAGAAACGGGCGGCGGCGTGTTCACAGGCCCTTGTTTGCGTATCGGCTTCAAAGAATTTGAATGTTCATGTTATGGAGGCTCTACAGTTTTCTCTGTGCAATCAATGGGAAGGCTCAAGCGTATCCCTAATTTAACTGTATCGGCGGCATGTTGTGAGCGAAGTTGTAATGGTCGCCATCAACTCTCGCCTGCCCGCTGTAGTCAAACCTTCCCAGATATACTTCATTTATGGTTTGGATTGTAGAATGTTATATCTTTTATAGCTTTATGTATATCTTCAGCTCTTTGTTTTTGGTTGGTAATAATTAATATAAATTTGATCGGGAAAAAAAAGAAAGAAATTAAGAGATCCGGAGGAGATCAAGGTAACCGACATTGCCCGAAGAATTTCAAAACTTAAGTGGTAGTATTTTAAGGCTGTTGTGCTGAGGTGGCTGCTGCAGGTGCGGAAAACCTCAAACGGCGCAAATACTCCAATCTTATTCATCATAATTTCAGCCGAAAGACGTCCATTGCTGGACATAGGCCACGCATAATCGCCACGCTTGGCAGGCGGGTTGGCGATCGCAGTATGGTGTTAAAAATGCATAGAGAACGCTGCTGCCCATTCTCTAGTAAGTCCCTTAGTCGTCTTTTACGACACCCATCCACGGGAGGAAATGGGGTGATGCTATTCTTTACGTCCGGCAACACACGGCACTATCTTATTGGGACTTATATGTTCAAGCCGTTTGGTGTTGAAAACTTGAAACACTAGGGCAATGGGGTCCGAGTGCCCATTTAGTTTTTCGAGACATCGCCAAACGGTTGGTCGACTCTTTACGTGACCAGAGGGCTGGCCTATTTCTTGGACAAAGAATCAGCATTGCCATACAACGTGGCAATGCTGCCAGCCTTTTGGGCACTTTTCCTGTTGACAGCGATGCGGAAGAATTTTTCGATGCTCTTTGATTGTTTTCCCTCCGTTTTTAGGGTTCCGAACCTCAGAAGGAAAAAACGGAAACCTTATAGGATCACTCAAATGAAAGGGCTTATTGTAAGGATTTCAGTTTTTTTTTATATGTACTTATAAAGTTATTTAAGAAAATTGATAAAAACACCATACCATCTCCGAAACCACTGAGCCTAAAATTTTGAAAAAAAAAAAAACCGAAAATAGTTCTTTACTTTGCAGTAACTGTACATATTATTACTATTATTTTAATACTCCTATACAAGTTCAAGTCTGTGAGATGTATTACAAGACAAGTATGATAGGTAGTTATACAGGTTGATTAGAAGATGGGTGCAAAGCTTTGATGCGAAGATAGTACACCAATTTTTTTTTCGGAAATTCCCATTTTTTTTTTTGTAAACTGCATAATTATGGCCAATTAATGATTTTAATTTTAATTGTATTTGATTAAAGTAATGTGTGTGTGTGTTTGTGTGTGTCATTAGACATTTTTTTTTCACAGACATATAAAGTTCAGATTTTTTTATAATCAATACATATTTTTTAATTATTAAAAAAAAAAAAAAGAAAAACTGGTAATACTTCGTCTAAGAAAACCATGGCTTAATTATAGTTCTAAATTGTCTGTACCAATCACCCTGTATATGTCTCACAGCAAAGACTTAGACAGAAAATATATTTTAGACTGTATTCTAGATGACGAGAGCTGTATTTTCAAGCTGCAGACTTTATCACTTATACAAACAAACTTTTCACTTTAGCATTTACAGTGTTTCAGCTCAGTTGGTCCCTTGGAATTAATTTCGCCAGCGAAAAACATTTGAAATGACTTCTGCCAGCAGTTGCCCAACTTTCCCGACGCTTTTGTACGACAAACACCACTTTTAACTACCTCACTTTAGTTTTAATTATAGTTTTAACGTTTCTATAGTCGCTATGGAGGTCCATGGTAGTTAAAAGTTGATGTTGTTTATTTATTGTAAAGTTTTTGATGCAAATGTTTCAATTTATAAACCACTCTCCAAGAACCGCCTGCAGTTAAAAAAGGAATTGCAATATCATTCATTTGTTTTTTTGTTTTTTACAATTGAAGTGTAGAGGAAAAGAAGGGGCTCATCGACATATTTCGTAAAATTTAAAAGAAAGAAAGAAAAAACGTTTATTTGCGGTAAACATGACGCAAAAAAAGAACACAACACAAAAAAAAAACAAATTGGTTTAACTAACTATATGCTATTCGATTCGTTATAAACGGGCCTTTCATTAGGTTTATTCGGAACAGTACGAGTATAAGAAGAGCCCATGTAAGGATAAACCACAAACAAAAAATCCACAAACGGCTACAAGGATCCCATTGCAGCTCAAATAATAATAAATAATATACCGATAATTATAGACACACAGATTTTTGACAGAAAAATTACATGTTGAACATGCATTTGGCCATTATATCTGAATATTTTTTTTATTTTTTTATTTAGAGGTTTATGTCGCTTAGCGACCACATCGCCCAGTGCAGAAAACACAAAATTGTTGATTACGATCTATCTTATAACTAACTTGTACAATTCTTTAGCCTTGTCTGACACTGGAAAAGCAAGGATGGTATTACAAAAGTCAATATCATACCTTTTATATCGTGCGAAAACATTAATTCTAGTGTTTTCATTCCGGACACACTCCATCAGAATATGAAATATATAATCAACCACTCCACAGTCATCGCAATTTGGAGACAAAGCTTTTCTCATTAAGTAATAAAACTTATTTGATGGAATATGTCCGGAACGAAGTCTTAAGGCTGTAGTAATTAGGTTTTTATTGAGGTCACAATCAATCCACGGAACCCTAGAAATCCCTGGCTGAATAGTTCGATACCATATTCCTTTTACTTTTGATCTCTCATCAAAATACTCCTGCCAAAGATCTACACACTTTCTTTTAACCATTCCAAAATAGTCTGAATACAGTGGAGTAATATTCATGGGAACTCCATCAACACATGCTTGTTTGGCGAGCATATCAACCTTTTCATTTTCCTCTACCTGACAATGCGACGGAATCCATTGAAGACATACCGTCTTAGAATTAGACTGAAGCCTTAAGAGTAATTCATATATCACGTAGGCTATCGGATTACCTCGCATGTGAGAAGTGTGCCGAGCCAGGTGTTGCAGCGAACTTTTGGAATCTGTCAGGATCACAAATTTATCGCCATTAATTGATAGAATATAGGACAAAGCTTCCAATATCGCAATCAATTCAATGTGCATAATAGAGATATCTGAATCAATCCTAAGCTTCATGTGGTTCAGAAGAATAGGATCCAAAAAGGCAGCGCCTCCCAAATGTTTATCTTTGGAACCGTCAATTTTATTGTTGATGAGCCCCTTCTTTTCCTGTGCCCTTCAATTGTATATTGATCAAAGAAGATCATATACACATACACTACACAGATATATCGCACCACCGGTGCAACACTGTCACTTATGCAAAAAGTAACTTTTTCAGAAGTATATTAATTTTAATTATTTGGTTTCATTTATTTTGTTTTTAATATAAACTTAAAAGAACACGTCAGGGAGACATAACCTATCCATCTTCCCTAAATCAGGAAGTGTCATCTACTATTATATAGGATAGGATACTAAAGTTTAAAATACTTTTCCTGATAAAGTGTTGCACCGGTCTGCAGTGAAGCAGAACGCAGTAGTAGGTACATATCAGCTGTGCGCTCGCTCATTGATATTATTACGAATAGATTGTATCCATATTTTGCTGATTTCTATTAGAACAAAAAAAAAAAAGCATTGAACATATAATGGAAATGTTTTCTATTACTATTACTGGTTAAAAACTTATCCTGTATAAATAAGATTTTTTATTATTATAGATATTCCGAAAATATTTGAGGATGAGCTTGTGGCTAAGTAATAACAGTCTCACTGGTCGATCCATCAGGTTAAGCTATGCTTGCCGGGGTTGGTCCGTGGATGGGTGACCATCTGTACATACTGAAACTCCTCCGTACCCTCGGAAAGCATGTTAAGCCGTTGGTCCCGGCTGTCATTCGTGGATCTTTGACAGTATTTACGGGTCGTCAGAAGCCCGAATGTCTGACAACCAGTCTTACTAAGTGATACCCAGCTACTGAGTTGTGGAGGTCAGATAGGCAGTCGCTCCATGTAAAATACTGGTATTCAGTTGCTTCAGGTTAGACTGGAAGCCGACTCCAACATAGCTAGGGCAGATTGGTATCCCGAAATATTTGAAAATTAAAATAATGGTTCACGAAAGGAAGGAATCAACAATCGAATGAACATGTAGAAGATTTATTTATTCACAACCTGGGGGACCTTCAAACTCATTTGCATTTGTCCGTTTTAGAACAAAACAAAAACAAACAATTTAATCCCGTTAGCTTTCGGTTTTCGGTAACTTTGTTCTACAAAGAGGACCGAAGGTCTTCAACATTTGGTCTCTAAGTTTACAAACGATTCATATTGTATGCAAATGACCTATGTCAAGTACATAGTTCCGTCAACTCCATTGAAATGTCATTAGGATAGATATGAAAGGACATTGTCGCTTGACGCGGGTCTCAGTTAATTTCCGCCGGGATTCGGAAACTCCCGGCCTCCTAATAAACTTGACTGTAAACGAAGCTTGAATATTCGGGAGTCTGTACCATAAACATTTGCAGCGCAGTTCAAGTGCAGGGAGTTGCACCGCGCAAGGTTCAAAATCGCTTGACACTGTTTCTGGCTGGAAACAATGAAACAAATGAAGTTTGGTTCTTTTTACAAATCTTTTTGAATGTATGGAGGAAAAGCCTACGAAAAGGTTTGTAAAGAAAGCTTCGTGTAACAACAGCCGCAAAATACAATAGCTTTTGTGCAAAAATTGTATGGATAAACTGATTTATTTGAGTTTCAACGTCGTTTGATATAGTTGTAACTTCAAGAAGAGATCAAATTCTTTGAAATGTCTAGTCTAGGAACTGCTCTGTCGAGTTCCAAACGTAATTTGTTTTCCTGACTGTAGCTTCCGTATCAAATAACATAGAGTGACTGCTAGTGAAAATTACTCCAAGAAAATTTCGTTAACCGAAAATGTTTAGAGCTGAGTGCTGTCCTACTTTTAAAATTAATTCAGTTAAGAATTCCCGTTCCCAAAATTTGTAGCTGTACGTCCAATGAGATAACTTTTCTGTTTATGTAGTCCTCACCCTGGACTCCCATATTTTCCGAACTCGAAGCAAATTGTCAGGTTTCTGTAGCAACATTTTCCTCCATTAAAAGTTTTATGTAATTACGTTTTCTCTGCTGCGATAAACAGAAAGGTTCAGAGTAGGTGTGCTGCCACTTAAGGTAACGACGCTTTTCTAATTTATCGCTTACAAATTGCAGGTTTCCCACTAACCTATTTTCCTTGCCTTTTTGTGTGGGAAAATGAATAGCTGGTATAACTACACCTGTATTTTCCCTTGCTGAAATAACTTACCTATCATTTCGCAGAAAAAAAAAACACTTGGGTATGTTATAGTGATGGGCCGAATACGAATAATCGGCCGAATGTTCGGTTAAAAGTTTACCAAACCGAATATTCGGCAGGATTTGGTGCGCTCTAACTCAAAATTTCAAGTCTGTGCTTGTCGCTGACGCCACTACTCCCGGACGGCCCGGACTGTTATTGTATCATTTAGTTAGTGGCAAAACATTGACACGTGTTAAGGCTTCCGCAGACAGGCGCGATGCGACGACGTCGGCATCGGCGCGGCGCCGCGGCGATGGGGCGACGCGATTCTGGTCGAACAATTTCCATGAAGTTTTCATAGAAATTGTTCTACTAGAATCGCGTTGCGCCTGTTTGCGGGAGCCTTTAATGTTGAATAATTATAAGATTAAAACAATACAAACCTACCACTTTTATTTCTTCTATTAAACCATAACTGCTTCTAATCGAAGCAATGTAAGATTATTAAGTATGTAGATAGATAGAATACTCTTTATTATGTACACCATAAAAATTATGCATCTCAAATCATTTTTATGTATCTCTTTACATAGACAGAATAAATGATAAGACACACTTGATATGGGTACAATTATATAATTGTGCATTAGACTTTTTGCTTCTACTAAGGCAATTGTTTAATACAATATGATTCGGTAGTATGTTCGGCATTTTTGCCGAATAATCGGCCGGATACGAATACTCGGTAAAGGTGCCGAATTGCCGAATACCGACCATAAAACGAATATTCGGTCCATCCCTGTTAATGTGTTCAATCTTTCTTCAAATACTAATAACAGAACCATTCGCTCCCACGTTATTGAATCCGTCAGGGACGTGCCGCAACAAAATAAATACACAAAATAAATTATCCGTTTCCAATAAAACAACATCCTTGCTACGCTTCGTGAAGCACTAAGTGCGGGGTAAAATTGCACAGAACAATTGATTTTGAAGCGTATTTTGTGGCGATTAAAGTTGAATTTTGGTTAAGTAAATGATAGGTTCGTGGCACGCGACGCATATCTTTCGGGCGTTCGTCGATTTTTCAAAAACCCATCCTCTGCGCTTAATCGAGCGGATGTAAACACACCATTTTTCGCGTCTCGCGGAAAAATATCGATATCTCGCATTGTAGTGGAACGAGACAGCGGAATAGAGGGGCTCCCACGAATGAATATGTTTTCGAAGTCTGCAATCATTAATCATGCATTGAGTGGTGGCACAATGCGTCGTGTAATGGAGGGTTTTGTCGCAAAATAGCGGTGGGTGTATAATGCACGTAGCGAGGCTTCCGAACAATACGAATGAAAGGCATTGTTTCAGTAAAGATAATTTATCTTGCTTCTACGATCTACAGTTGTCAGACGGAGCGCAGCTTAGTGGATTAAACTATTGCATGAAGTGGCTCCGGGGATAAGCTGGCTGTGCGCTGTGCGTGGAGCCATCTTAGTCTGCGAGGCTAAGGACTCAGTATTGTTTGAAACAATACTAATTTAACTTACAAATTTATAAAGTTGTAAGTAAATTAAATAAATTAATAATAAATAAATAAAAAATATTCATAAATTATTAATAATTTATATATTATATTTTGTGCCGTGTGGTGCCGGACGTAAAGAATACCACCACCCCATTTCCTCCCGTGGGTGTCGTAAAAGGCGACAAAGGGACTTACTAGAGAATGGGCAGCAGCGTTGTCTATGCGGTTTTAACACCATACTGCGATCGCCAACCCGCCTGCCAAGCGTGGCGATTATGGAAAATTCCCCCCCTTTTGGGGGAGGCCTATGTTCAGCAGTGGTCGTCTTTCGGCTGAAATGATGATGACGATGATGAATAATTTATTTGAATTACTATTTCGTTTGAATATAATGAATTTCTCAAATGTATTTTTTATCATGGCATTCAAGAGCATTGAGACGTAGCTCAATACGAATCTAAATATTATTTTATGAATTACTATCTGCTGGCCCCGGCTTCGCCCGCGTGGCTTTTTCTAAAATAAAAGTAACCTTTTTCTAAAAAAAAGTTTATTAAGAGATAAAAACAGAGAATTTTGATGACATTGTGACCTCCAAAATAAGAAAATGAAAGATAATTAGAAAAAACTAATCAGCGCATTTTAAAGACGAGAATATTAAGCTAATTATGCGCTGAACAGATTTTGAAAATAATTCTTAATTACCCTAAAGTAGGAGCACAAACATACCTCGAAATGTTGTTGGGCAGAAAGAGCTGTGTTCAACGCTTGATTTACCTAACATAATCCACATCAATGTACTAAAAAAAAATTACTAGCTATTACTTATATAATGTTGATTTCTGTTCAATAATAATATTTCACGTTATTTCTTTAATTTGTTTAAAAAAAAAAAAAACAAAGTTGCGCAAATAACTTACCGCGAGTGAATTTTGCGAGAATGCAGCCTTAAGTTACTCCTTATAACATCAGCTATCTGCCAGTGAAAGTCCCGTCAAAATCGGTCCAGCAGTTTCGGAGATTAGCCGGAACCAACAGACAGAATTTTTTTAAATTTGTTTTTTTGTTATACGTACCGTATAGCAGGACGCTGTTATTTCCACATTCAAAGTCAAAGTCAAAAGTCAAAGACAAAGTCAAAAGTCAAAAGCCAAAGTCAACGCATTTATTTCAAATAGGCACATAAATGGCACTTTTGAACGTCAAAATTTACATGGAAATAAAATTGATTCTATTACAGTTGCCCCTTCCAAACAGACACTTCAATTTTATTTATTTGTATAGATTTCCACCAATAGCGATTTCCGCATAAGAAAATTTTCTTATTTGATCTCGTATAGATGAGAAAAGTGAAAACATTCGGTTAATTTACTCTTTCAAAACTCTGCTTCATCAGAAACACGCAAACGACAGGACATGTTATTTGACAGCGGAACTCATATTAAACACATAAATAAGCACATCATTGATTCAATTTATAAGCCATCAAGAACTCTGCTTGCAGAACTAAAATGAACCTTCACAGTCTAAGTATTAAGAGTTTAATTCTAGTTGTAGCGTAAAGGTGTTTATGGCTATGTAAATGGTTTACAGGGGATGATTAAAAATGGTCCGACGCTATCCATCAAGCGACAAGTCGCCTGCGATACGCAGCGCGTCTTATTTGAATAACGCCCTTGATAGCGAATGGCATGGAGACTCTTGACTGTGTTTTATTATTGAGTTTTGAAATACAGTGTGAACCCTTTTTATGGAATCTTATGGGACCAAGCATTTTTTTCGATATATGTACTTTTTTGTTATATGAAGACTTACAATTAAAGTATTAAAAACTTCTGTAAATATTTGCTGGCATCTAAATATGAACATATTTCTTCGTAATAGAGAATGGCTGTTCTGCTATAAAGAGTGTATTAATGTATGGGTTTGAACCAACCAAATTTATCTAATTTGTATGTTTCTCGTTATAACAAACGATGTTATAAAGAGTTTACACTGTAATAGAAGATGAAATTGACTATTCAAATAGATCATTTAACAAGAAGCATTTGAAACAAGTCCCTTAGTCGCCTTTTACGACACCCGCGGGAGGAAATGGGGTGATGCTATTCTTTACGTCCGGCACCACACGGAACCGGACCGGACCGAAGGGACTTACTAGAGAATGGGCAGCCAACCCATCGGCCAAGCGTGGCGATTATGGCAAATCCCCCCCTTTGGGGGAGGCCTTTGTCCAGCAGCTTTCGGCTGAAATGATGATGATGATGATTTGAAACAATTCATGTATCCTTCGTAAAAAAGTGATGTTGCCTTTTGTTTTAACAAAACATTCAGTTCCACTTCCAATTTCCAAATAGGTACTGAGGTATCGTCTAACTTTCTTAATCTGTATTGAAATAACTTATTAACAATATTTTCTTATACTTTGGAAAGTCCGCTCTGTTGCCTTTCTTACTTTGCCTGCTAGTAATACTTAGATAGCAGATCTAAGATCATTTTAGTTGGAATTAAAGATAATATCTTATCCACACCAACATACCAACAAATATAAAAGGATTTCAGTAATTTCGTACTTGTCTTTAGTATAATTATAGCAATAATTCGACTCCACCCCTCTCCAGCACACGTACAGGGTGTGTTCAATCCGGTAGATTGATCGTTCCGTATCGGCAGCGCACAAATTGCGGCTCATTTTAATATTAGATCCGGATAACTACTCTAACAAGTGCATGCATAAGTTAGCCAGACAGATTGTTGGTGAGTACTTATGTTAATATGGATGATAGCTGTGTAAGGGAATGTCTGGGATCTGGAAAATCAATGGGCGATGGTTTTGTATGGTTTTGTTACATGTTTTGCGGAATAGTTTATGAGTGATTTTAGTGTAGCTTAGGCAAATGACAGGCAGAAATACTGTTAACTATTTTGTTTCTGCACACATTTTGTACGTTAAGGCACTATGATCTGGCGCTCGAGCCGACTGAAGTCTCGCGAAGTCGCGAGTGGTTGCCTCGCGCATTTGGTAGGTATTTAAACATAGTAATTAGTTTACCAAGACAAACTCAGTTTGTGCTGAACAATCTTACTACCTTTTCATTTATATTTAAAAAAAAAAAACGACTGTTCTGTAGCTATGAGATTGATTAAACATTAAGAAAAGGGGTAACTTTGAGATTTTTTTCGGTCGTTGGGCGCCACATATAAGGGGATTTTCACTCAGAGAAACCACCTTTTCAGTATTATAGTATATTTGGATGTAAAACACTATTAACACACAAACATCGGGAACGAAAACCCTAAATAAGAATAAGTTCGTGTAACAAATGGCGGCACGAGGCGAGCGGTACAATTAAATATACATACGCGTCTACATATTATATACGAACCGGGCCAGTTGGGACTAGGAATGAGTATGGACGAAGCCTTTTTTTCTATCCAGGCAAGTTAATCTAATCGTGTTATTAAAAGCGATTGCATGTCCGCCAGATCCTCAAATAAGATATATCTTTTTTTGAGAATTTTATAATACTGTTTCTTATGATTCCCATGGATTAAAAAAAAAGTTGATTGCACAGTGTTTTTGCATTCGTGTAAAAAACAAAAAATATTATATATTTTATGTAGTAGATATGTACGTATTATTATTTATCCTATGGTAAGCTAGGTATTTGGTAGATAATATTGTTTTAGACTGGGTTTAGGTTCCAGCTGATTATCATGGAACCGAAATATGAAAAGACGTGTTAGTTACATCTACATTTCAGCCGAAAGACGTCCATTGCTGGACATAGGCCTCCCCCAAGCACCGCCACTTCAACCGGTTCTGTGCTTCCCGCATCCAGCGGAATCCTGCGAACTTCACAAGGTCATCGGTCCACCTTGTGGGAGGCCTTCCAACTCTTACGTCTTCCGGTACCGGTCGCCACTCCAGAACCTTTCGGCCCCATCGGCCATCTGTTCTGCAATGTGCCCTGTCCACTGCCACTTAAGTTTGGCACTTATTCGGGCTATGTCGGTTACCTTGGTTCTCCTGCGGATCTCTTCATTTCTGATTCGATCACGAGACAGACACGACACGGTAGCTACATAAGCGAAGCTAAACGAACTTAGCTTCGTTTCGCTTCGTTCCCAGTGTGTCCTGCGCTTAAATAATAAAGTTCTTAAAAAATCATAACTCAATAACCAAGCACTTATTTAAATTTCGATTAACCCTCAAATGATGGATGGCCCCAATATAAGTATCCAATGCATTTATAATCATAATCCTGATGTTTGCTTACGGCCCGTATCTGTCGGGCACAGGCAGCTCCCCACACGGCCAGGGCCAGGCGCCTAATTGATCGCTCCAAACTGTTTACAGTACTAACAGTAACTACATAGCGTCTTGTGGGTTTATAGAAGGTTTGTTTTAGATCAAGTTTCGCCATTAAGTTACCTAGCTTTTGTATTTTACGAAGATCAGATTATAGGTGACTCATAGGGTTAATTTTGTGACGTTTTCGTTTGCTTATAAAGTAAGCTTTTCTATTTCAATTTTTTTTTTTTTTTTTTTTCTTCAACTCGCCTCGGCCTTAGTTCTTTCTGCTGAAGTTTAAGCTGGCTGGCATTAATAAGTGACAATTATAGTCACCTACCATGCATGTTAAATTAAATTGTGGGTTTAATATATATTATTACGGTAGTCCCATAGAGGCTACCGTGTGATGTTGTATGGAGGAGAAAAATTTTATAAATATAGGTTATTTCAAACAGTTTCTTGTTTTCTTGCATTTCGCTACATAACCATCTTGCATCTGGGTTTTGTTCCTTTACATGCCGTGGGACAAAATCTGTTATGTAACAGTGGCTTAACAGTAACGTTCGATGATTTTGCCAACGTCAAAGTATGAGAAAGAAATGATCGCAATTTTAGAAGAAAAATTAATGTGTTGATTAAATTAATGTCATTATTATTTACCAAAGTCAAAGTCAAAACATTTATTTCAAATAGGCACATAAAAGGCTCTTTTGAATAATTAATTGATTCTAGTTGTCTATTATGCATGTGTCGGAAGTGTGGGCTGTGCGGCTAAGTAAGTGTGGAGCTTCAGGCTTGTGGCTAAGTGTAAGGTGTGATTGATCAGGTTAAGCTACGCTTGCCGCGGTTGGTCTGTGGATGGGTGACCATCTTTACATACCAAGACCCCTCCGTACCTCGGAAAGCACGTTAAGCCGTTGGTCCTGGCTGTCTTTGACAGTTGTCAATTTTTTTTGTTGTAGATAGGTAAGTATTATAATACTTTCATAATTATGCATTAAGTAAAAAGCTGTTATTTTGACATTACAAGCAGACACTTCAATTTTATTTTATATATAGATTTCCACCAATAGCGATTTCCGCATAAGCACATATTGTTATTTGATCTTTAACGTTTGAAAACTCTTACAGCTACAATACCCAGTACATATAATAGGGATGTGTCCTGGGTAAAAAAAAGAGAAACTGTTTAGTCCGTCAATCAGATAATAAAAAAATATTAGACACGTATTTTTTGCTTTATCATATTAATAAAAAATTACTTAGATAAAACACATTAAACTTGGGGAGTGGGGGCTCGTTACTTCACAGCTACGTATAAAATCTACTGACAAGTGACATCATGCCACATTTGAACGCAATGTATCGCCGTAATGTTTTGATTTCTTAAGAAAAGAAAAAATACGTGTTCAAGAAATTTTAATAATCTACATAACGGACAAAAAAAATTTTTTTAGTCATCATCCCTATTATTATAGATAACTTAAAGAAAACTTTAACTTTTCCTTCCACTTCACTAAGTTACAGACGACATCTTCAATCACTGTCAACTGAAGTCTAAAAACGTAAACCTATACATGTGTAGGTACGTATGTATGTATGTAATATATCTATAGATGATGAAAATAAATCAAGTTCCATTTTGAGCATCAATTTATTCGAGTGGACTTGCCTATGTTATATGCCTTAACATATCTCTAGTTTGTTTATTTTTTGACCCCTGTTTGTACGGTAGCCACGTCTTATCTATTTAATGTTCCCTTTAGTCCTGCTCAACAAAATTGGAAGTAGAATGTTAAGTTTAAAGTCCATTTCGGATGGTTGGCCGGAAATGCAGATACAGAATCTGGGATAAGACTCATAATTTATTATGTCACTCTAGCAATTTAACTATAAACTCTAGGACCATGGGGTCCGAGTGCCCATTTAGTTTTTCGAGACATCGCCAAACGGTTGGTCGACTCTTTATGTGACCAGAGGGCTGGCCTATTTCTTGGACAAAGAATCAGCATTGCCATACAACGTGGCAATGCTGCCAGCCTTTTGGGCACTTTTCCTGTTGACAGCGATGCGGACGAATTTTTTGGTGTCCTTTGATTCTTTCCCCTCCCTTTTCTTGTACATATTAAAAATAAAATAAAATTAAATAAAATTAGCTTTATTTTTCCTTCTACAATTTTTGTTTGACTTAACTAATGATTTCTATGTATCGTTATTTAATATTATGTACAAGGACCGCTATTCAATAGCGGTAAAAGCCTCCACCATTAGTTTCCATGCTATTCTGTCTGTAGCTACTCTGCTCCAAATTTTACCAACTATTTTTATAATGTCGTCGCTCCATCTCATTTGTGGTCTACCTTGTATGTGCGTTTTGTTCAGTGGGTACCAGTTGGTGGTGACTTGTACATATTATTAATACTAAATTAATTAATAATAATTATTTGTTTATCCATATAAAAAAAATATATATATGAAGCTCAAAAATTCTAAGAGGAAAATAAACGTAATAATAGTAGGTACGAAGAATTATGTATTTACTAGCTGTGACCCGATATACTTTGCCCTGTCCACAATAGTTCATGCGAAAATCCCATAGAATAAAACATACATAATACTAGGAAAGAATATGATCCTAAGGCGATTATTACTGTATTTATAGGTAATAGTTTTAACGTTAAAAAAGATGATATCACTGATAGTGTCACCAAACTATTAAAGTGTAATTGTAATAAAATAATTCTGTGTGCTTTTCCCTACTTTGAGCACTTGTCAAACAGGCAAAACAAGTACATTCACATGTTAAATAATTACATGCATTTTTTAGTTAGTCACCATAGTGACAAGTTTATATTTTTTGACACCAACATTTTTGTTGATAAGCTAAGGTCGACTAGGGATACTGTGTATCTGCCCATTAGTTTTAGACGTCAAATAGCTAGGCTATTAGCTTTTAATATTAACCCAGACATAATTAGTATGTCGAAGTCATGTACAATTAGCACCACAGTTAGTAATAGTACTAATAATATGGTGGTTAGCTCAAATAATTTAAACTAGTTTGTAAGACAACAGAAGATACCACTGACAGTATAGTTACACTTAAGAGCAAAAAGGTATTTTCTAGCACTAGTATAGTTAACTGTAGAAAAGGGGCTAAGCAGAAAACCTTGAAATTATTTCACCAAAATATTCAAGGTTTTTCTTCCAAACAATTGGAAATTGAATTGTTTTTAGAAAAAACAATGTTTGACATTATCTGTTTAACTGAGCATTGGTTAAAAGAACATGAAATGTTAATTAACTATGAGAATTATAGTGTGGCCAGTTGTTTTAACCGAAAATCAATGCTGCGTGGTGGTTCACTAATTTTAATAAAAAATTGTATTAAATCAAAAACTCGTAAAGACATAGGTGAACTGTCGGTTGAACATAGCATTGAGTTGTCTTGTGTTGAGCTAGATAAGCATGTTATAGTGTGCGTTTATAGACCCCCAAATTATCAAAACTACTCTATATTTGAGTCTGTTATGGAAGATGTTTTGGCAAAACTTGCAACTGGTAATAAATCAGTAATTATCTGTGGTGATTTTAACATTAATATTTTAGAAAATAATTCAAATACCAGTAGATTATTAAATTTGTTTAAATCATTTAATTTGTCAAATGTGTTTGTAGAACCAACCAGAATAACTACGACTACTGCTACATGTATTGATAATGTTTTTTGTTGCTGCACCTATTTAGATAAAGCCATAGTTAATTATCTCCCTTCTGATCACAGCGGTCAAACCGTAACCTTTGAGTCCAACATACCAATACAAAAAGTGCAGATACAGTTCAGACCATTAACAACAGTTAATTTAAATAAATTTAATAGCACTTTAATTTATAAGTTAAACGATCAGGACCTTACAATGAACAATGTTAATATTTTGTATAAAGAATTCTTTTCAGTAGTCCAAACCGAGTTCAATAATTATTTTAAAAAGAACACTAAAACTATCAGCCCTAGGTTTTTATTTAGTGACTGGGCAACTAAAGGACTCAGGAAAAGTAGGGAAAGACTTTTCGAGTTGTATGGCCTTAAGCCTTATATTAACACAGAAACTTTTAATAAGTATGTTGCTACTTACTCTAGAATTTTTAAGAACACTTGTAAGGCAGCTAAAGCCTTATTCATCAGTAACAAGGTTAAATCAGCAGACGATAAAATAAAGACGGTTTGGAAAATTATCAATAATGAAACAAATAGGAACAAAAAGCATAATTCTGATTATACACTGGAGACGTCGTGTGGTCTTATTTGCGATAACAAAGTAGTTGCGCAAGAATTTGTAAATTTCTTTACCAGTATCCCACTCAAAACGACTGAAACCTTAAATTCCTCACCCTCGCTCTCTTTTGATTTAGTAAAGGCGAACGTTTCAGCCTGCCCGATTGAATTTAACTTTAAGCATATTAACCCCATAATAGTAATAAAAGCTTTTAAGCAAATCAAGATCAAATTAACCGAAGATCTTTGGGGAATGTCTGTTAAAGTCTGTACCTCTATAATTGAGACTATAGCCCCTTACTTAGCCTTAATATTTAACTTGTGTGTAGATCAAGGAGTCTTCCCGGATTTAATGAAATACAGTAAGGTAATACCTCTTTTCAAATCCGGGGACAGTAAAGACACCAATAATTATAGACCCGTATCCGTGTTGCCGGTTTTCAGTAAGGTGTTTGAAAAGGTAATGCTTAATCAAATGCTCAATCATTTTAACACGAATAAAATCCTTCACGAACAACAGTATGGTTTCACCAAAGGACGTTGCACGACCGACGCCGGTGTAACATTATTAAGACACATTTTTAACGCGTGGGAAGAGGCCCAAGACGCCATAGGAATCTTTTGTGACCTCTCCAAGGCATTTGATTGCGTCGATCACGAAACCTTACTTTTGAAACTTGAGCATTACGGACTTGGAAAACTTGCACTTAGTTTAGTAAAATCTTATTTAAATGATAGACAACAGCAAGTTCAAATAAATGGTATCAATTCACTCGGTTTAAAAGTAAAAATGGGTGTTCCACAAGGCTCGATATTGGGTCCTTTCCTTTTTTTAGTGTATATAAATGATCTACTCCATTTATTAAAAAATCAACCACAAATGGTGTTATTTGCTGACGATACTTCCTTAATTTTTAAGGTAGATAGACGTGCTACAAATTTTGACGACGTAAATAACGCTCTATTGCAGGTCCAAAATTGGTTTACTGCTAATAATTTAGTATTAAATGGGAAAAAAACGAAGTGCATAAAATTTTCTTTACCAAATGTCAAAAGTAGTGATTGTGAGATAGTATTGAATCAAGAGAAACTAGAATTCGTCGATAAAACTGTTTTCCTGGGGATCACGCTGGATTCAAGACTACAATGGGGTCCTCATTTAACATCTCTTGCAGGACGGCTAAGTTCAGCAGCATATGCTGTCAGAAAAATCCGTCAATTTACTGATGTAGATACCGCGAGGCTAGTCTATTTCAGTTACTTCCATAGTATAATGTCTTACGGTATTTTACTTTGGGGACGGGCTGCAGACATCGAGTCTATTTTTATTCTGCAGAAAAGAGCCATCAGAGCCATATATAATCTCCGCAGGCGCGATTCTCTAAGGGAACTGTTTAAGGATATTAACATCATGACGGTACCTTGTCAATATATCTACGAAAACATCATGTACGTAAGGAAAAATTTACATCTTTTTAGAAAAAGAGGTGAAAGACATAATTATAGTACTAGAAATAGGGACCTATTAGCTCAACCAGGTTTCAGACTGGCTAAAGTAGACTCATCTTTCATGGGGTACTGTTTAAAATGTTACAATAAAATTCCTCCCCACATACTTCAACTGAATGAGACTAAATTTAAATCTTTTATAAAACGCACACTATGCAGGCAGGCATATTATAAGTTGGGGGATTACATCGCTGATAAAAATGCTTGGCTGAATGCTGGTCCTGCTCCACAACCTCAGCTAGTTAATTAACATTTGACAATCATGTTGGAGCTGCTGAAGATTGTAAACTATTTTTGCATTGTATAAACTCAATGTCCTTGAATTATATAATTGCATAGCACAGGTGTGAGTACTATGTACTATAGAGCTACCATTTACCGGGTAATATGTCTTTTATTGACTTGAATGTGCCCTGGCGGCTGAGAGTATGTCATGCTCACTCAAATGTCTCGCTGGTGGTGGCGTGTGTGTTGGATCATTAAGTTCCCTTCAAAATGGTTGAGCTAAATGGTGCTGATCCATGCGTCATGTTCGTGAACGGGCGCCGTCAGTTGGGACTGGTCATCTCTTAGCTGCCACGGCTTATTTTAATTTTTGAATTGTTTCTATTACGGACGCTTCTAACGTGCACGTCTTTCTACATTGTTCTCACATGTATAACTTCAACATGAATGATGTAACCCATATTTTGTAACAATATTTTGTTTTAAAAGAGTGTCCATGGAGTTTCTTGTCCGTTCTTCTCCATAGGAACCTACTACGCTTTGGAATGGGCAACTAGCTTCATCTTTCTGACTGACCGACCCCTTGACAATTCAAAAGTGCCTGTAATTGGTTTATTTGAAATAAATGCTTTGAATAAAAAAACAACCGACTTCCAAAAAAAACACTACGAAGTGAACACATAATTAACATTATTATCATTATTGTATTTAATTTCGGAAGTCTATGTCTTTGGTTTTATATTTTCATTTTATATTTAATATAATTTTTCACTTTGTAGTGTTTTTTTTTTGGAAGTCGGTTTTTTTTTTTTTGTAATTTGGGCGTCTCATTTCCTACGTAATGTAGGGGCCATCTCTCCTTCTTTTCTAGTACTAAAAACACAGTTGGTCCGATAGAATTGTTTAATCCTTATAAGAAACAGGATCGATTGGCATCAAAAAAAGTTGCTATTTTCTTGCTGACTGTATTTTTTTTTTTCAAATTCTCTTTTTTTCGTCTTTATTTATTTTATAGAAGGTTTGATCAAACATGATCATGTCACCTTCATAGGCCTCACAAAGATTGACTTATCTACGCTTAATGGCTAATTTAACTAAATTATACACTGACTTAGCCTCATCTGACAGAGGACGGGTCAGAATGAAGTAAAAATAAATTGTTGACGCCTATGCTTAGGTGTGTGTTTTGAATATAAATAAAATACTAGTTAGAGAAGTTACCAATGCTTATTTAAAACCTTTAAATTAAATTGACGTGTACAAGTTAAGATTACAAAATTCTAGGACCCATTACAATGCTATGCGTATGTCGACCGTTCGGAGGTGCCGCGTCCTAGAATTTTGTTTGGGATCAATTCTCAAAAACCCCATATGTTCGTAATCCTTCTTTTTTTGCCTAAATAGTAAATTTAGTGATTTTTCTACGAAAATTAAGGACTTTTTCATCCCCCATTTTACCCCTTTAGAGGTGGAATTTCCAAAAATCCTTTCTTAGTGGATACTTACTCTTCTTCACAAAGAACACTCCCTCCAAGTTTCAAGTCTCTAGGTCCAGCGGTTTGGGCTGTGCGTTGATATATCAGTCAGTCAGTCAGGACTTTGAATTTTATATATATAGATAGATTAGAGAAATAAGCTGTTAATCTGCATATTTCTCTAGTCTAAGTGATATTTTCAAACAAACTATAAGGCCTGTGTTCACCAACATTCAAACGACCGGTTAGGTATTTAAACAGTTGGTTTATGTCAAATTTCCTAAAGCCTGTGTTCACCAACATTCAAACCACCGGTTAGGTATTTAAACAGTTGGTTTATGTCAAATTTCCTAAGGCCTGTGTTCACCAACATTTAAATCAACTGTTTAGATATTTAATCAGTTGTTTACTCAAAATTTCTTAGGAAATTTGACATAAACCAACTGTTTAAATACCTAATCGGTGGTTTGAATGTTGGTGAACACAGGCCTAAGAAATTTTGAGTAAACAACTGATTAAATATCTAAACAGTTGATTTAAATGTTCGTGAACACAGGCCTAAGAAATATTTGAGTAAACAACTGATTAAATAACTAAACCGTTGATTTAAATGTTGGTGAACACAGGCCTTAATAGTAGTGATCGGCCGATTATGGGTTTTGCCGGTCTATGACTAGTTAAAGTGACACTTACATAATTGCTGCATGGAACACGAAACTTGAAAAACATCTAAGTAAAAAAATATCTTAGTACAAAAAAAAAAAAAAAACACTTTTCCGAAACGTGTATCAGGCCATCTACATTTTTAATTACATAAGTGTAACATGACAAACGCGTTCTTAATTTAAAATTCTATGCACGAGCACCTCCGAATTACTTCGCGTCGCATCGTTATCTATCGACATCGACCATAACTAAAGTTAGGGTAAACAGGGTCGATTTTTTGTCGCAGAAACTGTCGCGTCATGTGGGGAGCTGCGACAGTTTAGTCGCATGTTGTAAAAAGATTTGTATGAAAGTGCTGTGTCACATCAGAAGGTACAACTTATGTTATATTGTACACATGTGACAGTTTTGATGCGATTATGCAGAAATGGCCGTGTCACTATTTTTTATAAGGTTTTAAGGGTAGGGCATACATAGGTAACACTGCCATGTTTGGGCGATAATGCTTAATGTAAGTAATGAATATACAGTGAACCTATGTTGCATTGGGGACCTTATTTTCAATCATAGAACCAATATTATATGGTGTACTTTTATTATTTGATTGATTTATCAAATTGATTTTTCTTTCTTCAAATTGAAAGTAGGTATATACTATATACGCTATATATAAAATTAAAATAAAAACAATTTTTTCTGGCTGTGTGTCTGTTTGTTTGTTCCGGCTAATCTCCGAAACGGCTGGACCGATATTGACGGGACTTTCACTTTCAGATAGCTGAGGTTACAAGGACTATTATTTTAGAAAAATCCACGCAGGTGAAGCCGCGGGCCGCGGTAGCTAGTGAATGAATAAAAGTTTATATCAAATCAATGGCCCTTTTTTTTTGGTTGGAAATTATCAAATAACTTCTCTCGCTCTGGGCGGAGCGGGAGGGCGTGTCAGACTTTTACTGACAATGCCCTGGTTGTAGTATTTACTGATTACCCCGCGTCCTAACCAAAAGCGATCGACACGATCGTTTGTATGAAATTTGACGTACAAACGCGACTTGATTGATCGCGCGAGTATTTCATATTCATAATTATAAAAGAGCGCTACGATAGCAAACTCGCGCGAGGATCGCTTTTGGTTTGGACGGCTTTAATATTTGCTTAGGTTTGAGACTTTTCTATAATCTAGAAATCTAGACTATTTATAAATATTTCACAATTGCACATACAAATCAGCATATCATAATTATTAATGAAATAATATTGATATACTTAACCACCCCATAGGGATGCACCAAAAGTATCATTTATTTAATAACGTCATTCCCAGAGATCACCCTAGGCGTCTGTCATTCCCACGCACAACACCTCCGAACAATACGCAAGTTATTTTTTATTTAAGCCAATGTTTATTTAATATATCTCTTCTGTTATTTTATTGGGGACGCACACAATAGTTTTTGCGACAACCCTATGGCGACACGCGACGTAAATGAGCCGTAATTTTGTAGGCAATATTTACGATGAAATAAATTATTAATAACTAAGTAGATACTTATACCCAAAGTCTTTAATTCAGATAATCAAAGTAATGTCAAGAAATGTCACTGTCAAAATGACAGGACAGTGGTACAAAACATTTTATCATATTTCTTTTTGTAAATAGTCATCGCTAAAATTAAAGTGAATTAATTATAAGAACTATGCAAACAAAATACCGTTGCCAAACAATGTTTTGTTTAGTATGTCGGAGACACGGTATATGATCGTCATAATTAGCCCTTTTAAGTTCAGTGCTAGACGTAGGTCTCCCAAAATCGATTTCCACTCGAAACAGTTTACAGCCGTTTTCATCCAAAATGTGGCTAGATATGCTACTTACAATATGAATCTATGAATGAGAGTTGTAATATTAGTGTTGTTGAAGATGTAAAAAATTTGAAAATGTTCTGTTCATCTCTTGCATTGTTACCAGTATCATAAAATATTTTATACCAGAAAACGTCCTTTTTTTAATAACTTTGTTTAAAACCGAAAATTTATAAAAATGATTATGGTATGATTATTTTTTAATTATTATTTCTTAAAATCAGTACTCAAAAGAAAATGAAACCTCTTTTTTCGCCATTTTATGTGAATTACCATTACGAAGATATTTTTTTGCTATGTTATCCCCTTTGTTTACCTAAATTATCTGAATTTGAGACTTTGAGTATAGGCTATTTATTATTTATACGGTTATTGCATAAATCTTAATGCACTCTAGTCTTGACTCTTAAAATATTATTAAGCATGTATTTTGTGGAATAATTTCGAAAAAACTCACTGCACATGGTGCTACGAGTATTTCCGTACAACTCACAATATTAGTCGGTAATTCGTAAACTCAAGTTTGACCATGGTGAGTAAATTAAGGATTTTCACCAGAAAATAAAATGCAAAGAGATTTATTTATTTATTTAATAATTTATGTACACACATATAAACAGACAAGAAGAAAAGAACAGAAAAATACGTACAAAGGTGATGCTTATTTCTAATGAAATCTCTTCCAGCATATCAGCGAATTTTTTTTTTTAATTTTTTTGATTTTAGTTAGTTTAACAAATAAATATTCATTCATTCACCTATTGTCGTTTCGGAGCCATTCGTATAGTTTGCGTCACGTAAAAAGTCCGCTGGCCAGTGAACTACTGTAGCGTTGTATAGATCGTGTCACGTAATAAGAGCGTTGGCCAACCGCACAACCATACCATTTTTACGTGACGCGAACTAATACAACGTATGGTTTTTGGGTTGGCCATCGCGCTTTTTACGTGACACGATCTATACAACATACAGGGCCTCAAGTTTGCTATTACAATAGTGTCAGAATGGTCTATCATTGATTTCATAATTGTTGATTTTGACAAGTTTAGTAATCTACTAATATAATGGCGTCATTATGACTTTCCAATGGTCAGCCACTGATACTCCATTGAAAGAATTGGTAATCTCGTACATAATGACAAATTAAACTTCCTACTAAACTTCCTACTACTTCAGATTGCTTATAACACTAATAAATAATATTATGTAAAAATATATATAAATGAAATCTGGCATGAATAAATGTACAAAATGCCATTGTGATACAATTCTATTATGAGACCATTGACCGACCAATGATCGACCATTATAAATTTATGGGATCGTGTTGGAGTGACGAATTTATAAAAATTGCAGACTTGGGCCCCAGTTGTGCTGTTGGCCAGTGGTCTTCTTACGTGACGCGAATTGTAGGAAAAGGCGATTCGTAGATAATGGAACCAAAGCTGCAAATGCTGCGATGAGAAACAGTAATGTGAAACAATAATTTATCTACTTGTTTAATAATGATTCGACGAGAACCTACATAACAATGGATGGATGGATTTTCCATTTATCATCATCATCAGCCCATAGCAGTTCACTGCTGGTTATAGGCCTCTCCAATTGCACGCTATTCAGCTCAATTCTCGGCAACTCTCATCCAGCTGCTACCAGCCACCCTGCGGAGATCGTCGCTCCACCTAGCCTGAGGACGTCCTACCTTACGTTTGCCGATTCGCGGTCTCCACTCAAGAACACGTCTACCCCAACGGTCATCTGTTCTACGGCTAATATGGCCAGCCCATTGCCACTCGAGCTTACTTATTCTGTGAGCTATGTTGACAACTATGGTTCTCTGCCAGATCACCTCATTTTGGATTTGATCACTCAGAGAGACTCCAAGCATAGCCGGTCACCCGTTGTTCATTGTAACAATTTCCATTACATTCAATTAATTAATAATACCTCCAATTCCTATAAGATATAATTAAAACCCTCGAACACACACGCGAAATTATATAAACCACCTTATTTACTTACAACGAGGAACGACGATAATTTGCTTAAAAAAATAAAAAGACAATCACAACTAAATTGGTATGTAAACGTAACATTATCATAATTGCAGGGCACAGTACGGTAATCAATAAGTCGTCTGGATAATTTGCCCAAGTATTGATGGTTAAAACAAACATGATTGTTCTGAAGAAATACTACTTGTAAAAAATCGTGGGTAATTTCCGATGTGTGTGTTTTTGTGCCGGTAGGCATTATTGGCTTATTGCTTGTGCCTTCATTACAGAGTTACTTGCATGGAGACCATGGAGTCTACATAGTTATTATATCATTTGTGCCCAACTACCAACGCAACGCAACAAATTTTTTTTTGTCACATACCTACATAATTTCTAATGTCATTAAAAAAAATATATATAGAAGGTTGAAGGATGAGACATTCAGGAAAACTTGTACGATGAAAATTTACTTCATTTAACTGTCAAATTTTAAATACTAAATATGAGCTAAGATGGGCCAAGCATACTTCCTTGTAGCATTCCTACAAACAACAGAAAATTTATTCTTTTTCCAAAATGCAAAATACAAAGCCCATACAATAACGCACTAGACTCCCAAAATAAAATAAACAGAGGTTTAAATGAAGAGGATCGTTAGACTGAACGTGTTTTCAGGTAAGAAGGAATGCAATTTGCAATTTCGTCGGATCAATATCGGATAACGAGTGAACGGAGAGATTTTAAATTGCAGCCTCTGCAACTCGTTCGAAAAGTGTAATGAGGATAGAGTATTTGTTTGTTGAAATTATGAGGTACGAGTATAGTTTATGGGTGAAGAAATTATTGAGATTTTATCTTGTAAGTTGTGTTATGACTAGAGATCGGATATTCGGATGCATATTTACCTAAAGTTAATTTTTCGCTATGAAATTATGGAAGCGGCTTGTTTTTTGTTAATATAAATCCCGAGTTTCCAGAAAATCCGGGAATGCACAACTAATCGGATACATGGTATGGAAACGACTTCTTAAATATGTGGTATAATTTAACTTTACTCCATAAGCTAGCATTAGATTCTATAGTCAGAAAGTAGTTAATTTATCAATTCCGGAATCGCGAGATTTTTACGATCGATACAAAAGTGCATTGCATATTAGCTAACTCCTGAACGTAAGTAAAAATACTATTCGATTCTATAATCAGAACTCTAAATTCGTCGATCCCGGAATCGCGGGACTTTTCCGATACAAAAATGCATTCCATAATAGCCAACACCTCGACTTTAGGTAAATATGCATTCGATTATCCGATCTGTAGTTATTTATGACTTATGAGTCAAATGTATATCTTAGAACGGGCTAATGATCCGTTTGAGCGTACAAAATTGCAATGGGTACCTATTTGTCAAGCCCTACTTATATAGGTACCTATGTTATTTTAAACATAAGTTCACAATCTTAAAGTTAGCATATTTCATCATTTATATTAAGCTACAGAAACCTTACAAAAGCTTTCAACATCAACAAGACGAGGTATCTCTAGATACTCGTACCGCAATAATTACATGACATTATTTACACTGCAAATCGAATTCCAATTCTTTATTAGTGGCTTTTGTGGACATGATATTTATTCAGATTTGTTACTGTAGTTGTAATTGCAATCATGTCATTAATCTTTTATATAGATTATTTTCTATGTTGTGAATGTAAGAACATTATAGGCCTAGTAGAGTATAGATTTGTTGGCACTTTTCTATTTTGTTAAGTACCTGGTAATTGTTGAAAGGCCTACACTGTCCTCCCATACCTATTAACACTGTTATTTGATAATATTGTAAAGCCAATTATTTTTAAAAGATTAACCGTGGAGTCTCTTGCCGGCTCTTCTCCATAGGAAACGACAAATTGGAACTGTGCACCTAGCTTCTGACGTTTTATAGGTGCCCATGTAGGTTTATGTGAAGTAAAATATTTAGATTTTGATATATTTGGCATTTTAAACTGAACCGGTAGGGAGTGTAAACAAAAATTCACTCAGATCCCCGTGAAAAAATTAGCAGCAGCTTGTATAATAAATAACCCAGTTCACGAACCGACATAATGCATAACAATATTTTTCTTTAGTTACCTTCCCGCCCTCGTTGCTAACCAAAGCCTGTCGGGCTCTCAACTTCTCCTTCTTCCTTATTATGTCGTATTTCTTCATAGCCCTCCTTAAATTATGATTAAAATGTACGATAACCGCAATTTTCCTATCTGGCAACCCAAAGTTGTTTGCTCAAGCGACTTTTAGATGATTTTATGCAAAATTTACTTTGATTATGGTTAAAATTTGCACTTATAAGCGCAATGAGAGGGTTAAAATGCTAAATTTATAATTTTAAGACTTTTGTTTATTAACTTTGTGTAATATTTAGTAAATGTTTAATAGCAATTAAAAATAATGTTTCAGAGATATACTGTTTGAAGACCCTGAGTTACTACGTGGAGGAAACCGATTTGAATGATCATGTTTTTAGTGAGTCTGCACGATGTAGATTTACTGACTTCCCCAAGAAAGTGATTGTAAACATCGCTATAAAACAGCACAAAGCTTAGATGCTTCTTCCTAAAGGCCTCACTCAGCGCTGCAGCGCTGGCTGGACTCGGTAAGTAACAGTATAATAATTAGGCCCAGGTGTCCTCCCCTTTATTATCTACTAGATTACTGGTTGTAAACTGTGCTACACCATAACGCTTCACGGCTAACGTTGCATCAACTAAACACCGTAGAACTTCTACAAACTTATTGACCAACTTTGTGAATTGTAAAATAGCTTTACAGCATCCAGCTCTTGCAATATTCAACCTTATTTCCTAAGATGTAAGGTAAATTTATAGTTTCTTGGAAGTAAATGTAGGAATATCAAAGTTACAGAAGTGCATTTGGCGCAGGTGGCAGTCCCCCCATAGTCTTAAGTTACGAGATTCAAATAAATGGTTGTTTCCTTGACATTATTTAATTATTTATAGGTATTGTCTTTGTTTTGTGACGGCAGGGAACTTTCGTTTTGATTGATGAAACCATTTTTTTAATTCAGGGATCCCGTTTGCGTAATATTTAAGCTTTTTAGTGGTAATTTTTGTTAGAGTCAAGTGTCCGCCTCGCCTGTTAGTCAAATGGTTGTATTTGGATATGTGAAAAAATTCACAGCAGTAGTATATATAACGAAAGTTAAAAGGAAAACTATCACAGCTAACTCGGCTTCAAAAGTTACCAAGTAAAGGTCTCTGCACACAGCGGGCGCGGCGCGGCGGGACGGGACGCCGACGGACGCTGAGCAGTTGTAATGTACTAGATATTACGGACAACGCCACTCAGAGCGTCACGTCGCGTCGCGTCGAGCCGGACGGCTCTGTGTGGCGTCGTCCGTAATATTTAGTACATTACAACTACTCAGCGTCGCGTCGGCGTCCCGTCCCGCCGCGCCGCGCCCGCTGTGTGCAGAGACCTTTATAGTCGATCAACTTACATTTACAGTTGAAAAACATGTTCTCCCATACATTCCGTATGGAAGAACATGTTTTTCAACTACAATGTTAAGTTTGTTCTTGGGATAAATTCATATCAACTACGGAACCCTTCATTGTTCGTGGTCCGACACGCACTTGGCTGGTTTTTTATTTTATTATATCTTTTCTGCTAACGTCAAAGCAGAGATTGATTCTATAATCAATGTTTTCTGTCTCGGTACCTATGAAATGACATATTTTAGAATAGTAATATGAATATTAGAAAGTCAATCAATAACAAATCTGTCATCCTAATTCTCGTGAAGCTTAAAATGTCGTTACTGTCAAAGCACAGCATTTAAAAACATAACAAAAAAATTAAAAAATAAACAGTGACTAAATCGTAAGTGCTTAAACACTTAATAATTTTAATAAAATATAATAAATATTTTGGACGTAGCTCGCTCGTACGTCATGTCATAACGAAACTCGTAACTTGACTTTGAAGTGAATAGTACAGTGACCATGAATTATTTTGAAAGGGAATAATTTCAATTTTGACTTTTCCTGTCATCTGCCTTTCCCTAGCTGCGCCACTTGATAAAGTGAATCCGTAGATATACAGGACCATTCCGTCTCCGTACTCAAGGATTTTCTGGTTTTACACTGACTGTATAAATGCCAAAATTATTTTAAAGTACCTATGTGGTAAAATAGCATTATAAAAACCGGCCAAGTGCGAGTCAGACTCGCATACGAAGGGTTCCGTACCGTATTAAAATCGACCAAAAAATTCCGAAAAAACACGTTTCTTGTATGGCGACCCCCTTTAATTTTATTATTAACTAGCTGCACCCCGCGGTTTCACCCGCATGAGTCTCGATTCCGTCAGAATATCGAGATAAAAAGTATCCTATGTGTTAATCCAGATTATAGACTACCTGTGCGCCAAATTTCATCAATCTCCATTCAGTAGTTTTTGCGTGAAAGAGTAACAAACATCCATACATACATACTAACAAACTTTCGCGTTTATAATATTATTAGTAGGTCTTTATATAATACTTTTATATTATAGCGGCAATAGAAATACATAATCAGTGAAAATTTCAACTGACTACGTATGAGATACAGCCCGCTGACAGAAAAACGGACGGACGGATGGATATCGGAGGCTAAGTAATAGGGTACCGTTTGGCACCCTTTGGTTCCATTTGCTACGGAACCCTAAAAACTGAAATGAATAAGAAAATAGTTTATCTCACCTTACTGATGTCATGTACGCCGCTGCCGACGGAATGGAATGTTGCCATTTTTTTTTTATTGTTAAAATATTATTTTTTATAAAAACTATTAGTAATAATTATGTATTGTGTATTTATGTTATTTTTTATCTCATTGTATGCTGCACCGGGCACTGATCGACGTCATCACGTCAACGCCGGCTGTCGCTGAAAACCAGCGCTGGGGCTCTGTCTCGCATAGGGTCGCAGCATTATGCTGAGCGATGGCCGTTTTGCGTGGATGTGACGCATATTTACCCCAAACTTATTTTTTTTTGTGTTGTGTTCTTTTTTTGCGTCATGTTTACCGCAAATAAACGTTTTTTCTTTCTTTCTTTCTTCATTAAATAAATAAATAAGTTAGTATTTACGTTTCTACAATTTTCAGTAACCATCTTTCAGAGCACTACAATAACTCCTACACTTTTACGACGAAGATGGAGGAGAGCGCTTCAGCACTACTTGGTCACCCTACTCCTCATTCGACTGACATGAGGTGATTACGGGCCTTGTTTATTTTGTTATTTATCGTCTTTTTCTTTTTTATCTAAACACGATCGTGATTATCGAATGTAAGTGGACGGCCAGACTTGTGAGTGATTTCTTTTATTTATAATATTTTTATGTAACCTTTGGAATTGTCCGTCGCAGCCACTTGTGAAGTTGGTACTCGTACCTTACTTTGCGGTGCGTTTATTTTACTTAATTGAATATTTCAAGGTGAATGGTTATTTTATTTGATTATTCGTAAGTTTGGTTTGCTTGCTGATTCAATGAACGGTAAATTAATTGGATTCAACTCTAGGGGCTTATTAAAATGTTTAGTGTAGTAATTAAACAGGTATTTCATGATTTTTAATCAAGCACCTTACAGCTCTATTATATTATTTATCCAATTTTACAACGTACTATCGCGGACAGATGAATCGGCTCACTTTCAAAACAAAATCCATGCTCACGGTGCCCTGTGCCTGTTTACCTCCTCTTCAATAAAACAAATAAAAAAAAGGAATAATTTGTTTAAAATGGGAATATTTTAGGAATATTTTGTTTAAATAAATTTGTCAGCCTCTGTTACAATGATCACAGATGTCTGACCATCCTTTTTCGACCAATAGGAATAGAACAATAAAAGCCCCAAGGACGAGAAACTAACCGAGGACGGACCGTTGCAAGCTGCCGCTGACTGTAAACCAGCGCTGGGGCTCTGTCTTGCAAAGGGTTACAGCATAATGCTGAGCGATAGCCGTTTTGCGTGGATGTGACGCATTTTTCCCGTATAGTTTTCTTATTTTTTTTGTGTTTATGTTCTTTTTTGCGTCATGTTTACCGCAAATAAACGTATTTTCTTTCTTTTCTTTTCTTTTCTTTCTTTTCTTTCTTTTCTTTCTTTCTTTCAGAAATAGTCCTTACGGTGGTCCGATTCGGCTGTCCACGATAGTACCTACTTTAAGTGCCTAACCTATGCCGATTAATTTAATTAATAAAATATACATTATAACAATTTCTCAGGCTTAATAAGTTCCGCCAGAAATTCAGTCAGAAAAAACATAATTGAATTAATAATCTAATGTGCAGAGCGTTCAATATTTGCTCATAAATATCGGGCAATAACAATGTAGCTGATACTTATCTCACACTATGAATATAAGTGGGTACTTGTTTTATATTATCAAAGCGGTTGCCGCCAATGACCTAAGCCCTAAGGCATTCTATGTTATGCCCAAAATAACTTGAACGGTGGCGAAATGGGAAACCTCAAATCAAATAAAATCAAATCGATTTATTTGCCATAAGGTTTACAATGTTAATGTCAATGCAAGCTTATATATATATATAAATAAATAATGTATGATCTTAAAAGTATAATTGCTCCTTTACATTCTACCATTACATCTACTGTGAAAATATTGAATTTTGTTCTGCACAATCCTATTATTTTAATTGAATAAAAAATAAAAAAAACAGCAACAACGAATAAGAGGATCCTCATGCATTAGGAATTAGGATTTTTATGAAAACAAATGAATTCATTGATGTTAAAGTTGGTATAACTTTCATCATCATCATCATCATCATTTCAGCCGAAAGACGTCCACTGCTGGACATAGGCCTCCCCCAAGCACCGCCACCTCGACCTTGACATCAATTAATTAATTTGTTTTATATTAGTTCAAAAGATAAAGTATGAATGTATTATAATGTATTATTATTATGTATTTATATATTCTTAATGTTAGATTAAGAATATAATAAACAACTAGCTTTTGCCCGCGGCTCCGCCCGCGTTTATATCGGTTATCGCGTAAAAAAGTAGCCTATGTCCTTTTCCATATCTCAGCCTGAGATATGGAAAAGGACATAGGCTACTTTTTTACGCGATAACCGATATAAACGCGGGCGGAGCCGCGGGCAAAAGCTAGTTGTTTATTATATTCTTAATCTAACATTAAGAATATATAACAGGCTATATCTGTGCAAAATGTCATGACGATCGGTTCACCGGCTTAGGCGTGAAAACGTAACAGATAGACAGACAGACAGAGTTACTCTCACATTTATAATACCAGCTTTTGAAGTCGGTTATCGCGTAAAAACAATGACGATCGGTTCAGCGATTTAGGCGTGAAAACGTAACAGATAGACAGACACAGTTACTTTCACATTTATAATATTAGTATGGATAATCAGTTGCAAATTTTGGAAGCAGGTCCCCCGCAATGAACATCTAAAAGTCCAAGATAGACTGGACACTAAATATATTCGGTCTGACGCTTCAAGCTTACTTTTCAACTTGACAGATAGCTTGTTATAAGTGAATAACATTTGACCCGCCCACTTCGCGAGTAGGGTGCACACGAATATTCGCCAAGCAGAATTAGTCATAACTGAGTCACTGGTTTTTAAAGAGCACTTCAGCTCGTTTATGCGAGGGTTAAATTGATTTTTCATTAGATAGAATACCTACTCTTTATTGCATACCATAAAGGTTTACATGTAGAAATTTTAGAAGGGGTGACACTTGGCGGTTTTATCGCTAAAAGCGATCTTTTAAAGACAACCTTTGGATGGATTAATTACAATTTTTTATCAGCCAAGCACTAGATACATATGTACATAAATATTCTATTTTTTTACAGTTATTTTAGTATTAACTCATCAAAATTGACAAATTGTCAATTACTTTTTATATGCAATAAATAGGACTAAATATTTGTATTTCATCATCATCATCATTTCAGCCGAAAGACGTCCACTGCTACCCTAATTGGTTGGGGTTTGCCATAATCGCCACGCTTGGCAGGCCGGTTGGCGATCGCAGTATGGTGTTAAAAATGCATAGAGAACGCTGCTGCCCATGCTCTAGTAAGAGAATATAGTATATTGTATATAATATAAAGTAAATGTTAAAAATAATTATGAAATACAACGATCTAGTGCTTGGCTGAAAAAAATATTAGTACTTAGACAACCCAGTTATTGGGTAATACGATACCCCTTGGTAGGACTGGTTGTCAGACGTTTGGGCTTCTGACTACCCGGAACGAGTGTCAAAGATTAGTTAAGTATTCACTAAATAAACGAATTGCGTAGGGATTTTCTATTAAAATTTATAATTGATCCTTCAATACTAGCACCTTGTTGTGTATTTCTTCCTCAAAACTAACGACACAGAAACACAAGGAAATGACAAGTCATTCAGTAGGAAAAAGAACCTTACCAACTTCCATTACTCACATGACATTTCGTGTTGAGAAAATTGAATTTCACGGAAAGAATAATGTAATGTGTAGAGGGAAAAACATTGAGTTTTTTGCGAAAAGATCTGTAGCGCAGTTCTATTTAGAGTTTTTTTTATGGGCAAAGCATTAAAAAAAAAAATACCCAGCTATACTCAATTAGTGTAACTATGAATGCAGGCTGAGGAATGATGTGATAAGGCAACTTTTCGGTTCAAAAAAAGATGTAGTGACGAAAATTTAAAAGAGTTTGGTCATGTTGTTGTTTGTTGTTTTATAAATTAAAATGGCGACTAACAAAAGGTATTTACTATGCAGATGTGATTGGAAACGCCCTAGAAGGACATATAGTGACCTTATTGGTGATGTTCTTCAGAAAGTTCAGGTGCGTAGCACTCGCAACCGGCCTGCGTGTATGACCAGATGTATGAGTGTAAACGAAGCAAAAGGATAAAAGGTAAGGATCGTATCAGGTGGCGTTCTACAGTTTCTGCCTACCTTACCTCCATGGGGCGAGGGCGTGAGTGAGTGTATGTATATAGGAAGGTGAGCCCAAAACGGGTACGCTAAGGGAGATGATCAATAAAAAAGTCCTAGAAAAGAAAATTAAAATTCTAATTTTACTTTTCAAATATTTAATTAATAAAGAATCTAAATTAAGAACAAACATAACCATTTTCTTTATAATTCGAACAAAAACAAAAAACAAAAAAACCCTTCAAACTACCCGATTTGCCCCATGGTGGGGGCGGCTAAAACAGGTACGGCGTTTGGGCAAAACGAGTATGGGGTATTGAAATGCAAGGGTGAATGTTCAAAAACTGCATTTAAGGCCGATTTACGTAGTGAGTTAAGTCTTTTGGCGTCTATACATAACACTTAACAATAAAAAAAAAAAACTGTCAATTTTATACTGATTAAAAAATTATTTAAACAAAATTATTTGTGATTTGAAAAGTCGTATTCTTTGTTTTGCATGTGGCTGAAAGGAATTTTTCAAATAAATTAAGTATTCACGGTAAAACACTAATATTCGCAACAAGTTTTCCGAAAAATGACGTGAGTCTGACATTTGATCATCTTTCTACAAGAAACTACGTTTGATTTTGAACATTAAAAAATATCATTATCATCATTATATGGTCTACTTGTATGTGGCTGAACCACTTTTTTCAACTTCCATACAAAATATAGCAGAAAAATAATATTGAAAAAACCTTCTTTTTTTTTTTAAACCCTGTCAGTAATATATGTTTTCCTATTATTTAGCAAATCATATCAAGAAATTTAAAAACCACAAATTAGTCTTCAGCTATCCTTGAAATATAATCAAAATTTTATTTAATGATTATACAATATCTTCATTAAGTAAATCAACGGCGAAATAAACTATATTTTGGAGAGCACAAAAATGATGAAATTATTAACAGCTGCTGTGACTGACACGAATGGCTTAGCACCATGAAAACTGTACTTTATAGTTACACAGACTTAATGTTTCGATTATTTCAAGTTTTCTCACAATTAGATAAGAAATTGACAAAAGAGAGTTTTTTTCGTGCAATGACTTTAATTTGTAGGTAAGTATATAACAACACATGAACACTCACTTATTGAAAAAAAGTGTAAAGAAATAAGTTTCCATTCAGCCAGAAAAGGACTTTTCCATACAAACCAAGGGTGCTTATAAGCATAAGTTGCCGAGGGATTAGGTATTTATTAAAGTGATGGGTACCGAAGCCACCTGTGAACTAATAATAATTTACTACGTATATTATCACGGTGCCTTCCCGACGCTGTGGTTTGGGCTGTGGCCCTCCTGTCATATTTCAATTAATGGCGGAAGCCTTATTATTACCGGCAGTTTCCAGTTTCAACTTTCAGCCAATAAGTAAATTGATTATTGTAGGTTTTACATAAATTTTGAGCATTTTTATGCGATTTTCTTGAGTAATTCGACTCTGATTTTAAACCTTTCAGTGTCTTTGTTTAAAATACGTTCCGTATACAGCGTGTTACGGAAAGGGTATATATACATATCAAAAGCACGGATTCTTTTGGTGATAACAAACTACAGGGTAATATTTGATATGATCATTTTTAGGGTTCCGTAGTCAACAAGGAACCCTTATAGTTTTGCCATGTCCGTCTGTCTGTCTGTCTGTCTATCCACGGTTTAGCTCAAAAACTATTGGTGCTAGAAAGTTGTAATTTGGCATGAGTATACACGTTAATGACGCCGAAAAAGTGGTAAAATACAATTTAGAAAAAAAAAAAAATTAGGGTACCTCTCCTACATGTAATGTGGGGATGATAATTTTTTTTTCGTCCTTCTCATAGTATGGGATATCGTTGGATAGGTATTTCAAAAATATTAGGGTTTTGCGAAAACCGTTTTTTGATTAATTAAACCGTTCATTACTTATCAAGCTTTAAAGTACCAATTTTTGTTAGAGTCAAGTGTCCCGCCCTCTACCAACTAAACGGTTGTAGTTAGAAATTCAAATGTTACGGCAGTAGTACCTATATATAACGAAGTTAAAAGGAAAACTATCACAGCTAAGTAGGCTTTTCAAGTTTACGAGTAATAGTCAACCAACTTTTTGCAGTTGAAAAACATGTTCCCCTATACAATCTGTATAGGAGAGCATGTTTCTCAACTACAATGTTAAGTTTGTTCTTGAGATAAATTCATCCCAACTACGGAACCCTTAATTGTGCGTGGTCCGACACGCACTTGGCTGGTTTTTTTTTTTTTTCTTTATATCGAATTTTGTTGCTTCGTGTCTCAATATGAAACTTTATAAAAGGTATTAGAAAAGTCTAGACACACCGAGGCAGCTACTTGAGCCGTTTTTCATAATTCCTTCTCAGTCACAAGATAATATTTTTTTGGCGAAATATGGGTGTACTGTAGGATACACCTCTGCTCAATCCTTCGGGATAACAAAGCTTGACGTAGTGTAGGTAATCAATTCCATTTTCAGGTACCTCATAAACACACGTTAGCACTGTCTCATCTATCTCCCAAACCATGGTTACTGCACAACTATGCTCTCAGAAGTAGCCGCCACACCATCTCCTATTGAATTTACATTGTGTCCATTTTTTGTCCAAATCGTGACTGCCTGATAACCAGGTACTACATAAGTACATACAAGTCAGTTATTTTGCATGCTATAAATTCCCACAACGCTTTGTGTATGCCGATATTTTTTGCCTTGTTAGCGAAGTATGAAAAAGTTATTAATAAAATAACGCGCACTGATTAGCTGTCAAAACTTTTAATAGTTTACTCTGTCTTTTTTTTTATTTTTTATCTAAGGCATCTCAGAGTGTAACCACTAAGGTTTCGACTCTTTAACCGGACTTTCCTGTGGCTGCCTTAAGCTCCTAACGAAACTTAATGCCTCCAGCCAGGGCGTAAAAACTATAAACTAAACGACTGCTGCTCGCTAAGGGCACCCCCTGTGGGGTACGAACCTCGGCTTAGGGCAGCTGAGTCGGAGGGAGGATGGCAAGGGACCGACGGTGGCTGGATAAAATCAGTGTTTTGATTATTATCGTGGGGAATTTGGATTACATGCTGCTCAGCTAAAACGCGTGCTGGCGCTTCACTTACAGTCAAGGATCGGGGAGGACTATTCGTTAGTCGGGGATTTCGCGCGGGGCCTCGGCGGCGAGGTCGGAATGACGATCGTGTACTGTGTGCTCTTATTTTGCCAACTGTACTAGTTTCCCTACGACTCTCCTGGAGGAGAGTAGTGGGGTCGTCTGGGTCGGTCAGTGCATGCCTTGGACGGCGGGTCGAGCTAATTTTTGAGGGGACATAACTTGCGGCCTTCACAACTAGAGCGTTGCGATGAGTGGCTGCTGAATCGAAGAAGCGCTTTGAAGTGCGCTTCATGAATTGGGCTATCGACTCTGTCTTATAAATTGGAAACTATTTGTAATAATTGTAATAAAGGTTCCGTGTTTGACTTGTTGTGGGCGGAGTTTTTATTTTGTTTGTGCTCTTGTGCTACCTTAGAGGAGCTTGTGGCTAAGTAATAAAGGCTCGTACAGACTAGTGCGATATCGCGGGCGCGACGTGACACTAGTAGCACAATTTCTTTGTCGCAGCATGTCGCGCCCGCGATATCGCGCGAGTCTGTACGAGCCTTAAGGCGTTTTTGCTGAACACTTGCCTGATAATTTCGTACATCGCACTTTACATTTTGTATAAAATCTTTAGGGTTCCGTAATCAACAAGGTCATTATTTTTTGGCAAGACCGAGGGAAACAGAGCACGAGGTCGGTCGCCAACACGATGGTCCGACCAAGTAAAAGAAGCTACGTCCTCAAGCAAACTTCAGCAGGTGGTGATGGCAACGTTGGACCGGAGTCGATGAAAGCAGAGTTTCCGCTTAAAGGGGTCCAGTGATCACAATCCTCAGTAAGTCAACAAGGAACCCTTATAGTTTCGCCATGTCCGTATGTCTGTCTGTCCGCGGCTTAGCTCAGAAACTCTTAGTACGAGAAGGCTGTAATTTGGCATGGGTACCTATACATATTAATCACGCCGACAAAGTGGTAAAATTTGAACCTTGAATTCTTCAAAATTAATTCTTAGTATCAATATTGGTTCTAGTTCTTGTTTTTTATTATTGTAGTTTATTCCTTACGTTTGGCGGTGCCGATTTAATGATTGGTGTGCTTCTTGACAACTTGTCGTGTATAAGATCTCTTATTGTATTACACCATAGCTAGCCGCGAAGACCTATAATTGGCTTCATGTTTCTTATGCCAGTTTATTTATTGTGTTTATGTAAAGCTGTTGGTTTTCCATGTGATAAATAAATAAATAAAGTGGGAATCATATTTTTTTTTCTCGTCTATCCCATTTTGTGGAGTATCGTTGGATAGGCCGTCCAAAATATTGTGGGTTTGTTAAACCATTTTTCGATTCAGGGATCCGTTTGCGTAATATTAAAGCTATGTAAAACAACATTTTATCGACTAAGATTTTTGAAAACTCTGAAAAAACCTAACAACAAAATCACATACACACATCGTATGAATATCTAGTCCGTCTACTTACTTTCTCTTGGGCATCATTCACCATTTAGTTCTATGTTGTGATACAGGGCATAATATTATACAGGGTGGCAGAACGTCAACGTACAACATGTTCCCATGGATTCAGTACACCATACGTTGAAATTTTTCGTCGGTCATAAAAAAAAGCGGCCAGGTGCGAGTCGGACTCGCCCATGAAGGGTTCCGTAGCAGCAATTGCGGTTTACGATTTATGACGTATTAAAAAAAACTACTTACTAAATCTCATCAGTGGAATTTTGTGGTAATGTTCATCATATATTTTTTTTAGTTTTATCATTCTCTTATTTTAGAAGTTACAGGACACACAGGGACACACATTTTACCACTTTGGAAGTGTCTCTCGCGCAAACTATTCAGTTTAGAAAAAAATGATATTAACCTCAATATCATTTTTGAAGACCTATCCATAGATACCCCATACGTATGGGTTTGATGAAAAAAAAAAAAAAAAAATATGAGTTTCAGTTCTAAGTATGGGGAACCCCCAAAATTTATTGTTTTTTTTCTTCTATTTTTGTGTGAAAATCTTAATGCGGTTCACACAATACATCTACTTACTAAGTTTCAACAGTGTAGTTCTTATAGTTTCGGAAAAAAGTGGCTGTGACATACGGACAGACAGACAGACAGATAGACATGACGAATCCATAAGGGTTCCGTTTTTTGCCATTTGGCTACGGAACCCTAAAAATGATCATAAAACTTAAAACTAAATAAAACAAATTAGAATAAAGTGTGATGATATATACAACATCCCGACACCAACCGTTGGGCAGTTCCCCACCAGACACGACACACCTCTGGACGGAAGATCCTCCCTTTACAATAGAGGATGAGTGAACTTTACACCCTGTTCCTCATACCTCTACTACTGTAGTGCTATTCTGTCAAAAGCTCACCGTGAAAACTTAGGTGAAGTGAGCTGTCTTTCCACCAGCGGTGCTATTCTGTAACCATATCACCGTGAACACTTAGGTGAAGTGAGCTGTCAACAGTGTCAATCTCAAGCATCGGGTGGAATTACACGTCACTTCAAGCTCACTTCACCTAAGTTTTCACCGTGAGATTTTTACAGAATTGCTCTACTGATGCTAGGGATTGACACTATTGACAGCTCACTCCACGCTCACTTCACCTAAGTTTTCACGGTGAGATGGTTACAGAATAGCACTGCTGGTGACCCTGAACATGCACATTAGCGCAGCCTTCGTGCACCATCACTTTCTCAAGCTTTCGAGCGGCAAGTCACACAGCCAGCTAGCACCCACGGCTTCAACGGGTATCCTGACCACCAGCATGCAGCGTATGCATCATATCTCTATAGGTACTAAAGTAACACTTTTACTATTCAATGTTTCGGTCCGAATACGATTAGTTAGGTAGGTATTCCAGTATCCTTTTAGCATTAGCTAATTGAACACGTAACGGCTATCAATAGAATTGCTTGGAATCTTATTCGACCGGTACCTTAATGGAAAGTGGCCCACGAATGCCCACGAATGGTCACGTTGGTAAGTGTTTTCCTTGAAAAACTTAGCATATGTGCAATATTTAGCGTAAGAGCATGAGGTAAAGGTAAGTTGTGACGGTATGGGGCCCACTCCGCTGATTGCGAGCGCGCCATTTGCATCAGCCATATTGGTGTACTGTGAACATCGGTTGTACACTCGGAGGAAGAAAGCAGGTCCATTTTCATAACCTGGGCCTCAAGTCTGCTATTACAATAGTGTCAGAATGGTCTCGCCATTGTGAGTATTTGACAGTTTTTGTATGGCAAATCTGTAAAAAACTCACAATGAAGAGACCATTCTGACACTATTGTAATAGCAGACTTGAGGCCCTGATCTGTATTATAAGATTCTTGTGACCCACACCACTGAGCTATCCTGCAATGACTGTGCTTCATAAAATTTATCTTTTCTCTTTATGGTTTCGTACCTCAAAAACAAAAAACCGAACCCATGTAGGATTACTCGTGTCTGTCTGTCTGTCCGTCTGTCACAGCCGATTTCCTCCGAATCTACTCGACCGACACTTTTAAATTTCTGTGACCCAACCACGAATGTGTAACGTAAATTTTTTTTTTTTAAATGGTGTTCGAATTTAGATTAAAAAAAAAAAATACTAGACTTTACCGTGTGAAATATCAAATGAAAGGACTTTTTAAGTTATTTAAGAAAATTGATGAAAATTGAACATACCCCCAATATCTCCGAAACTGCTGAGTTTAAAATCGTGAAAAAAATACAGAGAATAGTTAATACTTAGACTTACTAGATTACAGGAAAAGCTCTAAGTATACAAACTTACATTTGCACTTGGAATGTATGGAACATGTTTTTTAACTACAATTAACATTCGTTAATTAAGTTCAGGATGACATAATCCAAACCAATTTTGAACATCAAACCAGCCTAAGAACAGAATATTTTCCTGCCGACTGTACCTGTGTACTGTACGAAACTAGCACAGCATCTTGGTAATTTGAAAGCGTCACCCGCACCCCTCCCCCCGCTTACCATAAGAAAAACACAACTTTTCTTGTGGTTTCACTTTCCATAATCATAGCACATACCATACGAACCTTACGTATAGTGTAGGTACCTGAAAGTATGGGTATTTTATAAGGGTTGTGCGACTAGTTTCGATTTCGTTTGGAACTTTGGGTTCTTTACTTTTTCGGGAGCAGTAAGTAAGAATGCTTGGTAATCTACTAACCTAATCATAATTATGTGTGTGGCAACCGCTCTAAAAGTAACTATACCTACTTATACAATGTGTAACTGAATTAATGCACAATAAGAAGAGGGTTATCAACGGTCAACTAGCGCCACCTTTAAAAACATATTTTCTCGTGACTGAGAAGGAATTATTAAAAACGGCTCAATCAACTATATCGGTAAGTATGTCTAGAATGTTCTAATACCTTTTTAAAGTTTCATATTGAGACACGAAGCAACAAAATTCGATCTAAATAAAAACGGCCACATTCCTCTAGATCGTATTTTTTTTCGCCTACAATCAGTATAACTAATTTAATCAAATTAAATTCATTTTCGCATAGGGTCGCAGCATTATGCTGAGCGATAGCCGTTTTGCGTGGATGTGACGCATATTTTCCCCCAACTTGTTTTTTTTTGTGTTTTGTTCTTTCTTTTTGCGTCATATTTACCGTAAATAAACTGTTTTTCTTTCTTTCTTTCTTTATATAAATAAAAAATGTTTTATACATACTAATAAAAAATTCAGTGTATGTATTATGTTGATTAAGCATAAAATTCTAATTTATTCTATTCGTTTGGTAGTGTGCGTTAATTCCGGGACGTATTGTATAGGCCTACCTATAATATTTTCCTCAATGTCTGTAGTTTCCGTATCAATCAATTACCTGCAACTATAAGCCTTTTTCCCTGTGTTTTAGGTAGGTACTTGTACAGTACATATGTACATTAGTAACTAACTATTCAAAATTTAGTTAAGTTAAGATATTTTATTTCTATATTTTTGGGTCAAAGTATCACCTTAGTATGATATTAAAATATTTTATCCCACTAAGGTGATACTTTGATAATATAATGATAGTTCATTATTACGACATTATAATAATGAACAAAAATAATAATCATAGTCCTTTACAAAAACCATCCTCCATCGTGCATCGGAAAAAGATTCTAATCATCGCAATCACTCAACCCATACCATCAACCAAGACAAATAAGGCCCGTTTGACGTTCCAACTTACCCTATATCTCAAATACCGTCTGTAACCCCCCTAGGAGGTACAACACAGCTTTGAGCTTTGAGCGCGCAATATCCACGGGCAAACATGCTCCTATCTGCCCGGAAGAGAGTTAGTTCTTTGTAGGTCTCTTTGCTTGCCAAGATATCATGACTTCTGAGACTGTTTACGATGAGTCAATGACTGTCCTGTGTTATAAAGGGAAAAGTTTATTTGAACTACGACTCAATACTTATTAAAATTAAAAGGTAAGGTCGGTACACGGTCTTTTGTTTGAGGTGGAACCTGTCAATGAGAATGTAGGTACCCAGTAGTTATTGCATAAACTGCATGTTGATAACTTTTAAGTATCAACAGCAGGATGTCTCGATACGCCTTTTTGCCGATACGATACCGATACCGATGCTCTTATCAAAATATCGGCGATACCGATACCGATACCGATACGCTTATTGAATTCAAAAATGAAGGTAAAATAAATAAAACACAAGTCAGTTTATTTTTTTCATTAATATAAAAAGAACAAAATAACAGGACAAACTAAATAAAACCGTTTAAAACTATAGACAGGTTGAGATTAGTTAATAGTTTTAGTAATTAAAATTAACATTGATGAGAAAAGTATCGTTGAATCGGCCATAAAAATATCGCCGATGCTATATCAGCAAACTTCGAGTTTCGCCGATATATCGGCATCGATATCGGTATCGGATGCATCCCTACTTTTAAGTTGAATAAAATTGTCGTAATGCTGGCTTTTTTTAAGCTTTTTCGACACTTTTCCAATCTATTTTTTGGTTCTTTATTTGTCCTGTTGTCTGTTGTGGAATGTCATTATTATTGTTTAAACCTATGGTAAAATGCAAAAGCTGCAATGCTTGCAGATTCAACAAATAAACTTTAACCCTAATACAAATAAACACGGAATGAAGTTATACTGGGGATAAACGTCAAAAAAATGCATGGTTATAACGAAGTTAAGGCTCGTACAGACTCGCGCGATATCGCGGGCGCGACAGGCACCGACAAAGAAATTGTGCTACTAGTGTCGCGTCGCGCCCGCGATATTGCATTAGTCTGTACGAGCCCTTATTCCTAGCCATCTTTCCGTGTTTATTTTGTAAGGCTCAAAATGATTACTGATTATTTGTTTATTTCAGACAGGACACAGTAATTTCAACTATGTTGTCACCAGCCCGGCTAGCTCAGTCGGTAGAGCATGAGACTCTTAATCTCAGGGTCGTGGGTTCGAGCCCCACGTTGGGCGAAATCTTTTTGCTATTTTAAGTTCAACTCTGATCAGCGCCATCTACCAAAAATGGCTGAAGCTTTACTTACGGTGACGTTGGGCGAAATCTTTTTGATAATTTAAGTTCAACTCTGATCACCGCCATCTACCAAAAGTGTCTGAAGCTTTTTTACTTACGGTGACGTGTCCGAATAGTTCATTGTGTTCAGACGTAAATTCATAGATGGCGCTGATTTCAATATGGCACAAATATGATATTCTTGCATGTTTTGATCAGTGGGTGCTATTTATGTCCAGTTGGTCCGTTTCGCTAAGCGATTGAGATATTACCTGTCCGTTAATTATTTACATACTTACAAGTCAATTATAAATCGTAATAGAACTCAGTATTCGACGATACTGAACATGTTTTCCAGTGATACTTTCGTCAACGTCCATACTACGTTGAAAACACCGGTTCTCGTCCGATCACCGAAGTTAAGCAACATCGGGCGTGGTCAGTACTTGGATGGGTGACCGCCTGGGAACACCTCGTGACGTTGACTTTTTGATGATTTTGAATAATAGGATTTTTTTTGTTTGTTATGCTTTTTGTTTTTTCGACAATGCGATTATAATAGCTACCTACTAGACGTACTCTTGATCTTGTTTGCTGATCGTTTATTACACAGAGTACTTTTAGTTTGTTATTACCCGACTGCATCAGAAGGAGGGTAATGTTTTTTGTATTAGAGCTGTCAAACAATTTTGTTGTTGGAACTACCTACTATTACCATGCATGACGTAAACTTCGTGAATATCAGAAACATAAATCTGACTATAAATAACACTTTTTATCCATCTTAGAAATTAGCATACAAACGATTCCCTTATATGTGACTATATACTGTGACTACATAAAATTAGGGATGCCTCGATACGCCTTTTTGCCGATACGATACCGATACCGATGCTCTTATAAAAAAATATCGGCGATACCGATACGCTTATTAATTCAAAAATGAAGGTAAAATAAATAAAACACAAGTCAGTTTATTTTTTTTATTAATATAAAAAGAACAAATAACAGGACAAACGAAATAATACCTTTTAAAACTATAGATAAGTTGACATTCGTTAATAGTTTTAGTAATTAAAATTAACATTGATGAGAAAAGTATCGTTGAATCGGCCATAAAAATATCACCGATGCCGATATTTCGAGTATCGCTGATATATCATCGGTATCGGTATCGGATGCATCCCTACTTAAAATCTACATAGATCCATGAACATAATGCGTTTAGGATACTGGTGGGGCTGCTCCGTTTCTGTAGTGCGTCAGGGATGTTCGCAGATGCGCATGTAGATTGCTTTTACGCAACAATGCGTAAAAGGTACGCTTCCCTGGTGCGGAGGGTGGAGGGCAGCTCCAACAGTGTCTTAAGCTTGGTTGCGAGTCGCCTGGACTGTATTTACGTGGGTCACTGTTGTGCCGTCTCTCATGGGATATCACAACGGTGACCTAACATTATTGTTTGTTAATCGTATTGTTTTCCTTGTTTTTGTTTAGTGTCTGCGCTTACTAACATAGCCGTAAGTTTTACTAACATTCTTGTTGAGTCTTGGTTACTCCAATAAAACAAATTCTATTCTATAGACCATACTGCGATCGCCAGCCCGTCTGCCAAGCGTGGCGATTAGCCCCCCCCCCCCCCCCCCTTCAAATAACAAGGACAAATAAAAAATGGCTCCTAGTGCCCGGCGGCCCACCTTCCCTTGGCTGCGGGAAGCACAGAACCGGTCGAAGAAGTGGCGGTGCTTGGGGGAGGCCTATTCAATTCAATTCAAAACATTTATTTCAGACGTAATCCATATACTGTTAGTAACACAAAAAACCTTACAAAGCTACTAGTTTTTGCCCGCGGCTCTGCCCGCGTAGATGTCGGTTATCGCGTAAAAAAAGTAGCCTATATCCTTCTCCATATCCCTGGCTATATTTCTGCCAAATTTCATGATGATCGGTTCAGCGGTTTAGGCGTGAAAACGTAACATACAGACAGACAGACAGACAGAGTTACTTTCACATTTATAATATTAGTATGGATTGTTAGTCTATAAAAAAACAAAGCCACAGGAAGAAATAAAAATAGAAATCACAAAGTGGCACCGCACAGGAGTGACGGTTTATGCCAAGCCCTGGACGCGTCCACCCACCGTGTAGTCGCATCCGCCACATCGGCGAGTCCCAGCGGGCCACGAACCCGCTCAGAAGGCTGTTCGAGCTGGCCCGCATGTGCTTCATAGTAGACGCACAACGCTTCCGCATGTAGGCATGAAAACCATCCACGCTTTTCACCGCAAACATTGCTGAAGCGCTGCAGTGGCGCGGTAGCCCAAACAGTACCCTGAACGCGTTATTGTACTGCACTCGCAGAGCACTGTATGTACGCTGCGTGTACTTAGTCCACAGGCTGCAGGTGTATCATTGTTTGATAGTATGTTACGGGGTTCGGGCCTATCTTTAGCTTAGGATTTACTTGACGTGCTCTGCTTGACTGCAGTGGACGTCTTTCGTCTGAAATGATGTCTGTTTGTAATGTCAAAATAACAGAATTTTACTTAATGCCTATGAAAGTATAGACTTATTCCACAAATCCCCCCTGAAAATCCCCCTTAGGAGGAAAAGTTGAATCTATAAAAAACAGTCTAGAATTCACCCCTGATAATCCCGCTAAGGGGAGAAAACTAGAATTGAAAAAAAAACATATTCCAAGACCCCTTGAAAGTGTTTTTTTTTACATTAGGGTTCAGTTTTCCCCACTGAGACGGATTCTCTCAGGGGGGATTAGTGGAATAAGCCGGATTATCAGGGGTGAATTCTAGACTGTTTTTTATAGATTCCACTTTTCCTCCTAAGGGGGATTTTCAGGGGGGATTTGTGGAATAAGCCGAAAGTATATACGGTACCTACATTAAACAAAAACAAAACTTTTTTTTACATTTTTGTGTGTCCGGGAGATTAGCCGGAACATACTGACAGTATGTTCCGGCTAATCTCCGAAACGGCTGGTCCGATTTTGACAGGACTTTCACTGGCAGATAGCTAATGTTATAAGGAGTACCGAAGGCTACTTTTATTTTAGAATAGCAGCTAATGTACAATACTTATGTGCCTAGAAAGAAAGAAGAAAGAAAGAAAGAAATACGTTTATTTGCGGTAAACATGATGCAATAAAGAAAATAATCCCAAAAAAATAATGTTATATTTAATATTTTAGTTTAAGACTTCGCATATTCATATCATTCTCTTCATGTTCTCACACACTATTGTCTACATTTCTTTTTAATTTCTCCTTTCGCAGGTCTGCTGGAAGAAATTTCTTAAGAAACAAGCAGTACCTTTGTACTGAAATTATAATTATGTCGTATCTCTATGTATTTAACTGTGTGTACATAAATAATAAAATAAATAAATAAATAAGATAACTATAGGGGAAAATTGAGTCACATCCACGCAAAACGGCTTTCGCTCAGCATTTTGCTGCGACCCTATGCAAGACAGAGCCCCACCTAAGCTACCTATATTATGTTGTAGCACCTTATAACCTGTGTGCACAAGTAAACATATTTGATTTGATTTGATTTGATACTTAACTTTCGAGCATTTTTAAAGATTTGTATTATGCACAAGGGTCAAACTTTTTACACCTTGCCATGCCATGTGACTCGCATAATATAACAACAATTCTGCGTGCGTTCAAACATGACAAATCAACATTAGCCAGTACCTACCATCATTACAGTACAGGTGTCTTTCGTTTCTTATAGCTTCGACACAGAGGTAATTGTGCAGCTTCCTTTACGACATCATTTAGAGCAATTTTGTATAGTGTATATAAAACGTAGGTAACACGCGAAGGATGCCATATTGTTTGTGAGCGAAGTGACAACATGACAGGGCTGTTGTATTTCTACTTGAGTGTTTGCGGTGAGAAATTTAAGATTTTCTGTGCAGGGTGTCGGGTAAATTATCTATCTTTTTATTGGTACTAAGTTCTCACGGTTTTGTTTTAATATTGCCAAGTTGATATAGCAGAACTAGCAAGTGTGCAATTTTGTAAAAAAGCGGGCAAGATTTATACCTAGAGATCGAATATTCGGATGCATATTCACCTATGTTGGATAATACAATAATAATAATAAATAATAAAATTTATTTAAACATTGTTACAATTATTTCTTTAAAATTAGTTTTGCATAATAATTTTGATTTTTCATATGCGGTGGACCCCAAACTAGGCGATGCCTGTATCTTGGGGGCCTGAGTTGTGAGACATTATTATGTTTTTTGACTGGTATTGACATGGGATTAAGTAATTAATTGCAAACAATTATAGATCAAGAATAAAGCATAAAAAGTTAAGTAAAATAGGAACTTGTTGTGATCGAGGCTTAAGACTAAAGAATAATAAAAAATAATAAAATCAAAGTGAGGAATGATGTGAGGATGGAATGCGCTTTTGTATCGAAAGAATACAAAAGCGCAGAATCCTGCGGTTCTGGTATCTACAAATTTAGGTTTCTGATTATGGAGTCGTATGTATATTTAAGTATTTTCAAATTTTAGCTTATTTGGAATGCACTTTTGTATCGATCGTAAAAATCCTAATTTTAAATAAATATGCATCTGAATACCTAGGCAATCCAAGAATACCGTTTTTTTTTTAGTTATTTTTTTTTTAAAGTCGTTTTCATACTACACACTCGACTAGTAATGCATTCCCGTGGTTTCTGGGATCACGGGTTTAAAAAAAAAAAAATATATATATATTTTAAGAAGCCGCTTCCACACTGAAAGATATATTTAGCCTAACTACTTCGGCTATTTCAGGAATAATCAAAGTTTGACAAGACTATAAAAGTTAACTATTGATTTAATAAAAGTGCTTTGTCTATAAAATACAAAACAGCCTTTTGATTTTGGTTACATGTTGCATAAAGTAAGGGGTCACTTTTATGTGTTACATGTTGAAGAAAGTTTGGTTATGTATAAGTAAAAAAAATTTTTCAGTGCATACTTTCACAGCTAAAAATTTACTTTAGGTAAATATACATCCGAATATCCGATCTCTATTTATAACCTTACTAGCTTTTGCCCGCGGCTTCGCCCGCGTGGATGTCGGTTATCGCATAAAAAAGTACCTACCCTATGTCCTTCTCCATATCCCAGGCTATATCTCAAAATTCTAACTTAATATTAATTTTAATGTGATTCACTACGTGAATAGAAACCGAAACAAAACAAAATACGAAATTTCACTCAAATTCTTAAAGCAATCAATTGTACCGACCAAATTACAACACGAAATAAAAGTGCGACACAAATAATAATTTTAAAATAATTCACGTAAGTACCAACAATGTGAAAACAAAATGAAATCCTCCAAAATGTCGCATGATACACCGTATGAGCTGATAAAACGCTCGAAATATCTAATGAACACCATTGGTGCATAACTTTTCTCAGGGTCACGTTCGCGATTGGACAAAATATTTGATATTTATTTTGTACTTGCAACACGATCTGGCTGTAGAATTCGATTAATCGACTAATACTTGACTGGTTGACATTTTAGCGGGAACACCACTAAAGGAACGAAAAAAAAAGAAAACAAAATACGTCTGTACTCTGTGGTCGTGTGGCGGTATGGCGCGGTGCTTAGTGTAGATTTCGTATTGAGTGTTAGTTTATCGAAAAGTGATAAATATGTCAGTGATAAAGTAACGAAAGTTTTGGAATGCACAAATTTTGATCATAAGGCCGACGTGTTTATGATAAATATTCTTGTATGCTGTTTGAAATACACATAAGTAGCTAGCTTATTTATTTACGAACATAATTTGGCTAATAGCTACTGATATTATAGCGTATTGTTATCGTAATCGTATTTCCAACAGTAAAATTCGGCAAACAAATACCTACAAAAAGACAATAAAATGGATATAGTATGTTATCCTTAAGAGATATGCCATCGCGGACTTTTTTGACGACCTTTATAAGATACATAATTCCACCATACATTATTTTGTTATATCTCAAAGGGTTTAGACAGCGTTTTCGTTGAAAGCTCCCAGACGGCTTATTTTTTTCCGACACCTCCAACAAATATCGTTATTTCATACAAAAATGCATACAAAAACATAACAAATTATATACTAAAACCTTCCTCGACAACTAAGCTATCCATTGGTGAAAACAGACAATGACAATAATGACAATATTTCCATGCATGTTTGAGAAAAAAATATTTTTCTTGACTTTCTAATAAGGCATCGAAGTCTTAAATTTGCAATTTTATTTTCGATTTACAAAGTTACCAATCTGGATTAAGATATCGTCAATCGCAGATAGGTTTTCTCCTTTCCCCACTCGCTACCATTACAGGTATAGTGACCAATATGGAAGGACGAGACGGAAAACCAGACATGAAGGGCCTTCAGCAGTTGTAATGTACTAGATATTACGGACGACGCCACACAGAGCCGTCCCGCTCGACGCGACGGTATCCGTCGCGCCACGCCGCCGCCGTGCCGCGCGGGCATACAAGTCAGCTGCGGGGCGGTATTTCATGCACCCATATCCGTTTACGTTGTTTTTTCTTAGCTAGCACAAATAAGAGCAAGAGCGTTTCCACGCCTGAATCGCTCAACATCTTTTTGATGAATGAATCGGCTTATTCCACTAATCCCTCCTGAGAGAATCCCCCTCAGTGGAAAAAAGGGAACCCTAATGTAAAAAAACTCACTTTCAATCATTTGGAATAAGTTATTTTTTGTTTTTTCAATTCTAGTGTCCCGCCCTTAGCGGGATTATCAGGGGTGAATTCTAGACTGTTTTCAGATTCCACTTTTCCTCCTAAGGGGGGTTTTCAGGGGGGATTTGTGGAATAAGCCAATGAATCGCGTCGCGACACGGTCTGCATGAATGGACGCGGCGGACATGATCGCGCCCGCAATGTGAACGATGCCACCGCGCCAGCGCAGCGTCGCCGCCCCGCCAAGCCGCGCCTCGCCACTAAAGAAAGCAAACGTTGAATAGGTACAAACAAAAGCCCAAGGATATTCTGTGCTCAAAGTATCATTGACATTAACGTATTGGAAACACCTTGAGACGTAAATAGTCAATGACAATGAAGAGCAATTTCCCAAGGAGAAAAGGTCTAAAGAGCAAAGTCAATACCAATGTATCCTTGAGTTTGATTAATAGGCAATTTTGATTCGGAATTGTATGCTCTGCAAATCTTTGTGAACAGAAACTTAATGTCATTCATTATATTTGCAAAGGGCTTGTGATCGATATCATCAATATCTTTTCCTGGAAAATAGCTATAAGAGTTACAAAGCAAAGTTTCACGATTTGGTTAAACGGTTTACTATGTCCTACTTTCTGTTAAATAAGGATAAAGTGAGATAAGATTTTCATTTAAAACAAAGTGACCTAGTTTATTATGTTTGAAATCACACTAAAAACGACAATCAATAAACAAAACTCAACATAGGATTCTTTATGTAAATTTTCAGTTGATTGGTAAACATCCTGATAACGAAACTTTTCAAGAAAGTGCAGAGGCAGAGTACAATAATCGCGTAGTATTTAAATTAATCAGAACATGTTATAGCTTCACACATCACTAAAATTAAAACGTTACTGTAATTTCAGCCTTTGCCGGTTGGAGTGAAGCTGTCTCAACAAAGATGGACTTTGGCGGAGACGAAGCCCTAACAACAGTCTCCAATTCTACCAAAGTAGAAGACGAAGATGTCGAAGTACAACATACCATTGTTTTGTCAACAAAACTGAAAAACAATAATAGAAGAGGACTACATAGCTCTAATGACGGTATTCGAAGATTTTCACTTGATTAAGCTAGCAATATTTTATGTTCTAGAGAACAGGAAAAATTACTTTTTCCAATTTTTTTGCACGCCTCTAAATTTCCTTTCCAGGAGGCAATAAAATCCGTAGGACTCAAGGGTGCATATCCGGTACAGCTCTAATAATCCTTCTATATCCTATAGACGTGTCTTCCCTACCATTATTGAGCCCGGTCTACTGATTGATATGTAATGGTCACTGTAGCCCCATGAAACATGAGGCTCCAGGGGCTAGTGCGAATCTTAGGGTTCATTACAGTAATCGAGTCTGGTTAAATCACGCCGGAGTCGGTGCCTTTCATTCATTCATTCGTTCGAGGAGTCAATAACATCCGTAGGATCCGCACTTAAGTTTTAAATACCTATAAATTTTTCTACCCAACTTTAGTTGCGAAGATTAGCGCATTAATTAAGTGTACATTATTAAAGAATAATATGTAGGACCTCTTGCGTGTGAGTGGGGCAATGGACGCAAGCGTAATTTTCCAGGCGGCTGACCCGAGCCAACATGCAGATGGTCTTTAAGATAATGAGAACATTAAAATTCAACATACCAGTATACAGTCTTGAACGAGTGTTTAGGTTAAGATTATTGATAATAATCATATCGATCGAAAAATAAACATAGGATTCCACGCAGATATCAGCTATCGGCCGAAGGTCGATGCTACTGACCTGATTATAATGACTTAGTTATCTGTTGACATTTGAGGGTTTAGGTGTAGACTATACCCAGATAATCTATCTGTCTATTTACCGACTGTTGCGTGTTTCATTAGCTATACCTGCTTGAACTTATGAGGTCCTAAGACTCTGCTGGCCTTTCAGGTTTTCAAATGTATAGTAAACTAATATGTCCATATTTTTCAACACTTTCAGGTAACACAGGAACACTGTCGTACAATGTTGGTCACAAAGAAGCAATAGAAGATAGTGGTGAAGTTCCCGTAGTTAACGGATATAAATCAGTTGAAACCACACAAATAAGAACACCAGACACAAGGACTAGGGCTCAATTCCACCCTGACTCTGCATTTATAAATAGAAATGTACGAGACGAATTCGATATATACCCTAACTACATATCGAATCCTACACAATGGAAACCTTCAAGTTTCTACAACAATATCAACTGGATGAGTCAAGAAGTACCAATAACAGAATATAATACCGGCTGGAAAGTAAATAGACCAGCTTATCAGACTCCTGGAAAGTTCCATAGGAGGATAACAGATGATGGAATTAAAGAGTTCTATTGCAAGAAATGTAGAGAGTTGAACGGCATGAGGGGATGTTTTCAAGAGCCACAAGGCCCAATACAAAGGCGCAATTCTTGGTTATACGAGACAACAACTTCTAAACTGAAGTTGGACGGTAAATTGGCGAAATTAAACTAATTTGTTTGCGGTCATTGTTTTTGTTCATCCCGTGTTCGTAAGTGTGCAGAAAAAACTTGAAGATGTTATCTCAGCGACCTTGAGACGTAGCGCAGAGATTGAAAGACATGGAATAATGAGACGTTCATAATTGTGCGCACGTTTCCAAGTATTCGCTAATGCTTTTGTTTATGTCAGACATTATTAAATCCATATCTTCTCCTTCATCAATAGATGAGCATTCGTTATTATTAATTTATTTAAAATTAAGATAATTCTTAATTACTGCTTCTGACTGCCAAGTAGACGAATCCTTTTTTGTTTCTTTAGAAAAAAACTAGACTAACGCTGATATCATCGAAGTAAAATGTGCAAAAAGTGATGTTTTGCATTGCAATTACTTAAAGATTTAAAATTATCATCTAAAGCTGTATTTAGCTTTATCACAATTAACAAACAGAGCTATATTATAGATAATAAAGATGAACTTTTCAAGGTTAAGACTCCTAATGAGGAAAAATACTAGATGACCGACATGGTGTAAAAACGTAATCCGCTATAATTAAAATATCAATATCAGTAACTCACAATTTGTTTTGTTGAGTAATAAAATAAAAAAAATCCGACTAACACTCTCGATTGAAACATCTATATAATATTGTAGTGTTTTTATAATCCTTTTTCTGTACCTGTAAATGAGCAGCCATGAACCGTATAATCACTTTATTGATACATTTTCATTTATAAATATTTTTTTAATAATTCAACTTAGCATAACATTAATATAATTTCTGTTCGCTTTTACATAACGAAATACTAAGTTTTTAATTTGTATAGTAAAATAACAATAGTTTTACATCCTTTTATGAAACATTGCCAATAATTGCATCATGAGATCCATGTTTGAAAATAAATGTCATACGAGTAGGGGGGTTTTAAACATTGTTTATTTCAGCTTAGGATCGTACTTTATAATGGGTGACTTTGCCGTTATTGTTTACCACGGTTTCAGCACCTTTTTCAGATATTTCCTTGCCATTGACGTTAGAAGATGAAGCGTATGAATTGCTGGAAACTGAGTAGAACCCTCCGTTACTTGGACCTGAGGCATCGGAGAAATGGTTTATTTCATCCACGTTAGGGTTGCCCTGAAAAGTGATGTGTTGTTAGTTTCATGGTTGTCCTAGAGTGTGGTACCTTTAGAAGTGAGTTCTTATTGCGCTAGCAATGCTGAAAAGTCGCAGTTGCAGATGGGAATTTTGAACAATATTCCATCGCATCATGGAACATTTAGAGTTTAATGTTTGGTAAACATGCAACTTTAAAATCTATTGTTAATTGTAAAATATCGAACAAAAAATTTGAACCAAAGTTATAAAATTATTTGAAAGTACATCCTCCTGATCACGAAAGTATTGTATATACAACTACAACCTCTTTGTTTTTGTAAAATAAATAATAAGGTACATTGAATTCAACATAAACCGTGCAGGTACTGACCCATTGAAATTACATATACTTTTGTGCAGTTTAGTCACGACTGATAAGACCACGTCAGTACATAGCAATGTTAACATCGATATAAACCCAATATTTAAATAAAGCCTTAGTGTAAATGCCAAAACAATAAAAATATCCGATTGGGATAATCTTTTTCGTGCTTCGAATTCAGAAGAGGTATAGATACCTATATCTCATGATCATAAATCATTAATTGATATTGATCAAATAAACAATAACACTTAATTAACTGACGATGAAAAATAATCCATAAAAATGCTTTGTTCCAGAAGGTTCTTAGTTAAAAACAGAATCAGAAAAAATATATACAAAAACAGTCAGGATTTGCAGGTACTAAAGGTAAAATTCGTGATCTAATCATTAAAACGTTATACCTACGAAGACGGACAAGATTTTCTCATAGATAATAGAAAAAAACTTACTGGATTGCTGGGGTATATCGAGGCAACCTGATGTTGGTATCCTGGTCCTGCGGCTGCGCTGGCGAAAGCGCTATTTCTCAAATTGAGTGGTCGAGGCATTGTGAAGCCAGGAAAACTCGGGAACGCTGGGAACCTGGAGGCAATGTTTGGATTCGGATAGTGACCACCAGAGTAGCCACCGGCGGTGGAGTAGCCACCAGAGTAACCACCAGGGTAGCCGCCAGAGTAGCCGCCACCAGCCTGATTCGACGATAAATCAAAGGCTTTTCTTGCAGCGTTGAACGCTAGCCTCTGGCTGTCTATATTGTTATTGAACACTCTGTAAGCACAAAATTGTTAATCAATCAAACTGTATGGTTTAGTATGCAATGTTAGAGACAGCTGATGGAAGCGCTAGAGAAGGTAAAGCGGTATTAGTCTGATTGGAACACTGGAAAGTTATGACGATCAAATAGGCACTCCACGCATATGCAATGTCAAAGTTTACCTTTTCACCCGGGCTCCGTGTGGGCTACTATCGCTATAAAATGCAAGTTATTATTTAAAAGTATTATTTAAGGCATCAGACAAAAGTAGGACTAGGAAAAACCTTAAGATGGTTCGGCTGAAAAGTTGAAACGACTTCAACTATTTGTTCTCATTTCTGCATATTATTTCGAGATCTAAACGATAGAAAATACAATGAGAATAGTTCGACGTGCTCTTAATATAACCGTCTTCAAATACCGCATGTTCCTTTTTGTCTGAAGCTGTATTCTTAAACTAATTTTCTAAGCTTGCGGAAAGTTTGATAAAACTATTTTTTATGGGTTTCCTACTGAAGAATTCAACCTACTTTGAACACCTGACCATAAAGCTATAAAATAAAAAGGTATACGAATTCCGCTCTAAAGTCCCCTTCACCATCAAGACACGGCTTTTCCTCCACCGGAAGCGTGTAGTTTCAGACACGTTTAAGATCTTACTCTTGGAGCAAATTCTCGAGATTAGCGAAATAGGCCGGGCCGAAGTCCTCTTCGCCTTGGTACGCGGTATCGGCGAAATGCTGAGGGAACGGGATGTTATCGGCAAAATGTTGAGGGAATGCGTCGCCAGTACTGCTTACTACCCTCCCGTCGTTCAGGTCGTATGTACCTCCGTACCTATTGCCTGATGAGTCCACGTACGAGAATGCTCCACCTCCTTGTGAATTTGGTTCTGTTGGAAACAGAAAAATAAACATTTACTTATTGATGATGTTGGAAACAGTCTTTGCAACAGTCTTTGGAAACAGACTTTGACAATGGCCGCGCGTGGGCAGAATATTATTAACAAGTGAAAAGAATTCATCAAGACGTACAATATTATAGAAGTCCAGATATGGAGAGATACACCTACGATGATAATCATAGTACATAATTGAATTGACGTCATTTGTAGATTTAAGTAAAATGGAGCCAATAAGTCAATCAATTTTGAGCCCATTAATTTTAATAATCAAGTCGACACTATTCATTAGTAAGATATTTTGGAGTTATGTGCAAATTTACTAGAAGAGTTCGTCCATATTTGGACGTAATTAAACGAAAAGGATCCAATCCACAACCTAGTCAAAATTGAGTTAAGTGTACCAAACTGATGCTAAATATAAATATTATCGGCAAGTAAAATAGATCCAAGCAAAAAACAATATTTCTCAGTTTGATCAACCTCAGAACCAGCCCACATGCACGGAAATATCAAATATAATTATAGTTATATCTTCTAAACTTCAAACGTCAATATCCCTAGAAGGACTTTGTATGGATTGGATCCTTTTCGTTTAACTACGTCCATTTTGGCTTAATTGAATAAATAACTTGAATTAAATATTTAATGATAGAAAACAGTTTTAATAGGTATATCTGGGATATTCTTCAATCACTATTAATTTTAGTATCTAGTGACATTATTATGAACTTTCAATCAAAATCTTAAAGTAGACACTAAACAGAATTGGGAAAACCCACCAAACATGAATCAGTGATCAAACAATACATCAATTTGAAACGCTAATTTGGTAAGTCATCTACTTTAAAATTAGTACACAAGTCACGTGTTTGTACACATGTAAAAAGTCGATATATCTTCCATTATAGGCAGATAACAAAACGTGTCAAAGCGTTTAACGTCGGCATCTATTAGCACTGTGGTTAGTATAAAAAACTCAAGCGCATCACATAAGCCTGAGATCACTATTTAATCGACGGGAATCCCTGTAATATAATCGGTTGTTATGGACTTTGTAATTATGATTTTAATTACGTCGTATTAGTTTAAGTTACAGAACCATAACTTCGCACTTTAAAATTATAAGGCAAAGAGATTATTTTTTATTAAACATAAACATGACTCATTGAAGTGTGTGGTGCAGAATTTTTGATTAAATGTTTAATTATTTGATTATTTGTTTACTGTAGATTTAGATTTTACACTGGAAGATCAATTTGCGGATCACATAAACTTTTTGCAGTAACCCAAAAACTGAGCTATCGGGACTACAAATACCTAGATGAAAATAATCATTTTAAATCACTAGCCACTAACGAATAAAGATCGATGAATAAAAAGAAAAGAAAAAGAAAGAAAAAAATAATCTGTTCATAATGTTCAAGTAATTATAAAAGAAAATATCTAACCTTAAGTTGTCAACGCTTAAGCAGCAAATAATGTACTGAAATCCATACAACTAGTGGACACAGGTGTGAAGTGGGCAATAGAGGCAAATGCAACTGCAATAATGGTGGAGGTTGCACAAACACATCAAATGACGTCAATCATATATAGAGTGGAAAAGAAAGGCGTAGTTAATGGTTCTAGAATAAAATATGAAACATGTTGATAACAACTTTTTACAGGACCATAATAATATTTCTAACACTATGGGTATATGTTAATAGGTTTTACTTACTGATAATGATAATGACACATGAAGGTGCTATCCTAAGTTACTTGTAGCAGGTTTATTAATTTATTCGATACAGCTGGATTCAATGTTACCTTACTGACGACATTCGATTTGAGTAAGTGTTCTTGATCGAAGCTGAAAACTAATGATGAAAAAAATGCAGTGATGCCTCAAGGAGTAGATATATAGAAACTAATAATTTGAATGAAAGTCATAAAAATTAAAGCAAAAGGAATCAGCAATGATTTTTATTTAAAATAGAGGTGACTAGCGAAGTAGTATAGAAGAGCATATACATAAGTATGAGGAGAATTAATGTTGATCACAGTTCAATTTATTATTAACAGTACTCTTGTTATCAAAACAAAAAATAGGTATAAAGTGAATTTACACCAAATCACCGGACGTTACTTGTTCTGGATACCAACCACGTCTTTATAATGAGAGTAATGAGACTTGGTACTGCAAAACAGCGTCGGCGATCAAAATCTAGCTACAGAAGTACACGTGAAATAAATTAAACATGTAATTATAGGAATGTTCTCGCATTATTAAAATGTAGCTGTCTAATGAAATTAATTTTGAATTTTAAGCTAGACTATAATTATTTTGTGTGAAAATACCGAGATTGTGTATGAGATTTTAGAGGTTCATTCGGGATTTAGTTCACATAGCGGATCTTGTAGAACAAAAGGAATTTTACTGCAGGATTGTAGAATGACAACTCAACGTGATTATCACTGTCATTTAACACAGTAGCTAGAAAAACTGTTAATTGAATTTATTAGAACATGGTTAGAATAAACCCAACTACTTTAATTATTCTAGTTTTGTCTCTCGAAAGGGCCACAGTCAGACCTACAATGTTGTCTGTTACTATTTAATTTATTTCTTCTTCCAAACGAACTGAACTCTTCATGGAATTAATCAAATCAAGTGGCAACTGTCAACGCCCCATCTATCATTGTTATGTCCTGTTGCGTGAGACAGAAAACATCATTAGCACCTTTATCATTATTATCAACTAAAGTCATTGTGGAAAATTATTTTTTTCTAGTAAATGATGTTTGTGTTGATGAATCATTTTATGTTTTATTCACCTCTATTGTATCTTGCGGTTTAAAAGGTGAATATGTGGTATTGTTTGTAACATACCTATCGTTGGTTTAGTTAATATTTATGATCTCCTTGCTTTGTTCAAAAAATAAGTCGTAGCTTCTTTTTAACTGTTAAGACAACACTCATGTCGCAACTTTCATGAATAAATCTTTAGAAATATGTCAAGCCTTTCCTTATGGTAATTAGGATTTGCTTTTTATGCTGCGTCCTTATATTATTAATTTTATTTATCGCCTGATGGAAAGCGATGGATGCGGTTTCCGATGGAACTAGCGTGCTCTGAAGATGTCTGTTCACTCTTGGTTTGAAGGCAGACGGGTTACTTGTGGAAGGGAACACAGACGCTGGCAGAGAGTTCCACACTTCGGCTTTACGCATAATAAACGTGGAGGAGAAGCGCTAAGTACAAGTAGTCGGGATATCAACCAAGTATATTAGAAGTTGATCCGTGTGATGACACGGAATACAGTAGGAATTACTCCACAACCCAAGGTTTGTGACCAACGGTCCAGTCGGTTGATTGCCCTTAGGTAGTCTCATTAAGAATTCATATGAAAACCAACGTCCTAAAGTCATTGTAATTTTCTTTAGTAGGTATTTTCTCGGTCAGTATGGTAAAAACATGGTTTGAATTTACTGCTATTAACGTTGAATTCACAAAGATATGAGGGACAGGTAAATCCGTCTCTTGAATACTTAAACAAACGTCAGAGCAGCCCATTCAGTTGCATACTGCATAAAGTAGAATTGTAGATATTCGTCATGCTTTAAAATACATGTAGGTAAACTTAGCAACTATGTATTCGGATGTTTTTAGGGTTCCGTGCCCCAAAAGGAAAAAACGGATTCCTTATATGATCACTTTGTTTTCCGTCTGCCTGTCTATCAAGAACCTTTTTCTCTAAACGCGTGGAGGTATCAAGTTGAAATTAATATCAAATACGTAAGTCTATGGTCGATACGGAAAATAGTTAATTTGTAGTCTAAATATACTTATTTAAAATTAAAATAAACTTACATTTGCAGTTGAAGACGTATGTAAATCTATGTTCATTGAAGAACATTATTTCACCTACAAAGTTTTCAAAGTTAACTTTGTTGTATAAATTCATCCCAACTACCCCCTTCATTGTGTGTGGTCTAACATGCCCTTGCCCGGTTTATTAGGTTTCCGTACAAAATGGTAAACAGGAACCCTTATGGTGCGACTCAGTCTTTCTGTCCTTCTGTCTGTCACAGCTGGATATCTCAAGAACTACTAATGCTATCAACTTGAAAATTGAAATAGTTTTAGATGACGTTTGCCGAACTATTTTGCAAAAAAGAAAGATTTTTTTTTGCATCATCAACTACATTTTTTAGGCCAGCTTTCGACTTTTGACGAAAAATATAAAAAAAAATCCGTTCCCCCCTTATCCCCGAAGTTTGCAGAGATAAAAATCTGAAATTATTCTATGTGATAGACGTTCATGTAAAGATTACATGAAAAATAAAACGATGTCTCCAAATATCACACTTTTTCAGAAATCATCAATAAAAATTACATTGGGTCCACTATTGGTCAAGAGATGGCGCTGACCTAAAACTGCAATATTCTCCATCGCAGTGTTAAAATTCTCTGACGAATATAGGCATCGCCGATGAAAATTTAAAAACATTTCATGGTTCACAACCAAAATGTCTTCCTTCCGACCTATTCGCAGGTTGCTTTGGGTGAACCACAGTTGTAGTTTTTTCTGGGCACAGAACTATTTAGATACTACCTACCTATACGAATGAAGCTATATATGACGATACGGAACCCTCGGTACGACTCGCTCTTGACCGGTTTTTTTATAATGGTGCTGTATCTGCAATTATTTATGTCGTTGGTGCGAAGAACAGAGATGTACCTACTGATTGGGTTTTGTGCTATCTTCTTTTTTAATAAGTTTAATCTTATGAGTTGCAGAAGACTTGTTGCCTTTTGGCAATTGATAAGTGGATGGATTAACAATACTATTCTTAGGTTTGGAATAGATAAATTGGAACAGTATCCGATAGACACTGGACATAACGGTGGAAAGTAGATACTTGATCATATCTCACAGAATTATGTTCTTCGGTTATTATCAGAGATCGGAATCGGTAGAGTTTATTTACCTAAAGTTCGAGGAAAATACATAGAGTGGATAATACCTCCTCTAAAATCCCGGAATAATTATAATGATAAAAACAACGAATGATATATTGGACTTTATTATTTTATATTTACAAATTATTTATTTGAAGAAGCATATATCAAATTTTTTAGGGTTCCGTACTACTAACTATTAAATTAAAGAGCTTTGTTTTACATATTATAGGAAAATAAATTCCTGAAAAGTTGGTTGGTTATTGTGTTTATCCATATACTATATACTTACTAATATTATAAATGTGAAAGTAACTCTGTCTGTCTGTCTGTCTGTATGTTACCTTTTCACGACTAAACCGCTGAGCGGATCGTCATGAAATTCGGCAGAGATATAACCTGGGATATGGAGACGGACATAGGCTACTTTTTACGCGATAACCAACATCCACGCGGGCGGAGCCGCGGGCGAAAGCTAGTATTATTATATATTATGAAAAGGGTATTATCCACTCTATGTTACTTCCTTCCTCGAAGATTAGGTAAATAAACTCTACCTATACTCTCTAACTCTATCTCTGGTCATTATGAATATTTTTAGATTTATGATGAAAATATGCCGTCTGATTTCCAAGAAAACCTTCGCCCATCCTTTATTGGCTGCCCCATGTAAAATATTATACTTAATAAACAGTTATTTTGCAGTTAAATTACAATAAACTTTAACAGCTTTACAACGAATCCCTTTTGAGATAGGCACATACCTATTATATGAATAAAATGTTGCTTTATTATAATAGAAAAGATTAAATTGTAAAATTATGCAAAAGACAACAATAAATCTGCAAATTAACGTTACTATGGGTTTTTATACCAAAATCCGCCTCAAGAAATTGGGGTTTACACTGCCTGTCTTCAAATTGATTTTAAATTGTTATAAAAGTATACTGTTACATGAATATTTCAATATATCTCCGTATTTACATACATATTTAAAAGCCTGAATGCGCTCTATGTAAAATACTATACCTACATAGTATTCATATACATCCGGTTAGACTAAAAGCCACCCAACATACTGTGGATATGAACACCTACTTAGAGCCCGAAGGTTCTATCCAAAAATGGCGCCAAAACTGTATAGGTACCAAATAAGAGTCAACCGACTTGTGAAAATTGTTCCATTTAAGTACTATAACGGCCACGGAAATCTAACCACCTTGAAAATAAAATCCCTTGCACACGATGACCACATCTGTTCAGCGTCCTTTTCGCGTCGACACATAAAAAAACGGGGCAGTCTATGGGGACTGCCGATAGAAGTGAAAACTAAGTACACATACGAGTATACACAGTATACATATAGCTTATGGAAAGCATTCGGTGACGATGACGCGAGTTCCGTGATTTTTGTTTACCCAAAAAGTACACATATATACACAGTATAGGTACATATAGCTCATGGAAAGCGTTCAGTGACGATCGCGAACCCATAAGTTTTTCCTCTACCAAAAAGTGCTCAACGCGCCTAAAGAAGTTTTCACTTCAAAAACATTTGTTTAAATAAATTTTTCAGGCTCTGCTACAATGATTATACAGGGTGTTTGGCAGAACGTTGAACATACGAAAATGGTGGATAGGTGGGGTCATCTGCTACTTACTCAGCCCTAATTTATTTGGCCCTGGCCCCCTGGATATTAAAAAAAAAATTTTTTTGCTTTCTTCTAGTTTCACCACTTTCTTAACTTTAAAGTGTAATTTGTATTAAAAATGGGTAAAACAGGCAATATTTTTATTTATTACATCTTTCTGTAAGTTTGAGGAGTCATAACTTTTTTTCTAGCTAACATCTGAATAAAGCAATAATTTTATAAGAATCTGCCAATATTAAAGATAAAAAAATAAACTAAAATATTGCCTGTTTTACCCATTTTTAATAAAAAAATACACTTTAAAGTTAAGAAAGTGGTGAAACTAAAAGAAAGCAAACAAAATTTTTTTTTATATTCAGGGGGCCAGGGCCAAATAAATTAGGGCTGAGTAAGTAGCAGATGACCCCACCTATCCACCATTTTCGTATGTTCAACGTTCTGCCAAACACCCTGTAGATGTCTGACCAGCTTGGGTGATTTTCTTACGTGGTTAGTGTTATGTGGCGTGGTGGCAACTTAGGTGGTTTTACAATAACAAAGGGCTCAGCAAAAATCTGATGCTGCGATGCTATTGGTCGAAGAGAGTAGGTAAGCGTTACTATAGCGGCCGAGCGCTGCAAGCAGGAATAGTCCGTACGGTAGTCCGATGTCCGAGATCGCGATGGTACAGCCAGTTCAATGACCTCTAACCAGGATAGATGTTATCAACAGAAATTATTTAACAGTTTTTAATGAGCCGATTCCGTCATCTTACGTGTTCCTAAGTATATATTTTGCCAATTTTAGATGTGTACTGCGACTTCTGAGAAGTTTGTGTACTTAGTCACTTAGTAATTTGCACATAGTGTGAAAAAATCATATCGATTTTCGTGGTTATTTTCCTCGACAGTGATTTAATTTAGTCTGCTTTAGAATCCGCACACTGTAACTGAGAATCATCTATACAAATGATAAAATTGAAGTCTCTGTTCGTAATGTCAAAAAATCACTTTTTAGGGTTCCGTAGTTAAACACGGAACCCTTATAGTTTCGCTATGTCCGTCTTTCTGTCTGTCTGTCCGCGGTTTAGCTCAGAGACTTCTAGTACTAGAAAGCTGTAATTTGGTATGGGTATACAAAAAAAATCTTTAAAAAATATATTTTTAGGGTACCTCTCCTACACGTAAAGATAATTAAAAAGAAATCTCGCGTATCCCACGGTGTGGAGTATCGTTGGATAGGCAGTAGTTCAAAAATATTGCGGGTTTGCAAAACCATTTTTCAATTCAGGGATCCGTTTGCGTAATATTAAGCTTTAAAGTGCAAATTTTGTTTGTGTTTTTGTTATTTTTGTTTTGTTTTTTTGTTAGTTTTTGTCCCTCCCCCGCCATTTAAATGGTTGAATTAGTAGGCTTCACAAGTTACCGGGTAATAGTTGAACAACTTAAATTTACAGTTGAAAAACATGTTCTCCCATACATTCTGTATGGAAGAACATGTTTTTCCACTACAATGTTAAGTTTGTTCTTGGGATAAATTCATACCAACTACAGAACCCTTAATTGTGTGTATATGTTTAAGAAAGTATATACGATACTTATAAAAAAAAAAAAACATTTTTAAATTTTTTGTCTGTGTATCTGTCTGGTTGTTCCAGCTAATCTCCGAAACAGCTGGACCGTTTTTAAATTTCCGATTTTCCGATTTTTTTCCGAAATCTAATTGCGAGATCATAGTCTATGAATTGTCTACGGGAAGTGCACGCCGCGTACACCTACAACAGTGAGCTTTTAAATATTCATCAAAATATAAAAAAAAAATCCCTTTCATTTTCCCTTTGAATATATACATATAATAAATAGTTAGCGCTACTAAAACGGAAAACCCTACAGTTAAGGCGCTTCCCTTAACTGTTGGGTTTCTCCCCTCTATCCTGCCGCGAGCGACGGGGCCGCTCTGTCCCGCTCCCTGAGTACGCCGTATTTAGTTAAATTTTGGAATTATTTTACTGAAAAAGAAAAGCGATCTTTCGGAATAAAAGAAAACTTGAATCATTTAGATTTTTGAATTATTTATCCATTATTCATTAGTGTAATCCTCAAATTAATTGAACGTCACCTTTAGCAAAAGATGCATGCAATCAATCATTTTAGTAATTTTTTTACAAGGAGATTTTGATTGTATTTATAATACATAAAAACAAATAAGAACGTGCAATGTGACGACAGGATATTGACCATTAATAATGTGCTTTTCGATGTAGTTTATTTCTCTTAATTAATGAGTTTTTAGCCTCTGAAAAACGCACTAAGGGCCGGTTGTTTCAAACAGTTCGTTAACGTAACATACGTACGTCAAATAATAACGATTACATAATTATGATAATGTTAAATAAATCTCGTTCGTTAAATACAAAGCGTTGTTTCACTGCATAAAAACCGATCGTCAAAGTTCAAATGTAAAAGAATAAAATGACATTAACCAGTGGATATGACACCTGTTACTGTAATCGTTATTTTTTAACGAACGTTTTGTGAAACAACGGTTTGACGATACTTAGCGCCATTTATGACGTATACGCATGCGTTTAGTGGACGTGAAACAACCCGTCCTAACGCAAGGTTTTGCTCGGGGTAGCGCCTTAAATTGAGAACATGGAAAGTTTATTATTATCATCAAGGATGTGGGTGCTGCGTGTTAGGTCAAAGATTACAAGTCCTTTAAGACATGGGTTATCTGTCATCAGATATTCATACCAACGTTTGTGAGGAACTCTACCTACTTTCACAATATTTTAAGGCTCCGTGCACGAAAAAACTCTTTTTTGTTAATTTCTTATCTAAATTGTGAGAAAGCTTGAAATAATCAAGACATTCAAGTCATTGTCTTTGTGACTATAAAAGTATATTTTTAATCATTTTTGCGGTCTCGAAAATATAGTTTATTTCGACGTTGATTTACCTAACGAAGATATTGTATAAGCATTTTTTTTTAAATCTTATATTTTTGAGATAGCTGAAGACTAATATGTGATTTTTTAATTTCTTGATATGATTTGCTAAATAATAGGAAAAAATATATTACTGACTGGGTTTAAGAAAAAAATAAGGTTTTTTTTAATATTATTTTCTGCTATATTTTGAATGGAAGTAGAAAAAAAGTAGTTCAGCCACTTGTAAGTAGACCATATAATGATGTTGATGATATTTTTTAATGTTTACAATCAAAAGTAGTTTCTTGTAGAAAAATTATCAAACGTCAGTCTCGGGTGATTTTTCTGAAAACTCGTTGGGAATATTAGTGATTTTCCGTGAATACTTAATTTATAATTTCTTAAACAAAGAATCATTTCAGCTGAAAGACGTCCACTGCTGGACATAAGCCTCCCAATTAGGGGGGTTTGCCATAATCGCGACGCTTGGCAGGCGGGTTGGCGATCGCAGCATGGTGTTAAAAATGCATAGAGAACGCTGCTGCCCATTATCTAGTAAGTCCCTTAGTCGCCTTTTACGACACCCATGGGAGGAAATCGGATGGTGCTATTTTTTACGTCCGGCACCACACGGTAGGTACACAAAGAATACGACTTTTCAAATCATAAATAATTTTGTTTAAATTGTTTTTCCCTTTTTCACAAACAATGAACAAAATTGATCAAAATTAATCGATTTCGTGCACGGCCCCTTAACAAAGCTTTTGTGTTTGTGAGCACAATTGAAACACATCGTGAAATTTTAATTCTTTCACGGCAAGGCTTGTTGACTAACGAGTGTTTCTCTTATCAGTTGGTACGTAAGCATGTTAGTAGGCATAAAGGACTAGTCTTTTTTTTCGATTAGTCAAGACAGTTAAAACAGTAGTAGGTATATTGTTTAAATTATTTTATTAAAACTCTCGACATATTTATTATTTACCAAAGTATTCTCAAGTTACAAAAAACTTTCTTATACTTATAATAATCTTAAAGGCCTTCTTTGTGGTATGTTTAGGTAATATCTTGTGATCAAACAAGTTTATTATAGTAGTCAGACATTCTTTTGTTTTGTTTATTGCTTGAAACTTGATTTCTTTTATTTTATTTTATTTTTAATATACGGTGCTCTTAGCCAGATGAGCACCTCCATAACCATTAATGTTAGTCAATTAAATAATTTCAATATTAAAATATTTGTTAAATTGTGTTGCTAGGTCGATTTAAAAACCCTCTTTTTATTCCAACTTTACATAACCACACAACTTATAACTTTTAGAATTGAGTCTTCTTTTTCGTGTGGCCTCTGACTTGGCGTCACATGCCGTCAAATATGTCTCAGGCAACTGTAGCGATAAGTCCCCTCTTCGATGACTGGCTAGAGAGGCGCCACGGCGTCCTCACCTTCCGCCTGACACAGGTGCTCACCGGACACGGTTGTTTCGGGAGGTTCCTGTTTCGGATAAGGCGGGAGGAAACGCCCGGGTGTTACCACTGTGTGGATCGCCCGGAAGACATGGTGGAGCATACGGTGGAGGTATGCCCGGCTTGGGTAGAGCACCGCCGTGTACTCACGGAGGCGATGGGCGGTGGCGATCTCTCGCGTCCTGCCCTGGTCCAGGCCATGGTACGGACCGAAAGAGCATAGTAGGCAGTCACCTGTTACTGCGAAGCAGTAATGTTCGTGAAGGAGGAGGCAGTCTGTGCGCCTTCACGCCCCTAGTCGCCGCAGAAGAAACCTTGGGCGTCGGGAATCGATAACTGATTCCCGGCCACCGTAGGCGCGGGCTTGCGGATGACGAGCTATGGGCAGCTCGCCGTCCGGTAAGAAACAGGCCCGGGTCGACGGCGCGTTGTGTTCCACGCGCGCCTCAAAGCGCAAAGATATGTCAGCACGCACTGACGGGGTCCACTAGGACCGATACCTGCCAGGGTTGTGGGTTTGTCCAAAAGGGATACCGATACCGTGGCTCTGGCACACAGCAACGGAAGAAACACGGGTGGGTTTTAGTCAGTAAAAGTCTGACACGGAGAGCGGGAGTTATTTGAACATTTTCCACCCAAAAAAGAAATGGCGGCATGGCGGTTTCCTCACGATGTTTTCCTTCACCGTTTTTTAAGAAATAGATAATTATACAATACGCACATGAATCTGAAAAGTCAGAGGTGCGGGCCTTGGGTTCGAACCCAATCCTATGGCTTGGCAGTCCCGGTCACACAACTAGGCTATCACTGCTGTTAGAATTAAGTAACTTAAGTTCAAACGATTTATCATAGATGCAATATTAATTTCAAAACAATTCAACTTCCGTCGTTTTCTTGTCACCCGCACCACCTGGACGCCAGCTGTTTTAGAACCCTATGGCTTGTCACGCGACGATGGGAAAAGACCGGACGGAATGACCATAATGCGTTGGAATTTAGGTCGGCCTTTGGTGTGGGATGCAACATGTGTCACCCTTGCGTCATCCCACCTTTCTATAGCATGGCTGGGTGGTGCTGGGACGGCTGCTGCAGGTGCGAAAAGCCTCAAACGGCGCAAATACTCCAATCTTATTGGGACTTATATGTTTGACCTGTTTGGGGTTGAAACACTAGGACCACGGAGTCCGAGTGAGCACTTAGTTTTTCGAGTTTTTTCCATTGCCAAGTGGTTGGCGACTCTTTACGTTACCAGAGGGCTGGCCTATTTCTTGGCCAAAGAATGCATTGCTATAAAAACAATGCTGCCAGCCTTTTGGGTACTTTTGTTGTTGACAGCGATACGGACCAATTTTTTATGTTCTTTGGTTTTTTCCCCTCCCTTTTTACATACTTGTACATAATTATTATTAGTTAACAGTTTTTCCTACTACTCGTAACAATAATTATTTTGAATGGATCTTGCATGCGTGGGAGTATATTTTGAATAGCTTTCAAGTTACCGCAAAAAGTTAAGTCCTCAATCATAAAGAACATATTTTTAAACTAAATCCTTTGAGTTATGGAAGTGTTACGAACGAACAAAGATCATTATCTATATTATCAGTAAAATACAAAAATACCCAAGAAATGAAGCTAATATAGCAATTAGCGAAATAAGCTTGCCTGCAGGCGTTTCTTTTATCGCTTCAGAATTGTTTGGAATAAGTTATTGCTAATAAGAAAGACATCGTCGATGATGTATTTGGTTATTTAAATAGTTTTATTGTGAAAGTTTAATAAATCTGTCAACTAATTCTAAATAATGAGCTTATCTTTATTAATTTTTAAGCAGTGGATTTGTGCTTTTTTATCACCAAACTTAGACGCCCCCAGCGATTTAGTATAAATGGACATATTTCAACTAAAAATAACTGGGAGATTGTTATTAAAAGAAATTTGATAACCTCTTATGGTTGTCAAATTTCTTTTAATAGGAATTTTAAAAAAATACATTCGAATTTTCAGATAAATACGGATAAAAACCAAAAAGTTCAAAATTGAACCATGTTTTTTTATTTATATTTATTTATCAAAACTCGATTTGAACGATTTTTTACACTGAAGATTTCTCTAACAGGGATGTGTCCTGGGTAAAAAAAAAAAGAAAAACTGTTTAGTCCGTCTATCAGATAATAAAAAAAAATATTAGACACGTATTTTTTGCTTTATCATATTAATAAAAAAAAACTTAGATAAAACACATTAAACTTGGGGAGTGGGGACTCGTTACGTCATAGCTACATATAAAATCTACTGAGAAGTGACGTCATGCCACATTTGAACTCAATGTATCGCCGTAATGTTTTGATTACGCAAAAAAAGAAAAAATACGTGTTCGATACTTTTTTATAATCTACATGACGGACAAAAAAAAATGGTTTTAGTCATCATCCCTATTGATAATCATTGCTAGAATTGAGCTGATTAGGATCACAAGTGTAGCCTATCCTTTACCACTATTGAATGAATGAATGAATGAATGATATAATTATTTATTTGCAAGAATATAAGTAGCTAACATAAGTTCTTAAGATCCATGGGTTTCACAACATTATAACGATATGAAAAATTTTCCTAGTGTGACCAAAGAATTTCTTTAATCAAATTATTCGTCACAGTCAAATAAGCACCTTTAACTGTTTAAGGTGCAGTTGAAATAATACAATTGAATAATCCGATCAAAGTTTGGTTTCATGGTTTAACATTCTTTAACGCTAATTTGGTAATATAAGGTGTTGATGGATAAGTGATAATGCTTGAAATATTATTTGGTAGGTCTGTACTTGGTAATATTTAATTGAGCCGTACGGCATCAAAGGCCCTAGCAGGCATATGTATTTTTTTGTATGTTCACTGATTTCTCCGTCAATTGTAGACTGATTTTCAAAATTTATTTAATTTTTTTATTCGAAAGAGTGCACTTCCGAGGTGGTCCCATTGGAAACAAGTCAGGATCTGATAGTGGAATCTATGAGGAATTGAGGGAACTCCTCAAATATTAAAGAGCACACATATAGCGATTTTTGTATTTTACTAACTTTCCTTGGGTAGTTTTTGAGTTAGCTTCCATAATACGTATTTAATCCACTTCGTATATCTTGTGTCACTGTTGTTTGTGCGGTGTAGCAAGTAGTGGTAATCGAATTGTTGTGGGGTAGGTACCATAACTAAAAATAGAAAAATCAAAACCTTTTAACAAAAAAAAAAAAAAACCGACTGCCAAAAAAAGTCGGTGTCTTTGCATCTGTATTTTATTTTTTTGCCACCAACTTCCAAAATTAAAGTTATTTTTCACTTTGTAGCGTTTTTTTTGTCATTTTTTTGTTTTTCGGTAAAAGTTTTTTAATGATAAAAATATAACTATCCTATAGCAATTTGGTTTACTTACATTTTTGCGAGAAGCACGATTAGTATCACCCATACACATGGATGTGATAAAATATTGATGTGATGTCTTAGAACTAATAAAATATTATGTGCGAAACGAGTATTTTCAATATTACAATCGTATGAATTTATGTACGTTAAGTTTACATCGCGTTCGTGCTAGACCCGCAGGCCGTTTATGAAACAATCGGGAGTTTAAAATCCTGTTGATTCCATAATTAAGTTGAATATATCACTACACTGGCTCATCTCCACACCAAGTCTCTCATACAGGCACCGCTTCACTTTGAACAGTTTCCCGCCATTCGTGGTGAACTGACAGTTGACATTAGTGACAGCAACTTCACTGCTGACGTGCATGAGATAGTGTTTACATACCTATTAAATAGCTAAACTACAGGGAGAAACAATGAATTCTGATAAGAATTGTCAGTAAAGGCATTGCAGTAGAATAGGGACTTAAACACTTTATACCCAACACGATATCAGGGGCCCAAGTCTGCTATTTTTATAAATTCGTCACTCCAACACGATCCCATTGTCATTTTGCTAAAAGTTCGTAATCTGCTAAATTCATAATGGTTGATCATTGGTCGGTCAATGGTCTCGTAATAGAATTGTATTACAATGGCATTTTGAACATTTATTCATGCCAGATTTCATTTATTTATATTTTTACTTATTATTCATAAGCAATCTGAAGTAGTAGGAAGTTGAAAGTTTAGTAGGAAGTTTCATTTGTCATTATGTACGAGATTACCAATTCTTTCAATGGAGTGTCAGTGGCTGACCATTGGAAAGTCATAATGACGCCATTATGTTAGTAGATTACCAAACTTGTCAAAATCAACAATTATGAAATCAATGATAAACCATTCTGACACTATTTTAATAGCAGAATTGAGGCCCAGGATAGTGAGAGTCAAGCTAGCTTGGTGTCACAACATTTACTGAACTGTCGCAATGACGCATCGTCTGATTTAAATCAAAGGGCTTATTGGCAATGATGGCGCTGTCAAAATGATTACCTTCGCAACAATTTATTCATCAACATTGGTTTAATAGATCGAAGAGGATAGAGGGTAAAGTCGTTAAAATTTATTATTGTGTATTGTCCAATTTAATGGTTTAGGCGCAGGCCTAATAAAAAAAATAAAAATAAACATATTCGACCGAGAGAGTTCGTTAACAGTGTTCTGCCTGTTAAAACCCCACTGAATTTTACATACCTACTCGATGTAGCAAGCCATAATATTAAACTTTTAAGCTGCTTTCAGACTACGCTATAATATAATAGCATATAGTATATAGCTCATAGCACAACAATATCGCGCACCATACATTGTTATGGGCACGTTCACACTATACTGTACTACGGGTATATATTATTGGAATGTATGGTGCGCGATATTGTTGTGCTATGAGTTATATACTATATGCTACTATATTATATTATATCGTAGTCTGAAAGCAGCTTTAAACGGTACAAGAGCTACGAATTTGTTGATATGTTTGTTTTTTTTTTATACGAAACACATACTAAAATTGTCTTTATTGGCTTTCATGACCTCGTTATGGCTGCTTCAAGTGGAAATCAATAAAAATGTCGAGTGCATCGAACGCTTATCATACGGACAGCTGTTGTGGTACGCATGTGTAGCCAACTCAGAGCCTCATGGGTGGCATAAAAACTCTGACACCAGGTTAGCCACTAACCACACGAAAAGATGAAAAAGCCTGACAGTTTACGCATAATATGTAATAAACGCAATCTAGAAATGGTTGTAAGTAGCCCTGAACGTCGTCCATATTATAATATTAAACCTGAGGACCTGTTTGGATGACACGAAGAACAGAATATAAATAGGATAGTCGCTGACCTTCAAAGTCTGGAAGGTGTGAATAAATAAAAAGTAACCTCGTTGGGCTTCTTCTTTTTATTTTTATACCTTTGAATATTTGTTTATTTTCTTGAGTAGATTGTATGCAGAAATAATATTCTTATCCCTTAGCTACTCTTCATCGGGAGAGCTCTCGCCTCTAATGCACAAAAACTTCTAGAGCTATAGTTTTGTTAGTATTGACAACGCATAAAATACTCGTTATGATACTCTTTGATTTTACTATCTTATATTTTACTAGCGACTTGCCCCGGTTTCGCACAGTTGCATTTTTTTTTTTAATACATTATACGAGTATGTAATCAACAAAAAACAAATCAAAAAAAAAAACAGCTCCTATTTAAAAAAAAAAATCACCATTTGAAAGATACATTATTCCAAATGGACATACCATTTGGAATAATGTATCTTTCAAATGGTGATTTTTTTTTTAAATAGGAACTGTTGTTCCATAGAGTGAGGTTACACTGAAAAAAATGCACTCCAATCAGGTGACTTTTTAGCTTGATTGACGATATCTTGTTTAGATTAATCAAAATCTTAGTTAAGTTGATCATCACGACATGATTGCAGCAATACTAGTTCAAATAATTGAACACTCAAACAAGTTTCTCGATTACCCTTAACATGACATCATTGTAGAAGAGTTAAAAAAGAGACAAGTTAAAAAAAAAATACTGTAACAAAGTAAGTTAGTTGTGTCAATCAAGCATTTTGATTACTTCAATAAAGATCAGTGAAACTTTAATCTAATAAAAGATTATTAGATTAAAGTTTCACTAAGTTTCACTAAGTCAAAACATAGATATATACATAGATGCTCCAACCTCTGGTTGGAGCATCTATGTTTTGACTTGATTACTGCAAATAGGTTTTGTGATAACTCCAATCAAGATCCCCTTTCAAATCTCAATCAAATAAAAGTAGTAGCTGTGATCATTGTGCTTGATAGGCTCAGATGCAAACAAGTTACTTAGTCAATCTAAACAAAATCTTGATTGTGGCAACAACTTTTTTTTTCAGTGCATACAAAATTCGTTCCCTCTCTTTATTATATTAGTAAAGATTTTTGTCTAGAACAGTATGTTACTTGTTTTTTCTATGTCTGTCATAAAACTTTGGAAAGAATACGGCCCTTTTATTTGTTAGGTTTTTTTAAGCAATTCCACAATTCACAGTTACCTAGTCAGTAGTTCTTGGTTCTCTAGCTTAGATTTTGATAATAGATAAACTGGGCTGATGGGGGAGCTGAAAATAAAGCTGATCTTTTTTTGTGCATCATGTTTATTTTATAAGGTCCGGGAACAGGATGCCCCTCAAGTTCTCAGGTTTTATCCTTCCATAAAATAAAATTACGTAGCCATAAATTTTACAAATGCTACTGTTTCCCTGTCTCTAGAATGTCTAATTTTCCAAAAATCCCTATTAAGATTCAAAATGTAACTAAATAACTTTGCATTTGTATTCATGTACTTAACTCTTGACTTAAGGAAATTATAAATAGGCTACTTTAAGCTGGTTTTAAGTTATGAGTGTCAAGTCCCGTTGAGTGCTTAATCTTACTGTAATTGCTACTAAACAAACATTGCTTATACTTATCAAGTTAGGTACAACGTTGTGATTCTGATTCTAGATGTGTGTTGTGTCCTTTTTTTCCACTGTGAGATAAATAAGTCATGCAGTCCTGCAGTGGAGCCCAAAGGTAGTCTGTTGTTATTATTATTATTATTATTTTTATATATTTACATATCTCGGGACCTTGGGGTCCCGTACCTTTGGAAGGCGTACGAAGGGCCGAAGCCAACTCGCAGAGGCCCGTTACTTTTTAATTAAATGAGGCACCAACCGACGATTATCCCTGTACGCACTATGCAAGTGCACCCAAGGACAACCTCCGGTTGGTGTAGGACTATTGCAGGATATGGGACCAAAGATACTCGTATTATTATTATAAAATACGTATTTGTAGGCGAAGATACGATTTCGTATCTTCGCCTACCAACACGAGAGTTAAGTTTAATACGAGTAATAGAAAAGTTTAGAAGTTCATCCGGTTTAAAAGATAGTTTCCGAAAACGAATGATTGCGATCTTTTTATTTATTGTAAGTATTATGACAAACTTTATATAGCTTTCTATAGGCGAAAGAGTTTTTAAAATCGGTTAAGTATTTTTTGAGTTTATCCATTACAAACAAACATAAAAAATAAAATCATTTTTCTTTATAATATTAGTTTAGACAAATAATGCTCATTTTGATTAAATTTGAAATTCAGGGATCAGTTTCGCGCCTGTAGATTTAATTAACGTACTTAACTACATTTTGCTTATTGGCTAGCTATTATTGTTTTAATAAAAAATAATAATAATAATACCATTTATTTCAGAAAACAAGCCCATAGAAAAATACCTTAACCTAAACATACATATTTCAATATTTATCTTGTGTTAATAAAAAGGCTTAAGACTATGTCATTCACTTTGCACTGGCTGTACTTTGTTCTGTTCTATGGAACTTGTCCGCGGAAGCGACGGAACACCACGTCCTGCGGCCAAAAGTCTTCTTCAATGACGATGAACAGATACAGATTCGGAACACGCACGATGAACGCAAGTTATTTTTCTTTTTGGTATTCAAACGATTTTTTTTCTAAAGTTGGACGTAAATCGAATGAATTGAATGGAATGGAAATGCATTTTTAGCTTGACCCTGAACTTATTGCAATTTTACATGTTCTAACTACTTCTAACACATTAGGTATTTATTTATTTATTGTTATGGCACTTCATCGACTTACTCACTAAGACATACACAAATAAGAATCAAGTAAAGTTTTAAGAATTGTGAATTCGTCACTTACTGAAGTGAACAGCACTAGCACAGAAATTAATATTATAGTACGCACAAGATATCATTAGTTGAATTACATATCCATACTTAATATTACCAACCGAACCAACATAGTTGGGAAAAGGCTAGGCAGATTGACTTATTACTATAAATGTGAAAGTAACTCTGTCTGTCTGTTACGTTTTCACGCCTAACCGTTGAACCGATCGTCATGAAATTTGGCAGAGATATAGCCTGGGATATGGAGAAGGACATAGGCTTTTTAAGCGATAACAACGCGGGCGAAGCCGCGGGCAAATGCTAGTAAGTTATAAAATAAAATAGACATGATATAACTCATTAACTTTATATCAACTGGACAAGCTTTTGTTTATCCAAACCAACCAAGTCTATAAAGATCCTCTTCAAAATATAAAGAAAGAAATAAAGAAAAAGTATTTATTGGGACTCGCACCGGAAGATCACAAACTAAAATGATAATAATTAATTAATAATATAATTGGCTTCATGTTTCTTATGCCAGTGTATTTATTGTATTTACGTAAAGCTGTTGGTTTTCCATGTCATAAATAAATAAATAAACACAAAATTATAGAAGTATAAAAAATTAAATGATTGAATTAGAAAATAAAAACACGAGTCCTGTACTAGGCTAAAAGGCTCCTATCTCAGCATGATGCTGTGACATTTAAAAATAAGTGCCGCAGCGCTGGTAATATGGCTCTGAGCAGCATTTATGAACAAACATGGTACCTTTTATATCCCTGACGTAATGCATCATGACCTGATGCAATGTTTATTATGCGCGAATGTTATTGCTAGTCTATGTTATGATTAGAGATCGGATATTCGGATGCATATTCACCTAAAGTTGAGATGTTGGGTAATATGGAATGCGCTTTTGTATCGAAAAAATCCCGCGGTTCTGGGATCTAAAAGTTTAGGTTTCTGATATATGTTTCTGGTATATTTACTTATTTTTAAATGTTGCTAAAAATCCCTATTTTAAATAAATATGCATCAGATTAGTTATGCAATCCAAGAATCCCGGTTTTTTTTTAATTTTAATAAATTTTTTTTAGAAGTCACACTACTTAAACACTCGACTAGTTATGCATTCCCGCTGTTCCTGACGACACGGGATTTTTTTTACAATAAAATATTTTAGGAAGCCATTTCCATACTTTCATAGCTCAAAATTAACTTTAGGTAAATATGCATCCGAATATCCGATCTCTAGTTATGATTAACCAACTGATCCGACAGACATTGTCCTGTCCAGATTTCAATACTTCAGACAAAAATCCCATAAAAAAGGATGTTCAGTTAATTCCGAATTTGAAAAATTTCCGGGAAACTATTTCAATTGTTCTTTGCATAAAAACCTAACTTGGAACAAAATAAACATTTAAAACAAAGCATAGCCAAATCGGTCCTGCCATTTTCAAGGTCTCAAGTGATGCACGTACCAACGAACAGCATTTAATTTTTATTTATATAGAATACATTACTAGCCACCAAATGTTAGGAACACTCGGCAAAATTGATGTTTGACCACTAAACCCTTATGTCCTTAGTAAAAAGATTCAAACTGGTCAAGAAGTTAAGTCTTGATAGTATAGTGACAATAATAATAACATTCCATGCATCTAAGAAAACTTTTCTTATCAAAAACAATGATGTAAGACCGTGTATGACAAACGCGTTTAAAACACGGATACGTTCATACAGTAAATACAGAATGTAAGTAAGTAAGTATAACTTGTTTAGTCGTTAAAGAACCGCATTGTTAATTAAAACCATTGTGACAATTACCTATGACTAAATACTTTTTAATTATAATTTTGATAACGACTGGATTTTTCCATCAGATTTTGAAATAACAAAGTTAATTAATAGAACTGCCATATTTAATTAAAACTTTATGACAAATAAAAAAAAAATGTACATACCATAACTCCAAGCTAAGGGTAACATCACTAGACATATTATTCTCATCATATTGACACGTTCACAGAAGATTCAAATAAAGAACGAGTAACACCTCTAATGGATCACAATTAGAGTATCGACACACGAGTATGTCGGTCGGATGGTCGGCGTGTTGTGATGATCGTCGGAACACGCGCGTTATTATAAATATTTTTCACTGCGCTTATCACATCACTAGCGATTTAACGAACTGTAGACTGTTCTACTATTATTATTATAATTATTCGATTCGATTTTCACGGCTTATATTAAATAATAATAGCTATGTTTACTGACGCGTGTGGTAAAATAGGGGTGTGTTTTCTTTGTAAGGAAATTATTATTTTCAAAGTTATCATCTGCCTTTTCCCAACTATGTTAGGGTCAGCTTCTAGTCTAACCGGATACAGCTGAATACCAGTATTTTCCATGGAGTGACTGCCTATCTGATCTCTACAACCCAGTTACTGGGTAAGACCCCTTGGTAAGTCTGGTTGTCAGACTTACAGGATTCTGACGACCCGTAATAACTGTCAAAGACAAATGACCAACGGTTTGTCGTACTTTCCGAGATACGGAGGGGTCGTGGTATGTAAAGATGGTCACCCATCCACGGACCAACCGCGGCAAGCGTAGCTTAACCTGATCGATCGACCGTGCGGCTGTTATCACTTAGCCACGAGACATATATTTATATTTATTTCCCCCTTTTTATTATAAAACTAGCTTCTGCCCGCGACTTCGTCCGCGTAAAATGTCGGCCTACAACCCACCCCGTCGCGTCGCATCGCCCGTAATTACTTATTTTTCGCTTAGCGTTTTTTTCCGACTTTTTGTCGTTTTGCTCGGCTCCTTAGGAACGTAGCGTGATGGTGTTAAATAGCCTATACAGGCACTTATTTTTTTGCGAAGTTATTTTAAAATTATGATATCTCCTAAGATGTTGATTGAAATCAAGTGATGTCAAGGACAATTTTGTTTACATTTAAATACTTGTGATTAATAACATATTTATTTGCATAAGGATTAATATTATGTTGACAAAACTCCTTCGCAAATAATGCATTAATTTCGAACAAATTTGATTAGTATAAAAAAAAGGTTATAGTGAGTCAATCTTAAAAGATAGACATATGCTGTCGCGGACTTTTTTTTAAATTATAAAGAGGAACAACTTCATCATACATGATATTTGCGTAACTTAAACTGTTTACGCAGCGCACGCAAAGGAAGCTCTCAAAAAAGAAATTTTTTTCCCGTTTTTGCAACATTTTTCATTTATGCTCCGCTCCTATTGGTCGTAGCGTGATGTTATATACCCTATAATATTTCTCAATAAATGGACTATCCAACACAAAAAGAATTTTTCAATTCCAACCAGTAGTTCCTGAGATTAGCGCGTTCAAACAAACAAACTCTTCAGCTTTATAATATTAAGTATAATTAGTATAATAAAGATTCTTGATTAAAATAAATTAACATAAGATTATTTTTAACCGATTTTCCAAAAAGGAGGAGGTTCTTAATTCGGTTGTATTATTATTATCAATTTTTTTTTTTTTTTTTTTTACTTCCAGATTGGTCCCATTTTTATCAGAATCAAGTTCTGATGATGGGATCCTTGAGGAATTGAGGGAACTTCTGAAATATTATAGGCATACATATAGCGATTTTTGTATTTTCATCAACAACTCAAGCATTTGCATTCAGAAAATATAATTTGATTGGAACTAAGGAATAAGACCACAAAATGGTCACCGGAACTCCTCAATGATAAGTATTTCGCGGGTGGCGATAAGATATCTCGATTAAGATAGTTAAGCGATTATGAAGCAAATTTAAATAAAAAATTCTGATGAAAATGGTACCATCAAACTGGACTGAAGATGAAGTATATATCGTCGTATGTTCGTCGGGTTATATATCGTTCCTTAAATACAAAAGTCACACATTTCAAAAAATATCAAAAATGATTTTTTTGCATAAAATGTATCTTAAACGATGAAACTTTAATGTTTCGCTAAAACAGCCGTCGTTTTATGATCAAAAACACCCATACAACAAACCCAACACGCACACACGTTAGTTTTGTTTTGTACCGTTTCTGTAACTGAGTTCCGCGCAAAAGTACCATATATGGTTAAGATTGCTTTATTGAAAAATAGGCTTTTTAATTACGCATCTTTTGATACAAAAAAAGTCTGCGTAATACACATAGTTTATACAAAAATCATAAAATAATCCTAATTATTTTTGCAAATGCCGCTCCTGTATAATTTGATTATTTTGACTTGTGGTGCTTGTTCACGATATGATGTGAACTTTTTATACAATATTTATCTTTGGTTTTTTATTGGTTTTTTATTGTCTATTTTTGATACGTGGTTGTTTTTTTGCACTATCTATCAATATACTTCGAATTCTATACCGAATGGCTGTGTTTTTCTTACATATTAAATAAGAAATCTATCCTGCAGCCATAGCAGTCGGTAACAGTGCTTTTGTATTTAAGGAGCGATATATTAAACTGTTTTTTTTTTTAATTTTGCTTGGGTAGTTTTTGAGTTAGCTTCGATAATACGTGTTTAATCCACTTCGTATATCTTGTGTCACTGTTGTTTGTGCGGCGTAGCAAGTAGTGGTAATCGAATTGTTGTGGGGTAGGTACCATAACTAAAAAAAACCGGTCAAGTGCGAGTCGGACTCGCGCACCGAGGGTTCCGTACAAATTTGTAGGTATATAAATAGTTTATCACGGGTTTTTATAACAATGTGTCTATAAATTTACGGTTTTCGAATTTTTATGTTTATTAAATTAAATGTTTTTTTTTTATATTTGAGTTGATTGAATGAAAGGTAAATTGCGGTTTACGATTTATGACGTACTAAAAAAACCTACTTACTAGATCTCGTTCAAACCAATTTTCGGTGGAAGTTTACATGGTAATGTACATCGTATATTTTTTTTAGTTTTATCATTCTCTTATTTTAGAAGTTACAGGGAGGACACACATTTTACCACTTTGGAAGTGTCTCTCGTGCAAACTATTCAGTTTAGAAAAAAATGATATTAGAAACCTCAATATCATTTTTGAAGACCTATCCATAGATACCCCACACGTATGGGTTTGATGAATAATTTTTTTTGAGTTTCAGTTCTAAGTATGGGGAACCCCCAAAAATTTTTTTTTTTTTTTTCTATTTTTGTGTGAAAATTTTAGTGCCGTTGACAGAGTACATCTACTTACCAAGTTTCAACAGTATAGTTCTTATAGTTTCGGAAAAAAATAGCTGTGACATACGGACGGACAGACAGATATATATGACGAATCCATAAGGGTTCTGTTTTTTGCCATTTGGCTACGGAACCCTAAAAAGTGAAAAATTAAAAGCTTTTTAACAAAAAACAACCGACTTCCAAAAAAGTCGGTGGAAAAAAACCAAAACACAGAACCAAGGACACCGACTTCCGAAATTAAAGTTATTTTTCACTTTTTAGTGTTTTGTTTGGCAATCTACGGCTGAGTAGGTAACAAAAGTGTTTAGATTCCGTTACATTCACATAAGAACCTACTACCACCCAAAATTCTCACTAAAAATATATTTTTCTAGTGGTGTAGATAACTTGTATCATAATTAAAATAATAACATAAACAATAACTATTTTATCTGTCAACTATGTCATTAAGTTCAAATTCACTATAAATATTTATGATTTTATCAGCTTATTGTAAAAACTTAGGTATACAATAAAATGTGGCTTATTATCATAATTATTATTCCCTAGGTGATGTTGTTAATAGGGCCGATATCTGCGGATGACTCACTAACCGGTTTGCAACTCATAAAATTATACGATTTGAGATAAAAAACAAAATATACTGTTAATTCAGTCAGAGGTGTGCCTTTGTATAAAATAAAACTTTTATTATATTTATTTTAAAATTCGAAGCCGGTTAAAAGGAACACCATGTATCATTCTGTGAAGTTTTAAAGTAGTGAGCGAGTAATTTTTTTATATTTTTTTATCTTCTACACGGATGCTCTTGGCCTTCATCTCAGCTGATGGTAAGTGATGATAAGGCCGAAGGTGGAAGCGAGCTTCACCCGGACTCCTCAACCACAGAGGAACTGGCTATCTTACCTCTAACTGCCGAAACACGACAAATGCTGTTAACATTGTTGTTATGGCGACTGACTTTAGATAAGATGGTGGTAGCTAGCCAGGCGGACTTAGAACAAGCCTTACCACCAACCAAACCGGGCAGAAAATTTAGCCCCCGCTGGGAATCGTACCCGGGACCTCTGGATCTAAGACAGCTGGTACCTCTAGACAACAGAGGCGCTTAAATTAATTAATATTTTCTTTTAAATTTTCTGGTATTGTATTTATGTAAGTATACTCGACCTCGTAACTGCTTTATCACCCCAACGTTACAGGTCGATTGCACATCATAAAACGACCAAGGTCTATTGTCTATGTGACAGTTAGATAGTTTCAACCTTAGTGAAGTTTCAATTAAATGGGTGTTCGAGATCAGTAGTGCTATTCTGTAACCATCTCACCGTGAAAACTAAGGTGAAGTGAGCGTGCAGTGAGCTATCAACAGTGTCAATCCCAAGCATCAGGTGGAATTACACGTCACTTCAAGCTCACTTCGCTTAAGGCTTTCCCCTAGAGCGTGAGCGTTCGGTCCTTCTCTATCCCGTCACAGCGGGGACGCTCTGTCCCGGTCCCTGCGTATGCCGAATTCACACAGTTTTTGGAATTATTTAATAAAAAAAGAATAGTGATGTTTTGAAATTAAATAAAACGTGAATTATTAAGATTTTTAAATTATCTATCCATTAGTGTAACTCTCAAATTAATGGAACGTCAACTTTAACAAAAGATGCATGCAATCAACAATTTTAGTACTTTTTTTACACGGAGATTTCATATGTAATTTCAACACATAAAAATAAATAAGAACGTGCAATGTGATGATAGGATATCGTACATTTTAATGTGTTTTTAGATGTAGTTTATTTCTCTTAATAAATGAGTTAATAGCCTCTGAAAACCGCGTTTTGCTCGGGGAAGCGCCTTAAGTTTTCACCGTGAGATTTTTACAGAATTGCTTCATTGTAGTGCTATTCTGTCAGAGATGGTTACAGAATAGCAATAAATAATTAAATGATACTCCAGAGGTAGTTGGACTATTGGCATTGAACACCACCCCGAGTTTAGTAGTTGAGCTACTTTCCCGTACAGAACCATGGTGAGGTATAAAATATACGACCTTACCTGGATCAGGCATGCATTTAGACATGTGTTTTAATTCAATATATTCTTTCATGAAATCACAATAACGCTTTTTGAATAATGGTTGACCGTTATGCTTGCGCTCTAATGACAGCAGACAGAGTTTTGATCTTTGCGATGAATCACATTTGCTCTCTAGAGATTGTTTTAAAGGTATCCTCAGTGCCGGCTTTAGATTACCGGCGCCATGGACGAGGTTTCTATGGCGCCCCCTTTCTACTCTCCAATTCACACGTGAAAAAAAAATCTGGTGTTTTTTTTAAACAACCTATTAAATTAATTTTAAAAAAAGCTTTTTTTGCCTTTCTATCGTCAAACTTTTTTCATTTTCTATTGACCAAGTTGCCAAGTTTGTCAATCCCGATTGAGATAATGTCGATCACAGATAGATTTTGATCAGCTTAAGCTTAGAAAAACTCCTTTGCCTACTCGCTACCGTTACAGATATAGTGGCCAATATTCTCAATGGAAGGACGAGATGGGAAACCAAACATGAAGGAGCGCCCCTTCATGCCTGGCGCCCTTGGGCAGTCGCCCAACCGCGTCCTACCCTAACGCCGCTACTGAGTATCCTCACACAAAAACGGCCATCCTTGAGACGCGTTGTGAAGTGTTCTTCACACATTTGTTCCTCTCGAGAATATGCTGATGACTGATGGCCAACTTCCTTGAGTTGCCAAAAACGCATTAACAGGTTTTGAATGTCATCAGTACTCGAGCTATCCTGTATAACTTTAGTTTTATTATGATCAATGTTTACAAAATTACAAAGCATAGGAAACGAATAAGGCACTTGGCCACTACGTATTAAAGCCTGAAGCTATCCAACCATGTCTAGTTTCAAATAGCACCGGATTTCCACGACCTAAAGTTATCTTTTCTGTACCCAATATATCCCAGAAATCATATGCAACTATAAGAAGATCGACTAAAGATGGGACATAAAAATAAGGGTCAGCTAAACACAAATTACGTGTAATATTTAAATTATTAAGATTCAACTGACGGAAAAGGCACTTCATCAGTAATAGAAGATAAGACAAAGTAGTAAATATTAGTGGAGAAGTTTTCTTTTGACGAAGTTATCGGGACGGAACACATTTTACCTATTGGTGACTTAGAATGAATTTAACAGTGACTCATTAACTTTAATTGTAGGTAAATTTAATAAATTAAACAATTTTTCTGTAATAAGGCACGACGATTACCGTGTGGTGCCGGACGTAAACAATAGCACCATCCTATTTCCTCCCGTGGGTGTCGTAAAAGGCGACTAAAGGGACTTACTAGAGAATGAGCAGCAGCATTTTCTATGCGTTTTTAACACCATACTGCGATCGCCAACCCGCCTGCCAAGCGTGGCTATTATGGCATACCCCCCCTATTGGGGGAGGCTTATGTCCAGGAGTAGATGTCTTTCGGCTGAAATGATGATAATGCTGAAGGCACGACGTACTGCCACTGTCCAGAATCGCACGACCGAGATGCTCACGGTTGTTGACATCATAGAGGATATATTTGGGCAGAACCTGCCGCAATTCATTCAAATAATAATTGGAAAAAAAGAGGTATTGTGTTATAAAAATGTATAATTTATGTACATTTCATTCAAGTCATTTTATTTATTGTAAAGTGTAGACATGTGACTTATAACATCGCTTTGGATGACTCTGTAAAGATGTTATAATTGTGATTTAAATTAATAAATAAATAAATAAATAAAGAAAGAATAAAGAAAGAAAATACGTTTATTTGCGGTAAACATGACGCAAAAAAGGTTTGGGGGAAAAATGCGTCACATCCACGCAAAAAGGCTATCTCTCAGAATTATGCTGCGAAAAAAAAAACTTTATTAATGATGTGGCTAAAAGTACTTCAACTTTGTTTTGGACATTAGTTGTGACTTGTGCTGTAACATTACTTGTAGGCAATTGTTCATTAGACGCGCCAGCCGTATTATCGCGATCACCACTTGAAGTAGATGATTTAACGGTTGACCTAACCTTGGGATCTGTAACATGATCAAGTGTGTTGTGCCTCCGTTTGCACACCTTGCATCGAATTGATTAACAATGATTAGCATAATGACCTGTGCCGAAGCAATGATAACATATTATCTTAAATTATGGTAATAATTCTAATCTCTGTTCATTATATGAGCATAGAAAACTAAGCGAATCTAAATAACTCACTTACACACACACACCACATAATTACACACACACACACACCCTCGAATTGATTTACAATGATTAGCATAATGGCCTGTGCCGAAGCAATTAAAACATAATTATCTTAAATTGTGGTAATAATTCTAGTCTCTGTTCATTATATGAGCATAGAAAACTAAGCGAATCTAAATAACTCACCTACACACACACACCTACCACATAATTACACAAACACACCCATGTTTGTACAGACACCCTTATGAGGACCTTGTTAGTTCTTGAACGAACCGAGGACCCTCCAAAAAACTGGTTTATATACCTCGTTGGCCTTTTTACATAAGATAGAAAGAGACAGGTGAGTAAATCTATAGTGATGAGGTTATTGGGATAATGCTATCTCAACATTTTTTCGTATGAATTGCGGCTAACATACCGAGGACGTGAAATACACATCTAAATGTGACTAGCGATACACATACGAGGACTTTGTGTAGGCCAACCGAGGACCCCTTATATAAGCCCTGCGACGCCCTTCCGAGGACGTATTTTTACACAATATTTCTTATATCTTGAACAAAGTGCGGACGCTGTGTTAGACTTTATACTACCAAACCGAGGACAGTTTTTCGCGTAGAACTTGTACAAAGCGAGGACATGGAAAATCTACTGAATTCATTTTACGTGTAAGATAACTGATTAATGCAAGCAGAATGTTCCAATGAATTCTTACACACATTTTCTAAAATGAAGTACCAAGCGAGGATCTATCTCTCTGTTGCTTTTAACGTAAACAGTGGGAGAAAAAATATTATCCAATATATCCATACTAATACTAATATTATAAAAGTGAAAGTAACTCTGTCTTTCTGTCTGTCTGTCTGTCTGTATGTTACGTTTTCACGCCTAAACCGCTGAACTCATCATCATGAAATTTGGCAGAGATATAGCATGGGTTATGGGCATTGGCATAGGCTACTTTTTTACGCGATAACCGACATCCACGCGGACGGAGCCGCGGGCAAAAGCTAGTGTAGGTATATAGCCGTATTACTCACAAAATAATAAAAGTGAAGCGTTGAGCACACGTTATTATTTCCATGATATTGTAATACCTAGCAACGTCCGGACCGCGAATAAGAAAGGTGTAATCACTGTGAAGAAGAAGTAAGTTTGTGCTGATGCTGCAGCCAGGGTCGTTTCTTATTGAGGGAACTCCTCAACAGTTAATAGCATCGTCTTCAAATTTGGCATATGCGTTATGTTTATATAGCAAAATTAAGACAATACCAGCTTGTGCTGATGCTGCACCCAGGGTCGTTTCTTTATGAGAGAACTTCTCAACAGTTAATAGCATCGTCTTCAAATTTAACATATGCGTTAGGTTTATATATTAAAATTAAGATAATTATCAGTTCGTGCTGATGCTGCAGCCAGGGTCGTCTCTTCATGAGGAAACTCCTCAACAGTACATAGCATCGTCTTCAAATTTAGCATATGCGTTAGGTTTATATAGTAAAATTAAGATAATAACCAGTTTGTGCTGATGCTGCAGCTAGAGTTGTGTTTCGTGAGGAAACTCCTCAACAGTTAATAGCTTCGTCTTAAAATTTAGCGTACGCGTTAGTTTTATATAGTAAAATTAAGATAATAACCAGTTTCTACTGATGCTGCATCCAGGGTCGTTTCTTCATGAGGGAACTCCTCAACAATTAATAGCATTGTCTTCAAATTTAACATACGCGTTAGTTTTATATAGTAAAATTTAGATAATAACCAGTTTGTGCTGATGCTGCAGCCAGGGTCGTTTCTTCATAAGGGAACTCCTCAACAGTTAATAGCATCGTCTTCAAATTTGGCATATGCGTTAGGTTTATATAGCAAAATTAAGACAATACCAGCTTGTGCTGATGCTGCACCCAGGGTCGTTTCTTTATGAGGGAACTTCTCAACAGTTAATAGCATCGTCTTCAAATTTAACATATGCGTTAGGTTTATATATTAAAATTAAGATAATTATCAGTTCGTGCTGATGCTGCAGCCAGGGTCGTCTCTTCATGAGGGAACTCTTCAACAGTTGATAGCATCATCTTCAAATTATGCATACGCGTTAGGTTTATATACTAAAATTAAGATAATAACCAGTTTGTGCTGATGCTGCAGCCAGGGTTGTTTTTCATGAGGGAACTCCTCAACAGTTAATAGCTTCGTCTTAAAATTTAGCATACGCGTTAGTTTTATATAATAAAATTAAGATAATAACCAGTTTCTACTGATGCTGAAGCCAGGGTCGTTTCTTCATGAGGGAACTCCTCAACAGTTAATAGCATTGTCTTCAAATTTAGGATACGCGTTAGTATTATATAGTAAAATTAAGTTAGTAACCAGTTTGTGCTGATGCTGCAGCCAGGGTCGTTTCTTCACGAGGGAACTCCTCAACAGTTGATAGCATCATCTTCCAATTTTACATACGCGTTAGGTTTATATGGCAAAATTAAGGTAATACCAGTTTGTGCTGATGCTGCACCCAGGGTCGTTTCTTCATGAGGGAACTCCTCAACAGTTAATAGCATCGTCTTCAAGTTTGGCATACGCGTTAGGTTTATATAGCAAAATTAAGACAATACCAGTTTGTGCTGATGCTGCACCCAAGATCGTTTCTTCATGAGGAAACTCCTCAACAGTACATAGCATCGTCTTCAAATTTAGCATATGCGTTAGGTTTATATAGTAAAATTAAGATAATTATCAGTTCGTGCTGATGCTGCAGCCAGGGTCGTCTCTTCATGAGGGAACTCCTCAACAGTTGATAGCATCATCTTCAAATTATGCATACGCGTTAGGTTTATATAGTAAAATTAAGATAATAACCAGTTTGTGCTGATGCTGCAGCCAGGGTTGTTTTTCATGATGGAACTCCTCAACAGTTAATAGCATTGTCTTCAAATTTGGCTTACGTGTTAGTTTTATATAGTAAAATTAAGATAATAACCAGTTTGTGCTGATGCTGCAGCCAGGGTCGTTTTTCATGATGGAACTCCTCAACAGTTGATAGCATCGTCTTCAAATTTGGCATACGCGTTAGTTTTATATAGTGAAATTAAGATAATAACCAGTTTGTGCTGATGCTGCAGCCAGGGTCGTTTCATCACGAGGGAACTCCTCAACAGTTACTAGCATTGTCTTCCAATTTTGCATACGCGTTAAGTTTATAGGTATAGTAAAATTAAGATAATAAACAGTTTGTGCTGATGCTGCAGCCAGGGTCGTTTTTCATGAGGGAACTTCTCAACAGTTAATAGCATTATCTTCAAATTTAGCTTTCGCGTTAGTTTTATATAGCAAAATTAGATAATACAAGTTTGTGATGATGCTGCAGCCAGGGTCGTATCTTCGTGAGGGAACTACTCAAAAGTTGATAGCATCGTCTTCAAATTTGGCATACGAGTTAGGTTTATATATTAAAATTAAGATAATAACCAGTTTGTGCTGATGCTGCAGCCAGGGTCGTATCTTCGTGAGGGAACTACTCAAAAGTTGATAGCATCGTCTTCAAATTTGGCATACGAGTTAGGTTTATATATTAAAATTAAGATAATAACCAGTTTGTGCTGATGCTGCAGCCAGGGTCGTTTTTCATGAGGGAACTTCTCAACAGTTAATAGCATTATCTTCAAATTTAGCTTACGAGTAAGTTTTATATAGTAAAATTAAGATAATAACCAGTTTGTGCTGATGCTGCAGCCAGGGTCGTTTTTCATGAGGGAACTCCTCAACAGTTGATAGCATCGTCTTCAAATTTAGCATATGCGTTAGGTTTATATAGTAAAATTAAGATAATTATCAGTTCGTGCTGATGCTGCAGCCAGGGTCGTCTCTTCATGAGGGAACTCCTCAACAGTTGATAGCATCATCTTCAAATTATGCATACGCGTTAGGTTTATATAGTAAAATTAAGATAATAACCAGTTTGTGCTGATGCTGCAGCCAGGGTTGTTTTTCATGATGGAACTCCTCAACAGTTAATAGCATTGTCTTCAAATTTGGCTTACGTGTTAGTTTTATATAGTAAAATTAAGATAATAACCAGTTTGTGCTGATGCTGCAGCCAGGGTCGTTTTTCATGATGGAACTCCTCAACAGTTGATAGCATCGTCTTCAAATTTGGCATACGCGTTAGTTTTATATAGTGAAATTAAGATAATAACCAGTTTGTGCTGATGCTGCAGCCAGGGTCGTTTCATCACGAGGGAACTCCTCAACAGTTACTAGCATTGTCTTCCAATTTTGCATACGCGTTAAGTTTATAGGTATAGTAAAATTAAGATAATAACCAGTTTGTGCTGATGCTGCAGCCAGGGTCGTTTTTCATGAGGGAACTTCTCAACAGTTAATAGCATTATCTTCAAATTTAGCTTTCGCGTTAGTTTTATATAGCAAAATTAGATAATACAAGTTTGTGATGATGCTGCAGCCAGGGTCGTATCTTCGTGAGGGAACTACTCAAAAGTTGATAGCATCGTCTTCAAATTTGGCATACGAGTTAGGTTTATATATTAAAATTAAGATAATAACCAGTTTGTGCTGATGCTGCAGCCAGGGTCGTATCTTCGTGAGGGAACTACTCAAAAGTTGATAGCATCGTCTTCAAATTTGGCATACGAGTTAGGTTTATATATTAAAATTAAGATAATAACCAGTTTGTGCTGATGCTGCAGCCAGGGTCGTTTTTCATGAGGGAACTTCTCAACAGTTAATAGCATTATCTTCAAATTTAGCTTACGAGTAAGTTTTATATAGTAAAATTAAGATAATAACCAGTTTGTGCTGATGCTGCAGCCAGGGTCGTTTTTCATGAGGGAACTCCTCAACAGTTGATAGCATCGTCTTCAAATTTGGCATACGCATAAGGTTTATATAGCAAAATTAGATAATACAAGTTTGTGATGATGCTGCAGCCAGGGTCGTATCTTCGTGAGGGAACTACTCAAAAGTTGATAGCATCGTCTTCAAATTTGGCATACGAGTTAGGTTTATATATTAAAATTAAGATAATAACCAGTTTGTGCTGATGCTGCAGCCAGGGTCGTTTTTCATGAGGGAACTTCTCAACAGTTAATAGCATTATCTTCAAATTTAGCTTACGCGTTAGTTTTATATAGTAAAATTAAGATAATAACCAGTTTGTGCTGATGCTGCAGCCAGGGTCGTTTCATCACGAGGGAACTCCTCAAAAGTTACTAGCATTGTCTTCCAATTTTGCATACGCGTTAGGTTTATATAGTAAAATTAAGATAATACCAGTTTGTTCTGATGCTGCAGCCAGGGTCAGAACCTTCAAAAGGGAACTATTCAACAGTTGATAGCATCGACTTCAAATTTGGTATACGCGTTAGGTTTATATAGTAAAATCAAGATAATAACCAGTTTCTACTGATGCTGCAGCCAGGGTCGTTTCTTCATGAGGGAACTCCTCAACAGTTAATAGCATTGTCTTCAAATTTGGCATACGCGTTAAGTTTATAGGTATAGTAAAATTAAGATAATAACCAGTTTGTGCTGATGCTGCAGCCAGGGTCGTTTCTTCATGAGGGAACTCCTCAACAGTTAATAGCATTGTCTTCAAATTTGGCATACGCGTTAAGTTTATAGGTATAGTAAAATTAAGATAATAACCAGTTTGTGCTGATGCTGCAGCCAGGGTCGTTTCTTCACGAGGGAATTCCTCAACAGTTGATAGCATTGTCTTCCAATTTTGTATACGCGTTAGGTTTATATAGCAAAATTAGATAATGCCAGTTTGTGATGATGCTGCAGCCAGGGTCGTTTTTCATGAGGGAACTCCTAAACAGTTGATATTATTGTCTTCCAATTTTGCATTCGCGTTAGGTTTATATAGTAAAATTAAGATAATAACCAGTTTGTGCTGCTGCTGCAGCAAGGGTCGTTTCTTCATGATGGAACTCCTCAACAGTTGATAGCATCGTCTTCAAATTTGGCATACGCATAAGGTTTATATAGCAAAATTAGATAATACAAGTTTGTAATGATGCTGCAGCCAGGGTCGTATCTTCGTGAGGGAACTACTCAACAGTTGATAGCATCGTCTTCAAATTTGGCATACGAGTTAGGTTTATATATTAAAATTAAGATAATAACCAGTTTCTACTGATGCTGCCGGCAGGGTCGTTTCTTCATGAGGGAACTCCTCAACAGTTAATAGCATTGTCTTCAAATTTGGCTTACGTGTTAGTTTTATATAGTAAAATTAAGATTATAACCAGTTTGTGCTGCAGCCAGGGTCGTTTCTTCACGAGGGAACTCCTCAACAGTTGATAGCATCGTCTTCCAATTTTGCATACACGTTAGGTTTATATAGTAAAATTAAGATAATAACCAGTTTCTACTGATGCTGCCGGCAGGGTCGTTTCTTCATGAGGGAACTCCTCAACAGTTGATAGCATTGTCTTCAAATTAGCATACGCGTTAGTTTTATATAGTAAAATTAAGATAATAACCAGTTTCTACTGATGCTGCCGGCAGGGTAGTTTCTTCATGAGGGAACTCCTCAACAGTTAATAGCATTGTCTTCAAATTTGGCTGACGTGTTAGTTTTATATAGTAAAATTAAGATAATAACTAGTTTGTGCTGATGCTGCAGCCAGGGTCGTTTTTCATGAGGGAACTTCTCAACAGTTAATAGCATTATCTTCAAATTTAGCTTACGCGTTAGTTTTATATAGTAAAATTAAGATAATAACCAGTTTGTGCTGATGCTGCAGCCAGGGCCGTTTCTTCACGAGGGAACTCCTCAACAGTTGATAGCATCGTCTTCCAATTTTGCATACGCGTTAGGTTTATATAGTAAAATTAAGATAATAACCATTTTCTACTGATGCTGCCGGCAGGGTCGTTTCTTCATGAGGGAACTCCTCAACAGTTGATAGCATTGTCTTCAAATTAGCATACGCGTTAGTTTTATATAGTAAAATTAAGATAATAACCAGTTTCTACTGATGCTGCCGGCAGGGTCGTTTCTTCATGAGGGAACTCCTCAACAGTTAATAGCATTGTCTTCAAATTTGGCTTACGTGTTAGTTTTATATAGTAAAATTAAGATAATAACCAGTTTGTGCTGATGCTGCAGCCAGGGTCGTTTTTCATGATGGAACTCCTCAACAGTTGATAGCATCGTCTTCAAATTTGGCATACGCATAAGGTTTATATAGCAAAATTAGATAATACAAGTTTGTGATGATGCTGCAGCCAGGGTCGTATCTTCGTGAGGGAACTACTCAACAGTTGATAGCATCGTCTTCAAATTTGGCATACGAGTTAGGTTTATATATTAAAATTAAGATAATAACCAGTTTGTGCTGATGCTGCAGCCAGGGTCGTTTTTCATGAGGGAACTTCTCAACAGTTAATAGCATTATCTTCAAATTTAGCTTACGCGTTAGTTTTATATAGTAAAATTAAGATAATAACCAGTTTGTGCTGATGCTGCAGCCAGGGTCGTTTCATCACGAGGGAACTCCTCAACAGTTACTAGCATTGTCTTCCAATTTTGCATACGTGTTAGGTTTATATAGTAAAATTAAGATAATAACCAGTTTCTACTGATGCTGCCGGCAGGGTCGTTTCTTCATGAGGGAACTCCTCAACAGTTGATAGCATTGTCTTCAAATTTAGCATACGCGTTAGTTTTATATAGTAAAATTAAGATAATAACCAGTTTCTACTGATGCTGCCGGCAGGGTCGTTTCTTCATGAGGGAACTCCTCAACAGTTAATAGCATTGTCTTCAAATTTGGCTTACGTGTTAGTTTTATATAGTAAAATTAAGATAATAACCAGTTTGTGCTGATGCTGCAGCCAGGGTCGTTTTTCATGAGGGAACTTCTCAACAGTTAATAGCATTATCTTCAAATTTAGCTTACGCGTTAGTTTTATATAGTAAAATTAAGATAATAACCAGTTTGTGCTGATGCTGAAGCCAGGGTCGTTTCTTTACGAGGGAACTCCTCAACAGTTGATAGCATCGTCTTCCAATTTTGCATACACGTTAGGTTTATATAGTAAAATTAAGATAATAACCAGTTTCTACTGATGCTGCCGGCAGAGTCGTTTCTTCATGAGGGAACTCCTCAACAGTTGATAGCATTGTCTTCAAATTAGCATACGCGTTAGTTTTATATAGTAAAATTAAGATAATAACCAGTTTCTACTGATGCTGCCGGCAGGGTCGTTTCTTCATGAGGGAACTCCTCAACAGTTAATAGCATTGTCTTCAAATTTGGCTTACGTGTTAGTTTTATATAGTAAAGTTAAGATAATAACCAGTTTGTGCTGATGCTGCAGCCAGGGTCGTTTCTTCACGAGGGAACTCCTCAACAGTTGATAGCATCGTCTTCCAATTTTGCATACGCGTTAGGTTTAAGCTAAATTAAGATAATACCAGTTTGTTCTGATGCTGCAGCCAGGTCGTATCTTCATGAGGGAACTATTCAACAGTTGATAGCATCGACTTCAAATTTGGTATACGCGTTAGGTTTATATAGTAAAATTAAGATAATAACCAGTTTCTACTGATGCTGCAGCCAGGGTCGTTTCTTCATGAGGGAACTCCTCAACAGTCATTGTCTTCAAAATTGGCATACGCGTTAAGTTTATAGGTATAGTAAAATTAAGATAATAACCAGTTTGTGCTGATGCTGCAGCCAGGGTCGTTTATTCACGAGAGAACTCCTCAACAGCTAATAGCATCGTCTTCCGATTTTGCATACGCGTTAGGTTTATATAGCAAAATTAAAATAATACCAGTTTGTTCTGATGCTGCAGCCAGGGTCGTATCTTTGTGAGGGAACTACTCAACAGTTGATAGCATCGTCTTCAAATTTAGCATACGCGTTAAGTTTATATAGTAAAATTAAGATAATAATCAGTGTGTGCTGATGCTATTTACTGATTGACAGTTGTACAATGTTTCCGTTTTTGTGATAAAGATCGTTTACCTTGAAACACAAAATTAAATAAGTTAAGAAAAATAAAACTAGAATTGAGGTTTAAAATAAAAAAAAAATAGGTCAGGATGAATTAGGTAACTACTTATAAAGTTTTAACATTTAGAAATAAAAAAATGGAGTAATAACATTTATAAATTAACACATAGCATGTTTGTATACTGCCTTCTAACCATGTCGTGTTATATTGTCAGATGATTTATTAAAAAGATGCATATTTGATTTTACAAAGACAGCTATTTCGATAATGTAAAGTGATGGGAATGTTAGCAAATTTAGAGACTTGAATACAGTTACGCAACTATATGTTACTTTCATGTTACACATTGCCCTTATGCATCGTTTTTGAGTCTTGAATACCTGTTCTCTCAGACTAAAATTTTAATGACGCCTCCAAACCATGGTAAGCAACTAATTTGGTGGGCATTTTAACTTCCCTGTATAGATTAAAATGCACAAAAGCTGCTGTACTTAATTTTTTGCATACTTCTTCTGCGTTCTAACTAACCATTGTGTTAAGTAATGTAATGTTAAATTTTTCGACCAAATTATGTCGATCTCTTTTAATTATAATTTCTATAAGTCGTTTTGTTTAAGTTGTTTTATAATAATTGTTATAAAAGTTTTCTTATCATGCTTCTCAAAGATGTTGCTGCAACTTGGTTATTATTTCAATGGTAAAAGTTAGACAATTTTAAATTAAATTTAATTTAATTAATAACAATTTAATTTTTTGATCCTTGGTAAAAGTAAGTTAAATAATTCGTTTTATTTTAAAATGAATCTACTTCTATTTCAGCAAAGTTTATGTTGTTTTTTTTACAATGGTGTTATGTATGTTCACGTTCTTTATTTCTTTTTACTTATTTTTGTTTCAAATCTTGCTGCCCATATTTTCACCAAGGAGGGCTTTTCTACTTTAGATTCTTCATGAATAGCATACGTATTGAGATTCCATGACAATACAATATTTTATGGTGCATATCATAATGTTGTGTCTCCCTATCTAAGCAGGCGACTTAGCACAAACGGCAGAAAAAGCCTACTTAATCCTCTTGCACCTAGTAGCTACAAAGGTTTTGGATAAGGATTCAGTCTATCTTCGATTTTCTCCTCCTTAATTTTATTTAAACGATAGCACATAACTCGTCTTCTACACATAAGGAAAACTGTCGAAACGAGGACTAGAATACACACTGTTTGGAAAATCTAGCAAACCGAGGTCTTAAATACACGTTGTTTGGAAAAGCTAGCTAACCGAGGTCTTTTGTGTTAAAGTTAACACATGGGTCCTCGGATAATACAATGAACGTGAAAAGAGTGTAAAGACGCTGTGTATGAGGCGACAGTGACGCCACCTGGTGGATACACAATGTTTGTGTAAGATTATGAATAATCTTGATCAAACCGAGGTTCAGGCAACTTTTTCTTATTAAGTATACAGAAAGACTCAAAATCGCTTGCAGAATACGAATCTTTGGTCAAGTCAAACCGAGGACCCTCGAAAAGGTCCTCGCTTTGAAAAGGTCCTCGGTCGTGCCTTGTGTATTCATATGCACGTCCTCGGATGGTACTTAAAACAAACACACCCTCACACACCACCCTAACATACACACCATATATACACCACACACATAGTCCATTAAATAATTAGATTTAAACTATGTAGTTGCATTACTTATGAAATTCACCTAAAGAATAGTTATCAATTGTATAAGTTCTATTGCTTGGCACTTATTATTGTATAATTACTCGCGGGGAATGGTGCTGATATCCGAAATACAGGCTATGCCTAGTTCGGCTACAGACGCTAATCTCATTACTTTTATTGAAATTGTTGCCACATTACCATTGTAAAAAAAAAATATCCTTTATTCAAATAAATATGTATAAATTATATTTTTAAATATTAGAATATAAAAAAATATAAACACATTTAAAAATATAAAAATAGTAGCCCACCGGTATATCGGAAATAGGGTGCAAGCTACCGGCGGCGGGCAGGGCTCCAGAGAGAGGAACCTAACCTAAACCTAAAATCTGAATCAAGCCCTTGATCCAGCTGCCCAACAAGAGCCTCTTAAGGTGTTGGTCGAGGCTCTCGGCAATTAAGCCATTGGCTGATACGACTATCGGCACAATGATCGCTGAGTCCACATCCCACATGTCGACAACCTCGTGAGCCAAGTCACGATTCTTGATTTGTTTATCTTTCTGGGCTTTCACGAGGCTCCCATCATGCGCCGCTCTATTCGATCCACCACCACTATATCAGGCTTATTGGCAACAATAGTTCTGTCAGTGATGATGGATCGATCCCAGTACAATGTGATATTTCCATTTTCGAGAACTGGGTCGGGCACATACCTATAGTACGGCACTTCCGATTCCACTAGGCTGTATTTCAGAGCAAGTTGCTGATGGATAATCCTGCTAGACGAGAACAACCGGAGATAATGTGTCAGATTGATTCTCCCCGACAAATGTAAACCGTGCCGTCCTTCATAATATTATTATTATTATTTTGGTAAACAAGTTTTGTTTCTTAGCTTTTTGGCTAGTTTAAGCTACATTACGAGTAACGGGCCCAAGCCAAGTCAATGTAGCGTGTGTGGTGAGTTTTTATCACAAAGAACTAATTTTATGAGGAGAGAACTTTCTGACTATTCTGCATGTGTTAAAAATTGCGGCTTTTGAAGTGTTATATAAATTGAATCTTTCAGGTCTATTAGTTTGAGGCTATGATGGAGGTGATTGGGTATACGAGTAAAACCTGTTGTGAGACAACAATGGGGACTACGTACACCTTTTCCTGTCTCCAACTGGTAACTTCTTCCTTCAGTTCAGCGTGTTTACTGATTTTCTCGCCTATTGTTTTTTGTAAATTATGTGTATGCAATATCTATAAGGTATGTGACTTTATTAACTTTATATTTAATGGTTATATCTGGGCTCTTAGATAAATGATTGGTCTCGCTGCAGAGTGCAGCGAGACCAATCATTTATCTAAGTCTGGGCTATTATAGTGAATATTATCATTATAAATTATTATTACTAAGTCCAAGAAATTGTGAACTAAGGTGATGATCGACATTTTGGGCATGATTTCAGAAAATTAGAATCATTGGTAGGCCGACTAGTTGATGTATTGGTTACAGATACCATGCTCTTATGTTTATTGGTCTTTGGATTACATGTGCTACCGGCATTATTATGCCAATTTTCAATAGTTTCAAGTAAGTCTGAACGATTTCGCAATTAACTTAAAAAGTTGTCTAAAGTTATCGATTTATTTTTATCTATCCCACCTTTAAATTCTTCCCATTCACGGAAAGTTTTAGAATCCAATTTAGGTGTAACTATTTGAATTAAAAGCGAATCCCAATGCTTTATTGGTTCTCCTATGGATTGTAATGAGCGCAAGTTCTGTTTATAGAATCAATACTAATATGTTTTAAAGTGATAGATGAATCCCTTTTAATAGGCTCGATGAGTATTTCGCAAATCATATTTAGATCCACATACAACGTGATACAACCTGCAAATTGCAAAGAACGTAAGAGGCCCCCTTAAAGGGCCCATCCTCCATCACTGGCGCTTATGAAAATTAAACGAGAATCCTAACATGACAGAGATGAGTAGGATCGGGCAAACAGTATTTTTTTTGACGGGACATTTACTTGCAGATTACTGATGACAAGGAGTAACTTAAGACCTACTTTTATTTTAGAAAAAGCTACGCGGGCGAAGCCGCGTGAAGCGACAAATCTCTGAATAAACGAACCCAATAGTTTGAGAACTGGAAATCTTTGGTTTGGAAATCTGAAAGTGGACCCCTGACCACGGGTCTCCTATCTGAAACTTTCAAATATATTTTCGATGTTCCCTCATCATGCCGCACCTACTCAGGGCTCTTATAAATAAACACGATATGACGTCGCGTTGTGCTACTATTTGTAAGAGCCCTCAGCTATCAAATTTTCGCCCCGCATATGCTTGCTCAAAAACTTCTGGGCTCCACTACCATTACTTATCCCCCTATTGGGCCCTATCGGTATCGCGCCGTATTACCTAGAAGTCATATTTGTTAAACGTACATTGCTTGTCGCACTAATGACCTCTTGACCTTAAGACCTGTCAAGCTAATGACATTTGTCGCATACCTGTTTGTCGAACTAATGACAAACACTCATAATGATAATGATTTTGATGATGTAGATCTATGAGACCATACGTCAAGTTTTCGCCCTGCATATGCTTGCTCAAAACCCCTGTGGGGTGCCATAAACTTAGCGAGTTCTGCGGTGACAAGACAAGCGGTTTCACAGATTTTGTCTAAACATTAATATATCCTTAATAAAAATAAATGTTTGTCCTCTATGCGTTCCTAAACCATTGCTCACCAACCATTTTTTGAGGACCGTGCAGGTCCTCAAAAAAATGGGTTTCTAGCCCAAAAAATATTTAAAAACAGTTTAACCAAATACTTTTTTTTTAGCTTTTCCCCACACTAGGAATGTCTCCTGTATTGTGGGTGCGTTTACAAACATTTAAACTCACATACACAAACAGCCAGACCCGGAACAACTACTTGTAGGTCGTACAAATATTTTTTTCGTGCGGGAATCGAACCCGCGACACGGAGCGCAGCAGTCAATCGCTTAACCACTGCGCCAACCGTGCCGTCACTTTACGTGGCATTGCAACGCAATACACTGGCTTTACTAATAAAAGCACGGTTTACGGCTTCAACTAGTGTTTCATAAAAAACTTCGAAACAATTCGCGACACATCCCTTGTCATGGTGGGGAGTTGTATCCCCAACCGCGACATATGTCCATGATGTGTTTGAAAATATCTGGGGTCAATGTCATTGATATAACAAGAAGGATTTCCTTCTAGGGCTCCTCATGAATAACACACAGCTCTTCGATAAGGATGTATCGATATATTTACATTTCAATAGACATTCAATTTAAATAGATTTTTATGTCTATGTTCTATGTTTGAATAACAATGATTTTACTGTTAAGGCACGCACGCGACTAATTTTTATTTCTTAAAAGTTATAATGGAAATAGGCTCGCCCGCCATTACATGGGACTTAAACTTATCAATAAAATTTAAAACAAACACTTGCTTGGACATCAGTAGACGACAGTACTTGACAGACTTATCAAGGGGTATCGTGTTATCCAGTAACTAATAATAATAATAATCGTAATTTTTCAAAAATGCCAAAGACAATTTGTCCATCTCAATCAAACAAAAAAAAAAAAAAAACGCCATTATTATAAAGTACAACGCTATATTTTTTGAGACAGAGTGAACGTCTGTGTCTGTGCTAGTATTAACTGTGTTACAGACACAGGCGCCAGTAACTAGCTTGTGGAGGTCAGATAGGCTGTCGTTCCATGAAAAATATTGGTATTCAGCTGCATCTGGTTAGACTGGAAGCTGACCCCAATATAGTTAGTCTGCCTAGGCAGATTGATTAATTTGCTTGGACGTGCTAAACCAACACTTTAAGGCCTGCAACTGCGTTAAGCGGGCGTCCGCGACGGGTACCCGTTGCGTGTGTACGCGCGTGGATACGCGGGGGTCTATGTCGGCAATTAAATACGGCGTAGTTTAATTTTAATGGTGTGCATGTACAGTTGTGTCGATGGAGAACTTAGCAAAACGATGTCTAGCATAAATAAAACTACAGCCAATAAGCTGCCGCTACCGGGCCCGGCGCGTGCCTCCGCGACTTACGCCCGCGCTTGTCCCTGCGACGGAGCACTTTTGTATGGACCCGCGCGGGCGTCCGCGTATCGCACTGCGAAGGCTCCTACAAACAGGCACGACACCCGACGCGATACAAAGGCACCGCGTGGCGCGCGACGAACGGTGCCTTTGTGTCACGACGCGTGTCGCGCCTGTTTGTAGAAGCCTTTAGGTGTGTATCCATTTTAAGGCTCGTACAGACTAGTGCGATATCGCGGGCCCGACGCGACACTAGTAGACAAACATTCTTAAGATCGTAGCACATTTATCAAATCGGAAAGGGATCGTAACCGTATCGCCTTTCGCGTCACCGTCAAACAGTCGTCCACCTTACGTAAGCACGTAACCAAAGCGGATCAGAAGCTCCGATACGTCGACTCGGCTACGGCTAGGTGATGCCGCGCTTACGGCTCGCCGACTGCTGGTTGACGGCTAGGCGGCACTAGTTCAATCATTTTGAATCCGATCACGTTAAGTGTAGCGCACGGTTATGTCTCGGTTCACAATACGTGAGTTGGCTATCATTGCCATAGTACTTGATGAAGAGGAAAAAGAAAATAGAAAGAAATTAAGAAAAATAATATGGGTACACAATATGAATAAAGCAAGAAGAACTGAAGGAGAATTTCGGACTATTATAAAACATTTGATAGATGATGAAGAGAAATTTTATATTTATTTCCATATGCCAAAATATCTCTTTTATAACATACTGCAGTCTATAGAAGAATGTATAAGAAAGAAGCATACAACATTCAGAGAAACGTTCGGCAACGCAGACCGCCGGAGGGGCCAATTAGTGTGCGTTGCAGTAGGGAGTTTCATATAAATAATACTGAACGGCTCGAGTTGATACGGTGACGATCCCTTTCCGATTTGATAAGTGTGCTACGACCTTTATAGGTTTGTCAAAACAAAACATGGATTATTCATTCATCATGTTGATGGAAATATAACATTTCTAGAAAATAATGACTAAGGTATGTACACAAAGGCTGAATAGAAACTTCTTGTACTTCGCAAAATACATGACTTATTATTTGTACAAGTGTTTAATATTGCGCGTTGTAATAATTTAATTGATATGTTATTGTTATACCGAATGAAGTACCACGTATGTACCCTCGTGTACTTTATTTTAGGCACTTACTTTATCTTTTAACACGTACTAATAATCTCGGGCATTATCATGTAAATGCATACCGTTGAATATCTCTCAAGTCAAGGTCAGATGGCGCTATCTGAAGAGGTCGCATCTGATATGATTATGAGATAGGTACGAAGCAATTATGCGTTTGTTTATGTTTTATACATTAATATAACGTGATGTACAGTCTGAGAAATTATTTTTTAAGCAAATCAAACTCAAAGCATTTATTTCAATTAAACCGTTTACATTAAACAGGTCAGTAAGAAATAATTAGCTATACCCAAAGTTTCTTAGCTATACATGACAAAAAAATATCTTCGTAATGGTAATTCACATAAAATTGCGAAAAAAGAGGTTCTATTTTCTTTTAAGTACTGATTTTAAGAAATAATAATTAAAAAGTAATCATACCGTCATATTTTTTTATAAATTTTCGGTTTTAAACAAAGTTATTAATAAAAGGAGATTTTCTGGTATAAAATATTTTATGATACTGGTAACATTGCAGGAGATCCAAACATTTTCAAATTTTTAACATCTTCAACAACACTAATATTACAACTCTCATAAATAGATTCATATTGTAAGTAGCATATCTAGCCACATTTTGAATGAAAACGGCTGTAAACTGTTGTATTTTGGGACGCCTACTAGTGCTTCCAAAATTACGAATTTGCTAATTACGTAACTAGTTACGCATTTTGATGCTTCAATTACGTAACTACGTAATTACGTACTTAACTGTTTTGATTTTTTAAAGCACGATAAATTCTGGGCTTATTACGTATTTTAGAAGTAAAAAATCAAACAACTTCAAATGAAAAAAATTATAATATTAAGGAATTCAAAGTAAATTACAGATTAAAATGATAATTTTAAAATTAAACTCAAAATCAAAATCGTCAATCAAATCAAAATGTAATATTTTGATTTGATTGACGATTTTGATTTTGACTAAACTCAATCAACAATTCAAACAAAACATGTACCACGCACAAATGGTTTAAAAGTAAGAAACAATATAAAATATGGTTATTTTTCCAATCTTTGTTCTTGATAATATGATCTCATAAATGATAACGAATGCAATGTTCTGTCACCAAGGGAACTTCTTAGTTTAGAACAAAGATAGCCGGCAGAAGAAAATGCCCGTTCTGCTTCAACACTAGTAGGCATTATACATAGTAAATAATTATAAGCTGCTGTTAGGAAAACTTCACGACCGCCGCCAGTGCTATCGTAGATACACATTTCAACTCTGATGATGGATTCAAGATCTGTGTTTACTCCAGATTTGTTTACTGTAGACATAGTTTTCTGTATTTCTTTTTCTAGTTGCTGTGCAACAGTCAACTCGTCGCCACAACCATCATTAGCATCATTGTCATCTGCTTCGGAATCTAAACTCATTTGTGTACTTGTAGGCGGTGTAAATTTGAGCCTTTCTAATAAGTTTGCAACATATGTTCTAATATAATCCGACGTCGGTTTTGTAAAAGTTTCTGTTTCTTCGGTTTTATAATATTCTTCATTATTATGCAAATACTGCAAGACACCAGACACATTTGTTCGCCTTTCTTTTATTCTTTTTCTAAGGGATACAGCAAGCTTGTCACTGAGCCCATTGGACTGAGCATCAAGCTTATTTAACATAAACTGAAGCGCAGCATCTGCTGCTAACAAATTCGAGTCACGGCGACACAATGCCATCACTGTAGTTTTTATTATATCTAAACTATGATGAATGTTATGTAGATCTTGTATTTCTGTGTCTGTGAAACTTATATTTGATTTTAAGTCTAATAAAGCCTTAAATAAACTTGATTTCAATTTCAGAAATCGTCCAACCATATCTGATAAGCTGTTCCATCGCGTTTTGCAGTCTAGTATAAGATCGAGGCTTTTACCATGCTCTTGTAAAGAATATTTTTGCAACAAATCGGTCTTCAGTGGTGATTTTTTGAATGATTTAACAAGTTTTCTTACTTTTACTATAATATCTTTGTACAGAAACTCTGGTTCTAGAACTCTAGGTACTTCTATGAAAAGTCCGCCATCGTTTTCTTCAATTTCTTCAGTGTCAGTATCTGAAGCTTCATCTTCTAGTTCTGGTTCAGTAGTTGTACTTTTCCGTGTCTTATATAATACGTCCAGCACTGCAAGTTGTATTCCGTGAGCAAAACACAACTGATGGTGACCATCAAAATTTTTGCCCATTTTAACCATAACACTGGCTCCGTCCGTTGTGAATGCAATTATATCTTCAAGTTTCAAATAAAAGTCATTTAGATGATTTTCTAACAGTACAGTTCCAACGTGAGCTGGCATTGAACCCTTTATCCTTACTAGTCCTAAATTTTTATATTTAGCTGGTTCTAGGTCTTTATTATGAATATTTATATTCATATACCTCCGGTTCCGGGTAGAGGTCCATTCATCAAACGTTATAGTAAACCGTTTTTTTTGGGACTTCATATCTTTAAACTGATTTATTAATTGTTTTTTTATGGCACAACTCTGTTCCAGGACAATTTTGGTAATAGTTGAAGGAGATTTCGGTAGATCATAGCCAGATTTTTTGAAAACATACCTTAGATCTTCAGAAGTACAAAATTTGCTTAATGGGATGCCATCCAATGCTGCCATTCTAGTCACTATAACGTCCAAGGAATACTCAGTGGAAAAGTAATCCGTTAGTTTAGTTTTCTTCGATGGAGGTTCTAAACTTTTTCTTGCTTGAAAGCACGATGAAGTACTTGCCCTTTGCGCATCTTGCTTTTGTGACATCTCGCCAATATGTTTAGCACGCATATGTGTATGTAGTGCTCCAGTAGCACCACCAGGAGTCTTCAAAAATTTTTGACAATGTTTACATTGGACACTTTGCCCATTTTCAGCCCTCAAAAAGTGTTCCCATATAGCTGATTGTGTGCGTTTGTTCAAAAACTCCTTATAAATAGTCTTCTTTACTGCAGACCTAAAACAATATATAAATATTTCATAATTTAATAGTTAGGTAATACATATAAATAGCATCTATAGTTAGGCACTACACTTAAAACGGGATACATTTACATACGTACCGTGAACTCATAATCAACGTCTATTTGCACAGACATCTAACAAGCAACAATAAAATAAAATCGCACATTTTTTTTTTTTTTTTTTTTTAAACGTCGCACCACACTAGGAATTACTGCTGTATCGTGGGTGCACTCACAATCATGTAAACTAACATACACAAGACACCCAGACCCGGAACACCTATCTGTAGGTCATACAAATATTTGTTACGTACGGGAATCGAACCCGTGACCCGCAGCGCAGCAGCCAATCACTCAACTACTGCGCCAACCGTGCCGTCAACAATATAAAATCAACTACTAAATTATATGTATAAACTCTCACACAATACCCTAGAAACAAAGTAAGTAGACAAGTAAAGTAATGTTAAAATAGGTACTTACATTTTCGTTGAAGTATCTCTACTCGTGTATGGTGATATCTACTTAGAAACTTGTAATGAAAAGCTTCTGAAAACCAAGCGTCAAACTTTGCGGCACATACACAAAATCACAAAAGTCAATAAAATAAGCTTAGACCAGGCAGGACAGTATCTCGCAGGTGTACGTAAGACGACTGAGTACCGAGTATTGAGATTGTTTCTAAATTCACGAAAGTAAAGAAAAATGTAGGGAGTTCCCTTAGCTTGCTCAATCCACAATATTAAACTTTATTATCTACGAGGTAGATCAAATACTTGCGAAACACTTATAAACTTTGATTGTGTTACGTACCGAACTATCCACAACCAACGGGGATTCCCTTCGTTTCCCGATTGGTCAACAATGAACTCTATTCTGTACGACTAAGAAATTAAATCTTGCGGACTCAAATTGGAAGTTATAAAATAAACCCCGGGAATTCGGGGGATACCCACAGAAAGGGTTTTGGTGTTGTCATAATGTAAGTCGTAGGTTAACTAAATTAAGGTAAATTGTAAATACACAGATAAACCCATGCCTTTTTCCCATGGAGTAGGCAGAAACTATAGAACTAAATAAATGGGTACCTAAATTAATTAATATTATCCTATAGTTACGTTATTACGGACTGCAGCTCTTCAGTTACGTATTTGTGAGATTTCTAAAATCTGTCCGTAATTACGTAATTGCGTAATTACGTAATTACGTAATGGAAGCCCTAACGCCTACGTCTAGCACTGGGCTTAAAAGGGCTGATTATGACTATCATATACCGTGCCTGCGACACACTACATAAAACATTGTTTGGTAACGGTATTTTGTTTGCATAGTTCTTATAATTAATTCACTTTAATTTTATCGATAATTATTTACAAAAACATTTAATGATAAAATTAATGTTTTGCACCACTGTCCTGTCATTTTGACAGTGACATTTCTTGACATTACTTTGTTTACATAAATTATCTGAATTAGAGACTTCGGGTATAAGTTGCCCATTTCAAAGATCAAAGCGTAGTGGGTACAATAAAATACCCTGCGTCAGTTTAGGATCCAGCAGAATGTCAGCGTCAGGTATATTTGCCTGACACATGCTGAGCTCCCATTTGGTGCAACCTTGGGATGCACATCACACATGATATGATGACATACATTTATATGACATGAGATGTCATAGTATCATTATATTTCTTTAAGTATGTTTTATTTTATTGTTATATTGGCACTTTGTTATTACTTATGTATTTTTTTATCATTTAATTGAGCTTTTGTGTGCACAGCATAAATTATATATCTATTTATTTATTTTAATGTTTATGTACACACAGTAAAATACATAGAGATACAACATAATTATAATTTTAGTACAAAGGTACTGCTTATTTCTTAAGAAATTTCTTCCAGCAGACCTGCGAAAGGAGAAATGAAAAAGAAATAAGCAATTATCTATCTATACAGGATAAGTTTTTAACCGCAAATTTTCTTGGTGGTTCAGTATCAGTAATAGAAAACATTTCCATTATTTTTTCAATACTAGGATCGGACTTGTGTTTTTTAAAGGATTAAAAGCTGTCCAGGCGTAAAGTATCGCTTCACCCTATTTAAGACGCCCAGTTTCTTGGCCGCAGTTTGAGCTTACGTTATTGTGTTATCTAAGTTGTTGAGCAGACAAATTTTTCGAACATATGAAGCAATGGTTTAGCAATATCCTTCGAAATCATTCATATTGTGATTGATAGTGTGTTTGTTACGCAAATGATGAATGAATGAATTAATTCAATTATTATATTTCCGGTGCCGATTAATGGAAATCAGTGTTCTCCTGTCTATTCAGCTTACATACATTTTAACAGCGAGATAATAAATATCATAACACTAGTTGCAGCCCGCGACTTAGTTCGCAAACAAGAAAGAAAGAAAAAACGTTTATTTGCGGTAAACATGACGCAAAAAAAGAACACAAAAAAAAAACGGGGTATTCTTGGGACTGCCGATAGAAGTGAAAACTAAGTCCACTGTGTATACATATAGCTAATGGAAAGCGTTTGGTGACGATGACGCGAGTTCCATGATTTTTGTTCACCCAAAAAGTGATCAACGCGCCTAAAGAAGTTTCATTAAAAAAAAAAAAAAAAGTTGGGGGCAAATATGCATCACATTCACAAACAAAATTTCACTCCTTCTGAAACATGTGTCCCTGGTAACCCTCAATATTTTCTTAGTATTTGATACTGTTTTCAGGGGTTTTCCATGCGTTGCGTGTCAGTCCGTCAGTCGGTCACATATCTGTATAATTATATGTAGTATACTTATACAGGCATATAACTATGTGCAAGAGTATAATTAATGGTAATCGTGCCTCACGACTTACCAGTATGGCTCGCACAGTGGGTATCATGACGCTACTGAAGGCCGGATGTGTGCAGTATCAAAAATACTAGTTTTTAGGGTAGCGTAGTCAACAAAGAATCTTTATGGTTTCGCCATGTCCGTTTGTCTGTCTATCTGTCTGTCTGCGGCTTAGCTCAGAGACTTTAGTACTAGATAGTTTTAATTTGACATAGGTATATGCATATTAATCACGGCGACAAAGTGACAAAATAAAAGAGAAAAAAAAAATTGTAGGATACTTCCCTTGCACGTGAACGGATGCTATTTTTTTTCTCGTCTATGTGAGTATCGTTGGATAGGTCGTTCAAAAATATTGCGGGTCTGTTAAAACCATTTTTCGATTCAGGGATCCGTTTGCGTTGAAGCTTTAAAGAGCAAATTTTTGTTAGAGTCCAGTGTCACCCTCCCGTTCCAGTTAAATTGTTGTTTTAGGATAATTATGTGAACAAATTCACGGAAGTAGTAGGTAAGTATATATAAGAAAGTTAAAAGGAAAACTATTACAGGTAAGTAGGATTTACAAGATTAAGTAGAGTAATAGTCAACCAACTTACATTTGCAGTTGGATTGTATCATCATCAGCCGATAGCAGTCCACTGCTCCATAATAAGTCGCTGATAGGCCTCTCCAGTTGTACGCCATTCGGCTCGATTTTCGGCAACTCTCATCCAGCTGCTACCAGCCACCCTGCGGAGATCGTCGCTCCACCTAGCCTGAGGACGTCCTACCTTACGTTTGCCAATTCGCGGTCTCCACTCAAGAACACGTCTACCCCAACGGTCATCGGTTCTACGGCTAATATGGCCGGCCCATTGCCACTTCAGCTTGCTTATTCTGTGAGCTATGTCGACAACTTGGAATGTATGGGAAAACATATTTTTCAACTATAATGTTAAGTCCGTTTTTGGGATAAATTCGTTCCAACTAAGGCAGCCTTCATTGTGCGTGGTATATAAACTATATCTGAATAGATAACAACAACCGTCAACACGCACTGAGTAAGACCGGTGACCTGACCACTGTTAGTTCTTTCTCTGCATGAGAAGAAGTTTTTATTTAGGTACCATCCAGCAGTGGGATACTTATAGGCCGATACTTCATCTCTACGGAACCTTTCATTGTGCGTGGTCCGAGACGCACTTGCCCGGTTATTGTACATCTAGGAATAAAAAAAAATCTACCTACTTATCAAGGTAAACAACGACGCGCAGTCTGTACAACAGATAAGGGGAAATAAAATAGGTATGCGATGTACTATCAGAGACATCCGAATCGGCACACTTTCAAAACAAAATCCCGTTCTCACGGATGTCCAGTTGTCCACCTCTATCTACCTTTGCGACGACCAATAAAATAAAATAAACTTTTGCTTAAATAATTTTCTCAGGCTCTGTTACAATGATCAAAGATATCTGACCACCTCGGCTGGTTTTACACGATCTTTTTTTTTTCATTTACACAAGCAAAAATCTGATGCTGCGATGTTTTTGGTTCTCGAGCGTAGGTAAGCGCTACTATAGTGACCGAGCGCTGCAAGCAAGAATAGTCCTTATCGTTGTTGCGATGTTAAGACCTCTTATGTGTAAAATTCAACTTTATGAGAAAAACGATATTTTAAACACCAAAAATTGGTAAAGAAATGACGATTAAATCGTCGTGTACACATGAGAGTTTTTGCATTTGATAGAGCTTCAAAATGTGAAAAAGGCTGGCGTAAAAAAGTGATTTAGCAAAAAGTGACACATTAGAGGTTAAAGTCGCAGCGAAGTTATGGTGGTCCGATTCAGATGTCCCTGATAGTACACAGCTTGGTTTGGGCTCATGGCTAAATAATAATAGCCGCACAGGTCGATCGTAGAGCAGTAGTGGCCCAGTGGAAATGACCGCGACTTACGAGTTATACGGTTGTAGGATTGTGGCGGCATCTAGAACGCCACATGCGAACTACGCATCAAAGACCTGACGTCACATGAATCCTGCATCGCGCAATCATAGTTTACCGGATCCTCCCTTTTCTATCTATAGAGGATGAGTGAACATTAAACCCTGTTCCTCATACCTCTATACTGGTGACCCCAAATATAAATGTCAGCGCAGCCTTCGCGCGTCAGCCAGAGGTATTATTAACGATACATCGAGGAAGTAAACTTTAGAGAAAAACGGTAACGAGCGTCAACGAAACATCTTCGAAGTAAAGTGTTTAGGGTGCTGAAAATCGTTTAATAAATCAGAAAAAAGTCAATTTAAAGGTTCACACATTCATTTATTTACATTTATGTATAATAATTACGATCACAGAATATCAACGACTAAATAATCTCATATTAGTTCATTAAATCTAAAAATGATTTGGAATTTTACAATAATAGGTACAATTTGAGTTGAATTGTAGTACCTACCTAGGTACATATGTCGTATATTTCAAATCTATTTTTTTATTTATTTTTTTGTTAAAAGTTTTCTTAGCATTGTTTAGCTGATTAGTAGATTAAAGATACTTAGAACTAACTTATCGTTAGATTGTTTGCATTTCCTAAAGTGCACCATGCTTATTTAGGCATTAATAAAATTACAGGAGTTCAATTTGATTCGTTTACGCTAATAAATATCCGAAACAAGAATAATTTCGGGTTTAGGATTTACATATAATATCGATTCTTATCTCATAAAAGTTATTTTTAGCCATCAAAAATATCAGATACCCAATACGGCAACATTTTTTATGCAATCAACAATCTGTGTCTCTATCGAATACGGAATTACGGATGAAGGCAACATCACGAGCTAAAAAACGTTCAGGCGTTAAACTTTGTTTAAAAATATATAAAAAAACGCTTCGCCTTCAAAAAAATAGACTAACACAGGGATGTACGTGACTCTTATTAAGTAATAAAGCTTAATTAAAGTAATTAACAACGGGTGACTTATTTGGACTTGGTGTAAAATCGAACTCTTGGACCTGACCATTATTGTTGATGACTTTATGACCACCTTGCTCTTCTGAGACCTTGCCATCGATGTTGGAAGAGGAGTGGAACTGGTACTGGGCCTCACCGAAGACCTGGCCGCCCTGTGGAGGCTTCAGATCCCGCACGTCGGTGAACGAAATAGGCTGAAAATTTTGAATATCATAGGTTATGCAACAGTTGGATAACAAATCTCTTAGATCACGACACAATAGATTTTCAATAAAACGTAGATCTCTATGGAGAAAAACGAGTAAGAAATTCCAAGGACACTCTTTAACATCAAAGATATAACAAAATTCTGGGTACATTATTCTTGTTGCTTCTATATGTAGGAACGATGTAAAATTATAGTTACAAAATACAATTCAAAATATAATATTTAAAATAAGCCCTAGCAGCTATGAAATGACCAGTCTCAACCGACGGCGCCCGTTCACAAACATGACGCATGGATCAGCACCATCCAGCTCAACCATTTTGTAGGGAACCGAATAATAAAACACGAGCCACCATTAGTGAGATATTTAAGTGAGCATGACATAGTTACTCTCAACTGCCATGCCCTTTCAAGTCAACATACATCATAATAACATAATAATCGTACGAGTGCATGGTACCTACTCACATTAACAAAATTGTAAAAAATCTTCTAAATTATACAACATCACGTTACATTATCTTCATTATCATCATCATTTCAGCCGAAAGACGTCCACTGCTGGACATAAGCTTTCCCCAATTGGGGGGGTTTGCTATAATCGCCATGCTTGGCAGGCGGGTTGGCGATCATGGCATGATGTTAAAAATGCATAGAGAATGCTGCTGCCCATTCTCTAGTAAGTCCCTTAGTCGCCTTTTACGACATCCACGGGACGAAATGGGGATTATCTTAAGGTGGTAAATATGGCCTCATACGACATCTACATCATCAAAAGGCTTCATCTGGGTAAGCTCACTCCATCGTAGACTTTGTCTCTGTCATCCAGACCTAGACTAAAGTCAAGAGCAAACTCATAGTAGAATAAAAAATAAAAAAAAATAAAAAAATCCATACTCATCGGAAAATATGTGAAATTTTTGGCATTGGACTGTAACCATAATAGTCGACCTTCCTTCAAATACGTTATCTAATTGACCAGTCTAAGTTTTTAGCACCAGAATGTAACTTACGGAAATAATTTCCTTCTGTGTGCCTAGCTGGAAATTGCCGCCATTGTTGACAAGACCGCCCTCTACCGGGTTGCCGTTGACGTAGGAGTGTGAGTGTGAGTACGAGTATTGATGGTTGTAAGAGTTATGACTGCCCTGTGCTCCCTGGCTTGGTATACTGGTGAACGAATGTGGCTGAAATAACATGCCGCATGGTTAAACAAAGTTTGAAACGGTGAAGGGAAACGTGACGAAACCGGCTTGTCCTAGAACTAAAAAAATCGAATACGTGTAACATCTTCCAACTGTCTGTGCGGCTAAACTGCCCGGTGGTCACCACATACAAGGCCAAGTACTTCGGTAACCCAGGTACCCTACGTGAGATTGTCAGTAACATCAAGGTGTTGCTGGCCTTCTTTGAGGAGCTGGGATGGATCGAATAATTGAATTCCCATCCGTCCGCAAAATACGCGCATTGTCGTGGAGTTGCGGACACCAGCCCGTACTACCTATTAACCCGTACTGGGCCCGTGTAGTGGATTACGGACCACTCCCTCTCATAGAGAAAGGTCTGTGTTCCAGTACTCAGTAGTTGGGACTTTATAGGCATCTTTTGCTACAAATACACTTTCAATAGTCCGTCTGTGCTTTTTTTTTTTTTTCATTTCTTTGGCAAACTATTTACAATTTATTTATTAAATAATGTTATCCCATTTTATCGGGAACACGGTGTACACTAACGGCCATCTGCTATAGTTAGTTAAGGAAACTCCTAAAAATACGGTACCGTATCCAGTAGTACGCCTTTTTGGCTTAAACAAGGGCTTCCATCCAGCCGCCTCAGATGTTGTCCGAGGTCATACTCGTATCTATGGTATTTTTGAAAATTATACAGGGTGAAATTGAACTCACGGGCATCCTCTTAAGGGGTCATTATACTCATCATTATGAACAACTTTAACTATGGGACCAAACCTGCAATCGCGAAAAAAAAAACAACTGTTCTGTTCGCATAGATCGTCAAAATGTAGGGAGCAGCAGACTTTTTTTTTTTCGAGGTTTCAGGTTTGGTTCCATAGTGAAAGTTGTTCATAATGACGAGTGCAATGACCCCTTAAGAGGATGCCCATGAATTAAATTTCACCCCGTAGTTATAAATTGAGTACTTACAATGGAGGGCAGATTTGTTGGGAGTCCAATATTGACGTTATTGTTGCTGACTTTTTTGCCGCCGACGCCGATGTGTTCTGTTGAAGACGCAGCAGCAGAAGACGGAGCATATTTTAAGGAGTAGTCCGAGGCACTGAAGTCATTACCGATCTGCGACTTGGGGTTGATTGGGTGTATCTGAAATAAAATAAATATATATAATATATACAGGAAAAGTTTTTTATCAGTGCGCAAATTTTGAAAAATTAAACTTAAACGTGTTTTATTACGCACCTATTTCTTATTTTGATATATCTCAGTACAAAAAAAAAGTTATCGTTAACGAAAGATTTTTATTTTGAAACTGGTATAATGGATACTCGTCGCGCAACGCGGCGGCGCGGTGCGTCCAGTGAAGCGGAACGCAGTAGTAGGTACCTATCAGCTGTGTGCTCGCCCATTGATATTATTACGAATAGATTGTACGAGTATCCATATTTTGCTGATTTCAAGTAGGACCAAAAAAAAAAATAGTATTGAACAAATAATGGAATTGTGTTCTATTACTGACACTTATCCTTTATAATATAAATCTTTAGAACTAAATTTGCATTGCGTTGATTGCACATTAGGGGTTATCCAAAACTTGGTGATCATAAAGTTTACATAAAGTTTTATGATTTTTAAATCTATACTAATATATAAAGCTGAAGAGTTTGTTTGTTTGTTTGCTTGAACGCGCTGATCTCAGGAAGTACTGGTTGGAATTGAAAAATTCTTTTTGTGTTCGATAGTCCATTTATTGAGAAAATTTATAGGCTATATAACATCACGCTATAACCAAAAGGAGCGGAGCATTATTGAAAAATGTTGCAAAAACGGGAAAATTATTCCTTTTTGAGAGTTTCCGTTGCGTGCGCTGCGTAAACGGTTTAAGTTACGCAAATATCATGTATGATGGAATTGTTCCTCTTTAAATGTTCTAAAAAAAAAGTCCTCGACAGCACATGTCTATCTTTTGAGATTGACTCACTATAACCTTTTTTATGGTAATCAAATTTGTTCGAAATTAATGAATTATTTGCGAAGGAGTTTTCATAAACATGGTATTAATCCTTATCTAAATAAATACGTTATTCCTCACAAGTATTTAATTTTGAACAAAGTTGCCCTTACATCGTTTAATTTCAATGAATATCTTAGGAGGTATGTATAACTGTTTTATAATAACTCCGCAGCAAAATAATGATCAACTCTGCGAGGTAGTCTATTCTAGAGTTAGTTTTTAGGGTTTCGTACCCCAAAGATAAAATGAGTTCCTATTACTAAAACTCCGCTGTCCGTCTGTCTGTCTGTCCGTCTGTCACCAGGCTGTATCTCATGAACCGTGATAGTTAGACAGTTGAAATTTTGACAGATGATGTATTTCTGTCGCTGCTATAACAACAAATACTAAAAAATATAAAAAATATATATTTAAGGGGGGCTCCCATACAACGGACATGATGTTTTTGCGGTTTTTTTTCTCCGCCCGCGTGGACGTCGGTTATCGCGTAAAAAAGTAGCCTATGTCCTCTATATCCCAGGCTATATTCCTGCCAAATTTCATTTCGATCGGTTCAGCGGTTTAGGCGTGAAAACGTAACATACAGACAGACAGACAGACAGACAGATAGACAGACGGACAGAGTTACTTCCACATTTATAATATTAAGTAAGGATAAGGATTTGTATGGATGGTACGGAACCCTTCGTCCGCGAGTCCGACTCGCACTTGGCCGGTTTTTTGTTTTTTGAACGGGCTGATCTCTGGAACTGGGAGTTGGATTTGAAAAAATCTGTTTGCATTTTACAGCCCAATTCTTGAGGAAGAATTACATTCCTATTAACTAGGACACATTTTTTTTTTTTAATTAAAGTTTATGCGAAGACGAAGTAAAAGCACGGACAGGCAATGTATTGCGACGGGGTGGGTCGGGGGAACAAGAAATTTAACGCGGACGAAGTCGCGGGCAGAAGCTAGTGTTTTATAATGTTGCAATCTATTTAGGTATAATCTGAGACGTGTAAAGGCTGATCTCGGACACAGGTATGATAAATACGAATGCCACAAGACTTATGATGTCACTCGACGTAAAGTGTTCTGCATTCGAATAACAAATAACGGCCGTCATCAATCCGTGTGTCTCATAACTTTACTTTAAATTCATACCAATTCTTACAAATTCTAACCAAAGGCTGACTGGTAGAAAATGCCTATGGCATTAACTTTGCCTTTTTACATTTGTGTCCTTGAAGTATTAAACAGGATGGATTTTTGAGATGAAGCAGTAAAGGAAGGTACCGTAACCGTTGTAGCTACACGAAAACGGTCTCAGGAGACTGACCTTATTTTTTTGAGAAATTTTGATCGCTATTCACAGATTTTGAAACAATAGTACCTACAGCGAGCAAAAAATTTACATAAAAACTTTTTTAATGCCAATCCTGTTTCTTATAAGGATCAAAAATTTTTACCAGATCAACTGCGGCTTTTGTACTAGAAAAGTCAGAAATCGAATAGAATTATAGAATATAGAATTTCCCATACATTTCGCAGGAAATGAGACTAAAATCCGTCCTGTATATATAAATAATTTTACGTAGGTACGGTAAAACTCTCATTATGGCCAGGTGAAAACGCAAAATTGTGTAACTACTCACCACGGGCAGTTTCTTTTACAGCCCTTGGTAAGTAATGTACTATTATTCATATATATACTTACAAAGGGTGACAGTTCAGTTTTTGGTGTGAAATCAAACTCCTTGACTTTTCCATCGTCGTTGATGACTTTATGACCTGCCTTGTCTTCGGTGGTCTTGCCGTCGACGTTAGAGGCAGAGTGGAAGGAGTACTCTGCTTCACCATAAACATGGCCACCGTCTACTGGCTTCAGATTCCGCACACCATCGAACACAACGGGCTGAAATAGAAAAGAGCGTTAGCAATTAGCATCTCAACAAAACTAGCCAAAACTTAAGTCTTTGGTTACTTAGTTTTTTACGACACTGTTGTTATTATTTTTGCTTAGTATCAATAAATTTATACAATGCTTCATGATATTGTTCACAGTCATTTTGACGACATTAATCTAACGAGTAAGTTGTGTTATTCTGTCCCCCGAACAGGGGCCCAAGTCTGCTATTTTTATAAATTCGTCACTCAAACACGATCCCATTGCCATTTTGCTAAAAGTTCGTAATCTGCTAAATTCATAATGGTCGATCATTGGTTGGTCAGTGGTGTCGTAATAGAATTGTATTACAATTGATTTCATTTATATATATTTTTACATTTTATTTATTAGTGTTATAAGAAGTTTCATTTGTCATATCTCATTATGTACCTACGAGATTACCAATTCTTTCAATGGAGTGTCAGTGGCTGACCATTGGAAAGTCATAATGACGCCATTATATTAGTAGATTACCAAACTTGTCAAAATCAACAATTATGAAATCAATGATAGACCGTTGTGACACTATTGTAATAGCAGACTTGAGGCCCGGTTCATGAGCGTCAGGTTCGTGCACGTACTCTGCGCTAAATTCTTGTCGTACGAACTCTGGCTTACGTTGCTCTATATATAGAATGTTGGAATCCTATAATTCAAATTTCATTGATATTGACATATTTGCATGCTCGAAAAATAAATTTAAATCTAATATTATAGAAACATTATCTTAATTGTAATCTTATTATTATTACTTATAGTCACTAAAATTGTTTCTGATTTAGTTTTGTAGCTATAGCCAGCTCTATTTATTTATTTATTTATTTAATACTTTAGCACAAAAAAATTTACAAGGCGGAAAAATTTACATTTTCTACCAGTCAACCTTTGGGTGGAGCAGAGACAAACAGTGGTAGGTGCAATTATGAAATTGGAGGAATAATTGTATACATATAGGAATATCAAATAGCTCTAATTGTATCATATAGCTCTAGTATAGTTACTTAATTATTTATTATAATGCTCGTCTAGTGGCAACCACTGATCTTTAGACATGTCTTATATGCGGATAATGCAGTCGACAGCAACATTACTACATAATATACTCCATTTGCAAACAAATAAAGGCTAAATAACGACAGTTATTGTGTAATATTGTTGAAGTTACTGCACTTTAGAGTTATTTTTTAATGTAAATGGTAAATACATTACAGTGCTTTGTATTTATCGTGAAATAACGGTGTTTATTAAACGTTTACATCGAAAAAACGAAAGGGTGAGAACAGTTATTTGACTAATGTTATAATAAATGATGTATAGAGTTTTATTAACATTGTGTATTATTTATGTTGTAGTTGTTTAATATCCCTTAATAAATAAAATAAAATTTGGGTTATATAATCGTCAACATACGCGAGCTTGTGATAACATACGATAGGTAAACAATTTTAAACCCGTTTTTTTTAATGTTTGTTATGGTCCATAAACCTGCTCCTTGAGTAACTTCAATGTCAATGTGGTATGGTATTGACAAAACAGTCTTAGTATGTACAAAACATTAACATTCCACGAATGCACAAGACCTTAAAATGGCAGCGCTGAGCAACCCTCTAGGGGCCTAAGCATAATGCTGATGCTTAAGACGCAGATATATGCCAGTGACCTTGAGTGGTTAGCTTGTGTGTTCTGTACTGAGCTCACGCAACGCATCGTACGTCCATCCAGTAATAGGACTTGCCCGTCCAGGAGCGCTGTCCCAAATAAGACGCATTATTAATTTATTATTAATAAAACACGTGTACTAAAAGATCGATACTTAAATTATCTTTAAAAAGGTTAAGGTTTCAGAAAAATACGCTTGATAGATTTTGCGTGATTCTCAGTTTTTTATCCGCGTTAGACATAATTTTATAAGTTAATTTCACTATGTAATATAAACATAATCTAAAATATTCATATATTAAGTTATTAAGAAAATGCACTAATTTAATAAACAAAAAATCGAAATCATTAACACTACGGGTTTAGACGTGATCCTTAAGGTACTATTTGGATCCGAGCTGCTGACTGCAACTGCCGACAGCACGTGCAGCGACTGCATGCAATCGGCTTTTTTTTTTTTTACTTGGGCATCTCAGAGTTAACTTTGAGAGGTTGAGACTCTTTAACTGGACTTTCCTGTGGTTGCCTTAAGCTCCTAAAGAAACTTAATGCCTTCAGCCAGGGCGTAAAAACTTATAAACTAAACGACTGTGCGCTAAGGGCACCCCCTGTGGGGTACGAACCTCGGCTTAGGGCAGAGTCGGAGGGAGGATGGCAAGGGACCGACGGTGGCTGGATAAAATCAGAGTTACTCGTATGATTATTATCTGGGGGATTTAAAGCTACTGGCTCAGCTGTAGCGCGGGTTGGTGCTTCGCTTACGAGCAAGGGTCGGGGAGGACTATTTAGTCGGGGATTTCGCGCGGGGCCTCGGCGGCGAGGTCGAAATGATGCAATCAGCCGCTGGTTTCTATGTATTTATATGCAGGCATAAAATCATTAAAAGTCGGTTACCGCCGCCTTGAATCTTTGCTTACGGTGTTATAGTTTTGTGTATGTACCAACTGCTACTAGTAGCTGTAATACTGGAGACATTAAAAGTTTATCGTATTCTTCTCTTCTAGTGTCGCTGCTTCAATTAACAATCAACTCAGCCTCTCCCAGGCTGCGCCACAACACCCTGTCCACCGCCTTCCGTATCCAGTCTGTCCCAGCCACCTTTCTAAGGTCATCGGTCCATCTAGCTGAGGGGCGTCCCACACTACGCTTGCCGATACGCGGTCTTCACTCCAAGACTCGTCTGCTCCACCGCTACTTATTCTCTCTACTTGTTAGGGTGTAATGCCCGACTATGAAAATGTTATGTAATTGTTATGTTGGTGTTAATGTTAGGTATGTTATGTTATGTAAATGAGATGACTAACGATTCTTTAGATGGATTCCTACTAAATATATTTACATAATTATTATACTTAAATCCTTTGTTAGGGAAATGCACAGCTAAACAATATTGATGTGCTCAAATTGCTCGCAATCAATACATTCAAATTCAAAATTCATCATCTTCTGGTTAGAAAAGCACACGTCATTTAAAAAAATGAGAAATCTTTAATTTTTAAATTACAAACTAATAAATGGTAAAATAGATACACCGTTGGTACAGGAAAAGGGGCTCGTGGCTAAGTAATAACAGCCGCACGAGTCGATCGATCAGGTTAAGCTACGCTTGCCGCGGTTGGTCCGTGGATGGGTGACCATCTTTACATACCAAGACACCTCCGTGCCTCGGAAAGCACATTAAGCCGTTGGACCCAGCTGTCACCCGTGGATCTTTGACAGTCGTTACGGGTCGTCAGAAGCCCGAAAGTATTACCCAGTTACTGTGTTGTGGAGGTCAGATGGGCCATCGCTCCATATAAAATACTGGTATTCAGCTGGATCTGGATAGACTGAAAGCCCCCAACATAGTTGGAAAAAGGCTAGGCAGATGATGAAGTTGGTAGAGGAAGTACCTACAGAGTGTATAATTTTAATTTGGCAACTATTATTTACTGCCTGAAAAATACATCAACGACTTAAAAGAGCGCTCACCGGTCCACTATTAATCCTTTAATAGTACATTATGATACGAGTGTGCAGTGTGTAATGATCAATGCACACGCGTTTCATACGACGTTTTTCAACATACTTGCGAGGAAAAAAACAGACTTGTTGTACAAACTTGCTACAATAACGTAATTATAGAGATGATACATTTAGATTTATAAAGTTCAACTGACCTTTGTTGCCAGGTACCTACTGGCAATCCGTAGACGTATCCGGACGTTTTTTAAAAACTGTTTAACGTTGGTTGGTGACAATACTTTAGATTTCGTATTTTTAATAGTAACTAACAACACAACGAAAACGTTAACAAATATTTACGGAAAATGGCGAGCTGGTTTTGTATTTTTTTTCCCGCGCGCCCCGCTTGCGATGCGCGCGCAGGTGTAAATAAACGCACTAGCGAAACTGCTAAACAGCCTTTGTATAAAAAAAAATTAGACTGATCGTAGTTAGCATGGAATTAGAAAGTATACTATTGGCATAGAGAAATATACTTTAGTTCAGTGAGAATCCGCAATAATAGAACCTCAGTTAGGATCTTTTCCGTTTAGTTCCGGGAGGGACCACGGACAATTTAAGGTAGGAGTGAGGCGTATATATCGTAACAGCTAAATACAACAGGTATCACAAGATACCAGACTGTGACTGTGACAAATAAACTGAAAAAAAAAAAAGCTTCTGTTCCACGACGAGATAACAGAATCCATCCAGTCACAAGCTTTTGTCTATTCATGCTTATGACAGTTACCTTAGTTAGAATATAGATAATAAATGTTACTGTTACACTGTGACACCCTGTTACATCGTCCGTCACAAGCTCTTTCGTTTTCTCGCATAGGTGTAACACCATAGTTAGAAAGAGAAGTACCTCCGTGTATTATAACTGTGCAGCTGTGGTAACAGAGAACAAACAATAGTTTGTTCCCACATAGTATGAAATAACAGCCTGCTATTTTGTAACATTTTTTGGAACTGTTAATTACGTGGAACAGAAACAGGCGGAACAGATATGGGATTTTACCTGTTACACCCACCCTCCTCCCACACTCGCATACCCACTCCTGATTTAAGATAAATAAATTTAATTTAATTTTGGGACCAAAGACAATTCAGACTATTTAAAAAAAAAAAGTGAACGCGCGGATTCCTTTTGGCATAAAGTTTCTTAGACGAGATTAAAAAAAAAAAAGCGCAAGTTTTCGACTAGTAAACAGTTATCTGTGGCGTTACAGCACTCGTATGGTAACGTAAAGTAAAAAGCACGCGTTTTTAATACACTGCATTATGGACCTAAAAGCGGTTCAATAAGAGCCACTTTACGAGCAAGTGTGTTGAAAAAAATATTATCTCGTAACTGAGAAGGAATTATGAAAAACGGCCCGATCAGCAACCTCGGTAAGTGTGTCTAGAATTTTCTAATACCTTTTATAAAGTTTCACATTGAGGCACTGTTAATTAGGCTTCTCGCTGTTTTTCTGATGTTCGTTGATTATACACAAAGAAAGTTTTAAAATATAGAATGTCCAATTGCAAACCAGCACCAACGCCAACCATCAAAGAAAATGAGACGGCAAAGGAAGAGGCTGTCAACGGGAATTTCCCATATAGACAAGCCGTGGGTGCTTTGGCATATTTATCAGTAGGCACTAGGCCTGATATTTCATGATTTTATTATTATTTAACAGATACAAAGCAACAAAATACGATCTAGAGGAATGTAGCCGTTTTTTTAAAGGAGTGGACCGGTGAGATAGATAGATAGATAGATAAAACATTTATTCAGTGCACATGGACACAAAAGACATAGCACAATACACAAGGATTAAAAAATTCATCATGAATATTATAAAATCCCCGCCGTGAGCCCCCTCTTAAGGCGAAAGCGTCTGACTAGCCCGCGAAGTTCAAATTTTCATACGTTTTTTTACAATTTGCAGGTCAGTATCAAGTATGTTGATCTGAATACGATTTGCGACCGTAAAAACTGTATTTACAAAATTATAGTCATTAATATGATTAATACAACTCTAATTACATTTACCCTATCAACATCAAAATCAAATCAAAATATTTTATTTCACATAAACCTACATGGGCACCTAGAAACGTTAGAAGCTAGGTGCACGGTTCCAATTAGTCGTTTCCTATGGAGAAGAGCCGGCAAGAAACTCCACGGTTACTCTTGTAAAAATAGGATGGTATTTAAAAGTACTTCAATTTTATTTAAAAGTACTCCCATTTCATTTACCTAATTTTGCCTGTGTTCCACCAAATATACTGAATGTGCACCAAAATATAACCTAAACTAACCTAACCTTTAATATTTGGTGCACGATCAGTATTTTTCGGGAAAGAATTAAAATTTTAGAAATGCATACATAGATGATACATAGATGTACCTTAAGATTTTTGGTGAACACAAAAATATTATCCGTAAAAATAATTGGCTTTTACAATATTTTCAAATAACAGTGTTAATAGGTATGGGAGGACAGTGTAGGCCTTTCAAAAATTACCAGGTACTTAACAAAAGACTATCTTATCGAATGACTAATTCATGAAATCTTGACATTCGAGGATTACCTATACTAACTAAAGGAGTTGTATTACTGAATATAATGATTATAATTATTTAATACATATTTGTTACGGTCGCAAATCATACTTTAATCAACATACACACAGACAATGAGCTGCAAATTGCAAAACTCGTAAAAATATTTAAATCGCGGGCTACCTTAGTAATTTTTCTTAGCTCCACAACAGAATACAGATAAGTGAATACAGATAAGTGTGAATCCATCTTAAGGCCGTTTCTATACAGTAGCAAATGAGCAAGACTCAAGAACCATTGCCAACAGGAAAAGTCTTGCTTATGACATATTATAATAGGGGTTTTCCGGTGACACTAAGGACCAATTATTTAAATTATTTCTATAACATATTGCGTATGTGCATTAAATCCTGTTTTTATTTATTAATAGCTTCTGTCCGCGACTTCGTTCGCGTGAAATTTCTTGTACCCCCGTTCCCCAACCCGTTCTCGAGATATCAAAAAAGCCGTTCCATACTACCAACATGTATGAGAAAATGAATTTGCTTCATATATTTTTTGTGATTTTTTTGCATGTTTTAATAATTATTCTGATATTCGGGGCGGAGACAAATCCATTAAATCAAAAATCATAAAAAGCAGTTCTTGAGTTATTTTATTTTATTTTATTATTTTCGGAAAACTTACAGCTAATCAGGGCCTCAAGTCTGCTATTACAATAGTGTCAGAATGGTCTCGCCATTGTGAGTATTTGACACTGTTGGTATGGCAAATCTGTCAAAAACTCACAATGAAGAGACCATTCTGACACTATTGTAATAGCAGACTTGAGGCCCAGACACAATGGTTACAAAGTTTTAACATGATGATAGTCAATTACAAGTTTTCACACATAGACTAACAATTAATTTGTACTAGGTAACAGACAGTTTCACGTTCTGTATATTCATATATAATGCAAGGGCTGTTATTTTGTCGACGAAGTGATTGCAAAGAGCCTTCTTTAATTTAGGCACACTGGTAATAAAAAGATCTATGTCCACTTCCTGGCAGGTTTCATTATACATGCGGCTCGCCCTAATCAATTAATTATAAGTGGTGTAACTTTGTTTTATATAAATTTTAACATACCTTAAATTCGGCATTCTTAGCGAAATTGTTGCGTAACCTGTAAATAATAAAAAGAAAAATATTAGTGAAAAATCATTAAGCTAACGTAGGAACGACTTCTCCATTCACTCAGTTCATAAAATATCAGTTAACTGGGCCTCAAGTCTGCTATTACAATAGTGTCAGAATGGTCTCGCCATTGTGAGTATTTGACAGTGTTTGTATGGCAAATCTGTCAAAAACTCACAATGAAGAGACCATTCTGACACTATTGTAATAGCAGACTTGAGGCCCTGTTCGTTCGTAAAACAAAATCTAAATTCAAGCTCACAGTTTTCGCGGTGAGATTTTTACAGTATAGAGCAATGGACCGGCTGTTATTTTGAAATATCCTTTTGTTTGCAGTTTCAACGTTATTTTGCATATTCTTTTATGAAAGCAACGTTTTATCTTTGGTCCTTATTGTTAAGGTTATATTTATTTCTAAGTAAAATTTTGTATTCTGTACAAACAAAAATGTTTGTCTCTTTATTCGTTTGTTTACAGTTTGTTCACATTTGCAAGCTCATTATTTCCTCTTTCTTTGGTAATCAAATCAATAAAACACAGATGCTGTTCATAATATTGTTTGGATGATCACATCGATTATAACATATTTGTTATCATAGTGCCGTCAATATCCCCCGATGAAAGGCTCGTACAGACTCGCGCGATGTCGCGGGCGCGACAGGCACCGACAAAGAAATTGTGCTACTAGTGTCGCGTCGCGCACGCGATATCGCACTAGTCTGTACGAGCCTGAATACGTAACTAAATGAATGGTGCTAATCCATGCGTCATGTTCGTGAACGGGTGCCGTCAGTTTTTTGGACTGGTCATCTCTTACCTGCCACGGCTTATTTTAATTGTTTTATTTTTGAATTGTTATTTTTTTATTTTTGTTTCTATTTGCTTTACCTACTCTGTACGCTTTTAACGTGTACGTTTTTATTTTTTTATTTTTACATTGTTCCCACATTTAGTTATAAATTCAACATTATAGATGTAACTAATAGTTTTGTAACAATTTTATTTAAAAGAGTGTCCATGGAGTTTCTTGCCCGTTCTTCTCCATAGATACCTACTACGCTTTGGAATGGGCATGTAGCTTCATTTTTCTTACTGACCGACTCCTTGACAATTCAAAAGTGTCAGTAAATGGTTTAATTGAAATAAATGATTTGAGTTTGGAATGTGACATGTCCTAGAACCACAAATTCGAAGACATGTGACAGCCACCAACCTGCACTGGGCCTTCGTCTTAGATTACAGCCTGTCCCTCTCACAAAGTGAAAGCCCATGTCCCAGCTGTGGTGTATGTGGTAAGTATGTAAGTATATTCTCTTATTCTATGTTTATAAGTATTTATATTAGTGTATAGCTATTTTGATTTTATCTGTATTTTTCTCTTCTACTCTTACACACGTTATCTACATCTCTATAGGGTGTATCTATTCAAACATGAAATATTTTAAGAGATACACGTATAGGTGGTAAAGAAGCCATGGAAACATTTTTTTTTAATCTGTTTATATTATTAAAAAAAATTAGATAATTTAAAATTACTCGATATGATGATTAATTATCAAAAGGCACCGCGCTCGTGCCGCCACCGTCACCGCGTCCGGGCGGGTCATTCATAGAATTAAAAAAAGTAAGTAAATGTTTTTTTGCACAATATCTCAAGCCATTTTAAAATTATAATAATTATATAAAAATATAAAACACTTAGATAAAAAAAAAATCGCTGCTATGGCTTGTTTGCCACCTACATATAGATGTTTCTCTTAAAATATTTCGTGTATATTAGATACACCATAAAATATATATTTACTTTCCTATCGCAGGTTACCGCAGGTATGCTGGAAGAGATTTCATTAGAAATAAGCATCACCTTTGTACGTATTTTTCTGTTCCTATCTTCTTGTCTGTTTATATTGTGTGTACATAAATTGTTAAATAAATAAACATGTAAGGCCGATTATGTTATCCACATTATTTTATTCTATTGTATAACGGGCTGTCTAATTGTTGTAGTTTCATTATTATTGTTGTACGCCTACCAGTTATTCACATTAATTGGTTTTTCATGTTCGAAAATACCTTAGGAAAGATGACGACGCGATTGTAAAAATTATGTTTGAAATAAAATCGGTGGCAAAAAAACTATAATACACATCCAAAGACATCGACTTCTGAAATTAAATATATTGATAAATATTTATTTTTGGTAAGTATGTAAAAGTTTATTTTATTTTTATATGGTACACACAGCATCATTATGTGCTATCCCCTCATGTTTTAAAATGTTATACTGCTACAATATAGAATTCGTAACGAATAATCTAAAGAATACTTTAAAAAGAGTTCGTTAGTTTGACTTATATTCAAACATTTCGAATCATTGCATATTTACCGGACTTCGTCATACTCATACCGGCAGTTTGACGCACTTAGCCAGCAAGGCCATGTGAATTGCGATGAAATTGTTATCTACTAGCGTCCGAGTCAGTTCATCTTTAGGTCTCTGTTTAATCGATAGATGTTATAATTTGAGGGTATCCATTAACTTTATTTACTTACGTTTTCTTTATCGAATTAATCCATAACCTCAAGTTATAACTACAACGTTTGTATTACTAGAATGTTCTTTGTCTAGGGACTCGTTTTGTGTCAGTTTGCAAAATATGTATATTTATGATAACTGTAAATTGTCAAAACAAATTGTAAAATATAAATCTTTGTACCAAAATAAGATCAAAGTTTTGTTAAATAATAGCAATAATAAATATTATTATATGATTATTAAATTATTTATAAATATTACTAAAACAATATAGCAAAATACTGTATGATAAAAAAAGTATAATGCATGACAATGCACATGTAGTGCCTAGGATCTGAACCTCCAATAATATGCACGGCAAGCGGTCTTGAAACCTCCGGTCTACTTAGACGTTATATATTATGTAAATGTTAACCCTATTATTGCTTGTCGTTATAAGCAATAAAAAAACTATTAACTTTTTATTGAATAACAACAATATTAAAACAGACTATAAAAAATACTTATTTATTCACTAAAACAATACATTAATTATAATAACATGTTATTGCAAAATACAAAAACCAACTTGGCCTATCACGGATTTGAACGCACATGTCTTTGGGGGGGGGGGGGTAACCACTTAATGGAGCTGTGTGTACCTACCCCACACTAACTCGTTTACCACTGCTTGCTATGTAAACAGTGACACGAAGTATTTATCATCATCAAGGTACACAAAGTGGATTAAATACGTATCGAATCTAACACAAAACTACCTTACGAACATCCTTATCATCCTCCTTTTTTGAATTCGGTTAAAAATTGCGACTTTAATAATAATAGTAATTTTTTGGACAGTGGTAAATAAGTCCACAAATTTTTCCATAAACGATAAACAAATTAAATCAGGTTATTATATTCATAAAACAACATAACATAACATCCTTGTTTCCCCGAAAGGTTAGGCAGAGGTGTACCCATAGTACGAACATCCACATTTTGTCAGTTATGTTTAAGACCCATGTGATAGGGGGCGAGCCTATTGCCATCAACCGGGCACAAATCCAGACTCCAGGCTGCTATTGCAGTTGAGAGTGCATGGGAGGCAGTCACCGCCTTCTGCGAAGAAGTAATGATCGCGAAGGAGGAGGTGGAACGCGTGAGGGAGCGGCAGTCTGTGCGCCCTCAGGCCCCTAGTCGGCGCAGCGACCCGGGCGACGGGAATCGGTAGCCGATTGCCGACCACCGTAGGCGCGGGCTTGCGGACGGCGAGCTATTGGCAGTTCGCCGTCCGGTAAGGACCAGGCCCGGGTCGACGGCGCGTTATGTTCCACGCGCGCCTCAAAGAGATGTCAGCATGCACTGACGGGGTCCGCTAGGACCGATGCCTGCCAGAGTTGCGGGTTTGTCCGAATGGGATACTGTGGCCCTGGCACACAGGCAACTGAAGGAACACGGGTGGGTTTTAGTCAGTAAAAGTCTGACACCTCCCGCTCCGCCCAGGGTGGGCGAAGTTATTTGATAATTTCTTAATAGAAAAACCCAATAACACTTTGCCCGACCCGGGAATCGAACCCAGGACCTCATACAGCAGCAGCGCTTGCGATCACTAGACTAACGAGGCATTCAATAAAACAAGGTATGCAAAAGTACGATATAACCGGGACGTGAAACTCAAAGTAGGTATGTAATTGAGGATTTCCCCAGTTGAGTTTAACAAGCCATTTGGAAGCAAACCACTCTGCAAAGGTACGTTATTATACTCGTAGCTCTTATCTAAACGATCCATGACCTAAAGCTACCTCAGAGATAGTTTCTAAGGATTTCAATGTTGTTTTAGGACTTGTTTGACTTTGTATGCCACTCAGAAGTAGTAAGAAGCGATCTCTCTCATGAGCATTGACTAATTTGTGTTTACCAACATTATAGAATCTACACCAAAATTGCGTACCACACTATCAATCACAATCTCAATGATTTTGAAGGATATTATTGCTCATCCATTGCTACATATTTTCGAAAAATTGTCTGTTGCATATTATTTTTCGAACAATTTACCTAAACTTCGAGGAACGAAGTCACATAGATTGTATAATACCTCCTCTAAAATCCCAGAATAATTATAATGACGTTTTTTAATCCCTGGATTTAAAAACCACAAATTATTTATTGAACTTTATTTATAGTGACAAATGATTGAAGTATCATAATTATGTAACACTTTTTAGGGTTACGTACTAAAATTGCTAAAGCAGCTCTTTGATTGAATAGTTTTAGTACGGAACCCTACAACATGTTATATGATTTTTCATTCTCATTATAATTATTTCGGTAATTTAGAGGAGGTATTATCCACTCTATGTTACACACTCCCTCGAAGTTTAGGTAAATAAACTCTACCTATTCCGATCACTGATGATTATACTTACAGTTGTTGAACCTGGTCCCATTGGTTCTCACGTGCCGCTGCTAAGATGTCATCATACGTAGGTGGAAGTGCTGAAACAGAAACGAAACATGTATATTATTATTTCAGCCGAAAGACGTCCACTGCTGGTCCTCTGCGGTTGAGGATTCCGGGTGAAGCTCGCTTCCATCTTCGGCCTTATCATCACTTACCATCAGGTGAGATGAAGGATGAACTTTGACCCCTTCCCGTCCTTGTTGTATTCTATCGAATCTTAGAACTATAAACCTGCATTAGTTGTGTGCGTGATAAACTTCCTAGTGTCTGGTGCTGTGAATGTTTATGTGTTTGTGTACACACGGCTACATATCAAGCTATATTTTCCAGTATAAGGTGATCTCCCATTGTATACGATTTCCGTTCGATAAGAGGTCAGCTTATACTGGAAAATATTTCTTGATATATAGCCGTGTGTACGAACATTTTTATTTTATTTTATTTTTTATTCTACGGTTGGTTTGCTCTTTGCCACTTATCTTAATCATTAAAACGGAGCTTAGTGGCCACTATTTTCCGTTTTAATGATTACAATAAAACAACAATTTAAAACTACTGTTTGTAGTAATAATAACGTGTAGTCTTGTGAAGCACAACTTGACGAGCTTATTTTCTGCATTTTCATTCTAAAATAAAAGAAATCACTGAAATAACGACGAGGGCGCCACTGTGCGCTCGATGCAGTCTTAAGAATGTCCATGACAGTGAAGAGTTTGACATCGAGCAGAGAGCAAAAGACATAATAGATAATCTTTTGCCGCCATAATCGCGGAAGATTTACCTAAAAACTTACGAAAGTCTTATGGACTGGAGGAATAATATTTATTAAATGTTTTTGTACTAAATTGACTAGTTTTCTCGCACTCAAAGTGAAAAGTACAGTTTGCACCTCGAGACTAAACGCCAACTTAATATACCCTCGGTTTCTTTGACTCCCTCGCACGCTCGGGAGTCAAACCACCTCTGGTATATTATGGCTTCGTTTAATCCCTCGATACAAAATATACTATTAATCTACAAAATAAGAGTATGTTTGGATTTTTTTTTTCTAACTTTGTCCAATTATGTAACGAGTACCCGACGTACCTACAAATAGGCCTAAAACGCAACATATAATTTTTTCACGTGTTTAATCATTACCATTTCTAAATAAAATGACATTAAAATTACATTACCTATAGGTTAACTTGAAGAACCTCGCCTTAAAGTTTTCGAGTTATAAAATAATATATTGGTAAAAAAAAAAAACCGGCTAAGTGCGTGTCGGACCACGCACAATAAAGGGTTCCATTCCAATGATATTACGATACCCCACACCATGGGATAGACGAGAAAAAAATTATCATCCCCATTTTACGTGTACCCTAAATAAATTTATTTTTCAAGATTTTATTTTACGACGATCGATGAGACAACAAACTAATATTATTATTATTATTTAACAGCCTGATGACGTCTTTATGTTGAATTGTATCAATGTTTTTATTTTCATAAATTATTTTGAGTTATTCCATTAGAAACTCGATGATAATATTGCGTATAAATACGGAACTCGGTCTTTGGTTATGATTATTCTTTGTATCACAATCAATTCACACTTTTTTTTTACCAGGATTTACATTTTTGATAATATTTGCGCACGCATTTACTTCGAGCTAAAGTTGTAAGCGAACATAGTTAGGTGACAATACATAGATAGATAGATAGAATACTCTGTATTATGTACACCATAAAAATTATAGTTATAAATGTAGAAACTCAGCATATATCATCTTCTTGCTCTTGTCCTATGTTACTTGGGCGCAAACGTTTTCTTTTTTCATTCTCCCCTGTCAACCGTCACGCTATCATTCACTCCCGTTTCTTTCATATCATTCCTCACATATCCATCTATATTTTCTTTGGCCTTCCTCTCCCTCTCCATCCATCAACATTTATACAGGATACGTTTTTTTTTTTTTGGTGGTTCAGTATCAGTACTATAACACATTTCCATTATTTGTTCAAAACTTTTTTTTTGGTCCTACTTGAAATCAGCAAAATATGGATACAATCTATTCGTAATAATATCAATGGGCGAGCACACAGCCGGCGGGCGGCGCGTTGCGCGACGATTATCCATTATACCAGTTTCAAAATAAACATCTTTCGTTAACGAAAACTTCATTTATTTGTACTAAGACATATCAAAATAAGAAATAGGTGTATAATAAAACACGTTTAAGTTTAATTTGTCAAAATTTGAGCACTGATTAAAAACTTTTCCTGTATTTATCACTGTTTTCGTCACATGCGTTTCCTCCCTTCTCATCACATGCCCTTACCATGCCAAACAACTTCCTTTCAACTTTTCTGTCGTCGACGCCACTTTCAAACTTCCCCTTATATAGTAATTTCTGTATCCCTTTTCGTCATTCCATACATCCATCTCAACATTCTCATCTCAGCTGCATGCAATCTTTTTTCATCCGTCTTCTTTACGGCCTAGCATTCCTATCCATTCAGTACGACAGGCCTTATCACGGACTTGTAAATTTTCCCATTTAACTTAAGGGTGGGTCGCAAGTTGTTCCTGTGACCTGTCGCCATTTCATCCATCCTGAGTTGATCCGGTGCTAAAGTTGAACATACTCAGCAACCAGCAGCAGCAGATTTTTGAAAGACTCGTCTACTTGTCGACCATACAAAAGAAGATATTAACGGGTTGAATATATTTTGAAAGGCCACATCGAAAATAAATAGCTCGCATTCCTTATCTGTTATGAACATTTGCGACCCCGGTAATCGTTTCTTATGCACGTGGATTGAAAAGTTTTGTGTTTGGTGAGTGTTGTTTGCGTATGAAATGAAAATATTATGAAATTAATGATTAGTTATGAAGAAAAACATTGAATGTAAAAGTTAATACTATATTTTAAATTCAAAAATGTTCTCAAGTAACAGAAATCCTTGTAATTTCTTATTGAGAAATAAATTTCTGTAACCATATTAGAGAATACCTACATACCTACCTATTTATTTGGTTACTGGTTTAATAATACCTAATGCTGCATTCAACTTATAAAGTAACTAATTACGTTTATGTAATTACATAAGACAGGTATTTCCTTAAAGAATTTTGTTTAATAAAAGCTAATAAGTTTCCTCAAAGGCTTATTACGGGGCTCCGTTGTTTAATTTTCACAAGAATTTATATTTTAAAACGTTGCATTTGAAGTTTGTTAATTCGAAAGGAATTAATTATACATTACTCGTATAAGCATTTTTTGTGAAAACTGTAAACTACCTGCCTCGTTGGTCTAGTGGTCAAAAGTTCGACTGCTGTGCGTTACTGCTACTACTACTTCACGTGTAATTTGCAGCCGTGCGAAGACGGGACAGGTCGCTGGTACTTAATATACAGCGATAGGAACTTTGCTACAACCGGATATCCCATGATAGTTCTAGACTTATTTATGTATTCATGTTAGTATTAAGTATACATATACACTGTTCGTGGTATAATCAACTTATACTACGACTACTTAGTGTTGCCACATGAGTGTTTTCAAATGCCCCATTGTTTTGCGACCCAGTCTTAACTAGAAACCATGAAATTCGCTTAAGAGGGTTGTCACCGGTCCACTAGCACCACTCCTTTAGAAACATATTATCTCGTGACTGAGAAGGAATTATGAAAATCAACTATATCGGTTTATGGGTACTTTTTTAAAGTTTCATATTGAGACATGACTTTTGTCCAATGTGACTTTTTCAATTCATATGTACTTTCTGAGTTTATCTTGGACATTACTGACATCGGTGAAGGAAAAACATCGTGAGGAAACCTGGACTTATAGTTAATATAAGTCTGAAATCGCCAACCCGTCTTGAGCAAGCGTGGTGATCAATGCTCGTGCCTTCTCTGTATGAGAAGCTGGGCCTTTGCCCAGCAGTGGGACAGTTATAGGCTGGTATTATTATATTGAGACATGAAGCAACATTATTCGATCTAAATAAAAACGGCCACATTCCTCTAGATCGTATTTTGTTGCTTCGTGTCTCAATATGAAACTTTATAACAGGTATTAGAAAATTCTAGACACACTTACCGATATAGTTGATTGAGCCGTTTTTCATAATTCGTTCTCAGTCACGAGATAATAATGTTTTTAAAGGAGTGGCGCTAGTGGACCGGTGACAACGCTCTTAAGTATTAAAAATTCAAAAAATATTCTATTCATAGCCGGTAGTATCAAACTGATTGAATACTATTTAATTGGTCAGATTTGCAATAATAATCTACAAATAAGTCCTAGTGGTTTTTCAACCAAGAATTTTTAGTAAAGTCGTCATTTTTGGCACTTAATTATTTCAATGTTATTGAACTTATCGTAAAGTTATGTTGTTGGCCGTGACATAACTTGCGTCTATAATGTTTGAAATGTGCAATATTTGCCATTCTTACTATGTATTTCTAACAATTTGACCCCCAAAATTAAAGTCCACCTTTACATATCAAAGTATGAGGATAATTTCTTAAATTACCTCGTAATTTACTAGGTTTTGTTATTGGGAATTTCGACATGAATTTAAATTATTTTGCCTATTATGACTGAGACGTCATCTTGTAAGTACCAGTTTTATAAGAATAATTATTATAAATAAAATAAAATAAAATACATATATATTATATTTAACTTTACTTTAATTTCAATATGCAAATATAATGTATAACTTCCTGATGACCCCTAAATAATGAATTAGCCCATAATGTGTTTTTTATATAAAACATTGGTCAGGCAGGGGCCATAGTTTTTCCATAGTTCTAGATAACCAGTCCACTTTAGCCACCCAAACCCAGAATCCAATATCTTTGTGTCCATATCCTGCAATAGTCCTGCACCAACCGGGGATTGTACTTGGGTGCATTTGCTTAGTGCGTACAGGGATAATTGTCGGTTCGTGCCTCACGTCTAATGGGCCTCAGCAAGTTGGCTTCGGCCCTTCGTACGCCTTCCAAATATCCGGGATCCCAGAGTCCCGAGAAATGTCAAGAGTCAACAAACTAATTGAACTTTTCAAAATTCTAAAAATAAGTACGATGGCTAGCACATCAAGTTACCACAAACTGTAAAATTTTCTTGTTCGATTTTGAACTTAATTTTCAACATTTTAAAGTTTAAAATCGTTTGGAGAAATTTGACGGTTTCGTGTAGCTTGATGTACTGGCCACTGTACATTTGACACTATGAAGAACGGTTTTTTTTTTTGTTGTAAATAACTAGATTTCGGGTAAAACTGTTTTTTAAAATGTATGTAGTAGGTATGGGGTGGTTATCAGAAGGTTTTACCCTATTCACTTTACCGTAATGACTCAGAATAATTATTTCGTTCTCAGAATAATAATTATTGAAACACATGACATGAAAGAAACTTTAACATTTGCTCCTAAGTATGGGAGATATGCCACCCGAAAAAACTTGGATGATTGTTTGATGATACCTAGTGTTTTCAAGGTCAAAATTATTTTTTTGGTTTTTTTTTCAATAGACAATTTTAAAACATGACAGCTTATTCAAACAATAAGATAACTAAATCTAGATAATATTATGTCATCCAGTAACTTTTTAACAATCATTCGGAAAAGTCCTGGAAAATCAGGTTTGAAATAATAAGCGTATTTTGCAGAGCAATAATTAAACATGTTTCGATGACATTTTCCGAAAATATTTCTGAGCAGAAACAACTTGGTGTGTTCAGGTTTTTTTTTTTTTTTTTGCAAAAGCAACCCAATTAATTAAGTTTGGATAGATCACTTGAAATTCATATTTATTAATTTTTCCTTTTTTATGGACTTAAGGAGATACAAGATGTGGCTTACCTTGGACGGTGATAATAACACACACTAGTATTAAAGTTGAGGCGAATTTTGCCATTTTGTATGAATATCTTACTAACTAGTTTCACGAGAACACGCGCGGTCTGTGTGAATTGTCGCGTCTAAATGCCCCTGTCAATAGCATTCAAGTCTTATAAACAAGAATATTTTGCACATAGTGTATTACATAGATACACTATGTGCAAAATATTCTTGTTTAGCAGGATACTCTTAAAGGGTCTCAACTCATATTTGTTTTTGTATCATATTTTAATATCCATTTAGCGATCGTCCTTTTTTCTAAACTCCTTCGCAAGATTCCTTTTGTTTTGTATAGAATTCGTTTTTCGTTCTATAATAGGAATTTAACAGATTTTTACCGGTGTTTATTTTTGTTAGCTTATTAAGTTATCATGTGCTTATTATTCTGATGTCAGTTTCTTAAGAGGCTACCGAGCGCACAGTGGCGCCCTCATCGTTATTTCGGTGATTTCTTTTATTTCAGAGTGAAAATACAGAAAATAATCTCGTCAAGTTGTGCTTCACAAGACTTTACGTTATTATTACTACAAACAGTAGTTTTAAATTGTTATGTTTTATTGTAATCATTAAAACGGAGCTTAGTGGCCACTATTTTCCGTTTTAATGATTACAATAAAACATAACAATTTAAAACTACTGTTTGTAGTAATAATAACGTATAGTCTTCTGAAGCACAACTTGATGAGCTTATTTTCTGCATTTTCATTCTAAAATAAAATAAATCACCGAAATAACGATGAGGGCACCACTGTGCGCTCGGTGCAGTCTTAAAGTTTAAGTACCTGTATTGTATATTCATCATTATGATGGATCATTATTATGAGAACATGTTTCTTTGAATCATATAATTTGTATGTCTGCTAGTATTAATGAGACAGCTGACAATGAAATATTCTTATTACTAGCTTTTGCCCGCGGCTCCGCCCGTGTGGATGTCGGTTATCGTGTGAATAAGTAGCCTATGTCCTTCTCCATAACCCAGGCTATATCTCTGCCTAATTCCATGACGATCGGTTCAGCGGTTTAGGCGTGAAAACGTAACAGACAGACAAGTAGAGTTACTTTCACATTTATAATATTAGTATGGATTAGTATGGATATTATATATATATATATATATATATATATATTTTGACACATTACGTCAATTTACCTTGGTATAGTCATTTCATACAACTGTAATTTGTTTTATTTGTATAAAACATACTAATTCTGAAATTTAATCACAGAAAAGTAGGATTTATAAGATATCGAGTAATAGTCAACCAACGTACATTTGCAGTTGGAGAATTGATCCTCACGTATATCGATGTATGGGAGAATATGTATATCTATTAAAATGTCAGTATTGCCATACAACGAGGCAATGCTGCCAGCCTTTTGGGCACTTTTCCTGTTGACGGCGATGCGGACGAATTTTTTGATGCCCTTTGATTCTTTCCCCTACCTTTTTTATATACTTGTACATATTATTATTACTTAAAAATTAATTAACTATAATAAACTTTCCTTAATACTTATAACTTTGAAGCTACTACAATGTTAAGTTTGTTCTTGGGGCAAATTCTTTCCAACTACGGAACCCTTTATTGAGACCAATAACCCTTCACTTAGAGATATTAGTTGAGGGGTGTAAAAGAAAAACGACTCGTCCATGTTTTTAATTTTTTTTTTTCACTTGGGTTGACACTTCACGGACAGAGTCCATATTGCTATTACACCTCTCAATTAATATCTCTGAAAAATCAGACATGACCATCATAACATTGTAATAAACAATGAAATTAGTACACTGAAAAAAATGCACTCCAATCAAGTGACTTTTTAGCTTGATTGACATTTGGTGCCGATTCCCTTGGTCACAAACTAAACTAAATTTAAGTTCAGTGCATCTTTTTCTTTCTATTTCATTAAGAAAAGGACAGAAGATAAATTTTAGTTTAGTCCTGTCAAATTAATCAGCGCTTGACCTAAATTGACGTCATTTTAGTCGGCAAGTTTTTAATCACGTCTAAACTTGTATGGAGTAGTGACAGGCGCGGATTAATTTGACAGGACTAAACTAAAATTTATTTTCTGTCCTTTTCTTAATGAAATAGAAAGAAAGAGATGCACTGAACTTAAATTTAGTTTAGTTTGTGAACAAGGGAATCGGCACCGATATCTTGTTTAGATTAATCAAAATCTTGGTTAAGTTGATCATCACGACATGATTGCAGCAATACTAGTTCAAATGATTGAACGCTCAAACAAGTTTCTCGATTACCCTTAACATGACATCATTGTAGAAGAGTTAAAAAAGAGACAAGTATAAAAAAAATATGTTAACTGTAACAAAGTTAGTTGTGTCAATCAAGCATTTTGATTACTTCAATAAAGATCATTGAAACTTTAATCTAATGATCTTGGTTGGAGCAACTATGTTTTGACTTGATTGCTGCGAATAGGTCATGTGATAACTCCAATCAAGATCCCGTTTCTAATCTCAATCAAATAAAAGTAGTATAGCTGTGATCATTGTGCTTGATAGGCTCAGATGCAAACAAGTTACTTAGTCAATCTAAACAAAATCTTGATTGTGGCAACTACTTTTTAGGTAAAAAGCTACTAATGTTATTGTTTATTACAATGTTATTGAATTTAAAGGGCAGTCTGCTTTTCTTAACTGGTTTATCGATGACAGTAATCTAAACAGCTGGTTTTGCAAGCAAGGATGGCAGGCTAAGGTCCCTGTAAGACCTTGTGGAACTGGCTTGGCTACAACAAGGGTCAGGTTTGGTATCAATGAACGATCAAGAATGATGATGATGTATAAGACGTTTCTATGATCATTAATTACCTACTTGGGCCTTTTTTCTGTTTACACGTTTTTTTTCTTACTTCTGCAAAATCTTCTTTAGGCTAAACAATGACTCACGATATTTTTGTATAGAATTTGACGTTATAATAATAATAATATTAATAATAAAAAATTAATTAATTAATAATATTTTTTATATTTTTAAATGTTTTTGTATATTTTATATTCTAATATTAGAATTAAAATTTATATGGATT